>OY728120.1:1914167042-1915402160 GCA_963277665.1 Viscum album
ATTATCTTCCTAATAATATATATTCATTGAATGGATATCTATAATAGTGTCCCAAATATGTCTAAATTTACAAATCATTCCTCGTATATTGAATAACCTATTTAATTCAAGAACAACGTTTCTTATCATAAAATACCTATATTGTGAAAGGAATAAAAATTTATCCATATTCAAATATATAAAAATTAAAGTCAATGTAGAACCCCAACTATAGAAATGATATATTTTTTATGTAATAAACATATCCATGATTAATTATATAGATATTTAGAAGAAATTTCATGTCCATACTAATGTTAATTATTTATGAGAATGTTAACGACAACAAAAATGAATCAAAAAAGTAAATTTCTGTATTTTCCTTCGACAAAATGATCATAAACCATCCAAAAGAGGAATTATTAGGGAATTAATACAATATATACGCATTAGGCTAATAATAATGTTTTTTTCATTGATTAATATAAATAATATTATAATATCCATAAAAACATTCATTATAAAAATAACTCTTTTATTTTTAGAATTATCCTTTTAGACATAAATTAAAAAAAAATTAAAATATTATTATTTTAAAACAACCTTGGAATAATATAAAATAATATATAAATAATTTTTTTTCATGATGGATAGAAATAAAATTCATATCATAAAAATGAAAAAAAAGTATTCCTATAATTTTTTTGGTATAATCCAAAAGGAAATTGTTTTGAAATTGACATGAAGATTCAATTAAAAACATTTTTTAAAATGAAAAAATGGATAAATATGTATTTAATAAATGTTATTTAAATAGGTTCAAAAAAAGTAAACAATTTTGGAAATTTGGGATTTTATATAAATATATTTCTTGAATGAAGATAGAAATTACGTCATATTTTCATTAAAAAGAATATAAATTATTTTATGTACCGAAGAGTAGATAAATTTTATTATGACATGAAAATATCTTGAATGACCTAGGGAGAACAAAATGTAATTTTTTTACTAAAAAATGATTCAATGATTTCTTTCAACTGAATTTCAAGAATAAAATTTTGAAGTAGAATGAGATTGTGAAATAAACTATTAAATTAATCCTAACATTGAAGTGGGAATTAATAAATTAATACATTATGTTTATTAAATTTAAATCCACATAGAAAAATGGGAAATAAAATATAATTTATTCCAAATTCATTACAGACATAATCTTATAATATCTTAGATAACAATAAGTAATACAACTCAATGAAAATAAATTGAGTTATGAAGTTCTTTACCACTTCGTAACTCGAATGTAAAATATCATTGGACAAAATAATTCAAATTGAAACATAAATTATTATTATTTATTAAGGAATAATGATATTATTTTTATAATGGGTATTATATACACTATATAAATGGAATTGTTTCATAATATAAAAATCTCCCTTGATGAATGGAAATTCGGGCAAAATATATTACCTCACAATTCCATTTGCTCGAACGTGAACTAAAATACTTTTTATGTTTTTTAAACATGTTATTAACATATTGAAAATAATAATATCATTTATTAAATAATATATTATACTTTTATAAAACCGGATCACCAATTTGATAGTAATCTTTAATTATTTTCATTATTTGGGGTGTTTATTTCCCTATTTCCTCAATCATGTTTTCTAATTAAAGTTATTATTCATTTGAAAATTTCATAATTTCATCATTTATATTATAATAATAAAGGTATAGTTTTAATAATCATCCATAAATTATACTCTTCAATACATTAGAAAATATGGTTTTTATAAACAAAGTACAATACGATCATGAAGATGATAGGCTATACGTACGTATGAGTAGAGTTTTTATTTTTCAATAATCATTATTGAAAGGATTTATGTATTATTTTATCTTACCATAATGATAATAATATCAAAATTACCATACTATTTATATAAATATTCTAATATAAAAATCATCCATGTGGATTGGTGATGAAATGAGGGTTTCAAAATTTCATGAAGGTGGTAGTCCACACATACATGAATGACGGTATCATCTCTTCATTGAGTGAAAATGTAAGAAAGAAAATGAAATATATTGTATTTTGATACTTTATTATAGTTCATTAATATTATAATTATGTCATTTATATCACATATATTAATTATATTTATCTTAATTAAATTCAATGTAATGATTTATCAAAATACAAATCGCATCGTGACACGAGGTAGTAATCTGTCGTACACACTACCGATGTTATTATATCCCTATGAATTGGAAATTCAAAACTTTTATGTGATATAATGACTCCATAAAAATATTTTTGAAATAAATATAAAATATATATATTCTTTATATTCATCATCATTCCCAACCATGAGAGGTGGTAAAGGAAAAATAAATGACATCGGTACGTGAGGTTGTAGTCCACCGTACACAAGAATGATGATTTATTAACCCATTTTATTGAAGTTTCTTTATTAAAACCATGATATTTTATTACCAAATTAAACATAATTTATTTTATAAAATTCACTTGATACAACATAGAAGATGAAGAGGTCTAGTGTCTTTGGGGCTTAGGATAATTACATAATAACTTAAAACATGAAATACAACATCTTTATCGAAAACATCCTTTACATGACCACTATATTCCCTATTAATTATAATTTCATGGGATAACCTATGGACATCAATAAGAAAAGTCTACCACCCCACGCTTCTATGGTATGATTCTATTTGAATAATACAATAGCGTGTGTTGTACACAGCTTCGAGTTCTAACATACCACAACCAATCCAACTACTAGTTATGAATTGTAATACACAGTTTTTTAAATTTTATAAAATTTATCTTTCAAAATGGACTTCATTTTTTGATTAGTAATATCAAAATTATCCGAGTGTAATTTTTTTTATTTTCCTAAAAACATTCAATTTTTGCTTAATATTGAAAAACACTAAGTTATAATTCAAAATCGAATTTCTATTTAAAGATTTTTTTATTTTATTTAAATTTTTTTTGTTCAAAATAGAATCATAATTCCAATATATGATCATTTTAATTCCTTGGAGTCAGCTTATAATAATTATATATATATAAATATTTTATGGAACTATTTCCTGTCTATTACCCACCTCATAGAAGCATTTACAAATTTACATAAACATAATTTTACTACTTCTTTGAGTTTAATTTAAAAAATCCAAGAGACATGTTTGATATTATAATGTAAAATGTGGTTCAATAAGAAGAAAATAATTTTTTTTTGAATAGAAACTTTTTACTTTTATTTACCATAGTGGAAAGTAAATAGGGTAATTAAGGGTAAAAATGATATTATTATTACCCTAACACATGTCCTAATTCTATTAGATAAGTTTAATTCAACAAAAAAAGTCCTTAGGAATATAATATTATCCTTTAGGTAAACATGGATTAGATTAGGACATTTTTTATTATCTAATTCAAAGAAGTGTTAAAAGTGTTAAATTTAAAGTTTAATAACTACAACATTTTTAATATACGGTTAAACATAAGATAAATTCGACTATAAATGTTAATTAAAAAGGTAAAAGTATTTACTACTAAATGTTATTTTATTTATATTTTTTAGATGTTAAATAATTTAATTTATTTATTACACAATGATGAAGCAGTAATTACCTAAACAATGAAATACTAAAATAATTGATATTATAAATAACCAAATAAATGTAATTTGAGACTTTTTATGAATTAAAATAATTTTATAAGTTAATATTACATGTTAGGGTTAGTTAGATGAATTTTAATTTAATTAATAATTTTTTTATGAATTTAGAAAGAACAAAATACCAAATAGTGTGAAAATTGACATAAATGAGTTTTTAAAATAAATGTTATATTATTAGTTGATATTCTATTACTAAATAACTATGATTAGGCCAAAAGACTTATATAATGATAGGTGTATCATTAATGAACCACCTTTAGTTATCTTGGATGTATATATAAGTTTATGAACCATATAATATACAATTACAAAGAGACATGGTAAATGTCGAACAATTTATCTAAGAGTTAAATCTAAAAGATAAAGTTAATATAGAGACCCAATCCTGCCTAAAACTGATTGGATGAGTGGTTTTATACCCATACCCTCATCATTCTTTATTTAATTCATTTTTGAGATATTATAATCCGGAAATGATTTTATTATAAACTAATATTTCAAACATTTCCTAAGGTGCCCCTCACCCCTCTTTTAAAAGGGCACTCCCGCTTATCTCTAATTTACACCTTCAAAGACATTTTTCTGAGCCAAAACCGTCCCAAATACCCTCTAAACTATACTCCCTTAATCCTATAGGCCTTACTTTATTTATAAATCCAACATAATGAGCCCTTTTGATCTAATAAAAAGGAAGAACTAGATGAAGAGATAAATATTTCATAACTTCTTTCAAGTTCCTTTCTTCTTCCACTTCCTCTTTCTTTGTTATTTCCATTATAAAATAATAACTCCAGTATCATCTATATAATTTGATTTTATTATAAATATGGTACAACCACATTCATTATTCTATCTAACCTTTGAATTACATGTCACCATCTGTGCGTACGTACGACTTACAGTCTTCATGTCATGGTGTAATAGTCATTCAATACATAATTATTTCAATGTGTATAATAATGATGTGTAATCGATTTAAATAATAAATGTAACATGATAAGTATTCATTATATATGATATAACATCCAATTATATATTATTTTAATATATAAAGAGTGATAATGTCGCACGTGTGTACGTACGGATTACTGTCACCACGAACGGGATGAGATTCATTCCCCATCGTATTCATTCAAGACTAATTTTCATTAGATGATTAAAAATAATGTTTAAAAACTTAATAAAATTATGAATATTAATTAAATGCATCCTATCGCTAACAAACATTACTTATGTAACAAACCATATAAAGGAAAATGAATCAATTAACACCAGAAACGACTATAATACTAATATATTATTAATAAATCAATTTTAAAAGATCATATATGATATCATATTAGTGTACATGATTATTGTATAATTTGATAACAATTATTTCACCATTATACAGGAGGTTGAACTTCCCTCAACCAAGGAAAAGTACAAGGTATGGGTTAATTCTACAATCTCTTTATTATCCGAGGTTGTTTATACATAATAATCTATTGGGACCTATTTATCATAGACATTCATGTTTCGTAAAAAATGTATTTCAAAACATTTTTAATATTTCCTAGACTATGGGTTAAAGAAATTTATAACCTTGTTTGACCTTATATGTTTTGAAAGGAATATTTCTGTCATTTTTCAAACAATGTATATTTTGACCTTTTCGACAAAATTATGGTTAGAAGGTTTTCTATCTTATACGGAGGGTGTGGCTATTTTCCACCATTATAAAAAAATTAATGTTTCCAATAAAATTTTATAAGAATATTTTCAAAAATAAATGTTTTCATTTAAAATTACATGACTTTTAAATGATTTCAAAATAGATATATATATTTCTCTAAAATGTTTTTGATTTCATCTATGTCAACATCCTTTGATGGATTTTAAGCTTATTTGAAGGTGATTTATTATGATACAAAACATCCATATTTTATTGAAGGTTTTTTGATTTTTTTGACTATGGATGTGTTATTTTCATACCATTCATGGTTTATGGATAATGTATCGACATTTCATATGCGAATTTTAATATGAATGTTTATGTTAAGTTTAATCCTTTTAATAAGAGGAATTCATTGGACTTAGTAAGTGATGGGTATATCCCTCTATAGCTCCTTGATTCATTAGTAGGTCAAATTAGACAAACAAGTGTCTTAGTACAAGGCCTTGACATAATCTTATTTGTAGTCTTTACACAAGGCCTTGAATATGGGGTTATAAAAGTCTGGTATTATGCATTCCATCATTATAAAAGTGCCTATTGATATTTCTTGTGATTTTTATACTAGTAAAATATCCATGTGAGTAAGTAAATGGAATTATTTTGATTCATATTTACCATATTGTGATGAATACTATGTTTAAAAGGATTTTTTATGGTTTTATAGACTGCCTTACATATTTTTTTCTTATTTATGAAAGTTTCCACTATATTGTTATCCTTAATGAGAATCTGAGCTGACCCCTTTCTATGTTTTATTTTTCCCAAGATGTGAAGAAGTATATTATGAATAACCTACAGGGATAGTCTATGAGATCTCAGTGTTGTCTATGGAAACAATGTTGTTGTTTTTATTTTCATTTTATGATGTTATTTAAACCTTATGAATGTATATATTACATAAAAGGTTACTAAACTAATCGGTATTTCAATAATTTATCTTTTGTGATCATGCCAATGATACTTCATAATGAACCGACTCTAGGATTCTGGGGTCTAGACGTTACAGTTGGTATTAGAGGAAGTTTACTACAAATTTTGGAAAATTGATTTAGATAAACTCTGATTAGAGAACATAGCCATATGATAGACTTTGAGGATTTCTATAGAATTTCTTCCTATAATTTTGGTATTGTTGATATTTTGTGAGTTTACCAAAAAATGCATCCCTGTCAGGATACGAGTAGGTAGAGGAAGCTCTGGAAAAGATGTACATAGGGGTAAAACATGAAAACACTTCTTTGAGCTAGACTCGAACGTGAACTGGTGAACTATAATAGGCCTTGTTGTACTCTTGGTTACGACACTCCCAGGGGATATTCTTAGGATAATACTCATTTTCATTAAAAACCATTACGAAGGGTTTATGAGTATATACTTCCCCAAAGGAATCATTTTTATGATTATGTATTATTTCCATAAAATGATCAATTTATGTTATGTGTTTTCCAAGATTGGATTTATGTATTGCGATTCATAATCTAATCTATTTTATGAAATTATTTAGAAATAGATCCTAGTGAAAGGAATGGAAACTGTATCAGTGAACACACTCCATTAAGGGATTTCCCTCTTTCTAAAGATAATTATATTTGAGATGGTGAAGCAACTGGTGCTGATTAGTTTATCACCATACTGGGAGAACTCACTTAGGTTATGAATAATAACATTACCAGCATCAATCATTCTGATCCACATAATGGAGGATCGATGTTAGATTGCTTCATGAGGAAAAAACCACCAACATTAAATGGGGGTATAGTTCCTCTCGTAGCTGAGAAATGGGTAAATTCCTTATAGAAAATATTCCACACCTTGGGGAGTAGCGAAAGGGAAAAAGTTATCCTGGCAAATTACCACCTCACTGGAGATGCTGAGCAATGATGGTCATTGATTAAAAACAAAAAGTAAGATGATAATGTATCAAATATGGAATGGAGGGAGTTTAAAGAAATTTTCATAGAAAAATAGTTTCTTCACGACCATCGAGCGGATATAGAAAAACATTTTCTGAGTCTGAGGCAAAAGGCGGATGAAAATGTTGCAAAGTATAAAGCCAACATTACATGGTTAGATAGGCATGTTGTAGATTATATATGTAACCCAAGAAGTAAGATTGATCATTTCATTTATGGTTTAAAACCATTTCTTCATCGAGCATTAGTCTTACAATCCTTCCTATCATCTGAAGATATTATCTCATGTGTTATAAAGACAGAAAAAGAAATCTCTATGTCATTGGACATTAAAGCAAACCAAGAGAAGAAGAGATCTTCTAAACACTCTGGAAATGGAAATAAGGGGAAAAAGGGAAAAGTTGAATATCCATCCTACAGTGAATGTGCAATGAAACACCCTGGTACTTTCTTGAAGGGAATGGGAGTTTGTTATAAGTGTGGTGAAAAAGGCCACCAAGCTCATGATTTCATGGTGAAGAAAGAGGTTGTCGATGTTAAATGACACAATTGTAGAGAAAGGGGGAATTATGAAAATTAATGTCCTAAACATCATGTGAACTTACCTCAAAAAAGGCCAAGGGATCAAGGCCAAGATTATGATATCACTATTACTGAGGTTGAATGTCTGAGAGATGTAGTGGAAGGTAATTTAATGGTTTCATAATGTTTAGAAAATACCTAATTTGATTCTGGATCATCGAATTGTTTCATATCTTCCCAGTTTTCTATGAAAATTAGAAATTCGCAATTTTATTTAACAAAGCAGTTGTCAGTCTAAACTCATAAGGGAAGTTTCATTGCAATAATGTTTTGGGAATTAGTCTGCATTAGGGCATATAAATGTTCTTTATCTACTAATCTCATCCCTATACCCATGATTTAATTTGATATAATCCTCGGTATGGATTGGCTTTCTGACCATGATTCAAAAAATTATTATAAGAAGAAGTAGGTTACTATTTTTGATGATAATGAAATGGAGTCCCTTTTCTTTATAGCAAAAACATCACAACCAATTTTTTATCTAGATCCACCCCCATTAGCTCAACTAAATTAAATTATTTGGGAGGAAGAGAATGAAATAACCATGGGTGAGGAAAGAAATGTTCAAATAGAGGATGTACCTATTATGAAAGAATATGTTGATGTGTTTCTAGAAGATTTACATGGACATCCTCCAGAACAAAAAATTGAGTTTTCCATTAATTAAACTCCTAGTTCAAGGCCCATATCAAAGACCCCTTGTATAATATCCCCTATGGAATTAGTGGAACTAGAGAGAAAACTAGAGTAATTGAGTAATAAGGTATTTATTCTCCCTAGAATTTCTCAATGGGGATCCCCTGTATTTTTTGATAAGAAGAAATATGGATCCATGAGGATGTATAGTGACTACAGGGAGATCAATGCTATAATAATAAAGAACAAGTATCTACTACCATGCATTGATGAGTTATTTGACCAACTTCATTGAAAAAAATATATTTCAAATGTTGACATACAATCAGGATATAATCAGTTGTGCGTGAAGAATGAAGACATTCCAAAAACAACATTTCAAACTAGGTACATGCATTTTGAGTTTACAGTAATGCCTTTTGGATTGACTAATGAACCATCTATCTTCATGGATCTAATGAATAGAATTTTCAAGGAATATCATGATGACTTTGTAGTGGTATTTAATGTTTATATCTTTGTACACTCCAAAATCTACGAAGATCATGAAAATCACTTGCGGATTATTCTAAAAGCTCTGAGAAGACATGAATTATTTGGGAAGTTTAGAAAGTGTCAATTCTGGGATCAAGAGATTTATTTTCATGTCTATACTATCTCTATGTATGTAATATCTGTTAATCCTTCTAAGACCAGAGCAATCCATGAATGGCCAGAACCAACGAGTATAATTGAGTTACCTAGTTTTATTGGTTTAGCATGTTATTATTGGTATTTCGTCAAGAATTTTTCCTGATTGGATAACCCATTAACCATGATCACATGTAAAGGGGTTAAATTTTATTGGACAAATGAGTGTGAGGAATGTTTTAATGAATTGAGGATAATATTATTCAATGCTCCTATATTGACTCTTCTACCGGGGAATGATGGGTTTTTTATTTATAGTGAGGCCTCAAATAATGGACTTGTTTGTGTCCTTATGCAGAATGATAGGGTTATTGCTTATGCATCACAACAGCAAAAAATTCATCAAAAAAAACTATCCTACTCATGGTCTTGAGTTAGTAGCTATAATCTTTTCATGGAAGATATGGAGGCATTATCTCTATGCTGAAAAATGTGAGATATATACCGATCAAAAGAGTTTGATTTATATTTTTTCACAAATGGAACTCAGCATGAGGAAAATAAAAAGGATTGAACTACTCACATATTATGATTGGACAATACACTACCACCCGAGGAAGATAAATAAGGTGGTAGATTCTTTGAGATGAAAATATCATGGAGTTTTGAACAAGATGACAGTTGAAGGGGATCCTATTTTCATTGATATAGTAAAGATGGATATGTTAGTAACCATGGAAGGTGAAACATCAATGCTTTTTCAAATGGTTGTCAAACCATATTTACCAAAAATGTTAAATAATTCTCAGACCATTGATGAACAGATTCAAAAGAAGATTAAAGTTGTGAATGATGGGAGATTGAGTGATTTGGTGTATGAAGATGGAATTTTGAAATTTGGGAAGAGTCATTGTGTTCCTAATATACCGGATATGAAAATGGAATAGTTAGATGATTCTCATAGCTACAATTACTATACAAACAATGGTACCACCAAAATATAAATATTTGAAGGAACATGTTTTGTGGGACAACATGAAGAGGGATATTGTTGATTTTGTGTCAAGATGTATGGTTTGTCAACAAGTGAATGATAAAGTCAACCGCCTGGAAAATTCATTCAACCTCTTCCCATACATGAGTGGAAATGGGTTAATATTACTTTGTACATTTTCATGGGCCTACCAAAGACTCCTAGAAGGAATAATGAAATATGGTCATTATTGATCATCTTACCAAGTCAACACATTTTCAAGCTATAAGAGAGGATTTACCACTTGAACATTTAGTAAGACTATATATTAATTAACTTGTAAGACTTCATGGAGTACCAATATTGATTGTTTCTGATCATGATCCCCATTTTACATCAAGATTTTGGAAAAGTCTTCAGAAAGCCCTGGATAATGAACATTGTTTGAGCAATGCCTACCACCTTCAAACTGATGGACAATCAGAACTGACTATTCAAACCTTAGAAGACATGTTGAGATCTTTCTCCCTTGACTTTTATTATATGTTGGTTCAATATTTATCTATGGTAGAATTTTTCTTTAATAATAGCTTCCATTCAAGTATTTAGATGGCATCAAATGAAGCGTTATACAGAAATAGATGCCTCAAACCAACCTGTTGGTATGATATTGGTGAAAGAAAACTCATAGGCCCAGAAATTGTGGAGGAAACTATGGAAAAGGTGAAGGAAATCCAAACCCACATCAAAGCAGCTCAAAGTAGACAGAAGATCTATGCCGATGACAAAATGAAGGATTTGGAATTTCAGGAAGGAGATCATGTTTTCATGAAGGTATCTCTATGGATGTTTGTTATAAATTTCGGTATGAAGTGTAAATTGAGTCCTATGAACATCATACCTTTCGAAATTCTAGAACGAATTGGGGCTGTTGCTTACTGTTTGGCAATGTCGTCAAGTCTCTCCAAAGTTCACGATGTATTACACGTATCATTATTTTGAAGATACATGCCCGCCCCAATGCATGTACTCACAAATGAGGAATTAGAACTGGAACCCGATCTGTCTTATTGCAAAGATCATGTCAAGGTTCTTGATACAAGAGAACAAGTTTTGCGAAACCGAACGGCTCGCCTGGTAAAAGATCTATGGTGAAACCATAAGATGGAAGATACAATGTGGGAACCCAAGGAACATATGATGAAGAACCACCCGACTCTTTTTATGCATTAATATTCTAGAAATTTTGGGGATGTAATGTTTTGAAAGAGGGGAGATTGTTACACCCAAAGATTTCACAATACTCTTCTCTTTGAATCATACAATAGTGTGTGTTGTACGAAACATCAAATTTTAACACACCACTACCAATCAAACTAGCCGTTATGAATAGTAATATCCACATTTTAAAATTTTATAAATTTTATCATTCAAAATGGACTTCATTTTTTGATTCAGAATATAGAAATTATACTTGGGTGATTTTTTTTGTTATTTTTCTGAAAACTTCGAATTTTTAATTAATAGTGAAAAACACTAAAATATAGTTTAAAACATAATTTTTATTTAAAAATTATTTATCTTATTTAAAAAAAATTAGGTCAATATAGATACAAAATACCTATATAAGTTCAATTAAATTCATTTGATTCAGTTTATAATAATTTTAGATATATAAAAATATTATTGAACTATTTACCGTCTTTTACCCACCTCCTAGGAGCATTTTCAAATATACATAAAACATAATTTTACCACTTCTATTAATTGAAATTTAAAATTTGGAGTGACACATTTGTTATCAATAAGTAATATGTGGGTCAATAAGATGAAAATAATTTTTGGTGAATAGTAACTTTTTACTTTTATTTACCATGATCAAAAGTAAATAGGGTGATTAAGGGTTAAAATGATATTATTATTACCCTAAAACATGTACTATTTATATTGGATAAATATAATTTGACCAGAAAAAACCTTATAAAAAAAATATGATCCTTTAGGTCCACATGGATTATATTAGGACATTTATTATTATTTAATCTAAGACGAGTTAAAAGTGTTAAATTCAATGTTTAATTACTAAACCATTTTTAATATAGGGTTAAACATACGATAAATTTGACTATAAATATTCATTAGAAGTCTAATAATATTTCCTACATAATGGTAATTTATTTATATTTTTTCTACATTAAATAATTTAATTTATTAATGACATATTGATGATGCAGTAATTACCTAATTAATGTAATATTAAAATAATTGATGTTATAAATATCCAAATAAATAAAAAATGAGAATTTTTATGAATTCAAATAATTTTATAGGTTAATATGACTTGTTATGGTTGGTTAGATAAATTTTTTTCGATGTAATAATTATGTTATGAATTTAGAAAAAACCAAATACAAAATAGAGTAGAAAATGACATTAAAGTGTTTTTAAAAAATATATTATATTATTAATTAATATTATATTCCTAAAAATTGTATGTTCAGAAAAAATATTTATATAATTATATTTGTATCATTAATGAACCATTTGGGGTTAATTTGGATGTATATATTATGTTTATTTACCATATAATAAAAAATACAAAGAGACATGGTAAATGTCAAACTATTTAACTGAGAGTGAAATATAAAAGATAAAGTTAATACAGTGACCCAAACCTATCTAAAACCTATTGGTTGCGTGGTTTGAGATCGATTACCACCTTATCCTTTAATTAATTCATTTTGGAGCCATTGGAAACCGAAAATGAGTTTATTATAAAATAATATTTCAAGCTTTTCTGAAGGTGCCCCTCACCCATCTTATAGAATAGAACTCCCCATTCTCTCTAATTCACACCTCCAATGCCACTTGGATCGGCCAAAATCTTCCCAAATACCCTCTAAAATGTTCTCCCATAATCCTATTGGCCTTCCATTAGTCATAAATCCAAACTAAAGAGCCATTTTGATCAAATCAAAAGGAAGAACCCGTAGAAGAGGTAAATTTTTATCACCTCTTTCAAGTTCCTTTCTTTTTCCTCTTCTTCTTTCTTTGTTATTTCTATTATAAAATAATAACTCCAGTATCTTCTATATACTGTGATGTTATTATAAATATGTTGAAACCATATTCATTATTCTATCCATACTTTGAATAACTTGTCACTATACGTGCGTACGTACAGGTTACCGTCTCCACACCGTGGTGTAATTGTTATTCAGTACATTATTATTTGGATGGGTATAATAATGATGATTAATTGATGTAAATAATAGATATAACATGGTAATTATTTGTTATATATGATATAACATCCAATTATATATTATTTTAACATCAAAATAGTGATATTGTTGCTCATGCGTACGTACGGATTACCATCTCTACGAACGCGATGAGATTAATTCCCCATCATATACATTCAAGTATAATTTTCATTAGATGATTAAATAAATGTTTAAATACTTAATATAATTCCGAATCTGAATAAGATACATCATATCCATAGTAAACATTAATTACATAACAAACTATATAAAGGAAAATGAATCAGTTAATACTCAAAATGACGATAATACTAAGATATTATTTACAAAGAAATTTTAAAATATCAGATATGATATCATATTAATGTATATGATTCCTGTATAATTTTATAAATATTATTTCACCATTATGAAATAGGATAAACAACCCTCAAACAAGGAAAAAATACAAGGTAATTGTTAATTCTTCAATCTCTTTATTATCCGACGTTTTTTATACGTAATTATCTACTAGGTCCTCTTTTTCATCCACATCCATGTTTCATAAAAATGTATTTCAAAACATTTTCACTATTTTCTAGACCCAGGGTTAAAGAAATTTATACCCTTGTTTGACCTTCAATGCTTTTAAATGAATCTTTCCGTCATTTTCCAAACAAGGTACTTTATGACCTTATCATTAAAAAATTAAGCTAAGAATGTTTTTTAACTTATATGGTGGGTGCAGCTATTTTCCACCATTATAACAATACATAAGCTTCCCTTACATGCTTATAAAATTATTTTAAAAAATTAATGTTTTATTTTATAATTACATGTCATTTAAGTTAATTCAACATAGAAAGATAAATTTCCATAAAAATATTTTTATTTAATCTTTGACAACATCCATTGATGGATTTTAAGTTTATTTGAAGTTGATTTACTATGATACAAAATGTCGATATTTTATTGAAGGTTTTGTGATATATTTTACTATGGATGTGTTATTTTCATACCATTCATGGTTTATGGATAAAGTATTGGCATTTTTTATTCTAGTTTTAATATGAATGTTTATGTTATGTTTAAACCTTTTCATATGAGGAATGCATTGGACTTAGTAAGTGACGGGTGGAGCCTACTATAGCTCCTCGATGCATCGGTGGGTCTCATGAGACAACCATGTGTCTTGGAATAAGGCCTTGACAAAATATTATCTGATGTCTTGGAACAATCCCTTGAATTTGTGGTTATGAATGTATGGAATTATGCATTCCAACAATATGAAAGTGGATATTGATATTACATGTGATTATTCGACTAGTAGAATATCCATGTGAGTAAGTAAATGGAATTATTTTGATTTATATTAGCCATATTATGATGAATTTTATGTTTAAAAGGATTTTGTTTTGGTTTTATACACAACCATAAATGATTATGCTTATTTATGAATGATTCGGCTATATTGTTATCCTTACTAAGCATCAGACCTCACTAATTTCTATGTTTTATTTTTCCCAGGATATAAAGAAGTATATTATGACTGGCCTGTAGGGATAGTCTATGGGATCTCAGAGTTTTATATGGAAACAATGTTGTTGTATTTTTCCATTTTATGATGTAATGTAGACCTTATGAATGTATCTATTTCTTCTAAGTCATCTAATAAAATCGGTATTTTGAGAATTGGTATTTTGTGATCTTTCCAATGTTAGGTAATAATGCGTCGACTCCGGGCATCTCAGGTCAGGGCGTTACAAAAAGGTTGAACTATAAAGCCTAGTAAGGGAATGATCATGGAATAACATGAGGAATAAAATACATGTTTGAAAATAGGTATATAAATAGAGCACAATAGAATCATAAACATAAATACATGATACAACCTGATAATTATAAAATGGAATTATGGCAACCCCAATTAATATGGAATTAGCATGTGCCAAGGATCATTGCACATGGAGAATGAGTAAATTCTCATTGCACATGTAGCATGAGTAAATCATTTTTGCACTTGAATTAGAATTATTAAACACCCATTTCACATGACATATCAGGATACAATACTTTACGCAACACATTAGATCTCTATTAGGGCGCACCCTTCTTAAACATTTCATTTGATGCATAAGTGTGCCACATGGATCATAAAACATGGATACATAAAACATAATCACTTATTCCACGATAAAGAAATGTGGGATTCATACATGGACCTTTATAATCAATAAGTAAATGTGAATAAAGGTGAATACCCGTGATAGATAAATGGGCACTATATTCACTACACAATGACATTGGCTTAGAAAATCGGTGAAATTTCCGCAGCGTAACAGTGTGACGTAAGAATTCATAACAACGGTTGTTGAGATAAAAAAGGGTGTCTCATCATATGTACAAGAAATGGACATTAAGGGGGTCATATAGATATATGTCTCAACAATTGTAATGGAATTTAGAGTCATGATACAAAATAATTTTTTAAATTTTAAGAAGAGAGGGAAATGTATTTCAGATGTTCAACACTGTAACGGGTGTACATGGGAGGCATTAAATGAGAGATAAAGGGGTCTACCATCATTAAAATATGAAATTATTGGGGAGGTGATAAACCATACCCAATCATTTATAATTGAAATTAAAAGGGCATAACAACATTTAGAAAATTGGACAAAAATGATAAAGGATTAAAAACCATTACATGGAAGTGAGCTTATAAAGGCTTGAGAGATGATTGAGAGAGGCTTCCTGGGAGCTTGGTGAACCTTGGGGGGATTCAAGAGAGAGTAGGGCCGAGTTTGGATGAACTCCAATGTATTTTAGTGAGGAGGAAGTTGGAGCTTTAGTGGGATTATATAGGCAAGGTGAGGGAATTCTTTATTATTTTGGTTTTGGATACCTCACATTAAAAAAATCCAAACCACAAACCAGCCCATGGTTTTTCCAATGGTTTTTGGAAAAAGGAAGTAGAAAAAATATTTTATAATTATAATGTCCTAACTTCTTAAAATAATGTGGTTGCTTATGTGGCGGTGAGTCACACTCCCAAGGAAAATAATTTAAAAAGACAAGATGTTTAATAAGTCTTCAAGGGTCCATTAATGATTTGTAAAATACATCAAACAAACCCAAAACCACATTATTTTAATGGTAAAACCGATATTAGCCTAACATAAATCTCATAGTATTTTATTAAATCACTATTGGGTCATTATCATTTCATAAAACACATTATATATTTAAACGGTATTTAATTTTTACCCAAAAATTTGACTGTCTTAGAAAATTATGAAAAATTCACCGTTGGATAATTTCAACATTCTGATTCTAGAAATAATATTTATTTTATCTAAATAATTATCTATATTTTTTAATTTTTCTTTTAACATAAAAACCGACATCTATAGAAAATTCATGGGTTTTGAAAAAAATGGCTTTCAAAACTTGATAAAAATTACAATTGCATTCATAAAATTATATGATAATTTATATTTAATAAAAATTAATTTAATAATAATAATAATATTTTATTAAAAAATTATGTAATCTAAAAATCCATTAATTCATCAAAATATATTTCTTAGTTGAACATTAACTAAAAATACTATTTTTACTTTTAAAAAGAAAAACTGTTTACAAGGAAACAATAATAGAATTAAAGTTTATTCAATATTATATAATAAAATAATGTATATAACCATAGTATTAGGGACTTGTAAAATAACCCCTTATAACACTCACATAAGACAGAATATTAAGGTGTGCGATGTTGCTAGACTCTTGGGGAGTCTCAGATAACATTCTTTGGGTGGTAACCTCAATCAACTTCCATTTCTCTCGTAGGTGGTCCTGATTGAGCTTAAAATATTCAAGATCGCCTTAGGATTGGTCAAGAGTGATTCCCAATTATGACACCTCCCTTTTGAGCTATGAAAAATGGGCTTTGAATATGGCACATCTACTGGATGAGGCCATCACTTCCTTTTTCTGAGTAAATAGGATTTGTTAAATCCCTAAATTTATACTAATCAGGTGATCACTGTTCAATGACTATATTAGCAATAGTCACAATTATTAACAAGAAAACAAATAAGTTGACATTGTATATAATCATTTTACATAAATCTAAATTCAATTAGATCAAGAGGGATTTCCATTAATGAATGTTTGTTTCGTTACAATCTTCCCACTATAAAAAAATTTTCCCATAGTAAAATAGATGTGGGGAAGTCTACTTCCGCATTTCCTCTAATTCCCACGTTTATTCTTCAATCTTGGGGTTTCACCACAATACCTTGACAAGGGTAATTTTCTTATTTCATAGAAATTATTCTCTATGATCTAATATCTTCACTAGTTTCTCCTCATAAGAGAGGTCATCATCTTACTGTAAGACCTATAAAGAGAGTACATGTGATGGGTCCGATATGTATATCCTTAGGAGGGATACATTACGGACATCATGTACGTTGGTAGTGGTAGGTGGAAGTTCTAGTCGATAGGCCACATCCCCGACATGATAATGAATCTCAAAGGGGTTGATACCTTGGACTTAACATACCTTTCTTTCCAAACCTCATGACCTTATTCCCTGGAGATATGCATATAAATACCATGTCTCTAACATTAAACTCAATGTCTTGTCGTTGGTTATCTGCATAACTCTTCTGTCAACTCTGGGATACCTTGATATGTTGATGAATGGTTTCCACCTTCCACCATTTATGGTCTAAGAAGCTTACGCTCACCAACCTCATCCCAACATGCCAGTGTTCTACACCTTTTCCCATAAAGGGCTTCATATGGTCACATGTTGATGCTCGAGTAGAAACTGTTATTATAAGAGAACTCAACCAGAGGAATATGTTGATCCCATCCTCCTTTATATTCCATTGTGCACACAATCAACATGTCCTTAAGTGTTTGGATAGTCCGCTCGGATTGACCATCGGTTAGAGGATTATAGGTCATACTGAAGTTCAGTTCAGTATTCAGATCATGTTGAAGACTCTTCCAAAACATTGAGGTGAATCTTGGATCTCAATCGGACACAATAGATAGTGGTACGCCAAGAAGCCTTATAACTTCCCTGATATATATTCGTGACATCGGATCCGATGAGAAATCCTCCCGAATTTCAATGAAGTGTGGAGATTTGGAAAGAAGATCCACAACAACCCATATTGCATTTTTTCCTTTGGATGTCTTTGGAATTCTGGTGACAAAATCCATGGTTTTGTTATCCCATTTCCATTCCCATATGGGAAATGGTTCCATCATCCCCTTAGAATTCTGACTCTCTTCCTTCACTTACTGTCACACCAGGCACTCTGATGTATATTCAGTGATCTATTTCTTCATATTATCCCACCTATAATGCTCTCGATGTTCTCGACACATCATTATGTTTCCTAGGTGAATACTGAAATTTAAACTATGTGCATCATCTAAATGTTCCTTCTTCACCTCCAGACATGATGAAACACATAGTATTATCCTAGATCTCACAATTCCTTCTTCATTAACATTCAACTCCAAGGATTTTCCTTTTTTGGTAGTTTCCACTTTTCCTAAATTCCCACATCATCTTTTTGAGCATCTTTTAACCTTTCCAAAAGCGAAGGTTGAGCAATAATTTGTGAAAGGATTGATGGTCTTCCATTTGTTAAGATTCCCATGCCCATCTTCATTAATTCTATCAAAATGGGATCCTTTTCAATTCTCATCAATGATAATATTGATGGGTCCTTTCTACTTAGGGCGTCTTCCACCATGTTCGCATTCCTAGGGTGGTAATGAATTGTTAAATAATAGTCTACGGACTGCTCCAACCATCTTTGTTGGTGCATATTCAACTCTTTCTATTTGAATATATACATGATGATTTTTTGGTCCATATATATTTCACACTTCTCCCCAAAGAGATGATGTCACCAAATTTTCAAAGCGAAGATCACTATAGCCAACTCAAGGTCATGTGTTGGATAATTCTATTAATTAACATTCAATTTTCTTAAAGAAAAGGAAATGACATTGTCATTTTGCATAAACACACATTACAGGCCCTTCTTCGAAGGATCATTGAATATGAAAAAAAGTTCTCCACTTGTGGGTAAAGTGAGCATGGGTATAGTGATAAGCCTCATATTTAACTCCTTGAATCTTTCTTCACATTCATCACTAGAGGAAAACTTTACTCCCTTCTGAGATAGCTCGATAAGAGGGTTGAAAAATTGTGAGAAATTTCTCACAAATCGTCAATAATATCCAGCTAACCCCAAGATTCTACGGATATCCATTACTGATGTTGGCCTCTTCCACCCCTCAATTGCATCTATTTTGGAGGGATCCAAAGATATCCCATTGAATTTGATTATATGGCCCATGAATGAGACCTACATCTACCAGAACTCACACTTCCTATACTTTTCATAGAGATTCTCCTTTGACAAGGTCTTTAGTACAGTTCTCAGACTCTCCTCATGATCCTCCTTGGTTTTGGAGTATATTATAATATCATATATAAAGACTACCACAAATTTATCGAGGTAATCTCTAAATACTCTATTAATCATGTTCATGAAGATTTCTAGAGCATTAGTGAGTCCGAAAGGCATTACTCTGAATTCATAGTGCCCGTATCTTGTATAAAAATCAGTCATGGGGATATCTTACTTCTTCACCCTTACTTGATAATATCCCGACCACAAATCCACTTTGAGAAATATTTTTCTCCACACAGTTGATCGATCAATTCATCAATTCGTGGGAGAGGAAAATTTTTCATTATCGTGACTTTATTGAGCACATCATAATCGATGCAAAGGCCCGTTGACCCATCCTTCTTCTTCACAAAGATGACTAGTGCACCCCATGGTGAAGAACATGGGCATATAAACCCTTCATCCAGAATCTCCTTTTGTTGTTTATTTAGATCCTCAAGCTCCAAAATTGCAATTCTATACAGAGTCTGAGATATTGGAAACACCCCAGGTATAAGATCAATTGAGAATTCAACATCTCTTCTAGGAGGAAGTCCAGTAAATTTCTCGGGAAACACTTCAGTGAATTCCCTCACAATAGTCTTGTCCTATAGGATGGTTTCCTCCTTATACTCAATCATCTAAGATAGATACGCATGCTCATAGGTTAGAAATATCCACGCATGATATGATGGAGCTAAATAAGATTCGTCTTCCTCCTTGCACATGTAATGAATCAGGGGTCGATTCTACTTATGGAGAGTGATTTCCCTCTCACGGAAATTCATGTTGGATCTATATAAGGAAAGAAAATACATGCCATGAATTGAAAAAAATTCCACTAGATGATGTATGACGAGGTTCCCCAGGAAGTTTAATGAACAAATTATTACAGGTGAGGAGTTAAATTCATGGGATGAAATGATTTCCCCATTTGTCGTACTCAACGACATCTTCACTTTCTCGATTTATGGTAGTGCTGGGATTGTTCTACTAAATGTTAGAGATAAAAAAGAATGCGTAGAACCTGAATCAAAAAGTACATTCACAAATAATGAATGAATAACTAACGTACCTATCACCACTTTGTTTTCGGGGTTCACATTGGCAGTAGTGATGGAAAAAGCTCACCCTTGCTTCCTTGGAGGATCGTGGTAACCTCCGAAAACCCTTAACTTAGGGCACTGATTTTCAAGATGCCCTGGTTCATTGTAGTTGTAGAAATTAACCACATGATGAGGATTGAATGGAGTGTTCCTCTCCTCTATAACAGCTGTGGGACTTTATTTCCAATAGTTAATAGCTAGGTGACCTTTCTTTCCACACCTAAAGAATTTCCTCATCCCCTTTTTGGAAATATCCAGGGGGCCTCTTTCCGCACCTATGGTAAGTGGTGTACTGGATATTCTTAGCACCATTGGATTTATCGATCGGACAACCAACATCAAAGTCCACCTTATGCATTTTATCTTCATGATACCTCTGATATTCTCTTATCTCTATTTCAACCTTGAGGGCACATCAGAGAATATCCTCATAGTTTTTGCAGTGACAAATCAAAAACACTTTCTTGAGGCTAGGTTTCATCCCACCAAAGAAGCGGTCAACAATGAATTTGGGGGTAATGACAATGATGGAAGCGTATCATGCATGCATTGTGATGTTTTCCTCTTATGCCCCAGTAGATTTTTCGTCTTTTTGCTAGAGGGAAAGGATTTCCATTTCCATCATAAGCTGGAGGGTGCATGAAAATTATTAATTGAAAAACATCTTCTGGAAATATTTGGATTCCAACGCCTCGATATCCTCCTCAGGCATCATATTTTTTATCAATGTCCACCATTGATCAACTTCACCCTCCATACGATAAGAAGCCAGGAGAAACTTCTCTTGTTCAGAAAGTTGAAGGATTGATAAAAAATTCTCAATGGAGATGATCCATTGTTCAACGATTGAGGGATCAGATGATCCATTAAAGGTATGAGGCCTTTGTCTCAAGAAGCTCTTGATAGCGACTTGTTCTTTTTTTGGGGGGTTTAACGTTCCTATCGACCCTTGTTTCAATTCAAAGATTGATCTAGCTAAGAGAGAATCATGAAAAAGTTCATGATTCCTGCTGCCATAACATTGGGCATCTCATTATCTCAATTGTCACACTGATTTTCACATCGTTTGTTAGCTCGATTACTCCTCTTACTGGCCATTGGATGGAATAAAAGAAAAGTTAGGGGTTACACATAAAGGGTAATACAAGGAAAAAACTGATGACTTATAATTAACTTTTATTTCTTTAACATATGAATCTATTGGCTTCAGTCTACGTTATCTATGATCTACTTTCCAACATATATTCTTAAGGAATTTTTTGGTCCCTTAATAATGGTTCATACTAAGCTTGTGAATTGTACAAATTATATAACCTGAGAGTGTCATAAACAAGAGTGCATCAATTATTGTTGTTGTGCACCAGTTCTTAATCGAGTCTAGCTCAATGCGGTGTTTTCAGATTTCACCACTAGGATATATCTATCCCAGAGCCACCTCTACCTGCTCGTATCCAGATAGGGGTGTATTTGCCTCATAAACCACTCAAGAAATACTCACCAAAACATAGGGATGTTTTTATAATACACAGTCTTGTCTTTAAGGATTCAATAGAGTTTTCTAGTCCTAATCCCAAAAATAACTAAACCTATCCTCTTATACCAACTATGACAATCTTGATCATTTATTACACAATTAAACACAATTTATTACATAAACATCACATGATACAACATAGAAGATCAAGAGGTCCAATGACGTTGGGGATTATGATCAATACATAACAACTTAAAACATGAAATACAACATCTTTATTGAAAATGTCCTTTACATGACCACTACATTCGCTCATATATAGCACTGCATTGGATAACCTAAGGAGATGCATGAGAAAAGGGTGAGCTATAAATCCCCGTAAGGGAATAATAATGGAATAACATGAGGAATAAAATAAATGTTACACAATAGGCATATCAATAGAGAACAGAAGAAGAATAAACATAACGACATGATAAATCATGATAACCATAACATGGAAATGTGGAAACAACACTTGACATGGAATTAGAATGAGCCAAGGGTCATTTCACATGGAGTATGAGTAAATCCTTATTGCAAATGAATCATGAGTAAAACCTCATTTCACTTGAATTAGCATGAGTAAACACCCATTGAACATGAAGTATCATGATACTATACATTACCCAATGCATTGATGCTCATTAAGGGTCCACCCTTCTTAAACATTTCATTTCATGCACAAGTGTGCCACATGGATCATATAACATGGAGGCATAACACATAATAATTTATTCAAAGATAAAGGATTGTGGAATTAATACAAGGCTATTTATAATCAATAAGTAAATGTGCATACAGTTTAATACCCTTGATAGTGAAATGGGAATGGTCTTCACAACACAATGACATTGGCTTAGAAAATCAGTGCAATTTGGGCAGTGTCACGACGAGACGTAAGAATTCATAAAAATGGGTGATTATAGAGAAAGGGGAATATCATCATAAGTTCATGAAATTGAAATTAATGGGATCATATAGATAATTTCCCAACAATTTTAATGGAATTTAGAGTCATGATACAAAATAATTGCTTGAATGTAAAACAAGAGAGAGAATTTTTTTTTGGAATTTCGGCATAGAAACAGGTGTACATGGGAGGAAATTAATGAGAGTTAAAGGGGTCTCCCATCATTAAAACATAAAGAGGGAAGTATGGGGGTGGTGAGAAACCATACCCCAACATTTATAATTGAAATTAAAAGGGCATAACAATATTACGAAAATTGGACCAAAATGAGAAAGGAAGAAAAACCCTTACTTGGAAGTGTGCTTTCAAAGGATTCAGAGAAGCTTGAGAGAGGACTCTTGGGAGCATAGGGCACCTTGGGAGGATTCTAGAGAGATTACGGAAGAGTTTGGACGAACTCCAAAGGCTTTTAGTGAGGAGGAAGTGGGAGATATTGCGGGATTATATAGGAAAGTTGAGGGAATTAATTATTTTTTATGTTTGGGACACCTCACATTAAACTAATCCAAACCACAAACCAAACCATGGTTTTTGCCAATTGTTTCTGGAAAAGAGAAGTGAAAAATAAATTAAAAGGTCAAATTCAGAACATCATAAAAAAATGGGGTTACTTATGTGGAGGTGAGTCACACTCCCATGGAAAACA
The DNA here is from genome assembly GCA_963277665.1 of Viscum album. Taxonomy (NCBI): domain Eukaryota; kingdom Viridiplantae; phylum Streptophyta; class Magnoliopsida; order Santalales; family Viscaceae; genus Viscum; species Viscum album. The sequence goes on from OY728120.1 coordinate 1,914,191,163, forward strand.
ATTAAAAAAGACAAGATGATTAATAAGTCTTGAAGGGTCCATTAATGCTTTTTAAAATAAATCAAACAAACCCAAAACCACATTATTTTAATGGTAAAACCTAGATTGGTTGAACATAAATCTTATTGTAATTTATTACATCACTACTGGTTTTTTATGATGTCATAAAACACATTATATATTTAAACGGTATTTCTTTTTTATCCAAAAATTTGACTATCTCAAAAAATTATGAATAATTCACCATGGGATAATTTATACATCTTGATTCCAGAAATAATATTTATTTTATCTGAATGATTTTTTAAATATGTTAATTTTCAATTTAAAATAAAAAACAACATTTATCGAAAATTCACAGGTTTTGACAAAAATATATTTCAATCCATAATAAAAACAACAATTGAATTCATAAAATTATATGATCATTTATATTAAATAATTAATTTAATAGAAATAATAATATTTTATTAAAATATTATTTAATTCAAAAATCCATTAATTAAAAAAAATTCTTATTTGATCATTATCTAAAAATACTATTTGACTTTTTAAAAAGTAAAACTATTTACAAGGTAACAATATGAAAATGAAAGTATATTCATTATTATATAAAAAAATAACATACATAACCATAGTACCAGTGTCTTGTAACATAACCCCTTATAACACACACACAAGACTGAATTATATGGTGTGCGAAGGTGAAAGACTCTTGGGGTGGCTCAGATAACATTGCTCGGGTGGTAATCTCAATCAACATACATTTCACTCATGGGTGGTCATACTCGATCTTAACATTTTCAAGCTCAGCTTTGGACTGGTCAAGAGAGAAGCCCAATGATTCCACCTCCTTTCTAAGCTCTGACAAATGGGCTTCGTATGGGGCACATCTACTGGATGAGGCCATCACTTCAATTGTCTGAGTAAATTGGATTTGTTAAAGCCATATATTTATAATAATCCAGAGATCACTGTTCAATGTCTATATTATCAACGGTCACAATTCATAACATAAAACCAAAGAAGTTGACATTTTATATAAACATTTTACATAAAGAGGCATTTAATTAGATCAAGAGGTATTTCCATTATTAAACGTTTGGGTCATTACAGCCAATGTATGTGGCTCATTACATTAACATTAAATCCTCAATGTATATGTACAATACAATGGTCATTACAACATAAATGTTCAATATTAATTAAATTTGGTGGAGGATGAAATAAAATAAAAACACTCATTGAAGATTGTTACCTCTTCATTGGGTATCCTCTTTTGGTTTTCACCAAAATCCATCCTAGGTTGGATTTATGCCCAAAATATGGTTTATGGGATGATAAAAGTGATTATTGGATGTTATATTGTATATTAGTGGCTGAAAGAACTGGTTTTAATCTTTGAAGAAGAGTGGCGGGGTTGTCCTTTTATAAGTGCGGGGAGTTGCACACTTGTAATTTCTGAAAAGAAAGAGGTATACCCAGGTTTTTCAAATGATAAATGTGTAAAAAGGACTATTTGCAATACTTATACATTATATGTTAAAAATATATATAGAAAATATATTTTATACATGTTATTATTTCATTTCAACACATATCTTTTTATGATCAACCCTGATAAATCCATTTTTATAGTAACCGCTGTATATAACTTTCAAAATGTTTACTATTTATTATGGTAAAAAATAAATTTTCAATTATTACAAAATGGAATTTATGTTTATTACAATTATTTAATAAATATTTATAAATTCCATTCATAGAATTGGAAAATTTAAATATAAAATTAGTCTCACAAAAACAACAACAAAGTTATTTTATGAAGGGAAAAAGTTTAAATCTTAACAATGTTTTATATATCAAATATACATGAAATGACTCTAATGACCTAAATTGGATTAATAGGTATATAATTGATCAAATATTACATTAAATCCATGAAAAAAAAAAATTTAATAATATAATTTTTTAAAATTAAAATGTTTTTTTGAATTAAAATCTTGTATTTTCAATATTTATTAAAAAATGAAACATTTGAGAAAAATAAAAATAATTCATCATAAGATAATTATTATATTATAAATTAAAAAAGTATGTTCATTTTATGAAATATATTTTAATAATTTGTAAAATATAATTCTAAATTATATGTGCACAGCATGACTAATCATTCTTTCGAAAAAAATAAAATTTTCATAAAACATTTCTTTTTCATTTAAATTATTCTTATTTTATTTATGAACAATATGCAACCATAATCTTCATAAATTTTTAAGTACAATCCATACCTTCCAATTTTATACCATGTTTAAAATTGTATACAATATTATGATTTATTTAAACTTGTGGTTGAGTTTTCTATAAGATATCAAATGGATTGAATTTAATGAAGTATATTTTTCTTGTTGTTTAAGCTTAATTTCACATGTCACGTATTATATCGAATATAATTTTCTTCTTTTAGAATTTTGGTGTGTTACATATTCCCTGTTGGGATAACTAAATGGACGACGCTTCAGGTTGAGGGACCTTTAACTTTCAAAATTTTTTATAAATAACTTTTTTTCATATAAATAAATATAAGTTGATATATATAAATATTTAATAAAATATTTTAATATATGTATATATTTATATATATTATCAAATTTTGAAATATATTTATAAACGGTGTAATAATTATTTAATTATATATTTAGAATATATTTTATTTATAATACATATATATATATTTCAATTATATTATTTATTTAAATAAAAAATTATAAATTACGAAAATATTATATATATATATATATATAATTTAATTATTAATATAAAATTAATAATTAATAAAAAATAATAAATTTATTAAATACATAATATACTAATTAAATAATTAATATACCATTTATTTCAATAGTTATATATATATATATATATTAAATTTATTCATTTTCATTAAAAAATAAATTATATGGATGCGCGGGTTATTGATATGCTATGTGAAGGAAATGATGGAATCTAGGGATTTTATCATATCATGGAGATTCTGGACTTCCTCGATTTTAAGATTCTCTCCAGCGACCAATCATAGATACTTTTCTAGACTCCAAAACATATTCCATCGAAATTATAAGGATGTTCAATTCCATATGGAATCCATAGTATGTCATTAGATTTGATGTGTGATAATCGAGGATGACTATTTTCCATATTCAAAGTTTCTTCATCGGGTGTGATTCATAGTAAAGGATATATTTCTCATATTGAATCCAATCGTGATTCTTTTTTATATTACTTGATATGGTAATGAATTATGTAATTGTGTTAGTCATTGTTTCTATAGGAATAAATTAATATAGGCTTGTGATCTGTATCAACGATAATTGGTGGTTTTCAAATTGGACGTGTATCAGTTAAAGCCAATTCTTCTTGCACTATATTTTTCTGTCAACGGATTTTAGGACTTTTGTGTGGTTTTATTGTTCATTGATTTTAAACCCCTTGATGCATCATCTTCAGGAATGGCGAATGTAATGTATTGTGCAACATGCTAAATTAATTTCCATAGGTATCAGTGAGGGTACATGAACTCAAATTTAATTGGTGGCATCCAAAAAATCTTCACGTCATTGTTTCTAAAATGTGGTATTAACTATTTAGGATAGTGGAGCCACTAATGGAGGGTATGGTCACATATGAAGGATGATTCTTGAGATTTATCTTCTCACCACTATTATTAATAATGAAATTATAATTACACTTATTGATTAAATAAATGTAAATGTTGTATATGAGAAATGTTCATATATTTCTATATCATAAAATCTGGTGGGAAAATGCACAAAATGTGAAAGAGGATTCTTTGTGAATTTTGTGGCTAAGAAGTACATTATTCAATGAATTGTAAAAAAAATAAAAATGGATTTAGGATTTGAGGCTTTCACAACATGATACACCCTCTTCTTTTCCAATGATGAACACAATGAACCTAATGGAAGCATGGGTTAATTACCATATCTTTTGTTTGAAGGGAATGGTGATAATGATACATGGACAAAAAATACATGTGATGATTTTTCAGAGTAATATGTAGGTTCCTGTTCTGAGTATCAGATCATGCACAATGAAAAACCTTTTTTCATAATGTAAATCTATCCCTAGTCTATGAATTTAGATAGCCCTTCACATCCCTGTGTGATCCAGGCTAGAAATATGAATCGGGATACTCAACATCCTGAGAGACTCTCCTGTGCAGGGACTACTAAGGTAGATGACTCAATCCAACCAATTATTTCTTTTATGGATGACTTGGACAATGGAATTGGAATGGGTATTTGATATATTTCTATACTCATCGATGTTGTTAGTACACCTATTCCTGTTGAAAAAAATTATGAACTGTAAGGGACCTAGATGATGCTAACATTTAGAAAATTTTCCATTCTCTTGTATTATAGAGGAATAAATTACTACCTTTGGTTTTTCAGATCATGAATTCTTCTGTACAAACTGATAGGCTATATTAGGACGGACATTTTGCAGATCTGGATGGAAAATTTAATGATTTTCAATATGAACGTGAGATTTTATACCAAGAGGGATTTGAACCTTTACTATCCTAATAGAGGGATGTTCATGCTTCAGGTAACCAAAATATATAAAATAAATTGGTTGTTTTGCCCCTTTTACTCTTAAATCCCCGGTTTCTACTTCCCCATATTATGGAGAACAAATTCAAGAAACCTCCTCTATTGAGGTTTATATTTATTCCCGTCCTAATTATGGTGATACTCTGAAGAAACATGCTATAGATTTGGCATCACCTATAATAAATTATAGATCTAAGGATGCCGATAAATCTGGGATTTTGTGGTATGAGGATACTGGTGTGGTGGGGTTGTGTATGCCTGAAGCCTAGAATCTTGTAGAAGTTAATTCATTAGGTGAAACATTGGATCCTAAATCATTTCAAATGGATTAAATCAAAGAGACTTCATTGTAGGAAACCTTTCATATTTTGAATGATTTAGTTCATGATCATGTGGTCTTGGTCGTGCAAAATTAATAGGCCTCTAACTGTTTTAATTTTAAGTATTTTATCAATATCTACATTCAATCCTTATGAAGTGCTTGACTTGACTAGTGTACTATAAGACCAACCTAATGAGGAACCACAATATAATTTTTTTCAGCCACACTAATATTGTAAAAGGTAGTGGTGATGTGCACAATACTAATATTAGTTCAAGTGGCTCAAGAGACTCATATAGTTATGAAGGGGATTAAAGATATGGTAAATCATAAATGATAGGTCAGTATCCAAGACTCCATGGATGTGAGAGTGAAAAAAAAAATTAATTTATGTGTTTTTCATAATGCAAAACATGTGATTGGTTCTGAGATTTTAATGAATTTGGTTCTATGACATTTCTTTGATTAGGTTAGTTTTGTCATGTCTAACCCCATCCTCTATTTATTTTTGTTCTTTATCTTTTAATAAAATGGAACTGACCCAATCTTTCCCATTTAAAATAATTTAATTAATAATTTATTTAATATTTTTTTAGAATTTATTTTTATTAGTAATTTTTTAATTTTCGTAATTAATATATATTCATTTTAATTTAATCATATATTTATTCATGTTCACTAGTTAGATAGATGTAATCCCAAATATTTTTATATTTCAATTTTATTAAATTTAATATATATAGTAATAAATATAATATTAATTAAATATATATATATATATAATTAATTAATTAATATCCTAGATATTATTAATAAAAATAAATAATATTATTGGATAATTAATATACTAATTAATTAATTAATATACTAATTATTGATATAGAAAGATTAAATACTTGATATAATAATTAAATACACAATATACTAATATAATATTTTTAATACTATATATTGATATATATGTTAAATTTATTCTTTTATAGAAATTTTATTCATTTTTATTAACTATAAAAAGTATATAAATTATTTAATTGTCTAAATATATTAAAATAACACTTATTTATATCTTTATTTCTTTTAATATAATTTATTCACGGATAATGTTATGTTTTTATTTCATATTATTTAAATAATATAATTTTAATAATTATTTATTAAATAAATTTTTTAATTTATTTATTTAATATTTTTTATGTATACTTGTTCCTTAATATATTTAATATATTTGTAATTTATTAATATTTGATTTTTCATTATTCAATATTTTTGTCATTTTATCAATTTTATGAAATTTATTTATACATTCTTGTTCATTAACATTTAATGTTTACAATATTCTTGTAATTTATATAATTAATCTGCATCCATTTTCATTTTAAAATATTTAATTTTTTTTTATTTTTCTAACAAATAACTATATTATACAAATGACATGTTCATTTTTTATATTTCTTCATTCTTATAATTTAATTGTTTTATTAATATAAGATATATTTTATTGAATTTAATTTATCAATTTAAAATATATTCAACTTGTTTATCTAGATACATTAATTTAACCAACACAAATATTTACGTAGTAAAAAAAATTTCATATATAAACAAACATAGGTAAAATTTATGAAATATATTCAAATTTTTATTTTGATTTTATAATCTCATTTAGTAGTATATTATATTTATATATCATGTTTTTAATTTGAAAATTTTATTAATTAATTTGTAATATTATTTTAGTTACAATTAATTATCATGTTTCATATTTTTTTAATATTTTGGGGAATATACTCATTTTATAATATTTATTTATTAATATTTATTTACTATTTCTTAATATTTTTCATAGGGATTCATTTTTATTTCAATATATATCTATATTTTATTTTATAATAATTTTATAATTAAAAAAATTTGTCAATTTTTTAATATTAATAATGTGTACTCATTATTAAATATTCAATTTCACTCATGTTTAACATTAAAGCAATTAATAAAATATATTGACTACTAATGTCAAAAATATATTTGTAAATAAATATTTATGAGTAAATATATTTATAAATTTATATTTATTATATTTATAAAATTACATATTTATCATTATAAATAAAAAATGTATTTTAAAAAAGGTATTTTAATAAATATTATGGTCGATGTAGGACACTAAATAGGGGGTGAATAGAGTTCCTACATTAATTTCTATTAAAATTATTTTTTAATAGATTCCCCCAATTTCAATATTATCATACAAGTTAATCAATGTTGTGAATTTATAATACTTTAACTATTCAACTAATCTCTTAGAGGATTTATTATTTCTTAGTTATAACAATATGAGTTTTTAATACGAATTCTGAAACTACTCTAATAAGCCAAATCTATTATAAACCCTAGCCACGAAAAACTATCAATGTGAAATTCAGTTTTCTGAAGTACAGGTAAAAATATTGAAACATGATTTTGAAAACATAGCAGATATAAAACAACATGTTCAGTGCCAAGCCGAGACATAGTCATCTGTACATGTTGTCCACCTGCCAAGAAAGAAATATATATAGATAATTGTTTATATCCACACCATGGATTGGTGTTTACACATTATTAACCAGACTCTCTAGGTCACAAAACCTCATCCACATTTCTATATTGGAAAAAATACAACTAGGTCACACATAACCTCTTCCACAGTTCTTTATGGGATCAAATAGTGTAAAAAATAGTTTTTTGAGGATATCTAGTATCATCCAGTTCAGTGCATGAGAAATTGTGTGTTTCATAGGTATATGCACGCACTATATGAAAATGTAATAAAAAGTTACACAATGTATCAATAAGTATTTTATAGTGTTTAAAAGGATTTGTGTTTTATCCTGTTCATCTCTAGACTCTTTGATGTATCATAGTTGATGTTGTAGTCTTCTTCTATAAGCAGACACTGGAAAAGACTATCATGGTGCACTGTGTTTTGCCTTCTAGGAAGATGATAAGAAATTCTCCTTTATTTTATATAGATACTATATAGATGTTTGATCTTAGATGTACATTACTTCTCTTAATCACAGAATGTAGGAATAATGTGTTCCTCATGTGTTATTCCATTTTGTATGTTGCTCGTGTGGTTTTTCTACTTTATCTACTCGTATATTCCTTTTGAATGTCTCTGTGTATCTCCCTTCAGCTTGATTCGTTTTCTTCTATATTCTACATCCCAACAATGTGCATTTTTGAGTTTGGAGTTGTACATCATAATTATGACATCTTTATTTAAGATTTTTGTAATTAAGTATTAAATTAATCAATTTCATTATACCACTCAAAATTTGACCATTATAATTAATAATAAATGAATGAAATTTCAAGAGTCTATCAGTGAGTCCTCAGTCGGTATATCCTTCTATTGGTGACTCATTCCATCAGGGTCACCTCCTTTCATTCTGTCTATGTGTTTTTAATTCCTCATGTCAGATGTTCCTTAAATCGCTATGTCTGTTCATCAGTAAGTCCTTGCTTCGGTAGGTCCTTTAATTGGTAGATAATTGCATCTATATGTCCTTGTGTAAGTAGGTATTTTCAACAGTAGGTCCATGAATCATTTGGTCCTTTCATTATCAGGTCCATTGAACTATTTGTGGGACATTTGTCCAATCACTGTGTCAATTGAATTGTCAGTGATTCACCTATCGGTGAGTCATTTTGCAATTTCTGTTACCCAATTACACTATCGGTGTTCCATATCTTCTATATGAGTCATTCTTTCATAGATACAAAATATTTTTTCATGGACTATCTTGTGACATAAATATTAATAGAATATGTTAAACCTATATGTGATCATAGAAAATTATAATTACACATATTTATATATAAATAAACTTGATTGAATTGATTAGAAATGATTAAGTGGTTATGAAAGGATTTGTGCTTATCAATACCATTAATACTAGAGAGGTTTTCCACAATATCATATAGAAAAACAATCTCCACCTTTTTATGATAAAAAATAATGGCATTATAATGTATAAAAATTTGATGTGGAATCTAATCATACTACTTATCATCTCCCATTATTGATGAATTTTTTCAATATATAGATATGGTTTAGAGGTAAAGTAAATACTAATGGAATGAAAGGAAAAATAAATTTATAATACAAATGACTAATGACTTTTATTCCAATATGTAATCAGATGTAATAAAATGCATAATAATGGTATCAAGGGAAAAATAAGTAAGGATAACACCAAAATGTATTGGTATCAAGTGTTAAATAAATAAGGATAATGCCAAACTGTGCTCCCCCGTTTGGGATTATCAAAAAGTATAAGTGGATAAAAAATGTTCTCCCCGTTTGATTCAAATCAAGAAGGAAACATGTATCAAAGGAATAAAAAAATCAGAGAATAACAGAAAAAATATAAATATATTATATACAAGAACATGAAATTTCATTAATCAATGAAATACAATGTATTAAAATTCTGTAAATAATGACAACCAAAGATAACCAAACTTCCCAATCATAGAGTTTTCCATATTACTTATTAGGATCAAGAGGTTCCTTCCATTTCTCAGTGGGATCAACAGATGGTACAATAGGTTTTGTATTAAAAGATGTAGGGTCTAAAAAGTTCTTTATAAGAGGTAGGATCACTCCTTCTGGAACATTAGTTGTAAGGATGGGTTTTTGTTGTGACAATATAAGAGGTTGAATCTCTTTTTGGATCAGAGTACAAATCTAACTAATGGGATGTGAAACTGTCATCTGAGGTTGAGGCACTGATTCAGCCGGTCCAATAGAAGGATCAACAGACAATAAAATTGCCTCAATTTCATGTGAAGGTATTAATTCAACATCTTGATTAAAACCTCAATGATTTCACCACCACACATCACAGAATTATCAAAATCATCTTTATTCTCAATAAATTTTTCCAAAATAGGGTTTAAGTCCTTCAAATTATATACAGGGTCTGGTTACTAGTGGAAATGATAGGTTCTCTATCAGATACATAAAACGACCTGTCAGGTGTTTCATGGTAACGATCTTCTAGAAATTGTAATCCACCTTTTTTATGATCTTAAAATTTGATGTCTCTACACACATAGAAAAAATACTAACCATATCATGAACACAGTCACTATTCCTTTCAATCATAGCAAGGATGACAAAACTTGAAGCATCAAACAGATCTTCAAGCTCTTCTTTAACAACATTTCTCACTACCTCAATGTACATGGATAGAGAAGTCACACCTAATATTAGTAGGAGCGGAGGATTGAGTTTTCAAATAATTAATAAAAGTCTCTAAACTGAATTTGTACATTGAGGATAAATTATTTATTGTAGATATAGGACTAATCGTTTCTTTTCTCACCTTGGCAGTGTTGTAAAAAAAAATTTAGATGTTTTGATTATTCGAGGTTGAATCTCTTATATCACTTTCTTTAAAATAAAATTTGCATCAGCTTCACTCACACGCACTGGTTGTGCCCAAATTTACCCAACTGGTAAAATGCAGTCAATGTAGTACATGTAGGGTTCGAGTCCACAGGAACAGAAGAAGTAACCTTGAGACGCTATGATTTGGTGAGGGATGGGATATGAAGTAGCCAACTTTAGTTTTGATTTAGGATGGTTTTAAAGAACACTAATAAACCTAAGTGAATTCAATTCAAAGAAAAAGTGTTGATCTTAAGATTATTCTCATGGTGGATTGAATGAATTTTACTTCTTTAGACAATTTTGGTTTTATTAATTCATGATTAATCCATTCTTCAAAAATAACACTAACTTCATCATTTTCTGGTTTGGTGCTTACAAAACAAAATTACTAATCCCCTATAGACTTAGAGAACTAGATTCATGATCTATCTAAGGTAAATGGTCATTTATTAATTGAATTTAGTTTGATCAAAAATAGAAAAGATGAAGAGTTGAAATAACTGAAGAATGGATGTCTTAAATTAATTATCAAATTAACAACAATTCACTCATAAAATAACATTAAATCCAGCCTTTTAATCCTCCTATGATCAACCCATTAAAGGTTTATCCCTACATTTATTGTATACTCTCAATGGTGGGTGGAAGATGGCTGACAAGAATTGGATTGAAGAAAATAAAACCGCAGAAATAATGAGCACTCCTCCGTGTGTGTGAATGAAATTCATACCTATGTGTAAACTAATTCACCACAACACAGAGATATCACTATTGTTTGTGAAAATTTATTTTTAATAAAATAATTGAAAATATTTAAGGGAACGAGGTTGATTAAGAACAAAAAAACATACATGGAAATTGAAAACAGTACAAAGGAACTTTAGCACCATAACCTTACAATGAAACAATCATCAAAAGATGATAAGAAAAATATCTGATCCGATTCCCTTCACCACTATCTCATTATATATGCATATGAGTAGACTTATATCCTCCCCCCACAATCAATTCTCCACCCAACAATTAATAGAGTCAAAAGGAGGATGAATAATCAAAAGGAAATTGACGTTTCGTAGTTGACCCGGAGAACTGTCCAGATTCGTCCACCATATTGACGTGTGAATTAATAATTTAAGAAAGCATAATCCGTAGGGGTCGTAGAAGAGAAATATCTTCTTCCATATGTCCAATATGAGCTATAAAAATAACAGGATATTTGGCTCATCCTTTTGGATGTTATGGTCGAAATGGTGGGACGAATTTATGTGAATTAATGTCAGGTCCAGCATTTAAATCACAACTTTAGATCCCTTTATTGTCATGAAAAATTCATAATTAGCTCCGGGCGGAGTTTAATAAAATGATACTCATATTATTATATTTTTAATGTATTAATTTGAGCTTCATTGGGCATGGTTTGTGAGCCCCACATTTGTTTGATTGGCCTTAGGCCCATTATTCTTTTTCAAGAAAATATCTGCATTCAGGCCCAAAAATCTCCATCTTCCCTTGGGATTCATCCATCGGACCTAAAAGATAAAATGTTTCAAATAAAAAGTTAAATAATATCTGAAAATTGTAAATTCAGAAAATGAATATAATTCTGTCCAAAAACAAATGAATGATTGGGGTGAAATTTTCATTTTAAACATGAATTGCATTTAAGATGAGAAATGATGTTCTATTTATGTAATGAACAAAAATAAATGTATATGGATTTTGGAACAATGAATATAAAGATATTAAAAATTAATATTAGCCACTTTCAGTGACTAATCACACCCCCCAACTTGATTTTTTCTAGTCCCGAGCAAAATATATTACAAATATGAAATTCAAATCCCTTTTTCCAAAAACATTTTAATACACATTGCTCACCCAAAAATCTCATTCCCAAAAAAATTATGAAACCCATCAAAATAATTTAAAACAAGCTAGGTTCATAAGAATATCCCAAGACCAAGCACATTACTTTGTTAGAATTCATCACCACATTTCATCCAATTTCAATTAAGCATGATATAGTGTTGTGCATCACAAAAGATATGAGGCCCATTTTATTATTCAAGGGAATAAAATGGAAGCGCTAGGTGGGAATCACAATAAACCTTAAGATGAGTATCCATTTTTTGTTAGTTTTTTAATGATTTTTTTAACCACAATATATATGAAAAGTCTAACTCTGGGAAAGAAAACTATGGAGTCACAATCCACAAGTGTCGGACGCAACACATATTGTCACTTTCATGCTCTACAATAGATATATAAAGCCTAACTTTGGGAAAGACAACTATGGAGTCACGATCCCCAAGTACCGAACGCCACACATATGGAAAAAAAATTTCTCTATGTGGTAATAAGTATTTTTCAATCTTTTTTGTTTTTTTAGATACTCAAATTAAACTAAAAGTGACCCCAGAACCCTATGCTATAATGAAAGGGACCCAAGAACTCAAATTTACACACACGATATAGTAGACGTGCATTGTGGAATTTTTATTAAGACGATGAAAATGTAAACTTTGAAAAATAACATCGGACAACCGCACTTTCCAAAAACTATGCTCATGAACATAAACATGCATTAAAATCAGAATCAATGCATGCATAATTATTCTATATCCAATTTCATAGTTTTCAATGTGTGTTATCATGTTCATGATTAATGGAATTTTTCTTTTCATGCATGTTTTTATTCATAAAATATAAAAAAAATATTATTTATCTACCCCCAAAATAGAATAACACTATCCCTAGTGTTTAAGGAAAAGAAAAGTTAGAAGGGGGTTGGAGAGGAGTTCAATATGGAAATTGAAAATGATAAACATGGAACAAATTCACATGGTTTTTGAAGTTGAAGTTCATGATACTCCAGATTACTCCTTTGATCTCTTGGGGGATGTAGGCACCTCCTTGATTGAACATGTATCACCCAAAATAGTTTTTGAACCATAAATTGAAGAAAAAATCAGACAAAACAAACAACACAATGATTTATTTAATTCCAAGTATCATAATTTTTATGGTTTTCCATGTTTTTTTAAATCAAACTAATGATACATTGCCTTATTTTAAATTTCTGGGTAAGGTATTACTCAGGGATCACACAGAATGACACGGATGAATACGGTGATCCCCTTTCATACCCATCCATACTCATAAAAGAATAACATGTCAAGAGTCTAATTTTTTTTTAACCTACAAAAACAAAAATAAAATAAACTGATGATACATTGTCTTCTTTTAAATTTCTGGGTAAGGTATTTCTCAGAGATCACGCCACGTGACATAGATGAATATGGAACTCCCCTTTCATACCCATCCTTACTCATAAAATAATAACAGGTCAATAGTCTAGGGTATATTATTATATAAAAAAGAAAATGATTCAAAATGATTAGAAACATGAAAACCATGGGTTGCCTCCCATGCAGCACTTTTGTTTAACGTCATTAGCTCGACTTGAACCCCCCAACTTATCCAATTCCTACCTTCAAAATTTTAATGAACCCATCATTCTCCACCTCCAATATATTTAGATTAAGTATTTTTTTATAATTTTTTCCATGCGAAATACCATGCTTAACAATGAGTATGAAAGTCCAAGGAATTTCGGTAATGGTTTATTGTGTTTCATTTAGAGTATTTCTTAATATTTCAAGATTCATTACTACTTTTTGAGATTCTTGATGAACATGGATGATAATTTAATGGTATAGGTTTTAATAAATAGAGGTATTATTGAGTGGGGATGGAAGTATTATAATTTTAGTTCCGTTTCATGGAATTTTCCCAAAGATGAATGAAAATTTGAATCCAAATTGGTTTCTTCTACAAAAAAATTTGAAAAAATTTGTTCCTTTTGAAAATATGATCCATCCCAAAAATTTTCCATTTGAATTTAATGAGTGGGTATGCACTCACAATTATTTATATTTCCCAATGGTTAAATGATCAGTGATTCTAAAAATAATTTTATTGGAGCAATATTCTGAACACTAAATCCATGAAGACAAATTTTCCCCTTGTGAATCCAAAAAATTAATTTCCTCTTGATTTATATACCCTTCAACATTTCATTGATCCTGTTCAGTTATCCTATATCCAAAGGTTAGTTTTTTTTCAATTCATGGGAGGTTTTGGGATAAAAGATTCATCTGTCAATGATGAGGAAAGAACATCTTGAGTGGGAATGGGTTATTCAAATGTCTTAAAGCTTTGTAATTCTAATCTGAAAGATGAAACTTCTGAATTCATTATATCCATTTGTTCACACAAATGTTCAAAACAAATTCAGGATTAGGGTTGATATATGTTTGTATATCATGGACTTCCTCATTAATTATCTTTTCAATAATTCTTTATAGGTATGGAAATTGATCATTTAAACATTCAACATCTCATTAATTGTATATCTCATCTAGTGTGGTGTATTCAATTAAGGTTTGGTCAATGAAATTCCCTATGTGAGGTGTTTCCAAATATTGATTTCTGACTTGATTAAAACATTGGTTTATTAAGGGGTATATTGGAGGATAATCCATTGGAATTGATTAAAAAATGGTTTTGGGTTTTTTTGGACACACAGAAATAGAAAGGGGAAAAGAGAAGAGAAATTAGGGTGAGAATAGAGAATTTGGTGTGATAAAAGAAGACGAGGGTATAAGGTACTTACTTGGGTCCTAGGAAATGGTGCCAAAATTTGGTTGTGCCCATATTTACCCTACTGGTAAAAATCGGTCGATGTAGTACATGTAGGGGTCGAGTCCAGAGGGACCGAATAAGTAACCTTGAGATGCTATGATTTGGTGAAGGATGGGCTACGAAGTAGCCAAAATTGGTTTTGATTTTGGATGGTTTTAAAGAACACTAATAATCCTAACTGAATTCAATTCAAAGAAATAGGGTTGATCTTAAGATTATGCTCGGGGTGGATTGAATGAATTTTACTTCTTTAGACAATTTTGGTTTTATTAATTCTTGATGAATCCATTCTTCAAAAATAACACTACCTTCATCATTTTCTGGTTTGGTGCTTACTAAACACAATTACTAATCCCCTATACACTTAGAGAACTAAATTCATGATCTATCCATGGTATATGGTCATTTAGTAATTGAATTTAGTTTACTCAAACATAGTAAAGATGAAGAGTAGAAATAACTGAAGAATGGATGTCTTAAATTAATTATCCAATTAACGACAATTCGTTCATAAAATAACATTCAATCCAGCCTTTGAATCATCCAAATATAAACCCATTAAAGATTTATCCCTCCATTTATAGTATACTCTCAATGGTGGGTGGAATATGGCTTACAATAATTGGATTGAATAAATTAAAACCGCAGATATAACGAGCACTCCTCCGTGTGGGTGAATGAAATTCACACCTATATGTGAACTAATTCACCACAACACAGAGTTATCACTGTGATTTTTTAAAATTTATTTTTAATAAATTAATGGAAAATATAGAATATAAAGATGTTGATTACATACAAAAAAACATACATGGAAATTGAAAACATTACAAAGAAACTTTTGCAGCATAACCTTACAATGAAACAGGAAACAAAAGATGATAAGAGAAATATCTGATCCTATTACCTTCACCACAAGCTCCTCATATTAGAAAATTAGGATACATATATACTTCCTCCACAATAAATTCACCCCCAACAATTAATAGAGTCAAAAGGTGGGTGAATAATCAAAAGGTAATTGATGTTTCGATGTTGACCCGGAAAACTGTCTAGATTCGTCCATCAAATTGACGTGTGAATCATTTATTGAATAAGGATGAATCCTAAGGGGTCATAGAATAAAAATATATTCTTACTATGTCCTATATGAGCTGTAAAAATTTCAGGAATTTTGGCTCAGCCGTTTGGATGTTATGGTCGAAATGGTGTGATGGCTTTATGTGCATTAATGTCGGGTCCACCATTTAAATCTCAACTTCAGATCACTTTATCATCCTGAAAACATCAGAATTAGTTCCGGTCATAGTTGAATAAAATGATCCCCATATTGTTATCTTTTTACTGTATAAATTTTAGCTTCATTGGGCTTTGTTTGTGGGCCTCACATTTGTTTGATCGGCCTTAGGCCCATTATGCTTTTTCCAGCAAATTTCTGCATTCATGCACAATATTCTCCATCTTCCCTTGGGATTCATCCATCGGACCTAAAAGATAAAATTTTTCAAACTAAGTGGTAAATCATATCCAAAAATTTAAAATTCATAAAATGAATATAATTTTGTCCACAAACAAATGAATGATTGGGCCCAAATTTTCATTTTAAACATGAATTGAATTTAAGATGAGAAATGGTGTTCTATTTATGTAATGCACTATAAACAATGTTTATGGATTTTGGAAAAATGAATATAAAGATATTAGCAATTAATATTAGCCACTTTTAGTGACTAATCATCCGCTGTCTGATGTGGAAGAGAAGTATCTTTCCAAAACTTCATCATATTTTTTATTGAGGATATGAGAGAGTGTAATTCCTCAAATATCACAGTTTTTTCATTATATATTATTGAATATCATAGACCATTTGAGATTGACCCGATTCACTTATAGATGAAAAAATTCTATCCTTAATCCTTTCAATGTATGTGTTAGTGACAAAGTTACTATGAAGGGTATCAACAATTTATTCTTCGAAAAAATATGCCAATACCTCATTACATTATTCATCATAATCCAACAGCAGTGCTACATACCCAGTATTCCTTTCCCAGTCAATCATAACATAATCATCCAGAGTAGTGAGAGTGTCATGTCTTACTCTTCCAAGTAGATTCCCCCCATCTAAGTGATCTCTCCTTTCATTAGTCACCACTTAATCTGGGATCTCCTAACCAGTTTCTCACCTTCAACATGACATCTCCTTCATCCGTACAATAACTGAGGTTCATCGATCACTTGAACTTCTAATTCATCATGAACATCAACATTTTCTCTTAATTCAATAACAACTTCATCATTGTCCTCCAACATTCCCTAAAACCCATCTTCATCCATCTCTACATATACTTCTCGATCATCTGGTGATAGTCACCATCACATTTACTAACTTCATCACTACCTTCATTGTCATCATGTCCCGGGGCAAGATCCTTACTTCCATTTCTATAATTTTTTCTTCAATTTCTTCCTTTTCACTACCATGGCCTATGCAACTAACACTTTCATATTTCTCACTCCCTTCTTATTATTCCTTGGATCCCCTAGATCTACATACATATTCCACACTTCCGAATAATTCTGTATTCTCATCTCCATTTTCATTATGCGTGGGCTCGTTATGGAATAATGAGAGTGGAGGACTAAGAGGTACGAAAGAGAAATATTTTTCATCTTATATGGTGTCAGGATCACTCTTATAATTGATATGTGACCCTTAATATCTGAATGGTGTGGAAGGCTATTCTTCTTCTTCTGAAGAGTAAGCAACTTCATCATCTGGTCCCAAACTAGGAATATCCATAGTACTCGGCCTACTTGTATGCTCCATAGGATTGAACTTATCATTAATCTTATCTTTATCCATAACCCATTCATTATACCATGGCTTCTAGTTGATATTCATCCTTTAATATATTACTATGCTTAGAAATATCTGATTTAACTTTAAAATACCTTAATCTCCCTCATTAAAACAACCATTCAGTTTAAATATAGTGAAGATTAACTGTGGATATAATTGGGGATTGATTTTTCAAGAAGGCTTGAACATTTTATTTATGATCACTGAATGGAATCTACCTATATTTACCACAATCCCTTGTCTCAAAAGATAAATCAAATATCCATCTTGATACATTGTAGATTTAAAGAATCCTTTCCAAGGACAAATCTTATTCTCTATATACCTGAACAAAATACTATACTCCACTTATAAATTTGAAGAAATGGGTCTATTTTACTCATCATTATCAATAAGATCTATTATATTTTTCTACAAGTATAAAATATCACTCTCATGTGGAGAGGTACCTTAATAATCCAAAAACACACCCTCATGAGGGAATTTAAGATATTCATCCCATTGGATTGATGTAAAAGATATTATATTTCCTTTCACGATGGACTTAATCCAAGAAACATTACATCCCTCCAATAGGAACTCTATATTCATAAATGATTCTTGAGCTAGTTTTTGGTAGAAGGGTCATATAGTATCTGAGAACCAATCTAGCCATTCTGGAGACTGTAACACCCTGAGTAGAAAAGACTTGCTTTCCAACATCTATTCTTAAAGAACCTCTTTTTATGGTGTCCCTACATGGTTTTCTATAACAGGATTCACAGGAATATAATATTTTCTCGACTCCCCTCTCTATTTCTTAAATGCATTAGACTCTCCACCATGGACATCTCACTTCATATGTTCCATTCCAACAGTTCGTCTTGATGGTCAAAAGGAGAATGTTCTGAAGGTAGAGAGAGCAATGATTGATTGAGTGTTAGGGTAAAGGAGGAGAGTGGATTGAATAAATTTTATATCATTTGGTGATGTATAAATAAACAAATCTTTAAACTGTCAACTAGGATCATGAAAATAAGTGAAATAGTGTCATTTTGGTAAAAACGTAAAAAATATAAAAAACTCTGATTCATCACTGTTGAAATGAATGATTATTCATAACACTAACATTGTTGGCATGCCAAAATTATTGGCATGACATAGTATCAGAATGAAAATGTTATCAGTGTCGTCATGCCATTGTCAGATTCATACTATCAGGATTAGCATGACACTATCTTTTTTACTTTTCTAGTGTCAGTATGACAACATGACTAAAAATTATCAAATTTAAAACAACATAAGGTCAAATATAATAATCAATCTTAATGATTGTATGATGTACTTCATTCTTTCATTGTTCAATAAATTAGTGAATATTTCAGCAAAATGATGATCTGTGACAATGAATTCTAAATTTATATAACCTTTTTTAGAATGGTATCTCAAAAAGTGAAGACTTACATCAAGGTTTTTTATCCAAGAATATGAAACAACATTCTTAGAAATATTAATAGCACTTGTGTTATCACAATTCATAGGGAAACATCTAAATTGATACCCATAGTCTATTAATGTGGATTTCTTTGAAAAAATAAGTGCACAACAATAACAACTAATAACTATGTATTCATCATTGGTAGTAGATAATAAAATATATATTTTTTTCTAACTACACCATGAAACTAGAATATTTTTTAAAAAGTGAAATGTGACAGAGGTTCTCTTTTTACCTAACTTACATCCACCAAAGTAAAAAAATTAAATAAATCACCCAACCAATAGGTTGCCCTCTGGGATATAACAGTCTAAAATTGGCTGTATGTTTGATGTATTTAAAAATACATTCGACAACATTTAAATGAGATTATTTTGGTTTTTAGGGAAAATGTGCTTGCATTCACATAATAATCAAAATATCGGGTCTACTAGAAATTAAGTATGTTAAAATCACAATTATTTCTCTACAAGTGGATTGATCAACAGATTAACCACCTTTATCAAGGTCTAATATACAATCAAAATAGATTGGTGTGTCACCACTCTTAGTTATTTTAAATAGAAATAATTTTAAAATATCCTTAGTATATTTAGTTTTATTCAAAACAATACATTCTTTATTTTGAAATATTTTAAATCAATGAAAGAATTTGAATTTACCAATTAAAATCTTTTGAAATTCACATTCCTGGTCTATGAAAAATCAACAAATAAATAAATTTATGAGAACCAAAAAATAATATCATCAATAATGATTTGAACAAATAAAATATCATTGGAAATTAGTTTCATAAAAATGTTAGGATCATAAATACCTTTTTTTAATCCCTTAGAAGAAAGAAAAATTTTGATCCTTCCATACCAATCTCTTAGTGCTTGTTTTAATCCATATAAACCATTAGTTAATTTAAAAACATGATTTAAAAAGTAGTAAATTTTAAACCCTTGGGATTTTTTATCAATATAATTTTCAATTATATAACCATTTATGAATGCACTCCTAACATCCATTTTATAATGATTGGAATTGAGATGTCTTGCATATTCAAGACGGAATCTAATGGCCTCATGTCTAACTACTGTTGAAAGGGTTCTCTAATATTCAATCCCTTCTTCTTGATTATAACCTTGTGAAAAGAATCCTGATTTATTTCTAATTTTATCACCATCATCATCTACTTAATTCCTAAACAATCATTTAGTGCCTATAATCAATGTTTCATGGGTTTTATCTACAAGTTTCCAGGATTTATTTCATTCAAACTAATTTAATTCTTCTTACATATCCATCACCACAAATTAATAATTGATTGAAAAAATAATATTATTAGGTTCAAGTTGTGGTAGGAAAGCTTTAGGATCAACCTGATTTCTGAGAGAAGCTCTAGTCTGAGTTCTTTTATACAAATCCCAAACTATAACATCAAAACGATGGTTCTTGAGAGTTCTAACTAGTATAAAAAAAGAGGGGAATGTCACATCAGGTTTTTCAACATGTTCAGGTTCATTATGACTAGAGATTGAAGAATTTTTAGAACTCAATATTTTAAACAATTTCAATATAGTACGGTCATAATATTTTGTATTTAACTCCAGATTTTACATATCATTCTCATGATTTTCTAGAGAGTTATTTTGATCATTGGATATGTCTCTCCAAACATGACTTATATAGAATCTTCCACATATTTGGTTTTTTTTGGAATTATCTATTGGATTTAATATAAGTTGAATAACCTAAGAAATTTTTTTTATTTCTCTTAGAGGAAAATTTTTCCAGGCTATCCTTAGTGTTATGAATATGGATATTTCAATGATAAATATTTATGTTTTGAACCATGGGGTGTCATTAATTCCACAACTCTAAGAACTTCTCTTAAGTATATTTTTAATCAAGGATATATTTATTATATAGCATGCTGCATTGACATCATCTTTCCATAATTATATATGTAGGTCATACTCACAAAGCATGGCTCTAGAAATTTATGGTAGTGCTCTATTTCTTCTTTCTACAACTCCATTTTGTTGGGGTGTCCAAGGAGCAGAGAAGTTATGACAATATCCATTTTTTGAGAAAAAAGATTCAAACACTTGGTTATCAAACTCACGACCATGTTCAATTATTAGGGTTTAAATTCTTTGACCACTATGATTTTCATCATTTATATCATACTTGGTGTAATGAGAGCACGATTCACTTTTATGAGTCAAAAAGAAAGTATAAGTATATCTAGAGTTGTCATCTACAATAACATAGACATAATGTTTCCCACATAGACATGAAAATTTAGATGGTCCAATAATGTCCATGTGGACCAACATGAGGGGTTGATAAGTTGAAACCACATTGTTTGGTTTGAAAGAGGATTTGTGTTGTTTACCCTTGTGAAAAGTATTACAAACTTTGTTATTTAGAAACTCATGTTTGGGTAGATCCTTGACCAAGGCATTTCTCATAATAATTATATTTGAGTTTATACTGAAATTCCCTAATATCCTATGCCAAATATAAGAATATTTATAAAAAACACTAAAATTAGAAAAAATTTAAGTAATAAAATATTTCTTAATTTATAGCATAAACATTCTCATTCCTAAATGTAGAAAATACTGTCTCATTTTTAGAACTTCAAAACATTGCATGAATCATCCTCAAATTTAACATTAAAAACACCATCATATAACTAAGAGATAATTAGTAGTTTGTATTTTAATACGTCAACAAAAATTATATCAAAATTTTAAACTCAGTTAGAGTTACCAATTTTTCCAATGCCAATTATCTTTCTATTAACATTATCACCAAATGTGACATTCCCTTCATCAATATTTATCAATTTCTTAAATCTAGAGTAATCTCTAATAATATTTCTTGAAAATCCACTATCCAAGTACCATAAGATTCTAAAGGATATCTTCAAATAATTTTCCTATAAAAAATAAATTTGACAAGAAAATATTTTGTTACCCATACTTGTTTAGGTACAGTATAATTAGTAATAAGAGCGTTTGGAACCAAAATTATTTTCATGGGTATCATATGAGAAACAAGTAATGTAATTGAGAAATGAACATTATTTGGTCCCAAAAAACATTAAATAGTATAATATATTTTATGGAAGAAACATGCAGAAAGATTTCCATAACTGGGTATAAAAATATATTTTTTAGATTTTGAAACAAAATGAGTTATAGTAATATTCCTATTTCCTAGTTGGTATCCTATTAAATTATTATATATAGGATCTACTTTTTCACCATTAATTATTACTTGATTTATTTTCCATTGTTAAATATTTCTTAATCCTTTTTCAATTTCTCATTTCACAATTTATGCTCCTTTTTCCCTTAATCTATTGATATTTTTTCTATTTTTTCTAAATAAAGATCAAATTTAATAGTCGTAGTCAAATCATGTTGTTTATTTAATGATATATTTTTATATCTTAGTTCATTACAAGTGTCTTATAGAATTTTTTAATTTTCAAACATTTACTCATTTTTCATATTTTTAAAATCACTTTCACCTCCATAATAGTATGAATTATGTAAAGGAGAGTTTAATGTTACCTTAGATCTGTTTTTCATAAAATATATATTTTCATTATTTTCCATTTCCTCAAGAGAGGATTATGAGTCACTTGAGTAGTCCTCAAAATCCCTAAATGTTCCCTAAATGTAATTTTTATACATTCTATCCATATCATAATACTTCTTCTAGTACATTATCTTGGCAGTGTCATCATTTAAATGTCCCTTTCTTTTTCACTCATAACATATTATTTCATTTGAAGTGTCACTTCTTTTCCAATACTTTTTCCAATAAATTCTATGACCATAAATTTCTTTGTAGCCGGGGTTTCTGAATAATTTCTTCTTTCTATAAAATTTATACACCCTTTTAGATATTTGAGCCATCTATTCATCATTTTCTATTGATGATTGTTCCTCACTTGAACATTCAGTTTCATCTTGAATAGTGTACTTCTTCTTGGAAAAAAATTGATTTTATAGAGGAAAATTTTTATTAGGTTCATCATCCTCTTCTTTTATTAATTTTATTTCTTCCTAATACATCATAAAATTTCCTATATGTTCCTTACTTGAAAATTTATAAGGTCAAAAGATTTTAATATTTATAACGAAGTACCTCTCCCTATATTAGGTAAGCATCTTTGTATTCCCATGATTTTATCTTTGGCGGTAACAACAGGTCCCAAAGACATCATTGAGTTCAAGATTTGATTAAACATTAGATACATGTCAAAAATTGTCACATCATGCGTCATCATAAAATTATCAAACATAATAGTATAATTTTTATGTCTCATTTCTTTAACATTATTACATCCTTCATGTAAGATAGTTAAGGTGTCCAAAATTTCATAGGCAGATTAACAAGAAAATAATCTATTAAATTCCCCATTTCCTAGTGCACAAAATAGAGCATTCATAGATTTAAAATTGTTATTATAAATATCATTTTTATAGTTCAATCCATTTAGTTCTTTGAGTTTGTGGTATTTCATTTTATTCTTCTATTAATTTCCAAAAATCAAACCCTATACATTCCAAATTCATTTTCTTCATAATCTTGCACTAGGAATATTTAGATCCATTAACTTAGGGTGGTCTGTTTGTAGATGCACCTTCCAATATGATATCTGTACTAATGAAATTATTTTTATGGAGGTAAAAATTTAGATGTAATTGAAATTTTGATATCTTTAAAACACAACTAAATTATATTTGAAAATATTTGAAAAGACATTTCAAAAACCACCTATGATACCAAATGTTAGTTAGAGAAGGACACTTAAGAAGGGTGTTGGTAAATTGAGTTCCTATAAAAAAAATTAAAATATTTATTTTAAAGATTCCCCCCATTTAAAAAGTAACCAGCCAATTAATCATACAAGTGGATTTGTAATAGTTTAAATATTAAACTAATTTCTCATATGGTTTATTATTTCTCAGTTATAAAAATATGATATATTGATATTCCTTTTGAATCTAATATAATATTCCAAAACATTTAAAAAACTATCCAGGTCTAACTATCAACTTGAAATATAGTTTTCTGATGTATTGGTAGAAATAAAGAAAACTAAATTTGAAAACAATGGGAATATAAAACAAGTGGTTCAGTCTCAAGATTAGACTTATCCCTATTTTCTATTTGATCACCTACCAACATGATATATATAGATAATGGTCTTGATCCACACCCTAGATTAGGGTTTACACAACAATACATAGAGTGTCTAGCACACAATCCCTCGTTCATAGTTCTACGTGGTAAAAGATTACAACCATGTCATAAATAAGAACTTTGAAAATTCTTTGTGGGATAAACACGTGTAAAATACCATTTATTGATGTTATATAATATCCTCCAGTTTGGTGTAGAATAATGTGTGTGTTTAATAGAAATATTCACACACTTAATTAAAATGTAAAATATGGTACCAAACTGAGAAAAAAATATTAGGTTGAGTTTAGAAGGATTTGTGTGTTATGGAATTCAACACTAGACTCGTTGATGTATCACCATTGAAGTTTCAGACTTCTTATAGAATAAGAAACTGAAATCGTGGGTCATAGAGAGTAGTGTTCTATCTTCTAGGAAGATGATATGATCTTCTCCTTAATTTTATATTGATTATATAGAGATATAGGAACATTGTTGAACAAAAATTCTCTAAATCACAGTCAGGATGGATAAAGAGTCCCTTGTGTGTTTTTTTATATGTTTCTCATGTGGTTTTTCTACTATATCTACTCATATAATTATTTTTTGTGTCTTTGTGTATCTCCTTTTAGTTTAAGTCCTTTTCTTTTATAATCTATATCCCATCAATCTGCATGTTTGAGGTTGGAGTTCTACCTCATACATCTGACATCCTCATTTAAGATGTCTTCAAACAGGTATTAAATTATTTAGTTTCAGAAAAAAAAACTCCAAATGTGACTGTTAGATTTAATATTAAATAATGTAAATTTAAATATTATATTGGTTTTTCCAAAGTTGGTATCGCCTTCAGTCGATGACTCATTCCATTAGTGCCTCCTTCTATCAATCTATCTATGTTTTGGTAAGTCCTTATGTCTGTAAGTCCTTGCATCAGTAGGAAGTTTCCTCGGTAGTTCCTTGTATCGGTAGGTATTTGCATTGGAAGGTCCTTTCATGTGTATGCATTTTCATTGGAAGGTGCTTTCATCATTAGGTCCCTACATCGGTAGGTCCTCACATCAGAAGGTCCTTATATCACTAGGTCATTTGAACTATTTTTGATATAGTCAATCTGTTGGTGTGTCAATTTCATTATTGCATAGTCATATATCAGTGAGTGGTTTTTCATTATTAGTGACTCAACTGCACTATTTGTGTTTTATCTATTCTTTCAATGTCAGTTTATCATACCTAGAAAATATTTCTACTTGGACTATCATAGAACATAAATATTAACAGAATTTGTTAAACTTATCTGTGACCACATATAATCATAATTAAACATATTGAAAATTATATAAAAATGATTGAAAATAATAGAAATAGTTAATAGATTATGACATGATTTGAGATATTTAAAACCATTAATACAAGAGAGGGTGGCCAAAAGTCTCTTATGGGACAAAAATATAATTATATAATTATTTAATTATGTAATTATAAAATTATAATAAATATATGTAAATAATGAATATATTTACTATATTTTAATTTTAATTTATATTTATATATTAATTATATATATAATTATATATAATTATAAAAATATTTATAATTATAAAAATTTATTTATAATTATATGAAAATATTTTTTAATATATTAAAAGTTATTATATTTGATAATTATAATTATATATATGTATTTATAAATACATATTTATAATTATTTTAATATATTTATAATTATATGTATTTATATTTATTTTTAATTATAGACATTAAAAATATAAAATTGTATTAATAATTTTATTAAAATTAATTATATTTGTCATTAGATGCAATTTTTTTGCACTGATGAAGTTGTATTTTATTAGTGCTATATTAGTGGTGATAAAACATCCCTTTCTGAGCGATTTTACAAAAGAACTAATAAAAAAATTCCAAAAAAATTAAATAGGACCCCAAGGAAATTTATTTACCGCATGCCCTTTTAGTTATTGTGGATTTTCACTCAATCAGTGCTCCCTCTCCATCAACTCTCGGATTAATCAACTCTCTCAAATCTTTGTTATTTTATTATTTTCCCCCATCACTCATTTATTATTGTCATCAATCACATATATCATACATACCTAGTCCAATCCACGCAATTATTTCTTGTTTATTTATATATTTCTTCCACCAAACCTCCCCACCATCATTGTCTTCAGCCAGTACCAACCACCCACTATCATGAAGCATCCTTCATGTGACCACCCTTTCCCCATCTTCCATTCCCACAGCCGACTGACATTGCAAGTATTCCCCCTCACCCTTCCTGACCTCCATTCATTAGAAGAGTATAATATATATTTCTTCATCGATATAAAATCTAATATTTTAATTTTTTCATGTTTGATTTATAAAGTATCTTCATATTTTATGCGAATACTAGTTTTGAGATATTACATATTTTGAGTCTATACTACATTGTTAATTAAAATATATTTAATTTCTTCTTAAATTATGTAATTTTCCATGAGAAATAGAATATTTATTTCAATGGAGTTGGAATGAAAATGAATACGATGTTTTGAACATTTATGTGATTCAATTAAAAATTATTTTTGTTTTATTGCATGAATTTTTTGTATTTTGAATAAATTTTTTATATATTTTCATTTATTTAACTAAAAATAAAATGTTTGATATTAGATGTCTATTTATACCTGAATCACACTTAATATTTTGTAATGAAATGTGATTCTAAATGAAAAATTATCAAAATAATGATAAAGAAATTGTAGTATATTGGATGTCTAGAATTTGGATTTGAAATGGATAATGAGGAATAGTGAATAGGTTTTTATAATCTCGTTTATCCCTTCCACATAGTATTTAAGTGTTTAAGAAAAGGGGGAACATTATGTTTTAATGAGTATATGGAAAATGTATTATGGATTGTAATAAGATGGGAAATAAAAGATACAATGAAATTAAAGGTTGATAATTCATGTAGTGTAATATGGGTTGACCAATTAATCTTGGTAAAATATGGTTAGTCATGTATTAGGAATATTTTTTGGGAGGATGTAATATACTATTATTTCATAGCATTAAGTTGTTGTGTTTAATTCATGGGGTGATAATAAAATAAATAAATAATCAAATAATTAAGTGGTGAGTTATTTCTTTACATTAAATTATTATAAAATTTAGTAGTGCTTCTCATATGATGTTTCGATGTGTATTAGTTCAATAATTGATAAGAAGGATTTATCAATTTTTTCATTATTTTTTCACAATATAACTTAATATTATCATTGAATAACTTTTATTATATGTTCTTGTCTATTTGATTTATTTCATGTCTGACTACTCACTTTCTTGATAGAGAACTAAATTACAAGAAAGAGTTCATGGTTTTTAGTGTGTAATTTTTATTTTTATATTACAATATGACTCTTAGGATTAAAGGTGTTCTAATAATTGTTTGGTTGATATAAATGATTATAAAATTATTTTTTATAATCATTTTATTATATAGACACCCTAAATACAAGGGGTGGAAGAGGAAATTTTTCATCAAGGCATGATGAGTGTGGGTATGTATGATTTTCATCTTCTTATTTATAAAATTATTTATTTTAATTCAGCCATGTTAAAAACTATTTTGATTATTTTGATACATTTTTAATAATTAGTAGTGTTTTGATTTTCTCCAATAAATAAATTCTAATTTAAAACAAATTCATCATGAACACATATAGGATTAGAAGATAGTGTAAGAATTTTAAATAGATTATGATAATCCCACCTATCCATAATTGTTGTATTGATTTAATTTGGAATTAGTATCATATTTTTTATATACATGTGAATGTCTTTACTACAATATGTGAGAGATTACTTATAGTGATTAGTGTCCATTTTGAGGTTGAATATGAATGATTTGGATCTCATTGATGTGAAATCCATGATAACTATTTTTTTGGGAATGTTTGTTAATTTAATTTTTATTTATTTATGGATATTAGATAGTTTTCAGGGATATTATAGGATATGTGAAATATACATAAGATTAAAAATATACTATTTTTGAAATAGTTGTACAAAAGTGGGTTATAAAAAATTGTATTTGATGGTACACCAATAATAAAAGCACCATAATATTCTAAAAGGAAAAAATAGTAATATGGAATCCAACATCACTTCTCTCATCAGTAACAATTAATTAAATTGTTTATTGAAATTACAAGATCCTTGACCTTGTGAAAAATCTAGTGATTACATGACCTTTTAT
Organism: Viscum album; assembly: GCA_963277665.1. Classification (NCBI taxonomy): domain Eukaryota; kingdom Viridiplantae; phylum Streptophyta; class Magnoliopsida; order Santalales; family Viscaceae; genus Viscum; species Viscum album. Next base: position 1,914,220,069 of record OY728120.1, read on the forward strand.
TTTCCAAGGATGGAATTATTTTCTCAAATTTAGAAATCAATGTCACAATTAAATCATAATAAAGAAAAAGAAATTAAAATGTAATTTTTCCCTCAAATAAAAAATAATTTTTTTTCATTATTTGTGTTACAACTTTTCTTCCCCAGAGAACATAAAATCAACAACCTAAACTAATTTCTAGATATATATTTTAGGTTGTTTCATTTTCTTTCCACCCTTTTGTGAAATGATTATTTTCCAGGAATCATAACTGATAACATTACAATTCTTGATTAATATTATTAAATTTATATATAAAATTCTCTTTTGATTATAAATATTTTATTTATATTTATATATTTTTTATAAATAAATATATAATGAACCGAATAAGATGAATATGAATCAAAAATGGGTGCTTGGAAATCATATGACAATATAATATGAATATAGAGTTCAAGAGTTTATAAATTTTGTAATGGGACATTAAAAACACCTTTATAAAAACATATGTTCATGTTCACATTGCTTATATTCTGAATACATTCATCCAAAATAGTTGTAAGAACAATTAATTTTTCATGTAATAGATCACATCTATAAGTGTTGGACTAAACATGGAAAAACTGGTCATGCAGACCAATTTCTATAATATTGTTGTTTATAGATCATTTGACAAGAATACCATTGTAAATGTTGATGGAGATCATATAAAAGAAATTAAAATGTAAATTGAATATAAACATCATAAATGCCGAAATTTGATTAAAAATTTAAATCGATTTTCAAAGAGATCATTGTATACTGTTTGTACAAAATACAAAACATTTCTAACAATACTGAAATTATATAATTTAAAATATGGTAGTAGATTGATAGAAGCTAGATTTTGAAAAATACTAGGTATATGAATGATATTCTGTAAAAAATAAAATAAAATTACTTTTCTAACATAGGATGCTAAAGTAAATATAGGTTTAATGGAAATGTTCTCTAAAAATCATTATTTCGAAATTAAATGCATTCTATATCCCAGGGAGAATTAATCACACATAAAATTAAAATTGTTTGGTGAAACATGTTACGAGAGAGATGAATCCAGTCATTCAAAATTATTATGGTACATTACAATAATTACATATTGTAGAAGACTGTATACAAGCTAGAAAACAACAATTTAATAGACATGACATACAAATATAATAATTAAATATGGAAAACTACATTATCCTATAGGCACTCCTTATTGGTGGAAATTTAATTATGAGTATCCTAAATTTTCAAATGAGCATAAAAATTTCATCTTGCATTATCTATATATGAAATAAAACCATTGCTTTATATTTTAGTATTCACCATAAATGGATAGTTATATTGGTAAATTATAGCTTCACACTCTGCTTATGAATGAAGCATAAATACATTATTTCACCTCTGATTATATTATGGACAAAATAATCCAGTAATGAAACTCATGTACATTTGGATCCATTGATCAATGATTGGAAATTGATACGGGAAAACAATGTTACAATTTATGATGCTTATAAAAGTGAATATTTCCCATAGAGGGCCACAATGTATGGGAAAATAAATTTTTTTTTATTATAGTAATTTGTTAAGAAATATCCTCAAAAGAATGTTTGGGTGTCTAATTTGTGAAGAATGCACATTCTCAGTTCATTTAAAACATTCTTATATGACTATTTTTTCGGTACAACCTAATTTTTTACCTCAAGGACATAAATACTAATCCTAGATGACATAATTCAATGGGTGTACCGAAATGGTAAAACACCATCTCCAATAATGGATGATCAACATTATGATAAAGTAAAATATATTGAAACACTTTTCAATAATCCATTTTTGAAAAACAATACATAATCATGTAAGGAAAAGAGTTTAATTTTCTATGAATTATTAATCCAGTAGTTTTTGTAAATAAAACATTTTCTTGATATCATTTTTATAGAAGAAATTTTATTTAAAGGTGTTATTGAAACATTTTTATATGTTCTTGAGTAAATAATAGATGGGAAACGGCTAAGCTAGACATGATTTTTATAACGATAATAGAATATTTGGTGTTAGTGAATGGTAAAATATGCACTTTTATTCTTGAAACAACTTACACTCTATCATGAAAAGAAAAGTTTCAATTTTTCAATTTCCTTTTTCGTGTAAAATTTCAGAGGGTAAAAATAAAATATCAAGAATGTCTTATAAATGTCTATTTTGGTGATCCATGGACTAAATTCAATTGAATATCTTGTTTTGATATGGGATTTGATACATGTTTCTATAAATATAATTATACATAAGAATATACAAATTACATTAAACAAACTTCATATTTATTAAATTCATATGTTGTATTGTGATAGATCCAACGAAGTTTCCAATCATGAATAACGAAGTTGCAATCAAAATATGTGAATTAGAAATCTTCGTCCCACCATAATTATTAAATATTGTCCCACATTATGGTTAAAATGGTTGGAGATGTTCAACTATGTCGTACTTTCCATTTTATATTGATATACCCCATCTAATGGTACATAAATATTTTTGAAACATTACATCCAGGATCAATGTTTTCTAGAAGGTTTTATTATAGAATGATATATTGTCGAATAAGGTATTTTATTCTATATAGATTTCTTATCATATTTTTATAACATTGGTCTCCCAAATTATCATCACAATATATGACTTATCTAATATCCTGCGATTTTATAATAAATTAAAATTAATTATTATTTTTTTGGTGCATGCAACCCAGAGCATAAACGAATCGCATTGTGCTATTTTAACATGACAAGTATAACCTATATATTAAATTAGAAGGTGTGAAAAGGAATATATAATTAATGAAATAATTATATATATATATATCCAAATAAAAATAAATATATTGTTAAATAATCAAAATATAAAAAAATTAGGAATGTTATTTTAATTCTTTTGAAATACATTTTCCATAAAATCTTTTTTTATTTATCGTTATAAATGAATATTATAATTAATTTCAGGATGTTTTCTAAAATTTATAAGATAAAATGAAAATTATTTTGTAAATATACAAACAAAATATATTTTATTGTGGAATGATGAAATTTTTTGGAAACATTTAAATTTTTTTGAAGAGTAAAAATAGTGTTTTCAAGAAAATATGGTATTTTTGTGATATCATAACGGTATAATTATGAGATAAAAATTTATTAAACATATGTAATGAATAATGTATGATATTATTATATAAATATTTTTAAAATTAAATTCAATACATTTAAATGAAAATTTATTTCATAATAAATATGAAAATAATTTTTTGCACTGATGGAGTACCTTCATAGTGTAAGAAAAGTCCAATTTTGTGTATTATAGATGATAAATCAGTTCAAGGAATTCATTACATAATATTTTATCAACTATTGTGTATTTATTATTATTATTATTATTATTAATTTCCTAATATATATATATAACGTGAATCATATACAAATTTGTTGGAAATGCATACACAAGGTAAAAAATCGGAATAAACAAATTGAAGAAGTTCTTGTGATATGGATATGAGAAATATTCATAATAAATGGATATAAAAAATTATCATGCACAAAATTAATTATTTTTTATTATATTTGTTTTTTATTAATTTATATAAGTGAAATAACTACCTGTAATAATTATACAACACAGACACTATCCTTGTACAATTAGATGAAAATTAAATAAAATAAATTTAATTAAAAATATAAGAACCCTTAAATGACCCAAAAATTTGGATAAATATTATTCTATGAGTAATTGTAGACAGAATCTATACATGGGTCTAATATAGGACATTTTTGACTCATTTAGATGACATTTGTTCCCTGATATTTATTTATTTATAACAAAGTCAAACTGTTCAACATATAGTTTTTAATAAGTATTAAAATTTTAACATATTGATTAACAAAAGATATATTTGACCATTAATTTTATTTTTAAATAATATAGATTTATATTATTTATGTAAATTTAATTTTAATATTTAGGGGTGAAATAAATGCATTAAATTCTTACATTACTATGATGAAATAATAATTAAATTAACAGAAAAATAAATTAAATAATATTAAAATTTTTAAATTAAATATAATAAGTGGAAATTAAGATGATAAATGAATTATATAGATAAGTATGAAATTAATAATATATAAAACATATAGTTTTTTAATTATAATATTTTTTCATGTTTCTAAATTCAAAGTAATAAATCATGAAAATTTAATAATAATGATATATCATTAATATAAAATTTTATTAAATTATTTAAAAATCCTAAAAATCGTGAATGAGAAAAAAATGTCAAAATAATCTGTCTCAAAAGTTATCTAAAATTACTTATAGGAATTTTTTAGGTGTTTTCTATAGAATTAACTTATTATATTATAAAATATTGAGGAATTCCTAAAATTCACCTCAACTCAATTATAAGTGGGAACCACCTCCGTCACTTATTCACAACACTATGATACTTATATTTCTACCAACCCCAAAACACATATCTAAAAAACATGTTTATCCATGTTTTTATGTCATATTATTTTATAAGATAATGACTCTAAACCCTTAAGAATATATCTAAAGGAAGTCCTCCAAATAAGAGGTAATCCTTTTACCAACTCTTTCAAATTATTTTCTTCTTATAATTCCTCTTAATGTGTTAATTACCATGAAAAATAATGTATCTAGTGACCTATATATATACTTATATGATTTTATGAATATGAAAATTCAATATTATGCCTTTTATTCACCCCACAAAAAATTAAATCACCACACATGCGTACATATAGGTTACTGTCTCCATGAATCAGTGTAATTTTTTTCATCACCACAATACATAGATATTTATAATAATTAAAATAAGGGAAATATATGATAATAATGAAATGATATTGATTCTTTAAATTTTATATAACATCCACTTCCTGAACCATTCAACAATTTGAAAATGATATAAATGCACCTACGTATGTAGATATACTGTATCCTTGAATAGATGAGATTCATTTTCAATGTTCAACATTAAAGAATTGTTATAACTATATATTTTCAAATAAATATTATATATATTAATTTTAGGTTACATTTTATAAGTTTTATTTATACCATATACAATACTACCAGGATTTTTATGTCAAATAATGCATGAGAAACAATGAAATTAACCCCAAAAACATCAAAATAAATAAAAACATACTAATTAATGAGTAAAATAAAGTAATAATGGGATCATATTTGATATAATAAATATTTATATGGATATAATATAATATAATTTTTTTAAAACCAATATACATTACTTTCAAACATGTTTGGAGGAAATCAAAACTATGGAAATATTTTATTTAATAATATCATTATTATTCAGGATCTTATATGATTATGACTCCAGGGGTGAATATTTCCATTCCTTGTCCATGATTTCGAAAAATATTTCCAATTTTTTTATTATTACATTATGAATTTTAAAATTCATTTTCCTGAGATATTAATTTTCAAAAAACTTGGTGAAAAGAATTTTTTTTTCATTTTTCGAAACAAGTCACTTCATGATTTTTCTATCAAAAATATATAGAATAAATGTTTTTATATATGTCATGAGATAATTCTCCCACATTCAGGATTCCTTAATGTGTTGTAAAATACATCACTATTTGAAAAGTATTTTTTCAAATTAAAAGTTTTCTTTTTTATTTTCATGTCTTTTTTATATTTATTTCATTTCAAATTAAAAAATTTCTTTCCCTTATTAATTTTAAAAGATTTTATTAGAGTATTTTCATCAAATTTAAAAAAAATATTGGATATTATGATTAATTATGTTTTATATTTTATTATACAATCTACCCAACATTAATGAATTTTTTATGACCAATATTACTATAGATGTTATATTTTGATTCTATTCGTCATGTTATACTGGATGGTTTATGATTTTGCTTATTTTTTAAGTAATGTTGTTAACATTTCATATGATAATTTTTATATGAATGTGTATGATTACTATGATACAACCCTTTAATAATAGAAATGAATTAGAAATATTTGGTGATTGATGGGACCCACTATAGCACCTCTATGTATCCGTATGTATCTTGAGAGAAACTAGTTTGGGTAGGGGTTATTGTCTTACCCATTTATGTATGGTGGCATGGCTAAATACATTGGGATGTGTTTAAAATGTCCCAAATTATACATTACCTCATTATGAGATTAGTTTTTAATAATCCATTTGATTATTAGATTTATAGAATTGTTGTGTTTATGTTTCACTCTTGTGTAATTATTCATTTAGAAATATTTCATCATTGTTTATTCATTCCATGTTATAATCAATTTATTGATTTAATGGAATTTTTTCTTGTTATTTATCATTTACTTATTATTTATACCTTATATACTCATAATTTATTATATATGATTACCCATAATGTGCATCTAATCTCACCAAATTATTATATTTCATTTTCCATATTATTTTTGGATGTGTTTGGTGATTTATATGTCATGATACACTAATGAAAAATGGCATTATTAAATAAAATAAAATTTGTATTTTATGATTGAAATGTAATGGGAATTTCAAATATGTATATTGTTTAACCAAAATATGGAACTATTAATTCTTAATATATCTATTTATTATGAAATAATAAGAGATATATTATCATTTTGAATAATATATTTGTATATCTCTTTTGTAAATTTAGCAACATTTCTTTTAAATTTATTGAATTTTAATTTTGAAAGATTTATTTTGGATGAGTGTGATCATTAAATACTTATGGTATAGATTATGTTATGAATTGGATATTATTGATTTTTTTTAACATGTTATAACCATTTTGGTTTAAATAAAAATTTATAGGCTATTAGAATGACTTTTGGTTATTATGAATCATTATAATTTCTTTAGGCATAAAAAATAATCATGAATATGCATTTCATGGTGTAATATTTGATGTGGAAATAAATAGAAATATATCCAAAGGATGATATTACCTTAATTACATTGAATTAAATCATTTATGTTTAATTTTTTAGAGATATTAATATAATTCCTTAACACTATAAAAAGGATTTTGGAACAAAAATGTTATTCATTGACTTTTCCAACTGAGAAATCAATGGTCTTTTAATAGATTAATGACTTATGATTTTGTAGTGGTTAACAATATAATGATCATGTTCACAATAACTATATGTTAAAACATGATTATTATAATTATATTCTGTGTCTCAAATTTCACATTCCACTAATGGTCTTTTATTCAAAAAACCTAGTTTTTGGTGACCTTCACATTTTTATTTCTCTCTTGATAATTACATGTTTTATTAACCCTTTGTCCGATGTGGGTTTCCCAAAAACGTTTTTACAAATATCAACACATTATTTTCGATGTGAAATTTAAAATTTATAGGATTCAATTTATTTAAGGTGAGGATAATGTAACATCTCGATGTTTAAGATTATATATAATTTAATTTAATTCTTTATGTGTAGGCAACACTCAGCTTGAATAAAATGCAATATATTATTATAACACTACTGTTATAACATGAATATTAAATTGGAAGGTGTGAATATGAATAAATAATTTTGGAAATAGATATTTATATCCCATTTAATATAAATATATTGTAATATGACTAGAATATAATAACAAAATTTTTAGTAAAGTCTTTTTATATATTTGGAAATAATTTTTTGTTAAAAATGATTTTTATTTCTATTTATAAATAAATATTATAAATAATTTATTGAATTTTTAGAATTTAAATTTCATAAAATTAAATTATGTTTTGAAATCATATTACCAAAATTAGTCCATTAAGAACTTTTTAGAATTTTTTTATAAATTTTAATTTATAGTCAATAGTAAAAAATCAATTTTTATAGAATACGCTATATTTTGTGATATCACATATATATAATTAAGATTTAAATTTTTTTTAAACTTATTTTATGAAGAAATAATTATATCATAATATATATATTGTAAAAGAATAATAAATAACATGAAAATTATAAATTATTTCATGGAAAATATGAAAAACATTTACAGTGCTGACACAATACCTGCTCAGCATTGGAAAAGTAATATTTAGTTCTTTATCGTTAATATTTGAGTTCAAAGGAGTATTGTCACGACTTTTTTATTATAAATATATGTATTTATTATGATTTGTGATAATAAATTCTAATTTTGGAGTAATATAACACAAATCTTATCCAAATGATTGTGTAATGCATGTGCATGTCATGAAAAGCCAAATTAACAAATCAGTGATGTTATCTTGATATGGACATGAGTAAAAATAAATAATAATAAAATATAAAATATTATATTTAAAATAAATAAATTATTTTTTACATTTATTTATTTTATATTTTTCTAAATGAAAAAATTACTTTTAATTCTAATGAAACACTAACTCGATGCTTGTCGAAGGAGAATAAAAATCAACTAAAATATTTTAACTGAAATTATACAAACACTTAAATGACAAAATTTTTTCACCCATATTATTATAATAGTATTATTCCTCTACAATCATCCATGGTCCAAATATGGAACACTTTGGACCAAATTATTGACATTATGTCTATTAAATTTTTTTATTTAAAAGAAAGTCAAACTATTAACACTATTGTATTTAATAAGAATAACATTTTTGTTATATGATTTTACAAAATATATATTTGATCTTAAATATTATATGTAAATATAAAATATTTATATTATTCATGAAAATAAATTTTTAATTATTAGGTGAAAAATAAATACCTTAAATGGATACACAATGATGATGCAGTAATTAATAAATTAATGAAAAAAAATAAATGATAGTAAAATTTTAAAATAAATATAATTTGATCCAATTAATATAATAAACGAATTATTTAGAAAACTATGACATGTATAATATATTATAGAATATATATTTTTCAATTAAAATATTTTATTTATTTTTTTATTTCTTAGTAATAAATAGTTTTACATTTGACAATATTGATATTTCTTGAATATAATAGTTTATGAAATTACATAAAAATGATAAATTTTTTTGAACAATGTCAAATTGGATAATGATAAGTCAAAAATGTTTTCTCATGTGAATTATATACGTTTTTTATTTCTTTGTCCCTAGAATAAACTTTTTACATTTCACTATTTTGGGAAATTCCTAAAATTTTCTTACCTCAATTATAAAAGTACACTTCATATCTCACTTCCTCACAACACCACGAGCCTTCTAGCTGGACCTAACCCAGAAGTTTTATCCTCCCATAATAATTATACATTATTTCAAGGTTAGTTTTTTTTTCAAAAAATCCAACTCTATATCCCTTAAAAATATATATAAAAGAAGTTCGTCGAAGAAGAGGTTATCATTTTTCCATCACATTAACAGAAATTGTTTCTTATAGACCCTCTTCCTGAGTTTTTTAAATTATAAAATAATAAACAAATTATCATATATATACTGAGAAGGTATTATGATTATGATACTACTGAATTATACCTTTTATCCATAGAATAAAAAAGGTAAGTATCGAATGTTCATGCATTCGACTTATTGTATCCATGTATCAATGTAATCCATTTGTCATCTCTAGTTTACATAGATGTATATAAAAATGGAAATAATGTGTGTATATATATATGATAACTATGAAATGATATTGATTCTGGTTATGTAATATAACATCCAATTCCTTTCCCTTTTAGCCATATAAAAATGATATCATCGCTTTTGTGAACAAGCAACTTACCTCCTCCAAGAAGCGATGTGATTACCTTTGTATGTTAAACATTAATTTGCTATTATAAAAATATTTTCAATGAATAAATATGATATTTATCACATGATTTATCTCTCAGTATTTTGGATTTATAACCTATGCAATATAACCCAGACTTTAAAGACAAAATAATCATGAGAAACAATGCAATTAACACCGAAAAATGCGAAATAAAAAATTATTATTAACAAATGATTAGAAAATTATTATTAGGTGATCATATATGATATCATAATTATCAATATGATTCTAGTATAATATAATTATTTTCCTCAAACCACTATAAAGAAGCTTTAGATTCCTATAGTGAATATATTACCTAAGGCAAGGGTTTATTTCATAATTTTATTATTATTCAGGATTATTTATATTTAAGTATCCACTGGGTAATATTTATCTTCATGTCCATGTATTCTAAATTTTTTTCAAAAAAGGTTTTTATATTCTCCTATAAATGATTATATTAATTTTTATCCATGTTTATATTTTCGGAAAACTATTTGGAAAGAGTTTTTTTTCATTTTCCAAATATGGCTCATAGTGACTTTTATGAAAAAAAACTAAAGAAGAAACATTTTTATTTTTTATATTGTTTGATAATTTTTTTCCATTTTCATTAAACCATAATCTGTTGAGGAATCCATTTAAATTTTACAAGGTCCCATTCAAATAAAATATTTTTTTTATAATTTCTTGACTTTTATATAAATGATTCTAATTAATAAATGTTACATGTCTCAAAAAATTAAATGATTTTATTAATTATTTTCTTATATTTAAATAAAAGTTTTTGATTTTATTCTTAATTATGAATGATCTATTATGATACTGTATATGTTATTTTATTGAATTATTTATGATCACTTCGACTATTTATGTTTTATTTTGATACCCTTCATCATAATACACTAGATGTTCAATGATTATATTTAATATTTTGGGATAGTTTTTAACATTTAATATTCTAGTTTAAATATTAATTTATATTTTTTCTATGTTTTACCACTTAAATATGATTAGTTAATTTAACTTGTTATGTGGTCGTAGAGGCCCAATATATATCCTCAACGAATTTTTATGACCCATCAGACAAACTAGTCTGGGTATTCGCTAATGTCTTAACCATTTATATAAGTTGTCTTGTATGATGACTTGATAATATGTTTATGATGTCCTGCATTATGCATTAACTCGTTTGGATATTAGTTATTAATAATCCATGTGATTGTTTGAATAATAGAATATCCAGAGTTAAGAGTCATTATCATGTTATTATTAATATAGAATTATTTTATCATCATTTATTCATTCCATATTTTTCTCATGTGTTTTATTAAATGGAATGTAATTTAGTTATTTGGGCGTTCCTTATTTTTTATTCCATATTTACTCGTAGCTTACTCTATATTTTTACCCTTACTATGCATCTCACCTCACCCCGTTATTATCTTTTAATTAAATATGGGATTTAAAGAAGTGTTTTGGGATTAATATGAATGGATACATTAAGCGAAATACCGTCATTATCATAAAAACATTATATATATGTTATGTTTGTAATGTAATGTGAATTTCATGTATTCATATTTTTTACCAAGGCTACAAAAATATTCATACTTTTAGGATGCGATATCAAATATTTTGTGCCAATATAACAATGTTTACACTTAAATTAAGAAATTTTGGTATGTGTGTTTACATCGTATTGGTGACAGAATTTCTATAAGATATATTGTTACAATAATGATCACAGATTAGGAGAAATCATTCCATTACATTTTACATAATATGGAATATATTTATCCATATGTTGAATCCAAAAAATAATGTCTTAGGCATTAAAATCCATCAAGGTATGAAGGGAGGATCTTAAATACGCATAATAAATAGTTTATTGGATGGTTTTGAAAATTTTTTTATAAGGAGTTATCTGAAAATTTGATTTCAATTGTGAAACAAATATGATGTTTTTCAATGGGTCCAATTTTAAATTTTATATCTTACAATGTTTTTCAATTAATGGTTATACATTCTATAGAAAATAAAATCATAACCAAATTATGATAGAAAATAGAAGAGTTAGGATTATGGATGAAGTGGTGTACATATCTAGTTATAATAATTGAAATCTAATTTATGTGAATATTTCATATTTATGTATCATTATAAAGATATATTATTTCAATAATACATCATTTCAAGTGATGATTCCCCATTGCAAATGGGTTGTCAATAGGAGTGAAGTGAAATTTAATGAAATGGGTTTTGGGAATATCATTTTCAGTGTCGAAGGATATAAGTATGATAAATTCTAAATGGAATCACAAGAAGTAAATAAATTCTATGTATTGTAACTAGAAAACAAGAATTGATCAATTCTACTACTAGGGACTAAAACTAGTATAAGGTCAGATGAGAATTTAATCAATTTTTACCAAATCATTGGGAGGCGAAGATCATTTCATGTAGATCCAAATGTAAAAAATGTATTGTTTTATATAAGGGATAATAAAGCATGTATTTTGATTCTCTCTAGTGGATTAAAATTCCATCATCCTTTAAAAAAAATAAATTATGTTCAGTGAGTAGGTCAAAGTGTTTTTAGTATACTATGACTTTCATCATAATATTATTTCTTCTGTACTATTTTAACATAATCTAAATTAATTTTTTTACTACATATATATATAGTTTATTATTCACATGATGATGTTACCAATATTGTAAAAGAAGATATGGTTTAAGGGAAAACTAAATAATCATTAAGGTACCACTAACATGACGATGAATAAAACAATAATGACATAGCCTCACTGTGTTGACTAAATTTAAAAATGAAAAAAAGAATGTTAGAAAATTTGAGGTTGGATAGAATCAACATGGCAAACCTGTTGACCCCAACATGTCATTGTTCAATATTATGTTTGGGGTTATAATTTGAATCAATCATTAAATTGATATAGATACATGGAACTATGTATATCCTATTATAAGGGAATCCATTTGGTTTGATATTAATGTAATGTTATGATATACATTGTCTCTTTTACTAATAAATTATGTAATGAAATATTTATTTACTTTTAAATATCCCATGTAGAGTTTATTTATTTTAGATTATCTCATGAATAAATATTTCTTAATGGATTTTGAAAAATCCCATAGAGTCTTCTAAAAACATCATACGTAATTTTACCTTAGGGACGCTGATGGGAAAATAATGCCTCACCCACATGTTACTAATTTAAACTTTATTAATAAAAAATCATAGAATTATTTATTCATTTTTTTTCACTATAATTCATTATTGGTTTATTTTAGTTTATAATATATTATTTGAAATTATTTATTATATCCAATTTTATTCATTATCATTAATTTATGAAATTGAAATTATTTTGAAAATAAAAAATATGCACCTAAAATAATGTACCACTGTCATAAAGCAAGGATGGGGTGTTGTTCACTTCAAAAGAAAATGGTATTTATTTTAAGTATATAAAAATGATTTTATGTGATATGAAACAGCATGACATCCTTTCTTATATTCATGTTTATGACTAAAAATACATGTTCACTTCCATCACACGTTATGTTCTATATAAGATGACCACATAAACAAAGACGGTAAAATAGATGGTGAAAACAAAAAATGGTTCTGGGGATCATGTGTATGCATGAAATAATAGTAATTCATTATAATTTACAGAATTATGACATAAATATTTTAATTTATGTCTTTATTTTTTATATGGTTTAGTTGTATGAATCAGAAGGCTCCATTATGACAACCCTGATCTTTTATTAAAAAATTAAACATAATTTATTACATAAACATCATTTGATACAACCTAGAATATTGAGAGGTCTATTTTATTTGGGGATTTTTTACATTACATAACAACATAAATCATGAAATACAACATCTTTATTGATAATTTCTTTTACATTACCACTACATTACCTCATTCATAACATTGCCTCGTATAACCTGAGGACATGCATATGAAAAGAGTGATCTATAAAGCCCATTAAGGGAATAATCAGGGAATAACATGAGTAATACAATTCATGTTAGACAATAGGCGTATCAATAGATCACAAGAGAAACATAAACATAAAGGCATGATATAGCATGATAGTCATAACATGGAAATGTGGCAACAAAACTTAAGATGGAATTAGCATGAGCCAAGGATCATTGCACATGGAACATGAATAAATCCTCATTGCACATGAAGCACGAGTAAAACCATGTTTCACTTGAATTATCATGAATCAACACCCATTTCTCAGGATTTATCATTATACTATACTTTACCCAATGCATTGGAGCGTTATATGGGTGCACCCTTCTTCAACATTTCATTTCATGCATACGTGTGCCTCATGGATCATAAAACATAACCATTTATTCCATGATAATGGAATGTGGAATTCATACATGAAACAATATAATAAATAAATAAATTTTATAAAGGTGAATACCCTTGATAGTGAAATGGGAATGGTATTCACTACACAATGACATTGGCTTGGAATATCGGTGCAATTTCGGTAGCATAACAGATTGACGTAAGAATTCATAAAAATGGTTGATGAGAGAGAGAGAGAGGTGTATCATCATATTTAATTGTAATGGAATGTAAGGGGGTCATATAGATACATGTCCCAAAAATTTTAATGGAATTTAGATTCATGATACAAAATAATTGCTTGAATGTATATGGGGAGAGGGAAATTCGTTTCGAAATTTTGGCATTGTAATGTGTGTAAATGTGAGGCATTTAATGACAGAGAAAGGGGTATCCCATCATTCAAAAATAACTATGGAAGTATGGGGGAGGTCTGAAACCATACCCCAACATTTATAATTGAAATATAAAAGGCATACAAATTTAAAAAATATTGGTCAAAAATGATAAAGGAAGAAAAACCCTTACTTTCAAGTGTGCTTCCAATGTCTTGAGAGTGGATTGAGAGAGGGTTTATTGGATCATGGGGAACCTTGGGAGGATTCTATGTAGATGAGTGTATAAGTTAGACAAACACCAATGGCTTTCAGTGATGAGGAAGTGGTAGCCTGGGTGGGTTTATATAAGAAAGGTGAGGGAAGTCTTTCTAATTTATGTTTGGGACACCTCACATTAAACTGATCCAAACCACAAACTGGCACTTGGTTTTTTCCCATGGTTTTTAGAAAAGGGAAGTGGAAAAAATATTTTATTATTCCAAATTCTGAACTAAAAATAATGTGGTAGTTTATATGGAGGTGAGTCGCACTCCAAATGAAATCAATTTAAAAATACATGATGTAATACAAGCCTTGAAGGGTCCATTAATGCATTTTAAAATAAGTCAAAAACCCCAAAATCACTTTATTTTAATGTTAAATCATATATTGGCCAAACATAAGGCTTATAGTACTTTATTACAACACTATTGGGTCATTATGATGTCATAAAATACATTATATATTTAAACGGTATATAATTTTAACTCAAAATTTTACTGTCTCAGAAAATTATGAAAAATTCACCATTGGATAATTTTGACATTCTTATTCAACAAATAATATTTATTTTATCTCAATAATTTTCTAATTATGTTAATGTTCACTTTTAAAAAGTGACATTTATCGAAAATTCACAGGTTTTGACAAAAATGGCTTTCAAACCTTAATAAATTTTATGATTGCATTCATTAAATTATAAAATCATATATATTTACTAAATATTAATTTAATAATAATAATATTTTATTAAAATATTATTTATTTCAAAAATCCATTAATTCATCAAGATTCATTTCGTAGTTGAACTTTAACTAAGAATATGATTTGAGCTTTTAAAACTATTTACAAGGTAACAAAAATGAAAGTATATTCATTATAATATATAAAGATATTGTACATGACCATAATGCTAATGTCTTGTTACATAACCCCTTATAACACCCACATAATACCGAACGGTAAGGTGTGCAATGGTGACCGACTCTTGGGGTGGCTCAGATAACATTGATCAGGTGGTAATCTCTATCAACATTCACTTTTATAGTAGGCAGTTCTGCTCCAGCTTTAGTTATTCAAGCTCGACTTTGGATAGGTCAAGATAAAAGCCAAAAGACACAACATCCTTTCCAAGCTCCGACAAATGGGTTTCATATGGGGCGCATCTACTAGATGAGGCCATTGCTTTCTTTATCTGAGTAAATTGGATTAGTTAATGCTCTATATTTATACTAATCATGTTATCACTGTTTAATAGCTATATTAACAACTGTCAAAATTCATAATTGTATTTTAAAATCCAATAACAGAAAACCAAATTAAGATGACATTTTATATAAAAAAATTTTCTAAAGAGACATTTAATTAGATCAAGAGGGACTTCCATTAATGAAACTTTGGGTCGTTACAATATTCCCCCCTTAAAAAATTTCTCCCTCGAAATCTTCATTCCCACACTAAAACCGATGTTGTTAACAATGCTTCATCATTTCCTCTGATTCCCACATTTCTTCTTCATACTTTTAGTTTCTCCATAACACCTTGATTATGGGAATTTTCATATTTTATAGAACTTTTTCTCTATGATCTAATATCTTCACTGGTTGCTCCTCATAAGAAAGATCATCCTCTAACTATACCACCTCTAAAGAGAGCACATGTGAAGGGTCCAGTATGTACTTCCTTAAGAGGGATACATGAAAGAAATCATGTACTTTGGCCATGGTAGTGGAAGTTCTGGTCGATAAGCCACAACCCCGAAATGATCATAGAATCTCAAAGGGGCTGATGTACCTTGGACTAAACTTCCCTTTCTTCCAAAATATCATGACCTTCATCCATGGAGATATGTGTAGAAATACCATGTCTCCAAAATTAGACTCAAGGTCTCATTGATTGTTATCTGCATAACTCTTCTGTCGACTCTGGGATTCCTTGATTTGCTGCTGAATGGTTTTCACCTTCTTGACCATTTATTCAACCATTTCTGGTCCAAGGAGCTTATGCTCACTGACCTCATCCCAACACACCAATTTTCTATAATATTTCCCATAATGGACATAATATGGTGTCATTTGGATGCTCGCAGATTGGCCATCAGTTTGATGATGATAGGTCTTGCTGAAGATCAATTTATTATTCATAGCATGTTGAAGACTCTTCCAAAACATAGAGGTGAATCTTGGATCTCGATCGGACACAATAGATAGTGGTACTCCATGAAGCCTTACCACGTCCCTGATATATATCTTTTCCAGTTCATCCAATGAGAAATCCTCCTGAATAGCAATGAAGTGTGCTGCCTTTGTAATATGATCCACAACATACCAGATTTCATTATTGACTTTGGATTTATTTAGAATTCCGTTGACAAATTCCATGGTGATGTCCCAAAATTTCCATTCTGGTATGGGAAATTGTTGCATCATCCCATTAGACTTCTTCCTCTCTTCTTTCACTTGCTGACACACTAGGCACTTTTATGTATATTCACTAATCTCCTTCTTTATATTATACCACCAATAATGCTCTCAGAAATATTGATACATCTTTGTGTTTCCTGGGTGAATAGAGAAATTTGAACTATGTGAATCATCCAAAAGTTTCTTCATTAGCTACAGACTTGATGTAACACATAGTCTTTTACCAAATCATATAATTCCTTCTTCATTAACATTAAACTATGAGAATTTCACTTTTTTGATAACATAATCTTTTTTAGGAATTCCCACATCATCTTTTTGAGCATCGTTTTACCTTTCCAAAAGTGATGGTTGAGAAATCATTTGTGAAAGGATTGATGATGTACTCTACTTAATGATTCCCATGTCCATATTCATCAAATATAAAAAGATTGTATCCTTTTTAATTCTCATCAATGATTGAATCGCTGGGTCCTTTCTACATAGAACATCTACCACCTTGTTTGCTTTCCCAGGGTGGTAATGGATTGAGCATTCATATTCTTTGATCAGCCCTAACCATCTTCATTGGCACATGTTCAACTCTTTCTGTGTGAATATATACTTGAGGCTTTTGTGGTCCGTATATATTTCATAATTCTCCCCAAAGAGATAATGCTGCCAAATTTTAAAAGAAAATATCTCTATAGAAAACTGAAGGTCAATTGTTTGATAGTTTTGTTCATGAACTTTCAATTTCCTTGTAGCATAAGCATTGACTATGTCATTTTGAATCAATAAACATTCCATGCCCTTATTTGAATCATCACTGAATACCAAAAAAAGAGCTACACTTGTGGGTAATGTTAAATGGGGCTCATTGATAAAACCCCTTTTAAACTCCGTGAAGCTTTTATCGCATTTATCACTCCAAGGAAACATTACTCCCTTCTGAGTTAGCTTGGTAAGAGGATTGGACAACTGTGAGAAATTTCTCAAAAATCGTCGATAATATCCAGCTAACCACAAGAAGATACGGATATCCATTACCGATGTTGGCCTCGACCATCCCTCAATTGCATCTGTTTTAGATGGATCCACAGATATCTCATTGCTTGTGATAATATGGCCTAATAATGAGACCTATTTCAACCAGAACTCACACTTTCTATACGTTTCATAGAGAATCTCCTTCCGCAAGATCTCTAGTAGAGTTCTTAGATGCTCCTAATGATCCTCTTTGGTTTTGGAGTATATCAGAATATCATCTATAAAGACTACCAAAAACTTTTTTAGGTAATATCTAAAGACACTATTCATTAATTCCATGATGATTGTTGGAGCATTAGTGAGTCCAAAAGTCATTACTATGAATTCATAAGGCCCATATCATGTATGAAAAGCAGTCTTGGGGATATCTTTCTTCTTCACCATTACTTGATAATATCGAGACCGAAAATCCACCTTGGAGAAGTATATTTCTCCACGCAGCTAATAGAAAAATTCATTAATTCATGGGAGAGGGTACTTGTTCTTTATCGTGATTTTGTTGAGCTCACGATAATCGATGCAAAGGCACATTGACCCATCCTTGTTCTTGACAAAGAGAACTGGTGCACCCCATGGTGATCCACTTGGTCATATAAACCCTTTATCTAGATTCTCTTGTAGTTGTTTCTTCGGCTCTTCAAGCTCCACAATTGCAATTCTATACAGAGTTTTGGATATTGGAAACGCCCCAGGTATAAGATCAATTGAGAGTTAAACATCTCTTCTACGAGGAAGACCAGGAAATTCCTCGGGAAACACATGAGTGAATTCCCTCACAATAGGCATGTCCCCTAAGATGGGTTCCTCCTTAGACTCAATCATCTATGCTAGATATGCTTTATTATAGGGTATTAATATCCATTCTTTAGATTATGGAGCTAAAGAAGATTTATCTTCCTCCTTGCAATTGTAAAGAATCAGTGGTTGATTTTCAACATGGAGAGTGATTTCTCTCTCACGGAAATTTATTTTGGCTCTATATAAGGAAAGCCAATCCATGCCAAGAATTTCACCAAATTCCACCATAGTGAGTATGATTAGGTTCTCTAGGAAGTTAAATCCACATATTATAATAGGGGAGGAGTTATATTCATGGTATGAAATGATTTCCCCATTTTCCGTACTCACCAACATCTTCACTTCCATGATTTGTGGTGGTGTTGGGACTGTTCTACTGAACTTTTGAGATACAAAGGAATGCATTGAACCTAAATGAAAAAGTAAATTTGCTATTCATCAATGAATTACTAGAATACCTATCACCACATCATTTTTGTGGTTCACATTGGTAGTAGTGAGGGCCAAAGCTCTCCCTTTCTGCCTTGGAGGTTGTTGGTTGCCTACGAAAACCCTTGGCATAGGGAACTGATTTTCAAGATGGCGTGGTTTTTTGTAGTTATAGCAGGAACCAAATGTTGAAGTTTTAATAGAGATTTCCTCTTCTCTATCACAGCCAAGGGTCTTTCTTGGCGATGGTTAACAGCTAGGTTCCCTTCTCTTCCACACCTAATGCGTTTCCTCATCCCCTTTGGGCAATTTCCAAGGTGCTTATTTCCACATTGTTAGGAAGTGAGTTGCTGGTTCTTCTTAGCAACATGGGATTTATCCACCGGACCACCAACATTGAAGTCCACCACACGCTTTTTATCCCCATGATACCCCTATGATTCTCCAATCTATATTTCAACCTTGAGGGCACATCAGACAATTTCATCATAGCTGTTGAAGTCACGGATCACCAACCCTTTCAGAAGGCTAGGTTTCAACCCACCAAATAAGCGGTCAACCATACATTTGGGGGTAATGACAAATCTATAAGTTTATTGTACAAGACTTTTGATGTTTGCGCATAAAATATTTATCGAAAAACATCTTCTAAAAATCCTTCCATTCCAATTCCTCAATCTCATCATCAGGCGTCATATTTTTGATCAACACCCACCATTGATCAGATTCACTCTCTATATGATAACCAGCCAGGAGAACTATCAATTTTTCAGAATATTGGAAAAGGTAGAATATCTTTTCAATGGATTTGATCCATTGTTCAGCGATTGAGGGATCAGATGATCTATTAAAAGTAGGAGGTCTTTGTCTCATGAACCGCTCGATAGTGAAATTTTCTTTCATAGGAGGGGTGAACATTCCCCTTGACCCATGTTTCAATCCAAAGCATGAGTTAGCTAAGAGAGAAGAATGACAAAGTTCGTGATTCCCACTCACTGGATTGGGCATCTCATTAGTACAGTCATTACATTGATCTTCACATCAGTTGTTAGCCCGAGTCCTCGTATTACATGACATTACCTAGAATAAAAGGAATGTTAGGGGTAACACATAAAGGGTAACCCAAAGATAAAATTGATGAAATATAAATAAATTTTATTTACATAAAATATGAATCTATTTGCTTCAGTCTATGTTATCAATGATCTACTTTCTAACCTATATTCATAGGGAATTTTTTTGTCCCTTAATAATGGTTCATACTATGTTTGTGAATTTAGCAAAGAATATCCCTCGTATGTGTCGTAAAAAAGAGTGAATAAAGGCCCATTTTCATACACCAATTCCAGTTTGAGTATAACTCAAAGTAGTGTTTTTGGGTATTACCCCTAGGATACATATGTGCCAGAGCTACCTCTTCATGCTCGTATCTAGACAGTGATGTATTTTCTTGATAAAACAATTACTCAATACTCCCCAAAACATAGGTATTGTTTTTACAATTAGACTTGTCCCTATGTATTCACTAGGGTTTTCGAATCCTAATCCCAAAAATAACTAAACCTATCCTCTGATACCAACTCTAAAACCCTCATCTTTTATTACACAATTAACCATAATTTATTACATAAATATCATTTGATACAATATATATGATTGAGATTTATAGTGTCTTTGGGGTTTAAAATCATTACATAACTACTTAAGACATGAAAAACAACATCTTTATTGAAATATTCCTTTACATGACCACTACATTCCCTTGTACATAGCATTTCATTGGATAACCTGAGGACATACATAAAAAAACGGTGACCCATAAACCCCCGTAAGGGAATAAACATGAAGTAAAATGAGGAATAGAACAAATGATAGAAAATAGGCATATCACTAGATCATAATAGAATAATGAACATAAAATCATGATAAATCATGATAATCATTACAGGGAAATGTGGCAAAAATAGTTAACACTGAGTTAGCATGAGCCAAGGCTCATTGTACATTGAGCATGAGTAAATCCTAAATGCACACGAAGCACAAGTAAAAAATCGTTGAACTTGAATTAGAATGATTAAACACCCATTGAACATGACGTATCATGATACTATTCTTAATCCAATGAATTGGAGCACTATAAAGGCGCTCCCTTCTTAAACATTTCATTTCATGCATAAGTGTGTTGTAAGGATCATATAACATGGATTCATAAAACATAATAAATTATTCCACAATAAGGGAATGTGTAATTCATACATGAAACATTATAATCAATATGTAAATGTGAATAAAGGTGAATTCCATTGATAGAGTAATGGGAATGGTATTCAATACACAATGACTTTGGCTTGGAAAAGCGTAGGGCAATTTTGGCAGCATAACAGCGTGACATAAGAACTCATAAAAATGGTTGATGAGAGAGAAAGGATTGTCTTATAATATTTACATGACATGGATAGTAATGGGGTAATATAGATACATGTCCCAACAAATGTAATGTAATTTAGATTCATGATTCAAAAGAATTTCTTGAATGTAAATGAGGAGAGAGAAATCCATTCGGAATTTCTGCATATTAACATGTGTACATGGGAGGCATTTAATGAGAGAGAAAGGGGTATCCCATCATTAAAACATAAAAAGATAAGTATGGGGGAGGTGAAAAACCATACCCTAATGGGTTTTATTATGTGGAGGTGAGCCACACACCCAAAAACATCAATTAAAATAGACAAGATGTTTAATAAGCCTTGATGGGTC
Source organism: Viscum album (assembly GCA_963277665.1). Taxonomy (NCBI): domain Eukaryota; kingdom Viridiplantae; phylum Streptophyta; class Magnoliopsida; order Santalales; family Viscaceae; genus Viscum; species Viscum album. The sequence goes on from OY728120.1 coordinate 1,914,242,366, forward strand.
AATTAAGGAATTGTACAATAATTAAAAAAAGCCTGAAATCACATTATTTTAATGGTAAAACATATATTGGACGAAAATAAGGCTTATAGTATTTTGTTACAACACTATTGGGTCATTATGATGTGATAAAACACATTATATATTTAAATGGTATCTAATTTTTACCCAAAAAATCTAACTATCTCAGAAAATGAATCAGAAATTCACTGTCGGATAATTTCAACATCCTGATTCAAGAAATAATATTTATTTAATGGAAATAATTTTCTAAATATGTTAATTTTCACTTTTAAAATAAAATTCGACCTGTATAAAAAATTCACAGTTTTTGACAAAAATGGCTTTCAAACCTTAATAAAAATTACCATTGCATTCATAAAATTAAATAATAATTTATATTTAATGAAAATTAATTTAATAATAATAATAATAATTTTTTAAAATATTATTTAGTTATAAAACACATTAATTCATCAAAATAGAATTCATAGTTGAACTTTAACTAAAAATACTATTTGAGCATTAAAAACTATTTACAACGTAACAAATATGAAAGTGTATTCATTATTATATAAAAAAATAATGTACATGACCACGATGCTAATGTATTTTTACATAACCCCTTATAACACCTGTATAAGACAGAAGGGTATGGTGTGTGATGGTGACCGACTCTTCGGGTGGCTCTGATAACATTTCTCATGTGGTAATCTCTATCAACATCCACTTCTCTCATATGTGGTTCTGCTCGAGCTTAACATATTCAAGCTCGTCTTGGGATTGGTCAAGAGAAAATACCAAAGATGCAACCTCCTTTCCAAGCTCTAACCAATGGGCTTCGTATGGGGCACATCTACTTGATGAGACCATTGCTTCCTTTGTCTACGTAAATTGGATTTGTTAAAACCCTATATTTACACTAATCATGTGATCACTATTCAATAGATATATTAACAATGGTCACAATTCTTAACAGTATTTTAAAATCCCATAACATAAAACCATTGATGATGACATTTTATATTAACATTTTTTATAAATAGATATTTAATTAGATAAAGATGCATTTCTTTTAATGAAAGTTTGGGTCGTTACATCCATAGTAGAATAAAATATACATTCAGTATATTTTAAGTGGTTGAAACATTATTTTCATGTTTGAGGTTTAGGTTTTCAACAATCAACTAAAACATATTATGAGTTGGAAAAGTGAAATATATACATATAAGATGATTAAATAATTTCATATTAAAATAGTTTCTTGGGAAAATATTATTATTTGGTCTAGTTTGGAAAACAAATATTTGTGAAATAGTCAATGGTAAATAGTTGATGAATAATGATAAGCACATGAAAAACAAAATTATCCCCACTATATCTGGGGATACTAATTCCTCTCAACCGTAAACCTAACTCAAGGTAATAAATTTTTTCATTACTATTGATTCTAAATGTGAAAACAAAACTTATGATAAAATTATAATACTAAAATTGTACATGGTAATGTTTTATATGAAATCTATCTATCTAAATCAATCCAACAACTTGTTTTGTGGGGTATGGGGCATGATATTCTAAAAGACATTCTATAAAATAAATAACTCTGAAAATGTAACAAGAGAGTGGTATTTAAATACCTCAAGAGATGATTATTGAGTTTCATATTCTACCTAATGATCCAGATATAATAATGGTCAATGATTCCATTGGAACAATAATAGAATAGAATTATAATCTTATAATAAGACATGATTTGTGTCCACAACAATGTTTTTATTGAAAAACCTATAATAGTTGATTAAAAATGGTATTAAGTGAGTTATGTTATCATATATGAATAACATTATGGGGATATGGAAGGCCAGATCATGAAAATCTAGTAAGCCGACTAAGAAAACAAAAGAACAATATAGAAGTATCTTCTCTCTACATGTTTCATAGCAGCATATAGTAACAATTCATGTTCATAAAGACATCACATTAAAATATGGAGATATTTCATAATTTAAGTATAAACATGAAATATTTCAAAATTTAATTACATACATGGTTAGTCATGAGATTATAAATATGATTAATATGTTTCAATGGTTAGGATTATTAGTTGTGAATACATATATGGGGTATAATTTCCTAATCAATCTTTCCAAAAAATGATCTATTGTTTTCCTTGAAGTTAATAACTATTCATATTTTCTGTAGAAATTAAAATTATTACTATATAACAGGTGAATGCTATGGAGAATGATTTGGATTCATTAATACATGTGTCACTTGTACACATGAATTTTTTTTTGAATTGAATGAAATTTTATATAAAAATTAATAACTAAGTGATGAATTTGAGAAGAAAATAATAGATGACTACTTCCTATTGATTCGTACTAAGTTGGGGTAAAACACTATAATATAATAATATAAAAATTATTTTTCTTTTTTACTTAGTTACTTGATTTTGTTTTTTATGAAGTTTTTAATACTAATTGAAATCGATTTGGATAAAAAATATTTTTATGATCCAATGCATGGATTTCCATTAAACTGACCACACATGATATGTATTATGAAATTTTAATTAACTACAATAGATATTATTTAGATAAAATTTAAATTATATGGTTCGGTTTGTTTTTTAATCATAATTTTTTATTATAAGGAGATCTATAAATATTGTGAAAATCATGGTATGAGGTTAGTCATTGAGAAAAATATGCCTATAGATTTCTTCAAATAGAAATAGATTATGGTATATAAAAAAATATTAAATTAAAAAACATTCTAAACCATTTTCATATATTTGGGAAATGTTTCAATTGTAAATGAATAATGGCAATGGAAATGATTAACGATATATGGTTAGTATATTTATAAATGATATTATACAACATCATAAGACTTGATTCCACGAACAAATAATTTCCCATGAAAATTTCAATTTGATTAAATTATTTAATATTAATTTTTTTTAATATTTTCTCAATATGAAAAAGACTACCAAAAAACAATGTAATAAAAACGTTAAGTAATTTTTTTAGGATATTTGGGAATAGTAAATGCTTTTATAATGTATTCAGACATCCAATTTTGGTGATAACATATCATTTTTGCAATCTAGTATCGGATATGACATCAGAAATATTTTTATGATGTGAATCATTAGTATCATAATTATTATATATTATTTTTGATCTATTACTCAATAATATGTATAATAGAGGATATTAATTTGTTTTAAACTGAAAGAGAAGAATACAAGGCGGTAGAATATAATCAAACAACCTGAAGAGGTGAGCTCAAACAACTTATTTAATAAATTGTGTCATCATTTTATCGAATTTGTTTTACATAATTTTTTTTTATTTTTTTTATTATACTAATTTTTTTTTAATTTTACAAATTAATTCAAAACACGCATTAAAATATGGAAACACAAGAACCAAATTCATTTTCTTTTGAATCTTTTTGACAACAATACATACATTATTTTTTACATGAATGAATTTACCTCACATCACATTGACATGGAATGTGATCATTTTACTTAAAGTTCAATGTTTTAAACACAAAATATTCATTTTAGATTGAAAAACATGTCATATAAGAAACAATGAGTATATTATCTCAGAATATTTTAGAAAATTTAAAAAAATGATCATTAATTATTTTTTGTTGTGTAAGATTCAACCAAAAATAAATATGACACCCAATGTTGTCAATATGACTCTATGTTAGTGTTTTCAATATAAATGTATCATTTTAGTTTAAAAAAATATTCTCATAGAAATAACTAAGAAAATGATCTCATATCATTTTAAAACATTATGAAAACAATATAAAATTCATTTTCCACGTGAATGAATTGAACACACATCAATCTAACTTGAAGTGCATGTTTCCAATACAAAAGAATCATATTAGTTTAAAACACAAATCAAATATAAAAAATTGATAAAATTATATCATATTGTTTTTATTATTTATTAAAATAAATGATAATTAATTTATATTATGTAATAATTAACCGCACATCAATATGACACTCTATGTGGTCAGTATGACTTGAAGTTAGTGTTTTAAATATAAAAAATTCATTTTATTTTAAAATGCAGCACACATTAGAAAACTCAATAAAATGATATAATATAGATTTATAACATTATAAAAGTGATACCTAGTTAATTTTTTCATATGTAGTAATTGAACCCACCCCAATCCAAATGTAAAGGTGGTTAATATGACTCAATTTACATGATTTCAATATAAAATTGTAATTTTATTTTAAAAAATAATCTATCCAAAATTGATAAAACATGATCATATAGTTTTAAAACATTACTTAACTGATTCATAATTCATTGGTGATATATAATAATTCACCGAACATCAATATGACACTCGATGTGGTCGGTATGACTCAATGTAAGAGTTTTTAATACAAAAATTGTCATTTTATTTTAAAACATGCATAAAATAGAAAAACTGATAAAAACAGATTTTATAGTTTTAAAAGCTCATGAAAAACAATCTATAAATCATTTGTGTATTTTTTGGAATGAACTTCATGAAAATTTGAAACTAGAAATAGTTGGTATGACTCAAAGTGAATTTTTTTAGAATACTAGTGTCATTTTTGGTTTAATATATAATTACATCGCTAAAATTTTTAAAATAATATTGGATTTTTTTCAAACATTGTAAAAATGATAATTAATTTATTTTTTATTTTTAGGAATTTATATCATATAAAAATGACAATGTATGTGGTTAGTATGACTTTTTGTGTTTGTTTTTAATAAAAAAGTGTAATTTTAGTTCAAAACATGTGTCACATTTCCAAAACTATGAAAGCTACCTCATATTGCCTTCAAATTTTAGTTAAATGATCTATAATTCATTTATGAGGTGTAGTAATTGACCACACCTCAATATAACTCACTGTGTGGTCAACATGACTTGTTGTGTGTGTTTTCAGTAGAATATTGTTATTCTAGATGAAAACACACATCAAATTTATAAAACTTATAAACTGAGACAAATTTTGTTTAAAAATTAAAAAATGATCCATAATTCATTTATGAGGTTTAATAATTAGCCACATATCAATCTGAACCATTATTTGAACGATGAGACTCGAGCTGCATGTTTTCAATATGAAGGTGTCATTTTTTACTAAAATGCACATAAAATAGAAAAAATAGAGAAAACAAACTCGGATTATTTTTAACCATTATCAAAATGATCTAAAATTTAGTTGGGGAATAAATAAATTGACCACACCTCAATCTGACACATACAATAGTCGGTATTACATGATTTTGATGTTTTTAATAAAAAACCATTTTTAGATTAAAACACAAATTACTTTGGAAGAACAGATCATAAAAGGTCATATTGTATTGTTGTAATTTTATAAACTAGTTCATAATTAATTTCCATATAACTTTTTTCTTATACTTATTTAGTTAATTTTAATAGTTATATTGCTTAATGATATAAATGAACTGGGGTGGCAGTTGGAATATTGGTCTCAAATGGAAAGTTCTCTTAAATTGGATCACATGTACAATGAGTTATTTTTACAGTAGATGTTATCTAATTAAAGGGAACTAGTTTGTTAGAAAAAAATAAATGGTTTGATGTGTAAAAATGAATTGTAACACAATATATTACATGGTGTTCCATGTATGACTCATATTATATTTTTTTATTTTAAAAATAACACTTCTTGTTTAAATTATTTCATCATACTATTACTAACATAAGAATTTTTTTCGTATATATGTGAATTATTTTTCATGATTTGGGGTGTCCTTTTCTAAAACTAATAATCAGACTAGGGGTTTTGTCCAATGATAAAGGAGCATTGATCTTTTTTAATTTCAATTATAATTTTTACTCACTCATGTAATTGTACAAACCAATGTTTCAAATTTCTATAGTAGTTTTTTTCTTGTATTTGTTTAATAAATTTTATATTAATTACATTATATGTATATTCCTGTATTTTACACTATATTTCACCCTTACATTACTATTATAGTCTGATATAATATTAACACAACACTACATTTTTATTCCCCTTTATCATCGCTAAAACATTAACAGATTGAGGGATCCATTATTAGCGCTCTTCATAAAACTGAAAAAGTTCCCCCTTTATCAACATTTTTTTACTATTTATAAATGATATAATAATTAGTAATAAATAAATGTGTTGATAAATGGTGTCTTTCAGTAATTATTATAGAATCATTAATAATTTTTTCTTTTATCACTTCGTTTTTCAACACAGATAAAGGCCCATTGATTTTATGGGAACTCATATTTTCCATGATTTTTTTGTTGATAGTGGAATATTATAATTATTTTAAAGTAATTATGTGTAATACTGTCTCATCTGGATTTTAATTCTTGATTACAAGTTATCAAAATACCCTATAGGGTATGAATACCTCTCTTAGACTAACCATCTGTCTGAGGATGATAAACAGTAAAGAAACATAACTCTATATCAAGATCCCAAAACAAATTTCACCAAAACAATGAGGTTTACCTTGGATCCTGATTGAATACAATAGAATATGGTAGTCCATGATTCATTAAAAATTCATTGATTTATATTCTAGAAGTCTGACCAAGATATAATCCTACTCTGATAAAGATTAAGGGTTCTTAATTTATAAGGTGATCAACTATATTCCAAATAATGTTATATCATATAGATGATTTGGAATGAATGGGATGGATGTTAAGGTCAATAGAATGACTTTTGTTTTTTCCTTTTAGACTCTATTCGTATTTAGGAACATTAAATGTGAAGGAAAAAGTCATTCGTTGATCGTCTTTTTGGTATAAGTGAAAATTATTGGCAAAGATATGGGGTGGCTATCAAGGGTGGAATTCATTTCATTTTTTTGAGAAGGTTTTCTCCAATTATCTAGGTGTAAATAGATACTCGATAAGGTAATTAAGGTAGATGGGTTAGTTGGAATCATGCCAAAATGATGTTTAATTTGATAATGGATGGCTCATGTATCACTAGAGAGATCAGAGGAGGTGTTCTAGTTAAAATCAATAGGTGATCAGGGAGCCATGTATTGAATTACTATTTTTGAAACATTCTACACTATTGGGGTAGAGGATTGAGCTATAGCTACATGAATTATGTTTTGTAAAATTTTCATCATCATGGTTTCGAAAATAGAATCTGATTCAGTTATATTTTTTTGGGTTTATTACAGATAATGTGAATGTACTATCAGATTTAGTATACTTCCGTTGGAAATGAAAATATATTTTCCTCCATGGTGTGTGAATCAATAATACTTAGAGTTAAGGTAATTTCAGGGATGATGATTTATCCATGAATGGGAGTCTAGAGGACATAATAATTTTATTGGGTGGTGTAAACACAATCTCATTGACTAGAAATTTAATCGGTCCTTTGAAACAATCTTCACATTCGTCTATAAATTAAATCATAACTACATTCTGAGTTAAAATGGTGATTTGATTAGATAGACATGTTTAATATCGCATAAAGAACTGTTAGTATCTAGTCATCCCTTAACAACATAGATCCCTTTTACTATGGTTGGCTATGACCATTTTTCGACAACTTATATCTTGGATAGATCTAAATATATATCCTCACTTGAGATTATATGACCCATGAATGAAACAATATAAATCCTAAATTCACACATTGTAAATTTAGAATACATCTTCTCGTTCCTCATGGTCTGTACCACAATTCTCAAATGTTCTTAATTCTCTTACTTTATCTATAAATATATAAGAATATAATCTATAAATACATCCACAAACTAAACAATGGAATATATATTGGAATTATTATTTAAATCCATGACAATAATAGGATAATTTGTTATTCCTAGTGAAATTACAATAAATATGTAAGGATCATACCCCATACAGAATGCTATCTTGGTAATATTCTTAATATTGATCTCTAGCTAATGATATCTAAAACAAGATTATATCTTGGAAATTTTTTGGGCTCTTTCTAGTTGATTAAAATGATCATGGATATGAGGAAATTGATACTAGTTTTTAGTAATTATATTCTTATGTTCTAGATAATCAATAAAAAGCTTCACTAACCCATTATTCTTCTTAACAAAAAGAATTGGCACACCCCTTGGAAAGGAACTATATTATATTAATCACAAATATAGATTCTCGAGGAATTTCTTCTTCAATTCTTCTAACTCTATTTTGGTCATTCTATGTGATTTATTAGAAATATTAAAAGAACTGGGTATGATTTATAGTGAAAATTAAACTTTATGATTTAGGGTAAGACTCAAAAAATACGCATGAAAAACATAACCACATTCCTGAAAATAGCCATATTTTAAATACTATGTTTCAACCCAAAAAATATGTGATACATAACCCTCATGAATGTGAATCAAACCCAATATTATGGAAATATTTATTATTCGATTTTCAGGTTCATTATCACATATATACACGGTTGAAGGTTGATACAAAATATTGACTGTAAAATACCTTACTGAAAAATTGATAGGATATCTACACTAGGATAGAATATACATACCAAAAATTACATCATGTTTATATAGAGTATATGATACAAGATTCAAAGGAAGAATTATTCAGAAAACATCTATTGGAGAAGATTTATAAAATTGAGATGTGGTTACCCTACCATTAGGAGATTTCTCCCCCAAATCAATATCTAATCATCATTGTTTGGAATTAAAATTCTTATATTATTTTCAAGATATAAATGAATTAATGGGTTCATTGGAAAAACAATCACATCCATTAATGTTCATTCCCATGAAGATCATAGTGGACACAATCCATTTTTAAACTATCATCACTACCCATCCCATTATTATTTATATCAAGAGATATCAATCAATAAGAAATTAATTACAGGGAGATATAGGATAAACCTATCACATTATGAAAATAATACAAATGTGTTCTTTAAGGTCATAATACATTAATAATGTCATAACCCAAGAAAATAAATAGGATTTAGAAACCATTTAAACAAAGTATAACATATGAAAAAGAAATTTTATTCATAAACATATTATCATAAAAGTCAAAAACCCATCATATAATGATTAAAGATGTTATCCTTGGATCATATCCCTAGTAAATACTTAATAACAAGAAAGGATTTATTCTTGTATATCAAATTATTTTTAATGAAATATCATTTGGAAAATTTCTTTCATAATGTCCCATTTAATTGAAAAACACCTTTCTTAGCAATAAATTCATTAAATATTGTGTGAATCCTTTTATATAAAGATATATATATATAAATATAAAGGAATCACTAAAAAAACATGTAAAATATTTATTGAGAAAAATAACATATCATTGATAATAATATTTTTTAAAACTATTTATTCATGAAATATTATTTAATCTATTTTCATTAAAAATAATCTTGAAATTTTATTATGGAATCCTTAAAAAATATTTAAAACATTTCTTGGGGAATATATCATTCCCACCTTGAAAACCAATTTTCTTGACATTTAAAACATTAAAAAAAACATTATTTCAAAATAACCTTGTAAATATATAAAATGATAATTAAATCATTGATCGGACATCGTAGAAGGAAATACCATTCATGTTGTATACATAAAAAACATTCCTTTCATATTTTCAGTAAATTCCAAAATGGATTTTTTTGACATGTCATGAAGATTTCATTAAAAAAAATTAAAAAATTTAGTCATGGTTAAAAATGGATTTGATAAATAATTTAAATAATGTTAAAAAATCGAAGATTGTTTTTTAAAATATGGTTTACATGAGAAATGTATTTTGACCAAAGAGATGAATAATGACGATTTTTCTAAAAAGTGTTATTTTGAACTCTTGGGAAAATAAAGAGTTTAAATTTAAGGGAAAGAATGTATTCTAATGAATTAATGTGAGTGTTATATATTTTATGTGCTTCTTGATTTATGGGTCCTAATATTTCATCATTTTGAGAATAAACATAAATAATCTTCATAAACAATGAGATAGAATCCTAAAACACTGACCACTTTGGTAACATTGAATCTTAAGACCCATCAAATAAAAACAATTATAAAACGTAAAATGTCATTAGAATAAAAAAGTTCATGATATTACATATCAAAGGGGATTTATATAAATCATAAAAAATAATACTCTTGAATAATAAAAAAATGACTCATGGTAGGAAAATTGAGAGAAAAATGCATTACCTTGAGAACTTATTTCCTTAAAAGTGCTTAATAATAAACCAATTGTACACATGATAACCAGTTTCATTCCAAATTTGATGGTGGAGGAGATGGTTTTTGTCACTCAATTAACATGAAAAAATTTATTTATTTTTAATATACATATGTTTTTATATAATCATGCTTTAATAATAATTGAAGTATGTGGAGGAATAAATAAATTAAAACGCTTCTTTAGGGATGTTACACCCTCTTTAGAAAATTTATTTTGGTTTACACCAAAGCCTTCGTGTGATGGATTAATGACAAAAAACAAGGATTATAAGATGATGGGAGGGAATTAAGGAAGGTGTTTGTGTAGTTATTTTTAAAACCTATGTGTTTTGGAAATGTGAATAAGAGAAGTTGTTGGGTGGACTTTTAAAAGTGAGGTGAGGGGCAAAATTTTTTTTAAATGAATCCAGTGTACCAACGTTTTTCTCCTTAAACAATTATCCAAAATCGACCATTATAGAGAGTTAAATATATATGTTTGAAATATGGACATAATTTTTACTTTTTATAGTTTTGGCTTCTTTAAAAGCATTACATTTTTAGTTTACCCCCTAGTAAACACATTTTAACACTAAATACTAAAAATATTGTTTTCTATTTGTACTACTCAATTTGAACAAAAAACATGGTTACCATATTATTTTATATAAATAAATATGATTAAAAATATAAAATATATTTTTTCAAATTTCAATCACATATGTTTTAAAATTTTATATAGAATTCTTTATTTATATGTGATGAGGAAGTGGTTTTCATGGAGAATGTTTTATAAGTAAATTTTTTAATATCATAATATAAGAATTAATTGATTAAAATTCCTTAAATTTCATTAATAACCAAATAATTTAAAAAAATTCATTTTTAAATTATATTAAACCTAGTTTTATGTTTTTAATATTTGTGAACAAAAAATAAATTATTTATAAAAACCAGTATTTTTCAATTTTCACTGAAAAATGTATGGTTTTAGAAAAATCCCAAAAATTCACTCCAATATAATTTTAACATATATATTTATGAATTGTATATTATTTTTTAATGTAAATTTTATAAAATATGTATGTTTACTTTTATTATAGGATCATAAAATGGTGTAAAAACATTTTCTTGAAATAATAGTAATTTTGAAATGTATAAAAACGGTTCAATAAATTAATTTCATTTTTATGAACATATTTTTATTATATAATAGTATGATAATATATATTATATTATTATATATTATTATTCAAGCTACTAATTTAAATGGATTTTTTATATTGATAATATAAAAATAATAATATTAACAATATTTTGTGGTTTTTTAAGACTCGATGACTTATGTAACACAAGCTATGAAAGAAAATTATTTTTTTAGAAAAAATAATTCTAAAAAACTACAGATTTTTCATTCTACATGTAGTAAAATTAATTTTCCCCATAAATTTATTAAATTCATACAAAAAATGGGAATGCATTTACCTCATAATTTCATCAGGTTCCCTCGTAGCTTCTTCAAACTACTGGTTTTACTACAAAACATTAACCAGGGGAGTGGCCTTATTTTGCAATAATATTTCTCTATTTTCATGGATTTCACATGTTTTTTCATATAAGAAACATCCAAATCAATTGGTATGACCTATGACTTTAGTACAAGTGAATTATCAGGTATGTACTTCTATAGGTGACACAGGTCGAACACATCATGAACTTGAGAGAGGTTTGGTGGAAGATCCAACTGACAGGATACCATCCTAATAAAATTGATAATTTCAAAGGGTTCAACATTCCAAGGGATTATTTTTCCCTTTTCTCCAAATCCCATTACCTTATTCCATGGATAAATCCTTTATAAAACATTATAATTATCCTCCAATTCAATATCATGCTATCCATTGTCAGGTTAAATTTTTTTACGACTCTTAGATGGCTTGATGTGTTGTTAAATTGATTTAACCTTATATTCCATTTAATCATCTCTCTCAAGATCCTATTTAATTATTTCCCCTAATTATATCCAATATATTTAATTTATTCACTATAATCACTAGAGTGAATCATAAGAATACATATGAATACTTGAGTGAAAGTTATTTCGGTATTAAATCTCAACTATAGGATGGTGTGGGTACCAACTATATTTAAAATAAAAAGAACAAGGTCTCAACATATCCTCTAGGGTTTGAATTATCTTATCATAAAAAAATATGTTTATGTATGATACAAAGTGATTAAAATGAGAAATATATCAAGATATTGTTGTTGACATCACATGAATTTCATGGTATAATTTGGATCCTGATCATACATAGTATATTGTGTTACTCTAGTAATCACTACCACTTCTAAAATATATATTCTGGATACCTGATGTAGAGATAAATATTCTATAATAGTAATATATTTTCTTTAATTTTTTTGGTGATCTACTATATCCCATATAACATTATTCCCTTTATTTATATTGGAGAGTCTGATGATTGACTTAATGGTGATGTTTTCCCCATTCCAATCCATTTTGGGTAATAGATGTAACAACCCCATAGATGATTGTCTCTTAGGTCCAACTTATTGATATTCGATGCACTGATATACAAATTTGGTGATATCTCTATTCATTCCATCCCAACAGAAATACTCTTTCAAGAATCTCTACAACATCATACATCAAGTATGAATAGAGAATAGAGAGTTATAATCTTCCTCTAATAACAACTTCTTCAAATATAGTATGGAAGGAACAAAAACCTGGTTTGTGAACATTATCATTGCATCATGATCAAGGTGAAACTAAATAACATTTATAACATTTTTTTCAGGTCTATGTCTTCATGCAGCTCCTCTTTAAACATCACTTAGATAATTGGTTAAACATTCAATGGGGAAAGATAATATTTATCCTCTTCCATTATGATTTATAGATACATCCTATGTAAATCCATAAATATTGGATATTTTTTTTGTTCTCATCAGTTATAGGTTATCTTGATCATTTTGACTAAATTCATGGGACACCTTGTTCACTTTTACCATGGGTAATGTATTGAGTAGACATAATATTTAATCAGCATTATCCATCATTCCTAGTTCATAATCAACTACTTCTATGCGAATATATACTTCAATATTTTTAGATTGGTATATATATCACAATTTTCTCCAAATAATTGATTCCTCTATATCATTAATTCAAAAATTAATATAGAAAACTCAAAATAATTATTTAGGTAAGTTTTCTCTTGATCCTTCAATTGTAGTGAAGCATAATCTATAACCATGTTATTATGTATATAAATTTTTTCTAATCCCTTCTTAGATGCAACAATATATATTAAAAATACTTATTCTCAATATGGTAATTTATGTAGAGGGGCAGCGACTAATATTTTCTTTACTTCCTTTAAATTATCCTCACACTCATTTATCCATATAAACATGGCCACCTTTTGAGTTAGCATGGATTTCGGATAAAAAATTCAGGAAAAAACTCTCCAAAATTAACTGATAATTTCAATCTAAAATAATAAAAATATGTATCTCATTGACTATGGTTGGTCATGGATTAAACTCAATAGCACTCTTCTTTTATAGATCTATCGATATACCATCTAAGGAGATTATTTGACCCAAATATAAAACATCTTCCTCTAATTGTTTCCACATTATAAATTTATCATATATTTTTTCTTCCATTTTGATTTTAGTAAAATTCTATGTGATTTTAATTATCTTCATTTCTCTAGGAAGAGATAATAATTACATCGATAAATACTACCAAAACCAGATATAGGTAATCGATAAAGGTTATTTTCATTAAATCCATCATGTAATTAGGGGATTTAATAAGATCTAATGGAATAACTATATTCTCATAGAGTCCATACATTTTATGGAATTCGTTCATGGTTAAATCATTCTTCATGAACCTCAATTAATGAACTTCATAACATATTTTAATATATTAAATTTAGGAAGCTCCCCGCAGATGATAAAATAACTCATAAATATGGGGTACAATATACTTGTTATGGATTTTGATATTGTTCGTCTCCCGATAATGAATGCATAGTATAATAAATCCAAATTCAATAAAAAATAATATGTGAACCCTAAGGTGTTGCATTTGGCCAAATCAATCTCTTTTAGGGTTCTTTTAGAGTTTATCTTTCAATTATTACAACTCAATTATGGTTGTTCTAAATTACGTCAATGAAATTTGTGTGGGTCCATTTATGAGTCTCATGGAGAACTCAACATCACTAGTCTATGGATGATTAGGAAACACTTTAAGAAATACCTAAAAAAACACTCATACAATAGTCATATCACTGATGTTGAGTTTCTCACAAATCATATGTGATAATCAAACCTTCTTGAATAGGAATCAAACCCCACAAAAAGGTTGTCATTTCTATCAGAACTTCATATGTATCATTACACTGAAATCAAATAATATGATGGTTTAGAATATCAAATTTATCTTCCATTAAACAAAAATTAGTTTCTAATTTATGTACGTAAAGTCAATTAATTTATAATATAGCAGCAAATTCATCCAAAGGGAAACTAATAAGATTTTTTGGAAGAATATTATCACAAACATCAAATGGGGAGGAGTTATATACATGAGATTAAATCTTCAAACCATTAGGGAGTTCATTTCAAATTCTATATATAATTTATTTATTATAATCATTTTACCCTTATGAAATTTCTCATACTTGAAATTATAGGTAGATATAGAGTCTAATGATACATTATCAGTTTTATATTGGACGATAAGGGTTCCTTTCACTATAACTTTATCACACCACTCATCATAAATAGTGATCACATGTGATTTTCATTTTTACCGGGGCTTAAGATGTTTACTACCTTTAACATCATAATTAATAATCATATTTCTGTAGTGGTTAGAATATTTATCATACTTCGTACATTTAAAACACTGGAGAGTGGGTGGTGAATTATATAGATATTTATCTATTCCTACGTCATTAGTTAACTTATTACCAGCACATTGGATTTTTTTATTTCCCAATGAATATCCATTTCACACTTAAAACATTTTCCAATCCATTAATAATTTTTTTTATTTTTTCTTCCACACTTTGGGATGTTAGAAATGATCATCTTTTCCACTCCGTGTTTTTAGTCACCTGAATAATCATTCAAATTTACATTTAAGTGGGATGATAATGATATAAGTGTACCTCACATGTTTTGTAAAAAATTTATTGTAGGTACCAACAGATTCAACATCCTTATTATTTATATCAAGGAATTCCTACTCTATTTTTGTACGAAGTGAAAGAGAAAATTAATTATTTACAAATAAGTTCGTAAACATTTCCCACTCCAGGGAGTCAATTTCATAATGTTCAAATATATTATTGAGTATATTCAACTGTTGATATACATCTCCTTCTAAATAATAGACAACCAAAATTACTTTTTCATGATCTAAAAAAGGGAGAATGGAAAATATATTTTCAATTGTGCTAATCCTTTTCTCAATATCCAGAAAATCAGAAGAACCATAGAAATATTTTGGATGTTCCCACATGAAGGGCCCAACATAATATTATTCACTCAATTGTTAATTCAGAAGTTCAATATGATTCAAATATTAAGAAACTTGTGTGAGCTTATTAAAGAAATTTTTAATTCTAACTAATAAAACGTTTGAATCCTCAAGCGTAAAATCATTCCATTATCCATTTAAATCAGAATTAAAATTGTTTCTTTTGGTTCAATCCATTAAATAAATGAAGAAATCCAAGTTGAAGAAATAATAATAGTAGTTGGGAACGACATAATCATGAAAAATCACTTATAACGATATATAAATCATGGAACCTTATTTTAAATCATTGAAACATTAGGTTTATCCTAGTTAATTATTATTCATAATCTATTTAAATACTTCATGATGGTTTTTATGGAGTTTGGGAATTTATAAAGAATATCCTCTGGGACTTTCAAAAAAAGTGGAAATCAAGGCCCATTTTTTCCCCAAGTGGTTATCTATTCCATCTCAACTCACCCATTTTAGTGTTATTACCCCTAGGTATCTTTATACTAGATACACATACACATATAGTATCCATATTGTGATTCATTTTCATAGAAACCACTCACTATATACATTGATAAATTTCAAGGACACCTTCCTATACCTTGACTCATCCATAGAATTATCCTTCTAAATATCCTTAGGAATCACACTAAATATTTCATCTCATAATTTGAATAGTTTATATTAACCTTATCTTATATATAATTTTCAATATCTTGATTTCTAAAACATATATCTTAAATCTTAATAGATGAATATTAATTACATAACACAAAAATCCACACATGATTCTTTTATGTCCAGTTCCTTTGGAAACATGGCCACCTAAAAAACTGGATCATAAGTGAGCTATATCATCTCCCACAAAGTTATTCTCAACTATCACCCTTATTATTCATATCTTACAAAATGACATTCATACTAACCTTAGTAAAGTAAATGTAATAAAGGGTGTGTTCAGATTCTCAATAAAGGAAAATAGGGGATATATCTATATATCATGATAATAATGGTATGTGGACATGATAATAATATTGAAAAATCATTCCCTACAAATCATAAATTAGAAGAATATGTGATATAATTATTATTTGTAATTCATAATACATAAATAATAGTGGAATCAAATAACATTAACCATGAGAACATAACTTTAGCATAATGAATAAATTTTTGGAATAATCATATGTATAGAAAATCGATCCATTTATAGATCAAGTATCTTTAAAAGACAATAATTGTGGAATTGGTTCTCTCCCCAAACCATCTTTGTAGTAAAAGATCAATACCACAACTATCATATTGTATGGAGTCTGTTATTTAGTTATGTTAATCCTCATTCCATACCTTTTCTTCTATTGTGATATCAATCATTACACAATTCATTGGAGGGTGATATAGGTCCCACCAATCACTTAATAAAAATAATACATATGTGTTCCACCAAAAAATAAAAAACAGTCATATTATAACCCATGAAATGAAATGGGTTTCATAAATTTTTTTATCATAGTCTAACCAGTGAAAAAATTATATTCTGAAGTGTCTTATCATCATAAACATAAAACATCTAGTGAATGAATATTGATGGTATAATTGGATATTATCCCTAATAAATTCATATAATAATCAAATTATTTAAAATTAGTTAGAAAATGTTTTTTAAATAAATATCACTTATATGATTTATTGATGAAAATACCATTTTCATGAAAATACATATTTTAAAACTTTTTATTCATAAAATTATACGTAAATATTTTTCATTGAAAAAATCCTATAAAAATTATAAATGAATATTTAAAATTCATTTAATTAATATATTAAAAAGAATAAAATTTCTTTGAAAATAATATTATTGAATATATAAATTACTAAAAAAATTGGATGTCATTTTCATTGAAAATAACCTTTAATACATATAAAGGATGCTCTAAAAATCATTTAAAACATATCCTGAGGAAAGTATCTTTCAAACATTGAATGAAATTAAATAAAACATAAAACATTTTCCAAAAACATTTAATATTAAATAATTTGGAACTTTATAATGGAATCCTTAAAAAAGTTATCAATCATTGTTGTACGATATAACTTTCATGTCTTATGTGAAAAAAGATTAATTTCACAATTTTGGTTTATGCCAATCAAGCCTTGTAAAATGACAAAAAATTTATTTCAGTTTTTTTGTGAAAGGACATTCATCAATAAAAGTGACATTAATAAATCATTTGAATAATTTGGGAAAAATTTTGAATATATTTTTAGAAAACATGGTTTGGACGAAAAAGTGTTTTTGGTCGGAGAGAGAAATAAAAACAATTTTTATTAAAAATTTGAACGCATTAATAAATAAAGAGGGAAAATGAAGGGGAAATTATATTATATTGAAATAAATGGAGGATAATAAATTTCATGTGTGTAATGATTTTTGGATTATAAGATTTCATCATCATAAGTAAAAACATACACAATCATAATAAATGCTATGAATGTATCACAAATCCCTTTCCACTTTGGAAAAATAGATTCATAAGCACAATGAAGGAATTAAATTATATTAAACAAAAAATATCATTATAATAAATAAATTAATTATATTAAATGTCAAATGGGGTGTCTATAAAAGTTATAAAATAATATAGGTTTATAACACAACATATGTCTCAATGAAGAGTAATTGAGAAAACAATCCCATAACATTAGTTCTTCTTACCACAAAAAACTTCTATAATTATATATAATAAAATAAAATTTATTATTAATATATTTAATGATCATAATATTATATATTATATCATATTTTTTTTACTTATACCCTTTTATTTCCCATTTATTATGAATTCCTTGTCAATATTACGTTATATGTACTAACTTCTTCATTTATCACATAATTTGATATTTTATTTTTATTCCACATACGTTGATCATTGATACAACATATCCATATTGTTGACCATTATATATATCATTAATGTTCAGTATTTATTTAAATATTTATAGTAATCTACAAAATTTAGAGATATAAAATGTAATACACTATTCATGGAAACAGTATGTCTTAGATAAAAACGATTTTTTTACAATTTTCATAAAGAATGGAAGGAAGGAAAGGTAAAAAATTTTATAAAATTAAAAAAAATATTTGTGGTTTATAAATCACATTTATTTAATAAATTTTCCATAATTATCATCCCTGAAAAATTGTTATAGAAAAAAAATCGAATCGCTTCATGAGGTGGTTGTCTGCAGCTGACTCGGATGATGCTATTGTATTCACTTTGGCAAGAAAATTATGAAGGTACAAAAAATGTAAAAATTAATAATGTATAATTATATTATTAATATCATATATAAATAGTTTATTATTTCTTATATCTATCTATAAGAAATGTCGGTGGAAAACAACTGACATCGGTATCAAAGGCATTAGTCAATCGTACAAATGAGCAATGATTTCATTTCCAATTTTAGGATGGTGGAGATGGTTTTTCACCCTACCCATAACTAAAAAACATATGTATATTTAATATATTTAGGTAATTATATTATAGTGGTTTAATAATAATTTATATATTTTTTGTTAGAATTAAAATAAAACACCTTGTTAGAGATGATGCCTCTTATTCGAACAACTTCCTTTAGTTTTCACAAAAATACTTCATATGTTGTATTTTAGACTAAACAATTGCATCTAAGATGAGGCTAGGGAATTAATTAAGTTATTTTGGGACTTATTTCTAGGAGCTAATGGTTTTTTAATTTTTAAGTGGACTATTTATGGTGTGTTCTTTTATAAGTGAGGTTAGTGGTATAGTTTTAATTTTTGAAATGAAAACTATGTGTAGAGTTTTTTCTCATAAAAAGGATTCAAAATGTACCATCATAGAAAAAAATAATATATATGGTCGAAATATGGGTATGAAATTGTATTTTGAAATGTTTTTTCTAATTTTTTACCCTTATAATTTTATTTTTACCCCCTATAAATCTATGTTAACCTTAAAAGTGGTAATTAATTTTTTTCTATTTTTTACTATTTATTTTGTTGAAAATTTAATTTTAACATATTATTCTATATCAATTATTATTATTTATAGTATGGAATCGATTTTTAAAAATTACATTAACATAATATGAAAAGGTTATTTAAAATTTAATCTCACAAACATAATGAGGAAGTAGGTTTTTAAAGGGAAAGTTTTCACGGGTAGAGAAAGATTGAATATCACAAAATAATTTGAAATTGGTTTTCATGATTTATATAGGATTAAAAAATATATAATTTAAATAATATTACTTTTAAATTCCTTTTTAAAGAAATTATTATTTTTATATGGTTTAAAGGAAAATAGAATTTTTATAAAAACATATATTTTTAACTATTCATGGATCATTTTAGCTTTTCATAAAATTCTCAAAAATTAAGTTTATGATAATTTTGAGAAGTAGATTTCAAAATTAATATTTAATTTTTAAAATAAATTTTTGAAAATAGGTAAATACTATTTTTATTATTTTTTCATAAAATGAAATAGAAATAATTTTTTGAAAAAATCATATTTTGGAAACATATATGACTATTCTAAAAATTAATTATATTTTAATTAATGGATATTATTTATATGGAAAACATTTTACTTAATATTTATAAAGTATTTAGTAGTATTAGTATCTCTATGTTTAATGTATTGGTTATAACGATTATGATTAAAAAATAATATTAACAATTTATCAATGTTAGTTAAAGCTCATTGTCTATTGTAATGCAAAATAGGAAGGAAATTTAATTTATTCCAATAAATAGTACAAAAACATAGTTTGTTACATTCTAACCTCCTTATATGAAATTATTTTACCCATAATTTATCACTACTATTAAATAAGAGGATACTTCTGCCTCCTAACTTCCACATGATTCCATATAGCTTATTAAAACACGTGGTGTTCCCAAAAAACATTGACCTCGAGAGTGGCGTTATTTCACCAAAAATTGTCTATATGATATAGAATCTCCATTTGTTGTTCATCATAAGAAATATCATTCTCTAACTGTATGAACATTGTGTTTATTACATGTGAATGATCAGGTACATACATCCTTAGGTGATATACAAGAAACACGTCACGATCATGGGGGAGATTTCGTGCAATCACCAACTGGTAGGACACCGTCCCGATATGATTAAGAAATTAAAATACACTAATATACCTAGGGATTAAATATCCCCTATTTTCACTTTATTTTCACAAAAAAAATAATAATTTCATTATGGGAATACATTAATGAAATTAGTTGTGAATAATTCTAAGGGTTGTGAAGGAATTTTGGGTAGGGCTAGAATTCCCAAAGCCGGTCAGTTCATAATTGCATGCATGCAGTTGTGCATAGGCCCTAGATAGGATCACCCAAGAGAACTGATAAGGTCACACCTATGAACATACTAGCATGATGTACCTTCTTCTACCACCTCCTTCACCAAAGGTCCAAACAAATATCTACAAATAGTACAATGGGGATCCTTGATTGAGGAGAAGAAAAACACAATAAAGTATTGAATCTTTTCTCACCATATTCCCTTAGAAATTACCTATAAACCATCCATGTATCTCTCCAAAACCCAATATAATGGGTTATTAACAGAGGTAGTGGTGCTAAATTCCCTCCAATATTTATAATAAAAAACTATAACACAAGGATCAACTCCCCTCTAATAAAGGACAAACTACCACGAAGGACCCTACCCAAACTCAGGACCTATGAAAGGCCCCTCCCAGACACCTGTGGAGAACCCTATATCATAGAGAAAGGATTTTAATAAGTGTTTAATACTAGTTTTTACATCATAAATTTGTAATTATACTATCATGTTGTCTTACACTATGTGAATCAATGAATCTTCACCTTATCCTTACCCTATGTGGGACCCTCTCCACCTCTATCTTCCTTTATATTCATGATCCTCCACTGAGTCCTCTTCATGACACCAATGGCATGGAACCTCCTTCATTGGGAATACCATCTATGGGATACCAAATAAAAGCCTCTATCAAGCATTCACACCTTCACAACGATAGAGAGATACAATCACCATGTATCCCATTTATTTATTCCTTTTTTCAGTCAAAGGTGTCCCAATGTTTCCCTACCTGACAGTTAGGGTCCTAGAGGTGTGTGAAATTATGAATCCATTTGTTCATGAGTACCCTAAACCAAGATTTAGTAATAATGATATACAAAACATATACATTATATCCTAGTTCTTTTCCTTCCCTTGTTGTTTCTATGAATCAAGGGTTAAAACTTAATCCTAAAATAATCATCCATAAGACTTGGGAAATCCTATTTCAGATGGAGAGGGGGGATACCACATTATTTTCACCTTTATAGGGAATAGCTACTTATCTTCCTCTATAAATTTTAAATGGGAGTAAGGAGTCCCTCCTAGTGTAACCCCTTGTCCTTTTTATGGGTTTTATACAGATGGATAGTGAGATATAACAATCTTGGTTGTAAAATAGGGGAGAAAATGGGCACATAAAACCCATTTCTTCTTCTCCAATATTCCTGGACTCATCCACCAGTGGAAAATGGATTTTGTGGTTCTCTAGGTACTATGATTACTCATGTTTCTCATATTCTATCATGACTCATGTGGGCTTAGTTTTTGCTACGATCATGACATTTTCATAATAAGATGCATGTATCAGAAAAAAAAACTTTTTTTGTTTCTTTATCAAACATTAATTTAGTGATCCTCTATAGGTATGGGTACACATATCCATGTATCCATATCAAAGATACATATCCCCTTTGAAAAAAAAAATCTAGAGGGAAACTATAAGAATATAACAGCAAATCAATATATCTATCTTATCTAGCCACATCTATTGCAAGTTAGACCTTCATAGGAGCTCCATAGGCTTGGTTATTTAATACATTCAGAAATACACAAGCATTGATTCAAATACAAATGTGATACGTAGGAATCCTCTCTAGGCTCCAAACACAACACACAAAAATCACTCTTTATCTCAATGTGAATCATTACAATTATGCTTGTATCTAACATGTGATCCCACATTTTTTGTGGGATCCTTAGGTTTCTTAGGTGTATGTCCTACAAGAAACACTGACTAACAACCTTACAACAAGATTTCATTACTGCACTATGTAAATTGCATGTTTTGGTCCTCATTATATGATCTTAAATGTAATATATGTTCCATTAAGTGGAACTGAACTATATGGGTTCTGATTCCTTTCACAAGGATTCATAAGAAGCCCTCTTCAGGGGACAGAAATCCATATAAAAAAAGCCCTTCTCCAAATATGATGATGAACTCTAGAGTGCCCCTCTATGTGGCTTAAAACCTAAATCATAAAAATTAATCACTATATAATCTATAATATGTGTATAAAAGGATACCATTAATTGATAACCTCCAATGAAATATATTTCCACGTGGATGTGGAACCATGGATACGTATATATGATCATAAATCTAACACATGCTAATAATTGAATGTTAATTTATGAGTTACCCACATCATAATTGGGATTTAATAAGGGATGTCCTAAAATGGCTAAAATAATTAAGAGTGTCTCGTATTTTGTGATATTTCCCCCCAAATGGGTGTGATGATCCCATACTCCCTTCTAATTAACCAATGTCAGTCCCTATGTGTCATTTGATCCATTACCCAATGAACTCCTTCTTTTGGAAAGAAGGTTTGTGAAACATCTGATATAAAGAAACTATTGTGTTGTAACGCCACGACCCTAGTTTCCTAGAGTTGGTGAATTATTATGTATCGTTGGAATGATCAAAAAAGATCATGTCTCGAAATACTGATTATCTTAGTATCCCTGGAAGTACTAGACACATTCATACAGTTTACATTACATCATAAAATGGGAAACTACAACAACATTGTTTCCATAGACAACACTGAGATCCCATACACTATCCCTACAGATCATTCAAAATATACATCATCACATCCTGGGAAAAATAAAACATAGAAAGGGGTGAGGTGTGATTCTCATTAAGGATAACAATATAGAAGAAACATTCATAAATAAGCATAAACATATATGGCTATATATAAGACTAAAACAAAAGCCTTATAAACTTGATATTTAGAATAATATAGCAAAGATAAAATCAAATAATGCCATTTCCTTATTCACATGGATATTCTACTAGTCTAATACTCACATGAAATATCAATAGCCACTTTCATAATTAATAAATGCATAATTCCATACTTTCATAACCACATAGGCAAGGCCTTGTATGAAAACTACAAATAAGATTTTGTAAAGGCCTTGTCCAAGAAACTAGTTTGACTCTTGAGACCTACCGATGCATTGAGGAGCTATAGCGGGATCCACCTATCACTTCATAAGTCCAATGAATTCCTAATATGAAATGTTTGAAACATAACATAAACATTCATCTTAAAACTAGCATACGATATGTCAATACTTTATCCACAAAACATGAATTGTATAAAAATAGCACATCCATAGTCAAACAAAACTCATTCAAAACAATATTGAATATTATATTGTAACAGATTAACCTCAATCGAGAAAAATGAAGGATATTGACATAGATTAAAATAATCATCAAAACTATTTGAGAGAAATGTCGTTTTTTCAAGAAAATGTTTAAAATTCTCACTATTTATCAAGAAACAATTTAAAATAGATTTTTGATTCAAAGTGACCCATACCACTTTGAATATTTTAAAACTATTTTAATTTTAAAACATTATTGTCCATATAAATAAATCCTTAAAACTAATTTTAAGACATGGACATTAATAAGAATGATTTAGAATAATAAATCATTAAAAAAATTTAAAATGATATTTTAGTTAGAGTTTCTAACCAAATGAGACACAATTTAATAAAAATAATTGAGTTAATAAATAAATTATAATATCATTACAATAATGGATTTCATGATATACTATGTCAAAGGACAGTATATACACCATATAAAAGTGAATTGGTGCATAATAACAAAGAAGTCTCAAAGGAATATAAATTTAGATGAAATTACTTATAAAGACAGTATCTTTAAATAGAGGATAAATCAATGAAATCATTATGTGTGACAAATATAAATACTTTCAATAATATTGGATATTTAGTGTAAATTAATCAGAGTACATTCAAAAATATTCTTGTAAGAACAACACCAATGACTTGGATGATTAACTCAATGAATGGAAATTGAGTTAAGATTACTCTTATCAGGTTCATATCAATGACATGATAAATTATCAATGGAGTGATTATGTGTATCAAATGTATATGCCTAGAAAGTGGAGTGGAAATTACTATAACAATAATAAATAGTGATTCCATACATAATCATGGAGTAAAATAATCAATGAAGTACGCGTAAAGTCGAATGAGTGGAAGTTGAAATATCAAATTCCCTTATCAATTTGGTAACTTACAAAACATAGATCCCATGAAATAAGGATCATAAAATGATTATGTAAATACCCAGATATTATATTATATTACACAATGAACACAATCATGGACAGTACATAAGCACACAAAAGGAAATAGTGGCCAATATAGCTTGAATCTCACGAGAATAAAAAGTGAGACGAAAAACCCTTACTTCGTTGTAATCAATCGATCCATATGAACAAAAGTTTATAATCACACACTGAATCATAGAATTACAAGAATATAAAGAGATTAATGATAATATATATCAAATTGAAGTATTCAATACACCCCATTCAATAAATAATTGGCGAAAAATGGAAATCTCATAAATTTACAAGGGAGATAAGAAACCCCTTACTTTGTACATTTCCTTGGTCGATGGTTGGTTATCATCCTTTATAATGGTGATATAATTGTTATTAAATTATAAAAGAATCTTACAAATTATTATGATATCATATATGATCTTCTAATATTTCATTTTTATTTATATTTTAGTATTATCTTCGTTTCGGGTGTTAACTGATTCATTTTCCTTTATATGATTTGTTTTGTAAGTATTGTCTATTATGAATAGGATGTATCTAATTCATATTCAGAATGATATTAAGTCTTTAAAAATTATTTTTACTCATCTAAATAAAAATACTCTTGAATGGATACGATGGAGAATGAATCATATCGCGTTCATGGAGACGGTAATCCGTACATACGCACGAGCGATAATATCATATTTTGATATTAAAATAATATATAATTGGATTTTATATCATATATACCGAATCTCTATCAAGTTATATTTATTATTTAAATCAATTAAACATCATTATTATACCCATCCAAATAATAATGTATTGAATAACAATTACACCACGACGTGGGGACGGTAAGCTGTACGTATGCACGTATGGTGGCATGTCATTCAAAGGATGGATAGAATAATTAATATGGTTGTATCATATTTATAATAACATCACAGTATAGAGAATATACTGGAATTATTATTTTATAATTGAAATAACAATGAAATAGGAAGTGGAAGAAGAATGTAACATGAAAGAGGTAATGATATATTTACCTCTTCTTCGGGTTCTTCCTTTTGATTTGATCAAAAGGGATCCTTAGATTAGATTTCTGACCAAATAAAGGCCTCTAGGATGAATGGAGGACATTTGATAGGGTATTTGGGATGGGTTTTACTAATCTAAATAGATTTCATGATGTGAATTAGAGAGAATGGGGAGTTCCCTTATATAAGATGGGTGAGGGAAACCTTAGGAAAAGATAGAAATATTATTTTATAATAAAATCATTTTCGGTTTATAATACCCCAAAAGTTGATTATTTAAAGTCTAAGGTTGGTATGGGATTAAAACCACTAAACCAATAGGTTTTATATAGGTTTGGGTCACTATATTAACGTTATATTTCATATTTAACTCTTAGTTCAATAGTATTACATTTACCATGCCGCTTGGTATATTTATATTATATGGTTAATAAACTAACTATTTACTTCCATGCGAACCCCAAGTGATTCATTAATGATACAATTATAATTAAATAATTCTTTTGAAAAAACCATTTATTTTTAGTAATATAATATCAATTAATAATATAATATTTGTTTTAAAAACTCTTTTAAGTCAATTTTGACACTATTTGGTATTTTGTTTTTCCCAAATTCATAACAACATTATTACTTCGAATAAAAATTATCTAATGAACCCTAATAGGTCATATTAACCAATAAAATTGTTGGAATTTTAAAAAAAAATTCAATATACATATTTTTGGATATTTATAATATCAATTATTTTAATATTTCATTAATTAGTTAATTACTGCATCATTATTGTGTTATAAATACATTAAAATATTTAATGTCCAAAAAAATTAAATAAAAAATGATTATATAGGAAATATTTTTATATATCTAATGAATATTTATAGTCCAATTTATCTTATGTGTAACCCTCCAATAAAAATGTTTTAGTTAATAAACATTGATTTTTAACTCTTTTAACTCTTCTTTGAATTAAATAATAATAAATGTCCCAATCTAATCTATGTGGACCAAAGAGGTTCCTGTTTTATTCCTAAGTTTTTTTTGGGTAGAATTATACTTATCCAATAGAATTATGACATGTGTTGGAGTAATAATAATAACATTTTTACCTGTAATTAGCCTATTTACTTTTAACCGCGGTAAATAAAAGTAAAAAGTTACTATTCACCAAAAATTATTTTTATCTTATTAGACCACATTTTACTCCTTGATATTAACCATGTCTCTCATAGTTTCTAAATTCAACTCACAGAAGCGGTAAAATTATGTTTTATGTAAATTTGAAAATGCTCCTAGGAGGTGGGTAAAAGACGGTGAAATGTTCAATAAATTTTTTTATATATTTTATTTTTAGAAAATGAATACAAGTAATTACATTGAACATATATAGGTATTATGTATCTATTTTGACTTAAAATAAATTTAAATAAAATTATAATTTATTTAAATAAAAATTCAGTTTTAAACTATAACTCACTGTTTTTCGCTATTCATAAAAAATCGAATGTTTTCAGAAAAATACAAAAAATTCACCCTAAGCTAATGTTGATATTCCAAATTCAAAAATGAAGTACAATTTTAATGAAATTTTTTTTAAAATTTCAAAAAGTGGGTATTACTATTCATAACGGCTAGTTTCATTGTTAGTGTTGTGTTAAAATCATAAAGTTGCATACAACGCAAGAAATTACATTATTCAAAGGGAAACGTACCATGGAAGCTTGGGGTGTTACATTCTTCCCCCTTTTGGAAATTGTATTCTCGCACTTTTTGAAATTGGTCTAGGGACCATAATTAAAAGTCCCACATCGTAAAAAAGACTCAATAAAACTATCACATTAAATGAAAGAAAAAAAGAAGTACAAAGGTCACCCGAGATAACCCATACTAGGATTTCATGTACGAAAACATTGATATGGAAGATAAACTATGTTTCAAGATCTTATGGAGAGGGATATAAAACATGATAAGTAGAATTTTTACAACAAGAAAACCACAAACTTATGAGTGGACAAATGGTCATTAGTTTCCAAGTAAGAAAAGTAAACAGACAAAGTTTTGTTTGGTTTAAGTTACATTTCATAAAGACTAGGAATTTATTTATGAGATTGAATAAGAAAATAAAGAGATGTACTTACTTTTTAATTATAGTTTCATTATCTAATAAATTTCTACCACTAACTCATTTTTTTTCAAATAATGAGTATTCAAGATTATTTGGTCACACCGGTTGAGATAGAATCAACTATTAGAAAAATACATGATCCACAAAGGATAAAGTATATATTTTCATTGTCTTTACAGATTAATCAAAACCAAAATGGTTAGTACAAGGTCAGATGATCCCCCACAAGGATATTCCTTTAGAGAAAGAAACAATAATCTTAATTTCTAAAATTAAACCAAAAATACCCCAATGTTAAATAAATACCATTCAATAAACAATTGTCATTAAATTCCTTCAACATAATCAAAACTAATATTGAAACCCAAAACATAGAAGAATTTGGTTATATAGTCTTCCACAATAAATTGTATCTCCAAATGACATCAAATACTTCTAAAGTCACAAACTTAAAAGTAATTAATCAAATCAAAAATTATCTATTATGAGTTAATCATTTCCATAAATAACCCTAATTACTATAAATCCACAATATAAATATAGATAAAAATCCACCATTACTCCTCAAAAGAAATCCCATAGTATTCTATTTTTCTTTTGGCATATAGTTTTCCCAATAGAGTGAACGTCTTCCAAAATAACATTTATCACATAATCACAAAATCATTTTCCTATACTAAGGGTATTCAATTTATAAGACAAAATATCCCAATTAAACTTATTATTGATTAATAAAATCATTTATCTATAAATTATTAATCACACTAACTAGGGACTTCACATAGTCCAGTAGTAGGAAATAAATCTCAATCACACTTTGGTTGTGGGTTCGATTCCCACATATTTGTCCAATGTGACGTGCGGTCACACAGTCATCATGTTGTCCTTTTTCAAAAAATATATTTTATAACATTACCAAAATGAGATAAATTTCTCAAAATAGCCATGACATAATTTATCCAAAAATGTTATCTCATACCTTGAATTTTCATCCCAAAATATAATAACTTGTAATTTCCACAAACCCAATGATCATATAAAACCAAATGGTTATTTATAACAATATCTACAAGAGAAAATATAATTTTACCTCAAATATAATTTTCACATGAAAAACTACAGGGTAACAAATAAAAGAGAAAATTATTCCAAAGGAATCCCCTCAACAAGGAGCCCTAATACTTTTAAACAATTCTCAAACCATTTATATCCACATAGCTTCTTCTTTGACAAAGAAAATATCCTATAGAATAGTTAATTCACTCTAGAAATGGCCAGGTCCCCTATATTTATAGAAAATTGTTGTAAATGGATTCTTGGGACCATTTTTATTTTCTGACATATTACTCTTCCTTTTTCCAGGGAAATTCTGTACTTTAGTTACTTCTTTACAACACGTAAATAATTTCTTTGTTCCATTGAGACAATTTATTGAGTGTATCCTTCGACATTTGCTGAATGATGGAAATTGAGGATTCTTTTCTCCATGGTATCCACTGCTAGAGATCTTTTCATTCATCACCTTTCTTTTCGCTGTTGAGTCCGGGAGTTGGTTAATATAAATTTTGTTGTTAATATTTTTGACAAAATGATTAGTCAAGAACATTATATCTTTTATGCCTATCAAAATTCCATTTTATAGCTCATTTACACCATTTTTCCCACCTTTTACATCATGCTCAATGTAACTATGAATTTATTGGAATCCAGCAATTGACTAAAACCATAAATCTTTGTGTGAGTAACAGAAGTCAAAAAAATCACTTGGAGAATATCACGACACCATATTTTCAATTTGAAACACCTTAGGATTAACCAAGGTCATTTATCCTCATCTTATATTAAAATCTTTCAAATCGGTTTGTAATGAAAATGTAAATTATCCTAAGAATATCCCCTGGAAGTGTTGTAACCAAGAGTGTAGCATTGCCCATTTTCCTGCACCAGTTCCCATTGTAGTCTAGCACAAAACGATGTTTTCTGGATTTACCTCTAGGTAAAACTTTTTCAGAGTCACCTCTACCTTCTCGTATCTAGAAAGTGATGTATTTATTGGAATTACCACACAATTTCTACAATACCAAAATTTTAGATAGTTCTTCTATACTAATCCTCAAAGTCTATCTTACGGTTTTGTGCTCTAATTAGAGTTTATATAAATCTAGTTTCCAAGGTTTGTACTAAAAATACTCTCATAAAAACTATAATGCCCCGAAGCTAGTTATCAAATGTCATTGAATTATTATGTATCATTAGCATGATCACAAAAGATCAAGTCTTGAAAGACCTATTAGTTTAGTATTTTTGGCAGTACTAGATGCATTCATATGGTTTACATTACATCATTAAATGGAAAGCTACAACAACATTGCTTCTATAGACAACACTCAGATCCCATAGAATATCCCTGAAGGTCAGTCATAATATACTTCTTCACATCCAGGGAAAAATAAAACATAAAAATGTGTGAGATAAGATGTTCATTAAGGATATTAATATACCAAAAACATTCATAAATAAGCTTATACATTTAAGGAAATGTATTGGACAAAAACAAAACCCTTTTAAACATGAACTTCAGCATAATATGGAAAGTATAAAATCAAATAATTCCATTTACTTATTCACATGGATATTCTACTAGTCGAATAATCACATGCAATATCAATATCCACTTTCGTAATGATGGAATGCATAAGTTCATAGTTTCATAACCACATAGTAAAGGCCTTGTGCCAAGACTACAAAAACGATTTTTTCAAGGCCTTGTTCTAAGACACTAGTTTTTATCATGAGACTACCGATTCATTGAGGAGCTATAGCGGGCTCCACCCATCACTTACTAACTCCAATGCGTTCCTCATATGAAATGTTTGAAACATAACATAAACATTCATATTAAAACTAGCATACGAAATGTCAATACTTCATCCACAAACCATGAATGGTATTAAAATATTATATCCACAGTCAAAAACCTCTCATTCAATACAATATTGAAGATTTTATTGTAACTGATTAACCTCAATCGAGAATAATGAAGGATATTGACATTGATGAAAATAAACATCAAAACTATTTGAGAGAAATATCCTTTTTCATGAAAATGTTTAAAAGTATCACTATTTATCTAGATTCCATTAAAATAGATTTTTGAATCAAAGTGTCTCTACCACATTGAATCTTTTAAAGGTATATTAATTTTAAAACATTAATATCCATATAAATAAATCCTTAATACCATTTTTAAAACATGGACATTAATGAGAAATATTTAGAAGAATAAATATTTAAAACATTTAAAAATGATATTTTAGTTAGAGTTTCTATACAAATGAGACATGCATGAATACAAATAATTGAGGTAATCAATAATTTATAATATTATGAAAATAACAGATTTCCTGATATACTATGTGAAAGGACAATATACACACCAAATAAAAGTAAATTCGTTCATAATAACAAAGAAGTCACAAAGGAATGTAAATTGAGATTAAATCACTTATAAAGACTGTATTGGTAGGTAAAAGATAAATAAATGAAATCATTTTGAGGGAAAAATATAAATACACTCAATATGATTGGATATTCAGTGTAAATTAATCAGAGTTCATTCACACATATTCTTGTAAAACAACACCAAAGACTTGGATGTTTAACTCAATGAATGGAAATGGAGTTAAGATTACTCTTATCAGGTTCATATCAATTACATGAAAAATTATCAGTCAAGTGATGATGTGTTTGAAAAGTATATCCATAGAAAGGGGAGTTGAAATTACTACAAAAATAATAAACAGTGATTCCACACATAATCATGGAGTAAAATAATCAATGAAATTTGCGTAAAGCCGGATGAGTGGAAATTGAAATTTCAAATTCCATTATCAATTTGGTAACTTATGAAACAAACATCCCATAAAATAAGGATCATAAAATTATGATGTAAATACACATAAATTATAGTATATTACACAATTAACATAATAATGGATAGTACATATGCCACATGAAAGGAAATAGAGGCCAATATAGCATGAATCTCAAAGGAATAAAAAGTGAAATGAAAACCCTTACATCATTGTAGTCAATCGATTCGTACGACCAAATGTTAATAATTACGCAATGAATCACAAAATAACATGAATATAATTATATTCCTGATAATATATATCAAACGGCAGTACTCAATACACCACATGCAATTAATGTGTGGCGAACAATGGAAATCTCATAGAATTAAAAGTGAGATAAGACACCCCTTACTTTGTACTTTACCTTGGTGGATGGGAGGCTATCATCATTTATAACGGTTAAAAAATGTAATTAAATTATAAAAGAATCATATACATGTATATGATATCATATATGATCTTCTAATATTTCATTGTTAATAATATTTTAGTATTATCATTGTTTCGGGTGTTAACTGAATCAGTTTATTTTATATGATTTGTTTCATAAGTAGTGTTTATTATGAATAGGATGTATATTATTCATATTCAGACTGATATTATGACATTAAACAATATTTTTAATCATCTAATGAAAATTAGTCTTGAATAGATATGATGGTGAATAAATCTCATCACGTTCGTGGAGACGGTAATCCGTACATTCGCACAAGCGACAATATCATTATTTTGATATTAAAATAATATATAATTGGATGGTATTTCATATATAAAGAATCATTATAATGTTAAATTTAATATTTACATCAATTACACATCATTATTATACCCATCCAAATAATAATGTATTGAATAACAATTACACCATGACGTGGAGATGGTAAGCCGTACGTATGCACGTATGGTGACATGTAATTCAAAGGACGGATACTATATTGAATATGGTTGTACCATATTTATAATAACATCACAATATACATAAGATACTGGGGTTATTATTTTTTAATGTAAATAAAATAGAAAGTGGAAGTTTAAGAAGAAAGAAACTTGAAAGAGATGATGAAATATTTACCTCTTCTTCGGGTTCTTACTTTTGATTTGATCAAAAGTGATTATTAGGTTGGCTTTCTGACCAAAGTAAGGACTCTAGGAAGAAGTTAAGACAGTTTAGAGGGTATTTGGGCTAGTTTTGGCTGATCCAAATGTCTTTGAATATGTTAATTATAAATAAGGGGGAGTGCCCATTTATAAGAGCGGTGACGGGTGCCTTAGGAAAATCTAGAAATATTATTTTATAATAAAATCATTTTCCATTTATAATGGCTCAAAAGAGGATTATTTAAATTCTAAGGTGTGTATGGGTCGAAAATATCTCAAAAAATAGGTTTTGGATAGGTTTGGGTCACTCTATTAACCTTATCTTTCAGATTTAACTCTTAGATAAATATTTTTACATTTACCATGTCTCTTTGTATTTCTGTATTATATGGTTAATAAACATAATATATACTTCCATGAAAACCCCAAGTGGTTCATTAATGACACCAATATCATTATATAAGTCTTTTGGCAGAACCTCGTATTTTTAGGAATACAATATCAAGTAATAATATAATAATTGTTTGAAAAACTCTTTTATGTCAATTTTAACACTATTTTTAATTTTGTTTTTACTAAATTCAAAACAGCATTTTGACTTCAAAAAAATAATCTAACCAAACCTAAGATGTCATATTAACCTATAAAGTTAGTTTAATAAATAAAAATTCTAAAATTACATTTATTTGGATATTTATAATATCAATTATTTTAATATATAATTAATTAGGAAATTACTGCATCATCATTGTGTCAGAAATAAATTTTATTATATAAGGTATAAAAAAAATAAATAAAAACCCATTATGTAGGAAATAATTTTATATTTCTAATAAATATTTATAGTCAAATTTATCTTATGTGTGACACTATATTAAAAATGTTTTAGTTATTAAACTTTTATTTTTAACTCTTTTAACTCTCCTTTGAGTTAAATAATAATAAATGTCCTAATCTAATCCACGTGGACCAAAGAGGTTCATATTTTATTCCTATGGTTCTTTTTGGAATATTTATAATTTTCTAATAGAATTAGGACACGTGTTAGGGTAATAATAATAACATTTTTACAATTAATTACCCTATTTATTTGTAACCGTGGTGAATAAAAGTAAAATGTTACTATTCACTAAAAATTATTTTTATCTTATTGAACCACATTTTACTCCTGGATATTAACCGTGTTTCTCATATTTTCTAAATTCAACACCCAGATGTGGTAAAATTATGTTTTATGTAAATATGCAAATTCTCCTCAGAGGTGGGTAAAAGATAGTGAAAAGTTCAATAAAATTGTATTTATATTATATTATTACAAAATGAAACCAATGAATTGCATTGAAAATATATTGGAATTATGTATTTATTTATTCATAAATTCTATTAAAAATGAATAATTAATTATTTAAATAAAAACTCGATTTTAAACTATAACTTAGTGTTTTTCAATTTTCCTAAAAAATTGAATGTTTTCAGAAAAATACCAAAAAATCAACCTAAGATAATTTCCGTATTCCAAATCCAAATATGAAGACCATTTTTAAAGATAAAATTTATAAAATTTCAATAAGTGGGTATTACTATTCATAACTTCTAGTTTGATTGGTCATGGTGTGTTGGAATCTCGAAGTTGCGTACAATGCAAGATATTATATTATTCAAAGGGAAATGTACCGTGGAAGATTGGGGTGTTACATGGGTGTTTATAGATCCAAAAACAATAATCATTAGAATACTTTCAAAAGTGGTGAGCGTAATGTGAATGATTATGTAACATTCAATCCCCTATAATCAATACATCGAGTGGGAAAAAAGACACAACTTGATTTTGAATAGAAAAAATTATAATACCTATGTGAATGATTCTGAGACATTAAATCCCCCACAATAAATCCACTGAGAAAGAAAAAAAATTCCAAATGATTTTTGTCAAAAAATTGTGAAACCATTGTAAATACATATCCTATATGTCTATGATACCCACATGCAAGGAGCATTCCATACCCAAAATGGAATAGGCCCAAACCAATCAATGAATTATGCATGTGTTGGTTTGTTGAGATGCTGGATTGATGTGGTCTTCTTATTTCCATGGAAGCTATATTTTTGTAACTAATTTTACGTTCAATCCAAATGGTTTCACAGAAGGTTCCATTGAAATATGCTTTGATCATTAGAAGAACTGGGTCCTCAACCAAATAGATGATTCCATCACCAACCCAACATCTCAAACACCCAGTTTCAAATGCACTATCTAAGGAGTATTGCCTAACTAGTACCATCCTGACCCTAGAAAATTCTTGATAGAACCTCTAAATTATGAAGCCCCTTTACTCATATAGTAAATGAATATGGTTTTCCTAAAAGAAGTCAACACCGATTACAATATCAAATCATTTCAGCATCATATCCCCAAAACACTATAGTGGGCTCCTCTCTTACCTCTTTAAGGTTCATCAAGAGTTCACTAATGGACATATCCAGAGAGCACTGGGGTCCCTCCAAAAGGATTATACGAGAATCCACTATCACCAATTTTGTTCTGAGTCATACACTTGCTATTTTGGGGTTTTTTGGGAACTCATCCCATGTCACTAAATCTTAGTCATTCCAGATTGACTAATGAGGGAAAAACTAGACAATGGGGTTCTAGGGCACACATTTGTTCCCTCTGAATCCCTATTGTCAAAATATGGGGAAAACCAGATTAGGAAGAAACAAATCCCCACACCAGCCGAGTCTTTCCAACTAATTTGAGAGAATCCACATAATCCCTCCAATAAAATATGGTGGAAATATGTGAGGAGGTACAAACACATTCTCACATTAATCATGCCTACCGATAAAATCTGTTGTCAAACATCAAGATATAAAAATCACTTTCTAGCATAAATAAATCCTTCCAACCTAATATAGTAGCATCTCGCGAGAAGTAACAATAACCTTCACCACATATCAATCCCATTACCCAAATATAACAGTTATTGGAGAAATCAATATGTATGACGGGGAAAATGGTGAAGATCCAAACCTCTACCCTTACACAGGAGTACTTTTAGTACATACATGAAGGAAATATAAAA
This sequence comes from Viscum album, assembly GCA_963277665.1. Taxonomy (NCBI): domain Eukaryota; kingdom Viridiplantae; phylum Streptophyta; class Magnoliopsida; order Santalales; family Viscaceae; genus Viscum; species Viscum album. The sequence continues at coordinate 1,914,278,989 of OY728120.1, forward strand.
TAATAGAAGGCACACACCAATCCTCCATCTACATAAATAGAATATATCCCAATTTTAGTTTTTGATGTTTCCATGAACATCATGATAATGTTTAAATGGAGGATGAAAATTCCTACAAACATTACACAATCATTCAAGGATATAATATTAGAAGTGGACATGGTAGATAGATAGACACACAAGTATGTCCCCAAAATGAGTTGACTCACTAAAAAAATATGATGGTCAATCCATATTAGACAAAAACCACTTCTCAAATTTAGGAGGGTAATGATAAAAATTACCCCCTAATATAAAGACAACTAGATTTGGCCCATAACCATTTTCTTATATGAGTTAATTGGTCTACTCTAATACACACTCTAGGATAGGCCCAAACAACTAATTTTTTAACCCATCAGAAAAATTTAAGTTGCAACCTATGAGATAAAAAATAATGCTTCCATAATGAAAACTCATATCCCCAAAAATAATCCCTAGACACCTACATGAATTCATTCACAAAGAATCTTCACCTGATATGAATGGGAAATAATTATTTGATCAATGATCCTACTCTTCTAGATGATAGAGTTCTTCAAGACATTAGACATTTATCTATGCTAGCTCCAGATCCTACCCTTATATTACCAAATTATGAAAATTATAGTGGATGTTGAGGAGGTCCTCCTCAGATATCATAATAAGATCTATTTAAGATGTTCTAAATATAATCAATCTCAAGAGGCCATATCATGATGAGCTCCACAATTTCCCTCTACATTGGATGATGAAAAAATATTATGAAATTCACCCCCTTGTAAATATCCCCTCTAATGTTCCTTCCCTGGGTATACACTAAAGCAACTCTCCTCGTATTCAAACATCATGTTGGGAGATAAATACTCCAAAAAATAAAATTTCACTACATCTGGAAGGTCCTCCCCTTGGATATTTAATGATGAAAATTACTTATTTCCATTAGCAAATTGGGAAAATGCTTCAATTAATTCTTGATTATTTTTCAATAAAATGTTTTATACGTTCTATCCCAAGGAAAAAATCATTCTCCAAACCACCATTGGATATCCCTCCTTCCAATTAGACCAGGGATTTCACAACCAATATAGTTTTTTTATAAAAAATTAATGTGGAATAATCCCATTTGGATGGATCAAGATGAGTACCCTCTTGTTAAAGATGAAGAAGACATGTTGAACTTGGCGAAACAGTTGTGTAAGGATGAAATATCAGTCATGTCTTTTCCTTTATGAACTCCATGATAAACATTCCAAATGATATTATAGAAGATTGTGTGAAATAAATAAGACATAATATATAGAACACTCTTTATCACTTCATATAAAAATTATTAACTTATGACAAACAACCGTGCCTTGAAAAGGTAATATAAGTGATAAACAATCAAAATAACTTATCAGCTCTCCAATATACATGACACCCAAAAGAGGGAAGGCTAACACAAGTCCATCGATGAAAATGTCTCAATGAATTAATGTAATTGTGTCAGTTAATCACATATGGCCCATCTAGAGTTCATATTACAGAATGGGTTGAATATAGAGCTTTGAATTTCACTGCAATTCCAAATCAAAAAATAATACCAAAAGTGAAATCATGCAATGTCATAACACTAGAATGACCTCAAAAAAGGATTATGTTCACAATGGATGGTACAGTCTATAAAATCGTCCCTAACTAACTATCATAGACATTGATATAGAAGAGGGTGGACTATTGAAAAAAAAATTCATCAGGAATATAAAAATATCAATCATGCCTATCGTTTAAGGTAAATAAACTCTCTAATACATTAAATGATAAAAATATCAAAAATTTCTTCGTTAGTAGGTAGATCATATTTAGTTTATACCATGCATCCATCCCATGTTCGAACAACACTACGTAAAATTACAAAATTTGTTGCAGTAGTACCATCTAAGGATATTTAGGAAAAACCACATCCCGCAGTGTTGGGTATTTTTTTAATGCAACCTTCATAGTAATAAAAATAGATATTATGGTTTTTTCAAAGGGATTAAGAGTTTCCCCATCCAACAAGGATGGGGTGTTTACCTCAATAACCTCCTTTTCAATGGAATTCATTCTTATCTAAACATGGGGAAATATATAAAAAATAATCCTCCAATTTTCTCACATCATTTGACCTAGTGTCCTATATCAAATCATGCATGATTTTTTTGGATATTTCCTTCATATTCCACTCATAATATTATTCCAAGAGGACTATAGAATGAGTGTAAAAACCCTAATGGTGGTAACAAACAATAAAATCTCTCAAAAATACTAATGAAATGAAATCAATTCATTATTCATCGGCGAACGTTTTTATCACCACCCTTGATGGGTCTATAGAACATGAGGTCCAAATAAATTATTGGGAGAAAAAAGTTTTAGTTTTTGATGTGCTCAACCCTGAAATGATTCAAGGAGGTGTTCACACCCAGAACCAGATAATTTCACTCATCTTATGGATTCCCACAACCATTCTATTTCCACCTCCTCAATGTGTATCTACCAAATCAATGGTTAAAGGAAATATGTTTGCACACACACCTCTTAAAGAGGTTTAACCCTTAAAACTTGAGGTAAATTATCCCATGAAGTGGATGAGATGAAAGAGTTCAGAATATTCAATGCAAAAACCACACTAATGAAATTTCATAGTTTTTATGTTCTACAATAATTTCTTCATACTCCACTCCCAACCAGTGTACATGAATAAATATGGTTTACCCTAAAATCTGAATTATATATAAATATATGATCAATATTCTAGACTAACAAACAATATATTTGAACACCATGATAGTGTGATACCAAGATTTGCCTCCCTTAGTAACAAAACTAGGGTTGGGAAAGACCCATCCTCCTAAGTCATCTCACGTAGGTTACCCACAATGGGAAAAAAGAGAGCCATGATAGATGGATCTACCAGTTACTACCCCTGGACAAGTTCTTTTTCAACTATATAACCCTCACGGAATATTCTATAATATTGAGTAATTGAAAACATAAATAGAATATATGGAAGAATGGATTTCAATAGTAAAACTAGAAAAGAGTGATTACCCTAAAATGGTGGATTCCACCCCTTCCCAACTGAATTTTGGAAACCCTAAATTTCTAATTTTTAATGGTTTAGGTCATCTGGATTATGATTTGTATTATTTACCTTCACATTGTGATCCCATGATGGGAACAACTATTTAGTAAGAACCGGTGAAACTATGATTCTTTATACAAAAACTACAAGGTCCTTCTATTTTATAGTAAACTGATTTTCTAGTTTGATCAATCTTTGGATGGTATGATCTTTTTGGTGGTTTATCATTCAATTCATCTAATCACTAAAAAAAATAGTCAATGACCTATAAAATTCAAAATAGTGGTTGATCACGAGGGTCTTTGATTAAATTTCTTGATTGAAGGGGTCGTCTTACTCAATAAAAAAATACCTTTCCCAAGATGATTTATTGTATGTATGTTTAGAGAATCATCAGGAATAGTTGTGAAAGCTATTAATCCCTATGATATATTTATGAGGGTTTTAGGATCTCATCACAGTTTTTAAAAATATAGAAGATTCCATATTCCATATAATGAAAAAATATCCATGTCCTAGTAATTCCATACACTCAACGGAAGAGAATAGGGAATGAAGAGGATTGATTTTTCATGCTTAGGCCTTCCCCTAAATGACTATAGGTCTAAAACCTACAACATATCACATGACACCACCTTTATTGCATCATTTTAAACACCTGGCTCATCAAGAAAGAAAAATGCAATTGAGGTAGATCCATTTTGATATGTTAAAGAATAGGTTTTAATCATTACAAGATTTCCATGTCCTTGGATACTGAAATTTGGCCTCATAAAATAACTTTTCATTTATCCAAATCCAAAGAGGACCGACTAGGCTGCTCTAGAAGATCATCAAAACTATTTAACATTCAACTAGGAATTGTTTTATTCCATCTAAAAATTCATTATTTTCAATGAAATAAAAAAACATGTGGAATATGGATTGGTAAATCTTGGAAATCCCCAAAAACAATTACCATGGGTTTCTACCACCAATTTATAAGAAGAGGGTGAATAGAAAAAAGTTACTAAAAATGGTATGGATAATTTCACTGATTCAACAGTCAAAAAGACGATCCAATAGACTCATTGTATCGCCCAAGCATCATAAACACCCAACTATGGCCCCATCCACTCCTGTTTTGGGACAACCAAGTCTATTGACACCACAATACTAAAAAAATATTGTGTTCCAAGAGATGATTTAATGACACATATCCTAGGTACCATGTCGCGACTACCCCAAGACCACCTCCCAAAGGCTAGGGACTGGCGACTAGCATCGAAGGATTTGTCTTGCAAGTTAGAGGAATTTTTCGAGTACCTAAACACATTACCACTAAGAACCCCATCCTGAAACACTAAAAAAGAATACATTCATGCCATTAAGAAAACAAATAAATTTATAAGTACAATCTGTAAGTAAAATGGGCCAGAATAATAACCCAATAAATGTCATGATGTAAATAAGGAAGTACAAGTTCTTTGATAATTTGTCCGCAGAAAACCATACCTAAAGGGTAGGTGTAGAGTAGCTTCCAGAAGCAGTAGAAGTATGCCTCGTTTGTTCTATCTCACAAGGAACCTCTTGGTCTTGGACCTCCAAGATATATGTCAAAAAATCATTTGAATACATAAAACATGAGACTTGTGTTCGAAGCTCGTCTAGGGGTGAGTAATGAAATACTCAACTGGGATCCCAAACCACAAATAAATTACCACAAAGAAAACACCACCAAGAAGGTATTGTCATCTCAACATTGGTATATGTCATCAATACATATAACAATAACATCTACGTATACTCATAATGGATTCCAAGATGCAACATCTCCTCCAATTCCAACCATATGGTTATGTGCCTAGCAATCTTGATTTGGAGTGGTCCCACTCCTTTAGCTATTCTGGTAGTAACCACATTGAATAATTCTACCAAATTCATATGAGAGAACATATGGTATCAATATGTCATGATGTTTCCTTGAGACATCCAATCTCAATATGACAAGAAGTCTCATTTTCCTGGAAAAACTTTTTTCACGAGACTCCTATCAATGCATGCTGGTCTTGGAAGGACTCGCTCCTTGAGCCCCCAAGTCATCAGAGGCCTTCATGTATATGTTACGCTTCCTTGGTCCCGGACCCAAGAGAATAAACAAAGAACAAACTATTGTACACTACTTAAATAATAATGTTGAACAACATGTACTACTGAAGGACTCATACCCAACGACTCACTGAAGACTTTCGGGCCACTGAGGTCCACTACTCTACCGGGCCACTAATGTATGGTAATCTGTCAGGCCACTAAGGTACACTAGTCTACTGTGCCACTATGGTCTTCTCATCTTCTGGTCCACTGAGATCTACTCCGCCACCATGACACTGAGCTCTTCTCATTAGCCCAAACACTGAGGTTTGCTCAGCTACTAGGCTACTAAGGTACTCTAGTCACTTCCTTCTAATCATAGTCAGTTTTATGATTCCCTCTCATAGAGAGCATGATTATTGGAGAATATACTTCCCAAGAAATCAGTCATATCCCAACATCCATGAATACTCACATGGATTATTCCAAAAGGAACATCTCATCATGAGGGTCCCAATTCTACCAATGGATTGTCAATCAAATGCACAGTTTGGATGTTATGGATGTTTTATTAAAAATGGGTATGTTGGGACCGGGTTTAGTTCGACCTAGTCGGACCAACCAATCCTAACCAGGCTCGGGGACCACTGACCCGACCTGGATTAGACTCGGTACACTGAGCCCACCCTGGATTGGGTGGGTTGTAAGTCTGGCCTTCATGGTTGGCTGGTCCTGTCTGCCTGAGATTTGGCGGGCACAACATCCCACCAGCGATTGTCATCACGGGTTGTCACTGTGCTCTTGCTCTATTGTATCCCTCCATCCGTGTAACGTTGTGTGGCTCAACGCATCCACTTGAACCAACATTGATGGTTTGCATGAAAATTTTATCCATCACCCATAGTGGATGTTGTAGGAACCTTTCACCATCGTGGCACCCCACTACGGTTGTTGTGCGATGGCCTCCAGCTGCGGGCCTCATCTGCAGCATCCAGCCACGGGCCTCATCCATGAACGCAACACCCACCTCACTTGCGCCTCCATGGAACTATGCAATTGTGGCCTCTATCCAAGACCTTTTCGTACAATTTCAGTCCCCACCTGGAATGAGGATCACCTCTACCATTAGGGTTATTTATTCCTTCCCATATTTTTATGTCCACAATGATCGGGGAAATTGAATGAACGTGGGAGGAGGAAATTCATATGCACACCCATGGTGGTCGGATCATGGATTATTCATGTCGGCCTTGATCTTCCCATGTTAAAGTTTAATAATAGCTAAAAAACCAATTATATTCATTAGTTAAACATGCATTGAATATCCCATTGATTATCCCAAAATAGAACCCATCCTGTAATATCATGCACGATCTTTGAATCATTATGTTTGTCAAATGAATCACATTCATCATTGAGATTTAAAGAAACATGGAAATATAAATTTACTTAAACAGATTCCCTACACCATGGTAAGATCATTAGATGGAAAATATCATAGATACATGGTTTTTGATCTAAATTCATGAATCCTCAACTTGTCATCATTGGCGATTCTTCATTCATCATCGTTCGTTCGTTGCCAAGGGAAATCTTCCAAATGCTTTTGGAAATCGTTGACCACATCCGATGATCATGTATTCAGTTAATCCATTTAATCGAGGAAAACCATTTCATCATTTCTGTTACACTAAGCCATAACATCATTAGACTCTTACGTTTTTGAATCAACGTTTTTGTTAAGGTTAGGTTTTAATGTCGTTGTGTTGTATTGAAAATAAAATTTGAATAAAATAAACACCTCTAGTTTATTTTATTTTATTCAAGAAACATTATTTTCAAAATCAAGAAAAAATAACATATTCCATTGACCCATTTTGGTCGAGGTAAAGTTATAATTATGTAGAACATCTCACTATGATCTCAATGGTGGATTCATATTTTCAATTCGAGTTTCTATTTTTGAGTTCTGAGGATTTTAATATAAAATAATTTCTTTATTTAAATTATTTTATTTACAGTTACATCCCCAAAACCAACATCCACACCCAACCTATGTTGGATGATTATGGTACAACTACAGAAATAACTCCCCCCTAATCTTAACAGTGGTCATCAATTTTTCATCAGATTAACAGTTCATGAGTTAGGAAAACTTGAAAAATAAAATAATTTTACTTAATAATTTTATTTACTATTTCTCTATTTTCAGGTTTTCTCACTAGATACCCACACAGACTAAACTTAAGTCATACCTTGGGTAAATCCACAACTCATAACACAAAAGTTCCCTCATTATTATGATATGGGTACCTATTTAAGAGTTATTCAACTTTTTTAGTAAAAAATCTCACGTGCGCTTTTTAAAAAATAACATTTTTTGACGCATTATTCCATACTCTTTGGTCCATGGAATCACATATCTCTCTGTGCCTACTCTCATGATTTTCCCAAGATATTCCAAAAATATAACCCAGATAGTTGAAGCCATTACATTACCACCACCTTAAGGCATTATGTCTCAGAATGCCAAACCAAGGGATTCCCAAAGAGTTGAGTGTATGAGCACAAACCCGAGCCTCCTGCACCCACATTCTCTCTTACAGTTTTCTTGTGATTCCAAGAAATATAAACTATAGAAATTTATTTCCACTGGTGGGCCATCTCTTATCGGTCCTAACTTTTATCGAAATCTCCACAAAATATTCCCCATCATCAAAGTCTATCTCGCCCTAGTAAAATATCTAGTAGGTAGAGGCATCTGGATCCCTCTACTAAACTCTACTCATAAGTAGGTAGGAAGTGGGTCGACTCAGTGAGTTGTTCAATGATTATCTATATAGTATGATTTATCCTAGATGTATCTGGGAAACCCATCATGAAGTCCATCGATATCCCTTCCCACTTCCTTCCCGGTACACCCATAAAGAGAAAGAACAACCCAAAAAACTGATTCATACAAGCATTCGTCTTTTTATGTTAACAGGTAATCCCTGATTCAACCCATTTTTTCATACACGGTGTCCTCCTTGATACCCACACACATATCGCAAATAATTTCTCCACCCTAGGTGTCACTGTTACAATATTGAATCCTCTAAAATGAACTACTTTCTCCCCACCATTAGAATGTCCAATAGGGGTATTCCCTATTGAAAATTAGTATGTAATGACTCATAGTCGTTATCAATAAGTTATGCATCCCTGAATAATTTTAGAGTGGATGGATAACAAACAATGACTGGATATAATCTTATTCATCCCCATCCATGATGTATAACTATAACGTGGATAACTTCTCATTTTCCATATTTAGAAACTAAAAACTAGATATCCAACTGAGTGAATCCTATACCATGTTCCACTTACCAGGGGTGTAGACTATATAGAATTTTTATTCCAGGAAGAAATCCAGCTGTCATATTTGTCTCAAGATGAAATCCTCATTAGAGAAGATAAAATTTATACTCTTGTGCATAGAGTAGTTTGTAAACCGTTCGCCCACAGAGGTAGTGTCACCATATCTTCAATACAAAGGCTAACACAATCAACTAATGAATAGGGAACTCGTCAAACCCATTATTATTTGTGGAGAAGCCTATTGGAACCTCTCCATCATTTTGAAAGGTCATACCTTTTAACTAATTGATGCATTCATCATCTTTTTAACAGTGAGTACAAGTTCCCCATGGCCACTAGGATAAAGGGCTGAAAATCCACACATAACCTTGAACACCGGGTCTTCAAAGCCCTTCCTCTTCAACTCCCACACATACACCCTATTCTCCTGAAACTCTTCAAATTCCATCTGATATACTCAAGCTGATATACTCACCATCATGGAGTGTATGATGATACATAATTCCATCTCCCTAAAAGGAGTTAATCTTAGAAAAAATAATTTGGAAAGCCATCCCCATACTTTACCACTACTACTGGGAATTGAAAATAAAAAACATCCACTACATCAAGTGTAATACATGCCGACACATGTGAGATCAGTTGTACCTTCCTATGAATGAGTTTTCTTATGTGTCATGGGTTTCCATTTTTTCAACATACGAAAAAACAATTGCAACACTGCGGACATACCATATCCTTTTTCTTAAAAACAGTCAATCTAAGATTCAACATTGGATGAGTGGTACATATCCAAACTAACAGAATATGACCTCAACGCTACCACCCTGAGGATCCAAACAAAACTCTTTCCTCAAGGGTTACATCACACCATCATTAGAAGTGTTTTTTTTAGTCTCCTCCCATAGGCGTTTCCAGGCATAAGGGTCATGTCGATAGTTTTCCCAAATACTCTTCCTCTTGAACCAGATTCATGACTAGAATTATTTTTTAGTGTATGTTTCTATTAATATGAAATGTTAAGAGTGGACACATAATATACGTCTAATCATTCCTCGAGACCTTGGGTCATAATCCATGGACCCATGTAGCTACCCCTTCCCATGTTCTCCTACTCCACAGCCTGGTGTGGACCACATTAGGGTGGTGGTTGTAACATGTCAAAATGTATAAAACATCTTGCTGCTCTCCTAGATCCTATGCCACACCCGCCACCCTACAGATAAACATTTCCTTGTCACTCTCTCTACCTCGATGGACCATACACTATTTCAATTTCAGCACCATGGATAGGACATTCTCTAGCGAGATTTCACCTACAGCCTTTTGAAAAGAATTACCTCTTTCTAGTCTGATTAGGCTCTCCCTATGAACCGTGAGTTGTAAATCACCTATCTTGGTACCTCTTCTCAGAACATATCACATTTTCATATCATTGAGACTATCATCGACTTCCTACATTCCCAATACTGACATCCACTGGCTGTATCTTCTCATCCAATGGATATTCATCTATAGTGGTTATCCATATATCCCTATTATATATAGGAATACATAGAGGAATATTGTTGGATTAGATGACTCTAAACACATATTTCTCAAAGGTCCAAGACCAGAAGCACTGTTTGAATCATATTCATCATGTAACTGGAAAGTTCATTACACCTTGATGAATACTTTTCGAATGAAATGTCATCCTACTAAAGCTATAGTAGTGCTATGGAATAAATATCCCTTAGATTTTATGACAATATCCCCTTCTCAAAGAAATATTCTCAATCTGTTTACCAATAATAGTCACCTAATCGTGTGACTAGTTAATCTAAACCCTATCATCACCCTATTAATCCATGTAGAAGTTCCACTACCTGGACCACCATCTAATCTAATGGTGCCCAAACTAGACTGAAAACTCAGTCATGACCTCAAGACAATCTTTATCATCCCGTGAGTTGGTCTAGCCTTAGAACCAGAGAGGTCTCTGTCACTAAAACTAAGGAAGTGTCCTCAACTCATGCATCTCATCCCCTAGTACTACGAGTACTATGTTCTACTCCAAAAGTGGTGGTATAGATATTACCCCACTCGGTGGTGTTGTATCTGGAACAAACCCCTGTACCTGTCTTATCACCCTGCAGATCATCCTCTTGATCACGTGGTGGAATCATGGCTGGCTATCTACATGGAACCACCTTGAAACAAAACAAGGATTACCACAATCAATTCAGTATACTTCGTGATCAAACTCAATATGGATATGGAAAACTCAATCCATTATTATATGATGTATGAAACATCATTTTTTCCTATAAATAGTGTTTTCATGTACCAAGTCGAAAACCCAAATTTAGGGTCCTGGTGTATAGATACATCCACCTTTGCACCAATACTGGATTCCATATCCTGAATACCGAACTCGAAACACTTAACAATGTTTTCTCAAAGCAAACTCATACACTATGGGTTTTTAAGTTATAACTGATATCACTTGATAACAATTTATCATGACCTATCTCTCAGGGCCCATGACGCGACAACCTGAGGGACACCATCCAAAGTTCAGGGGCCGGCGACAAGAACTGAAAGCTTTATCTAGCATGTGGGAAGCATTTTACGAGTACCATTACACATGCACAATCATAACCCCATCCCGAAAAACTAAAAAGAAAAACATGAATTCCACTATGAAAACTATGAAATGAAGAAGTAAAATCTATAAGTAAAATAGAGAGTTTACAATCCCAACCAAAGACAATATGTAAAAAAATTATTACATGGTCTCTGATAATCCATTCATAGAAACCCCTCCCTAAATTCTAGGTTTAGAGTAGCTTCTTGAAATCATAGGATTATGCCTATCCTGTCCAATCTCAATGGGAACTGTTTTTCCTAGACATCCACGGTCAATATCAATGTGTTGGTCATTTGAAAAAGATACGAAACATACAGGAGTATCATATTCAGGGGTGAGTAACAAAATACTCAGTAGGTACCACAATCCACAATGAAATGACCACAAAGAAAATACCAGCAATAATGTATAGTCAGATCAACACTTTTTTATGCCATCAACACCTATAATAAGAATGTCAAAGTATACTAATAATGGAATCCAAGACGCAACGTCTCCTCCAATGCCAGCAATATGGTTCTGTGCATAGCACACAGAATTTTAGGAGGTACCACACCATGATCTATTCTAGTAGTAACCACATAGATAAAGTCTACCAAAAGTATCTAAGACAACATCTTGTATTGATATATCAAGATGTTTCCTTGAGACATCCAGTCTCATTGAGACATGGAGTCTTGATGTAATGAACAATCCTCTATTAGTGGATTAAACTCAAGGTATGCTCATCCTAGGTGGTCTCTCTCCTTGAGAAACCAAGTCATCAGAGTCCTTTGTAAAGAGGTCCCCCTTCCTTGGGCCTCACCCAAATAGAACACCCCGATAACTACCTGAAGTAATCTTCTTTAGTCGTAACATTGAACATATTATACTACTATGGGACTCATCCTTGATGAATCATGGTGGTTTGTCAGGCCACTGAGGTCCACTCATCTTCCATCCCACTGTGGTTCTCTCACCTTCCTAGCACTATGGTCCCCTCGTCTGTTGGTCCGCTATGGTCCGTTCGACCATCAGGACACTTAGATATGCTCGTCTGTTAGGACACTGAGGACTTCTTGTATACCATTCCATTTAGGTATGCTCGTCTGTAAGGACACATAGCTTTTCATGGATACCAGTCCAATGAGGTTTGATTGTCATCATGGACATTGAGGTATAATCGGCTACAGGGCCACTACGGTCCTCTTGTCACTTACTTCTTGTCACAACCAGCCGTAGGATTCCCAGTTGTAGCGTGTTTAATTCCTATATAATATACCCCTCATTCCATTTCTCATATCCTAAATTCCACAAAAAACTCACTTGTAGTATGTCAAAAAGATTGTCTCATCATAAGGGTACTAATTGTGGAATCATCTCATCATTCAGATGCACAGTTTGGATGATATGATCATTTTTAGTAAAAAGTGTTTGGTTGGGTCCAAGTCTGATCTGACCCATCCAGAACTGGATCAGGGTCCACCTAACTAACCCAGTCCACTAGGCTCCGCTGGGCGCATACCCGACTAAATGGGCCATGGTTCTTGCCCACTGGACTGGCATGTTTTCTCCTCTCGGGAGTAGGTGGGTGTTAGGCGTCGCCACCACGGTCCAGTAGGGCTACGACCCACCAGCCACATGATGTGGCGTGGCTCACCGAATCCTCTCATGCCACTTGTTGGAGGCCCTTGGCCACTACCCATGATAGATTTCTTGGGTCCCCTTTGAGAGTGTGGTGTGCCTATCATGCGCTTATGAGGCATCTCGTACGTTACCTGTGACCTCTTTCTGTGGGTCTGCTCTGCCACCGTAACGCACCACCTATGCACAGCACTGCAGTCCTCTACCAACACAGCCTACTGCCATGGTATTTTCATGCCATTTTGGTCCCTACTTGAACCGCAGATCGCCACCACCATTGGGGTTCATGATTCCTTCTCAGATTATTGCAGTGATGAAAACCGGGGAAACAAAAAAAATGGGGGTGGAAGAAATTCACATGAACAGCCAACATGGGGGGATTCATACTTCTTCATGTCGAACATTATCTTCCCACAATAGAGTTTAATAATGGTCAAATATATCCAATTTTATAAATAGGATCAACAAGGATCAAATTTATTAATGATTATACATAAATCATACCCATTCCGCTACCGGATGCACAATTCATGAAACATTCCATTCGTCGAACAATTCACATTCATCATTGAGATTTAATGAAATGGGAAATATAAATTGAATCAAAGAGAAAACCTACCTCGAGGTTGGATCATTTGATGGCGAAGATCGGAGTTTTACCACAGTATTTCATCGTTACTATATCCTCAACCCATCATCATTGGAGATTCATCATTCCTCGTTGTTCTTTGCATTATAATGGAAATCCTCCAAAGTATCAGTTCAATCCTTGAAATCTTCACATGATCCTATTTTTTTTAATCAATTAAATGGATGAAATGTGTTTCATCATTTCAATTATGCTGATTCACAATTTAATTACAATGTTTCATTTTTGAAACAACATTTTTTTACACTTGGGGTGCAATGTGGTTGCATTACAGTAAAACTCAAATTAGAATAAAATAAACTCCTCATGTATATTTTATTTTCATCATGTCACTTTATTTTAAAAATATTAAAATAAAACACTTTTTTCCTCGACACGCACCAATCAACATTCAGTCCCATATAATTATAACACCTCATTACGGACTTAATGGTGGTCTACGATTTTCAATCTTTGATACTATTTGTGATTTATGAGGATTATAAAAGGCAAAAAACTCTTTTATATGAATTATTTTATTAATGGTTACGTCTAAAAAAACAACTTTCACAACCAGCCTGCACCGAATGATGTTAGCTTCTTCCAATGAGAAGCACGCCCTCACGATCTCAGTCGTGGTCTTAGACATTCAATATGAGTAACTGTTCAGGAGTTATATGGACATGAAATATAAAATAGTTTTATTTAATAAATTTGTTTATGATTATTCCATTTTCATGTCCTCTCACTAGGGGCTCATACTGACTAAACATAAGTTGTGCATATGCTAAACCCACAGCTTTGAACGCAACGGTTCCATCGTATTTCGAATACGAACACCCATGTAACAGTTATTAACTGTTTTCTAGAAAACTGATCACATGGAATATTTAAAACATAACATTTTTTGACAGATAATTCCTGGAACTCCGGGCCATAGAATCTCACACCGTCTCAATTCATGGTCTTGTAATTTTCCCGAGAGTGTTCTAAAAATAGAACTTGGAAAATACAATCCATTTTACATGATTTTGTTGGAATGGTGGAATGTAAACACATGAAGATGAACCTGTACTGAGTCCAACATTGGCCTTGCCTCTATCAGACATCATTCCTATAATCCTAGAAGAACAGGCACCCCCAACACTTTACAACAAGATTTTTCTTATGAGGCAATAACATCATCATAAGAAGAAATAATCTTTAGTAATATTAATGACATTAACATCATGGTTAAATTATATGATGATGAGTACACCAATTAACTTGAGTACCCTACATATGACTGGTGAATTCCAGGAAGAGGCCATATGATATTAGTAAATAGAGGAATATACAATCACAACAGATTTTAATACTCTGACCATATCCCCTCTGGTATTATCGATGCAATCAAAACTAATGGGATATCCTTCCAGTGATTCGAATAAAGGATAGATATATCATAAACATATGGTATTGATTTACCTGAAATGATAATCTTAGAAGAATTACCAGAGGGGATACTATATCTAAATCAAAATCAGTGTATAGACCAAACATTTTGACCAAACCCACTATGGGAAAAGGAGCCTTCAACTTTTATTCCATGGGCCGATCTTCCTATTTCATGTTATTGAGTTATTAAATAACTTGTGAGAGAAAAAACTAACATTGGGGATTATAGAAAGTTTCCCAAATATATGATATTATTAAGAACATGGCTTGGGTATTGTCCTAGTTTTCAATATTGGATGTTAAAATTCTATAAAATGTCCACCGGGGAAAGCTCATAGAGGCTTTATTATGGCCTCTATAATTTGATGCTAATGTCACTTATTATAATGGTTATCATGGAGATGTTTATTCTATTGAAATCAAAATGATCATATTATTCACAGATAAATATAAGGATTCTTTAATACAAGCACACATCAGACCCTTGTATGTGTCATGAAGAATAAATTTTTTTGATGTCTACTGATATTTCATAAAAAATGGCTCAATATTCAAACTTATTCATGTTTAAACACTTCCTCGATAATGATATAGTGAATTCTCTTTTACCCTTTGAATATAACACTACGTGTTTAGGGAAAGATTAAATAGAAACATCTTGGAATGATCAATCTCAAGGCCTAGTTTTTGTACCTCATATCTGACGTTGAATTTTTGTTTTCTTGAAAAACTATGAATTTTAGTTTTATACTTGGAAGACCCTAATTGCATAAACATATAGAAATCCCATCATTATAACCCCATAGCCTCAAATATTTCATTAATGGTCAAATTTGTACAATCTATGATGATAAATACCAATTATAATTTTTAAAAACATAGTATATTGATGCATGATTCTATCCAATGGGAAGGGGAGAAACCGATGTCTACTTGTATTTCTCGATTCATGGCCCTGAACGGTTTCAAAATAAACCCATCCAATCCTTAAAAATAGATAAGTTAATAGTATGTTCTATTTATCCATCATATAAAAGGAATAATTCCAAATTCAGGAACATATTCAACAACCTTCATAATATCATCCATGAAGACTAAGCCCAATAGTGAAAAAAGGTCATTGGATCTCCAAATTTTTTTAAAAGATTTAATGAAAATCCCATTATTTTATCTCCCGAGCTTCAATAGATCCATTAATCAATAGATTCATTATAATAACTTGTCATGACTCGAAGATAAAGTGAATATAGTAACTATATATCCCATGTCTCCCCAGTAGAGCATCACTAAGACCACACATTGTACGTTCTGAGAGGAGGATTTTCATCATCTTCTAGAATTTCAAAAATATGACCCTTGACATGGGAGATATTCTACACATGCATACATACACTATGAATAAGGGAAAATAGAAAGGAAAATGAGAGGTAGAGGATATTTAAATTGACCTTGGGAAAACCCACTAATGTTTTAGTAAGGTGTCTATACCACCATGGATGAACATTGAAAATTAAATCTAGGTACATAATAGGACCCACAACCCATTTGGATTAGTATGACAATGTTTTCTGAAGAAAATGTAGTGTTTTCATCTTTTATGAATTTTTTTTGGGATTTTATTTTTGGAATTACAAAAAATTATTAACCTTGATTCCAAGGTATCTAGTCACTGGTCGGGCTTCACAAAAAACTAGCGGGGATACAAACAGGTGTCTAGAAGTCACACTTAACTCATGCCACAAAAAGTATGTCCAAAATTGACAAGATAATCCTAGTTTATTTTATTTAGGATGTCTGTTATCTAAAATGGCTAGCCAATATCAACTTGCAAAACAATAAGAATAGGAATGTCGGGGTATTCATTGAATTAAGATATCTCAATAGGAACAATCTGAAAGATGATTTCCTAATTATAATTATGGAACATATGATTGATATTTCATCTGGTTAACAAGGCCTCTCCATCATGAATGGCTATTTAAGGTATAATAAAAATTTTATAGACCTAGAAGATTAAGATGATACTACCTTCAATGACCCTCGAAAAGTATTTTTCCATCGAGTTAACACCATTTTCTTGAAAAATACATGTACTAAATTCCAACATTCCATTCATTATACCATCAAACCCTTCTTGATAAAGTATTTCAAATTCTATGTCGACGACCTGGTGGTTTTGAATTGACAATGTTTTATCTACCTAGATGATCTTAATACCATTATGAAGAAACTATAATAGAATATCTTGATGATGTTCCCATTAAAATGTTATTATAGGGCCACATCTGGTAAATTCCATGTATTTTTTGTGCGCCAATGTGGCTTCAATGTTGAACTTGAGAAAATAATGTTATGATAAATATGTCACCACGCCAAATTCTTAAACCATTTTGGGGTTTACAAGAAACATATACTAAATTATGTTATTTATAATTGACCATGTAGCCATGTGATTTTCATTCAACAGGTTAATGAAGTAGGGGGTTACATATTAGTAGACGCATGACTATTAGGAACAATTTTATAACTGCAAGAAATACCTCATAATCCCATAAGTGTTGATGCCTCCTTCAGAGAGGAGACCACTAATTTTATACAAAAAATTCAATGAATAATCATCATGTGATTTTCTCACAAACAAAAAATGATACAAAGAATTAAAACACACATCATTATCTCAATTGAACCATGATCAGCAACAATATTCATTATTCAGATAAGAAGAGTTTCTTGTCATTTATATATGTGGTTTAGAAACTGAGACTATAAATTCATCCCCAGTAGTTCAATTTGTTCGCTCACCATAACCTACTCAAATTCACCCCCAACCATCTTATGTTTAATGGATATTTATTGATATGGGCCTTTATCCTATAGATGGTTTACATTCAATTTGTGCTTAGAATGTGGTAAAAGGTCAGTCTTTGACAATTATCCATATAGATCTGAAATCTACCTACGTAATTTCATTAAATATTGAATTTCCTTAGCAATATATCATCTCAATTCAAGTGGGTCACTAGATATGGGATATTTATTTTTAAGGGGCATAAGAAATCCCAACCGAAAAGTTAATGGAAGACCCCAAACTCAAAAACATTGGGTTGGGAGTCTTCTTCATCTTCCCAACAAAGGAAACCTTAATCAATTCCATTTTTCTGCTAGATGTATGCATAAATAATAAATAAGAATAACATGACCTCATCACATTCTTAAAATTGGTGATAAAAATTCTAGTGGATTCCATAGAGGTTAATGGTGATTCGTTGTTGCTAATCAAGAAAATCAATGGAGATTATGAAAATATAAATGATGATCAAATCCTATTGGTTGACTATGATTGATGAATAATGGTAGAGTTCCTTATAGAGATTATATTATCTCACATCTCGGGATCATGGAATTCCAATTAAGATTCATTATAAAATTAATCCATTGCATTTATAGATCTTTTTTTGGATGAATCAATCATAAACATTCCTCACTGCTATATGGTCCATCCTTTTGTTCATGTCATCATTGATGTGGATAAAGAGTCCATTCATGTTACCAAACTAGATGGTCCCTTGACTAGTTGAATTATTATCAATGTGGGATACCTCCAATATATATTTCTCTTGATAGGAAATTCTATAAATATCAAATTAAATTATGAGAAAACATATTTACTCTCTTTTGTGTCTCGATTCACCAGAAGGTCTATAACACCCGACTGTTTTTAGGAAATATTTTCATTAAATAATTTCTATTCTTTAGTAGCTTGAGTTACATGCAATCATGATATTAAATTAACTTGTATATTCCCATGTTTTAAAATTACTGTTATAGCCTAGACATTAGGCTAGTAGAAATAATTATAACTAACTTATGAAAACGCATTGATAATTCATTGGCTACTAATTATTTATTAAAAATATAAATGAATAAGATATTTCTATATTTAAGTGAATTACTTTTGATAATAAAATAAATGGGATATATATGTGTTTTATACTTAATAAAATATTTTTTAAACTATCCTAATGGATATTTTTTTCATACGGTATGAATAAAACCGTATTTGATGAATAAAAACCAATCTTTTAGAAGTTAAATTTAAACCATTGAATAGAGAACCACTTTTAAATTTATATTTTTACACATTAATCAATTTTATATGACATGATAAAATGGTTATTTTTAAATGGGATATAGAAATTTACATTGATTAATTTTTTGATATTTTTCTAATAACATCCATGTTTTGATGAATAGTAAAAATATGAAAACTTTTAATTAAAAACATATTTTTCATTGAGGTAATTTATCGGGTTATATTATAATATTTAATTGTTTTAAACAATAAATAGAATCTATTTTTATCATTCAAAATAATTCATGTCATTCTCAATAATTTTACATTAAATCAACAGGTAAAAACACTTCAATCTTTCACAATATTTTTACTTTTAAAACCCAATTTTTATTTCAAAATTGTGTTTAATATTAAATTAATTACATAATATTATGTTTTTTTAATTTTTAATATTGGATTCCATATTTAAAATTAGTGGGTTTAAATTATGTTAATTGACTAGTTATATTTTTCGGCAATATGAATGGTAACATTGGTAATTGTTTATTAACTTGGTTAATTGTAAATTAGTTAATTAAGGGTAAAAATAATATTATAATCCTACAATAATACCTGAAAAAATCTTATTGGATGACTAAATTCTCCACTTATCATATATTTTTCATAATTTAATCACATAATGGCCTCTTACGTATGAATATGACATGAATGTAGTAGAAACTAATGAATGTGACAAAATGTCACAATCTCTTTTTATATAAGTATACTCATATTAATATCTGGATAAATGGGATATAATGTAGAAAATAAATGGTCCTTGGAAATATTAAAGAATTAAATACATCATATAAATTTATTTATAATTTTTATATATTAAATAATTACTATTGATTTTGACACAGTAGTGATGTTGGAATTATTTCATTAAAAGAAATATCAATTACATGTTTTTAAAAATATGAAAATTAACAATATTTGTATTAATTAATGATATCTTCGAATTTTATAGGTGTCTATGAAATTTTATGAGTGTATTAAATATTTTGGATTGAATTTATCTTCGGTGGGAATTTAAATTAAATTCAAATAATTGAATAGTGTCAAAATTTACTACATTGACATTTTATAAAAAGATCATTTTATTAAATTAATTTAAAATCATAAAAATATTTGAAAATTATAAAGTGATAGTTATAATGTCCAAAATTTCATTTAATATCGATTAATGTTCATTTGACACCATATGTGTAAATATTAATAACCATTAAATATTTATAATGTCATTATAATAATTAAAATTAAATAGAATAACTAAGTGTCAACAAGAAAGATATTGCAAAAATTGACATAAAATCATGTCTAAAATTTATTTGCTGATGCAATTTCAACTGTATATCATATCATCATAGAAATTGGGATACTTTTTTGGTATTTGGGTAGGTTTTTTTTTATTATAAATTATTATTAATGTAGTTTCCAAAAGTACCACTCACTACAATTATGAATGGTCGCCTCCTTGCTCACATCTTCACTCCTTTTTGCACCTTCTAGATTGTCCAACACTAACCTTTTTCTTTATAAACTTACCTATTTTACTTTTAGCGGTTTTTTTCATCTCAACGACAATATTTAGTTATATAATAGGAGATTTAGAGTAGACACATCATACAAGAGGAGGTTCAAATACATAAAAAGGATATCGAACCTAAGGTAAGGGATACATTTTAAATATATTTTTTATCCAAGACTATTTATACGAAATTATTTACTAGGGATTATTTTTCAAACACATCCATGATTCCTGATTATGTAAAAAAATTTATATTATACTACAATTTTTTAATGTTAATTTTACACTTTGGGTCATTTTTTTAAACAGTATGAAAGGAATCTTTTGTTGTCATTCAATTTAAGGTACTTTTTGACTTTTTTTTAATGAGTATAACAAAAATGTTTTTTCAATTTATAGTGCATGAATGAAATTTTTAAAATTTTACAAAAACTTATTTCCATGAATCTTCCACTACAATATTTCAAGAATACATCAAACAAAAATCTTTTCAATTAAAAAAGCATGGAAGTTTCAAAAAAGAAAACATTTATGAAAAAGGAAAGTTATCTTCCACATGTATTAAGTTCAAGTGTTTTATAGAATTTATTTTCCATCTAACATGACAAATGGTTATTCTTCTATCCCTATTATTATGTTTCTTTGTTTGTTTTTATGATGGAATTAATTTAATGAATTTTCTTTTATTTTATATAGAATATGATGGAATGATGTTTAAGAAACCAATTTTATTTCATGTGCTATGCAACTGTTAATGATTTTATGTTTTTGTGGAACATTTAATATGGTTTCATTATGAGAATGGTGGTAACTTTTTCTCCCTCCAATATAATGGTTAATTATATATATCTCATGATATAGACACGGCTGGAATAGAAAGTAAATCAGGTTCAGAAATACATGGTTGGAATAAATATTTATCTCAGTTCAGTAATGGACTTTGTCCGCTATAATGATCTTTTCAATGAGGATTGAATAATATGAAATTATTTTATATGCTTATGTGTTTATGCCACACAATTTCATGTTTTATTTTATGACTATTGCCATTACATTACACTTTTATGATTAATACCATGACATGATATTGTGATATATTATAGGGTGGATAATATTTTCCAATGTTATGTTCTTATGATTATGATCTGAGTGATATTTCACTTATTTTCCTTTACTAAGAATTTGACCTCACCCATTCATATGTTTCCTTTGTCCTAGTCATGAAGAAAGGTATTAAGTAAGATATGTCAAAGAAGAGTCTAGTTATGAATAAATAAGTCTGAGATAATGTGGATGTTTTATGAACTAATTGTATATGTTTCCCAGTTTATAAAGACAATAAACCTTTACGGTCCTGGTGCAGTTTTGATGTTTTATGTTATAAATATTCATCAGTGTTGAATTAAAATAAATATTTAATATACGGGCCATTATAGATAGTATCATAGAGAAGGTATAGTTAAACTATGGAAACATGTATGAGAGAACATTAGTGAGAATCCTAAGGATATGTCTATGTACGGGTTACAATCATATCCTATTATTTTAGATGTGTTCATGAATAAACTTGGATAAAAAATAATGTGTCCAATATTAAAATTTTATTCTTTCTTATGTGGTTTTACTATTATGATTACTATTTTCCACACTATGCCTCTTTGTCACGAACCAGCCCGTGTTGACCATGAACTGGTCACCCAGGCCAGCCCGCGACAAGTCCCGAGAGGCATTCCCGATCCTCCTGGGATGGTAAGCACCAAGGGCATCAATAGAGTACACAAGGGAACGATTTCTCCCATATATAAACAATCAAACAAACAGCGGAAATAAACGGACAGCCCAAAATGAATTTATATAAAAATTGAACTAAATATTATTTGTACAAGAAACTAAAATTAGAACAAAACCAACAAATCAACTGAACAATCCCGATGAATAACTAACTCCTTGTGACACTTCTGGTCACTCTCCAACACAATGATAAAATGTCGCCCAAGGTGATCGAACTAAAGATGAAACCTGCAGAAGGGCTAAAAAAAGAAGAAGACTATAGGCGTGAGTATTAAAACTCAGTAGGTTAGCCCGATATTCTATTCCCAATGCACATTACTTTAAAATAAAAGAAACATCAATTTATAGTTTTAAATTCATGATTATAAAGTATGGTTTTCAAATGAGGTTCCATGCTATAAAAATTATCAGACAAAAATATGCATGTTTAATAAACAAAAATGCAAGTAATAATTATTTTCAAAGAGGTGAAACTTAAAAATGAATATAGTTTTCAAGAGGGCTGCTTTAAAGAATTTTTACATTAAAATAAATAACACATACTACTGAATTTACCAACCAAACACACCATATGCCGACGGTGAGTACAAAATAGCAAATGAGCACTAGTCACAGGAATACCCCTAGGCACTAGTTAGTTGTGAGCCCCAGGTACCTCGTATCTCGGTGAAAGTAACCATAATAAATATCTGTTCTCTTGCACGAGCCACTAGTAGGGAACATACCCATAACCTAGTGGTCCCCAATCATTATCATCATCATAGTTTAGTTAGTGTTGTCATCGTCAAACTTGCTACGTGAAATAGGGGCCAGCCCCCACAGAATCACTAGCATACTAGTACACGTCCGCCCACCTAGATACCCAGGATTCCCTTTAGTGCTCAATCAAGTTACACATATTATCAAATACACATTTCACATCCACATTCCATTCCAAAACCATAAAAACACAAACATCCCATAATCTTTCTTCACATTTCTTACACTAATCAACAAACTGCAAAATATTTTGGTAAAACAATTTCATGAAGTGTATTGAGGCTTTACACATATAACCCTTTCAAAAAAACTATTTAAATTATAAACACACATCATAACCAAACCAAATCATATTTTTCAGCCCAATAAACATTTAATAAAATCATTTAATGGACCATAAAACAATCCCAATTGCACAATTTGTTATATACAAGTAAAACACTCCTTCATTTCTAGGAAATGCCAAACGGGCCTTTAGACATTTTCTCAAAACTAACCATTGATGAAGGTATTCATTTTAATTTTATTAAGTATCTTTATAAAAATCATTTACATCATAAAACCTCATTCATAAATCTCTTATAATACTCAGGTTACATATTAAAAACACAACCATTTTCCTAAAGATGTGAAACGGTCCATTTTTGGGCAACTCGGGCAAAAATATGTTGTAAATCAAAACCCACTTGTTTGTAAAAACAAATCCAAATTGGAAATCAATATAAGTACCCAAAAATACCATTTAAAATTATTCTAATTCCTGTATAAATCCAATCAAATAACTTTTAAATCACAAATCACACATAAAATCCAACCGGGCAATTTACCGAACACATGTCATGCCCTTTTTAAACAAAACAATTTATTTTATGTACATGAAAAGGAATAAAACACCAATTTAATGTCATATTTTCATTCAAGATACTGTAACATGTTAAAAATACCATAAACCAGATTATAAACCTTACAAAATATTTTCAAAAGATAATGGAACATTTAAACAAATACTTGTTGAGCACTTTCATGACAAAACAACACTACCTTTCACATAACAGTGATTAAACAATGACTTTGCACACCAATAAAATTTTAAAAAGGATTAAAAACAATAATAAACATTTATATCAGTATAGTATAATATGAAAATGATGAAACTTCTATGATTAAGGCATTTTCAAGGAATATCCTACCTCAAATCTTTGGCGTAATTGAAACGCACACCCGAAATCATCCATCGCGGGTTCATAAACCCTAAAACTATAAATAACAGACCTAAACAAACATAAAACCCATCAATAAACATTTTATAACAAAACCCTAGGTCGATCAAGACTAGGGTACAATATAAAACCAAGAAATAATGAATGGAGGGGGAAGAGGAAGAAGAAAGGAGAAGGAATCTCACCTTTCATCCTAGAAAACTCTTCGTCTTACATTAGATCTGAAGCCCTAGAGAAAAGTGAATGGCTTGAAACTTCTTGGAGAGACTCCGAAGGTCTTGACGAACCAGGGGAAGAAGATTGGGGGATAATAGAGTACGAATTTATTGATTTATGAATGATAAAATTTACCTCGGAAAATCTGAGAGATTTAAGGTTTCCTGAGAATTTTCGCCCTAATCCGCGACCCAAATGAGCACCAAAGAGTTAAAATAGATTATGAGGGTTAGGATAGGGTTATTGGCTTCGAGGGTGAGGTGGAATCACCGAAAAAGAGTGAAAAATGAAAAATATATAAATGAAACAAATTATTATTTTTTAAAACAGGACTTGGGCCCATGGGCGGGCCCAATACCTAAATAAGTAACCCAAATTCAACCGGCTTATGAATTTATAATGGGTCCAAAAGGATAAATAAATTTTAATATATCAGTATAGGACAAGTTGTAAGTTGAATGGGTGAAAAAGGATGAAAAACAAAAGAGTTACAAAAGAAACCAATTCAGTTTTTTTTTAAACTGGGAATGGGCTCACGGTTGGCCCAAATCATGAAGAAACCACCCTTTCTTCAAAAACTCCTAAAAAAGCAATGGGGATCCCAAATTATGGTGGTTAGACATATATGAAACATAAAAACTCAAGATTCATCTCATAAAATACCCATGAAGAGGATCGTGATTTCTAATGGGTCGGATCAATAAAAAGACAAAAAAAACCCGTGTGTGACACTCTTTGTTTTAGTCAATGGATGGGACCTTAAGGAACAATGTTAAAACTGAATGTTATGTACAATGCAATAATTGTCCCCCTGAGCATCCAAATGTTGTGGGGGATAGAATTCAAAATATTTTATCAATTCTCCCACAACCTTCTCTATCTATGAATCATGTAGGACATCAAATTGAGAAAATGAGGGAGAAACATTTTGTTTAGTCCTTCATGAGATAGAATCGACCTTCATTCAGCGGGGCTTCTGATCTATTAGTAGTTGAAAAATGGATCAGTACCATTGAAAAGATATTTTTGGTTCTAAAATATTCAGAATATGATAAATTCATCTTATAAATCTATTGTTTCTTAGAAGAATCTAATCAATGGTGGAATCATATCATGAATATGAGGAAAATAGATGAAATTGATTCCATGCAATGAGATGGGTTCATGAACTTATTATTCAATAATTACATTACTTATATTCTTCGAACAAATGTAGATGAGTATTTCCTTGAAATAAGCAAAAGGATGATGAATCTATTGGTACCAACGTAGAAAATTTGACTGCACATGAAAGTTATGCTTCTGGATTTATTATCTAACCTGAAAGTAAAATAGATCGTTTCATTAGTGGTATAAAAACAAGTATCTGAAATGAATTAGATATAAGGGAAATCAATATCTATGAAGAAATTTTTTGATGTTCTCTCTAGGTTGATATGTATATCAGAAAAACCCATCATTCATATGGGATACATGAGAAGATAATAATGGAATTCAATGGAAAATATAAATACCATGATAAAAGGAAGATGGGTTTTCCCTTATGCTCAATGTTTGGAATGAAACATGGATGGAATTGTGATAAAGGTACTGGTAAATGTATTTAGTGTGGAAAATAAGGTAATCATGCAGTTCAATGCTGATGTGATGGGAAAAAAGATGTCTAATGGTGTGAACAAAGAAAATTCTACACAAAATGAAAATCCTACACCTCAATGATACAAGAACATGGAAATGTGGAATTGTGCCAATCAATGCCAAATTCATGGTCTATTTATGATGATTGACTTCAACAATACCGTAAACCCAAATAAAAATGAAGGTAACATGAAGTCACTATCGGTGATTTGGAGTATGATAATGAAGAGATGAAAGGTACACTTACCATCCACTCTAAAGTAGAAAATACTTTTTTATTCTAGATCCACCCACTCTTTTGTTTATAAGTATGTTTCTAAGTGTATCATCATATTAACTCAACAAATAGATGATGTGGTAGCCATGAAAACTCTTATTGGAATAATAGATTCATAAAATGTTTACAATTAATCTCTGGATAAGTTTTGTGTGAAAGTGCGTCGTGAAAATCATGTGATCCTTTTAATAGTGGACCATTATGTGACTCTTAACATGAATTTGATTTTTCTATATAGATCTCATATTAATTTCCAAATAAGGGAAGTGACATTATATATTCCAAATCTATATATGATCATCTATCGATGCAAGGATGAATATAACATTCGAGTAAAATGTTTTCCCATCTTATAGGTTGTGATTCCAATAAAGGAAATTTATTTATCTAAAAAAGTTCATGAGAAACTCACTATTAAGAATACTCCCATTAAATGAGAGTTTTATGATGTCTTTCTAGAGTAATTTCTCATTCCTACACCAAATAATGATGATTAAATATCAATAGAACTCATATCGGGTGATGTACCAATTTACAACATACCATATATAATGGCCCCAATAGAGTTTCTAGAATTGAAGAAAAAACTCTATGTGAATCCAAATAAGGGATTCATATTCCCTAGTGAGTCACCTAGGGAGAACATGTTATATTTTTTAGATGAAAGAAGGATCAATGAGACTTGTCATTGATTGTCAAGAACTTATCAGGATGACTATCAAGAACAAATATAAACATCCTTGCATTGATGAATTATTTGACCAACTATGTAGAGCACAATACAATTTCAATATTGATCTTCATTCTGTATATCATCATGTATGGGTCAAAAAAGATGATATACCAAGGATTACATTCCGTACAGGGTATGGAAACTATATATTTTATCTGATGCATTTAATTATTACTAATTCCCCTTCTATCTTCATCAATCTAATGAATATAGACTTTAGAGACAAAATTGATCATTTTTTGGTAGTCTTTATAGATGATATTCTTTTTAATTCAACGGTCATGGAAGAACATGAATATCACTTGAGAATTGTATAGATGGCACTGAGAAATGATATGATTTATGCCAAATTTTCCACGTCTGAAGTTTGGCTTCAGAATGTTTCATTTTTGGGTCACATAATCTCAAAAGGGGGGATATTTGTGGATCCAGCTAAAACAAATGTTATTAAAAGGTGGTGAAGGCCAACAATGGAAACTATTATCTAATGTTTTCTTGGTTTTTCTGGATATTATCAATGTTTTGTGAATGATTTTTTACTATTATCTAATTAACACACCATGTTGACTCTGAAAGAAGTGAAATTCATTTGGATAATGGAATGTGAATGAATTCTCAAAGAGTTAAAAAGAAGGTTATCCTATGCTCCTGTGCTCACACTGCCTTGTAGTGGAGAATGGTTTGTGATCTATAGTGATGCATTCAAGATGGGGATGGGATGTGTTCTCATGAAAAATGATATGGTGATAGTTTATGCCTCATTGTAGTTGAAAATCCATGAACAAAATTACCCAACTCATGCAACGGAGTTAGATAGAGTAATTGTTTCATTGAAGACATGGTGGAATTATCTTTAGGTAGAAATATGTGATATTTATTCTAACCATAAAAGTTTAAAAAATGTATTCATACAAATGGATATGAATATTTCCAAAGAATATGGTTGGAGTTGATTAAAGATTATGACTTCTCAATACAATATCAACCTAGTAAAGCGATCAAGGTGGCAGATGATTAAAGTCAAAAAGACCATACTAGCTTATCCATAATGAGGATCATGAAAAATCCCATATTTTTGGATTTCCATTGGATGAATCTGGAAACATTAATGAAAGGGGATAAATCATATATTTATCAAATGGATGTTCAACCATCTATACAAGTGATGATTAATGATGTGATAAAGAAAAATGTGGAGTTACAAAAGAAGGTGATAAATGTTCCTGAATTCAACATTGATTGTGATGAAATAATAAGGATTAGGAAACAGGTTTGTATACATCCAATACCAGAAATAAATAAGGAACTTTTGGATGAGGCTCATTGTTTATCATTCTCTATTCACCATATAAGCACCAATACGTACATGGAATTGAACGAGTACTTATGGTGGGATGGAATAAATAGAAATGTTACCGAAGATATCTCATAATTCTTGGTTTTTCAAGTAATTAATGCTGAGAGAAAGAAGTCTAAGGGGATGTTATAACCATTACCCATACCATAATTGAAAATGGAAAATATCACTACGGACGTTTTCAATGGAATTGCCAAAAAATCTAGTGGAAATAATGCTATCTTGGTTATAGTTGATCTACTTATGAATTTGACATACTTCATTGCTATTAGAGTGGATTTCTCTCTTGATAAGATTTCTATGATAAATTTAAAAGAAGTTGTAAGATTGCATGTATTACAACTCTCCATTATATCTGATTGTTATACAACGTTTACATCGATGTTGTAGAATATTCTTTAGCATGCTCTGGATACAGAGTTATGTTTTAGCACTTCATATCATACTCAGACAAATGGTCAGTTTGAGAAGAAAATTCAAACACTAGAAGACTTGTTGAGATATTTCACTTTATATTTTAAAGGTGGTTGGGATCAGCACCTAACATTGGTGGAATTTTCTTACAATAATAGCCTTCACTATAGTATTTAGAAGGATCCTTAGGACTCAATATATATAACTCAGAGAAGAACTCCATCTTGAAAGGATGAAGTTGTGGAATGAAAGCTATTGGGACATGAATGTGTTGATGAAATGGAAGAAAATGTCAGATCTATTCACCAACACATATGATCAGATCTAATTCAATGAAAAAGAGATGCTAAAAACCACTATAAAGACCTATATTTTGATGTGGGTGGTAAGGTTTTCCTATGAATTCCTCCTTGGTAGAGAGTAATGAGATTTGGAGAGAAAGGAAAGATGATCCCTAAGAATATCGTTCATTTTGAAATTCTGGATCATATTGGGAAGGTGCCTTATCGATTGGCACTTCCACCGAATATCTCTCTAGTTCATGATGTGTTCCATGTATCTTTACTTGGAAAGTAAATACCTTATCATTAACAAATACTAATATCAGAAGTCGTAACACTAGAGGAAAATCATTCATATGAAGAAAACCAATACAGATTCTTGATCATAGCGAAAAGGTAATACGAAACAAGAACACTCGCATGGTTAATGTTTTATTCAAGAACCATGAAATTACTAATGATACATGGGAATTTGATGATATAATGAGGGAGTGGCATCCTCATCGGTTTGTTTCCAAGTGAATAATATTGAGGGTAAAATTCAGTTTTGGGGTGTGGGGGTAGAATGTAACACTTGAATGTTTTTATAAAATATTTTCTTTAAAAACAATTTATTCTTCAATATCTTGCATTACCCACAATCATGAGTATAAAATATCTAGGATACTTCCTTAGGATAAAATTAAATGTAAATATGAATTCTTAGGTTATCGGGATTAATTATATCTAAAATATAAAAATTAATTGAGAATTCTTTGGCTACCAATTATTTATGAAAAATATTAATTAATTATATATCTTTATTTTGGAGGAAATTAACTTTTTAATGAAATTAATGTGATATATATGTATTATATATTAAATAAAATATTTTTTATATTAATCCAATGGATATTCTATTCATAGGATATGAATAAAACCGTGATTGGTTGTATAAAAACCTATTTTCTAAGGAAAACGTTTAATTTTACACATTTTATTGTATAACCCGATTTAAATTAAAAAATTTACTCGTTGAAAATTTTTATATTCCAACATTAATATGATATTTTGAAAAGGGATATAAAAATTTACTTTATATAAATTTCTAATATTTTTATTATAACTTTCATGTAATGATTAATAGTAAAAATACAGTAAATATAAATTAAAAACAACCTTTTCTTCGAGATAATTTATATGGATGAATTATAATATTTCATGGTTTTATATTATAACTATAATATATTTTTTTCTTTCAATATAATTTATTTCATTTTCATTAATTTTTCAATGAATTAATAGGTACAAACTTTTCAATCTTTTTTAAGGTTTTAACTTTCAAAACTCATTTTTTATTACAAAAATGATATTATTTTTAAATTAAGTATTGTAACTTTTGTGTTTTGAATTTTTAAAATTTTATTCATTTTTTGGAATTAGTAGGAAAAAATTAGGTTAATATGCTACTTATTTATTGGGCATTATGAATAGTAACTTTTTTAATTATTTTTTTCCATGGTTAAAGGTAACATATGTAATTAAGGGTAAAAATAATAATATACAATTCACATAACACATGAAAAACACATTTTTATTACTAAATTAGACCCTTATTGTCTATTATCAAAATGTAATCACTTAATGGCCACTTACCTATGAATATGACATGAATGTAATAAAAACGCATGAATGTGAAAAAAATGTCAAAATCTCATTTTATATAAATATATGAATGTTAATATATGGCCAAATAAAAGAAAATTTCCACTATAAATAGTATTAGGAAATATAAAATAATTTCCTATGTAATAGAAATTTATTTATTATTTTTATAGATTAACTAATTAAGATTAATGACGACACAATAGTGATGTAGAAATATTTTATTAATAGAAATATTGAAAAAATTGTTTTTAAAAATATCTAAATAAATGTCATAAGAACTAATTAATTCTCTCCAAGAATTTTCTACGTGACTATGATATATTAGGTGTGTATTAAATATTTTGGATCAAATTTATCTTCTGTGTGAATTTTATTTAAAGTAAAATAAACGAATAGTGTAAAAATTGACAACATTGACATTTAAAATGATATTTCTTATATTTAAAAGTGATAATTATATGGTCTAAACATTCATAAAAGATCCATTAATGTTTAATTAACACCAAATATGTATATAATTATAACATTATATATTTATAATGTTATTACCATTATTAAAATTAATAGAATAACTAAGTGCTAATTAAAATGATATTTCTTAAAGTAACATAAAAACTAGCCTAAAATTTGTTGGTTGATGAGATTACAACCCTATATCTTCTCATATTACAAATTGGTGACCTTTTAAGGTTTTTGGGTAGGGTTTTATTTTATTATAATTTAATATTTATAAAGTTTCTAAAAGTGGACCTCACCTCAATTATCAAAGGGAACATCCTCCCTCACATATGCACCCCATTTTTAGCCTTCATACTCTGCCAACCCCTGAACTTTTACATTATAAAATTCCATATATTCATTCTAGATCTTTTGGTCATCTTAAAAGACCAAATCTACTTCTATAATAGGAGATTTAGAGGAGTCAGATCGAATAAGAGGAGGTTCAGATACATACAAAGAATATCAGACCTAAGGTAAGGAATAATTTTTTGCAATATCATTTTTATTTGAAATAGTTTATATTTAATTATTTACTTGGGAGTACTTATCATCCACAACCATTTTTCATAATACTGTAAAATTATTTGTATTCATATAGAAGTTTTTTAAAGATAATTTTACCCTTTGGGTAATTTTTTTTAAATTCTATGAAAGGATTTTTTCCATTCAATTTAAATTACAATTTTAATTTTATTGAAAAAGTATTATGAGAATATTTTTCTAACATATAAAAATTGAATGTAATTTTTATGGATTCATGACACCTTATTTCCATGATTCTTCATCTACACGATTTTAAGATTATTTTCAACCAAATTTTTTTCTTTTAAAATTCCATGGAATTTGGAAAAAATAGAACATATTTAAAAAAGAAATTATAATTTCCTCAAGAATTATGTTCAAGTGTTTTATCAAAATTATTTTCAATCAATGATTACATTTTGTTAGGTTTATATCCCTATTATTGCATTGATTTTATTGTGTTTATTGTGTTTATTGTGGAATTATTTTAATAAAATCCCTTTTTGATATGGATCAAGATGGAATGATGTTTATGAAAATTATTTTATATGATGTGTTATGCTATGGTGAATGTTTTTATGTTTTTTTGGAACACAAAATAATGGTTTCATTATGAGATGGGTGGGACCTATATCTCCCTCCAATGCATTGGTAAAGGATTTATATCTCATGAGATAGACATGAGTAGAACAGTATGTAACCCCGGTTTTGTATTATAGGTTTGGAACAAAGAGTGAACTCATTTCTTAATGGAAATTGTCCTTTATGATTGTCTCTATAATTATCCTTTACTAATATGAAATAATTTTCTATGCTTATGTGTGTATGAAACATAATTCCATGTCTTATGTGGTGATGATTTGGATTACATTTAACTTTCAAGATTTATCCCATGAAATTATATTAAAATCATTTATATGTAGGATAAGATTTTGAAATGTTATGTTCTTATGATTATTATATGAAATATATTTTCAATATGTAAAATATGGGTTGTTATAGGGTCATTTATAAAAAATTATTTGATGAAATCAATCATTGATGAATTGACATGGCAGATAAAAATTCTGTCATAAATGAAGTACATACAAGGGATTATGGTGCCAACAATTGGATTTTAATCATTCCAATAAGATTATAAAGATCATATATTTCAATCCATCAATGACACCTGACTATACAAAATTAACCAAGAAGTTTCACTACTTCCATGTACACACTAACTTCATCCATCAACCCATGTAGTTGTGACACAAAGCCAAATACTATTGGTCATATTTTGTATGGGGAATTGATGTTGTGGGGTCATATCCACCATCTACATCCAATAAGTTTAAATACATATTAAATGATATTTAAATCTTCTTTAATGGTCTAAATCTATACCTCCTTAAATAATTTAAGTCCAATAGCATTGTCTGCTACATGAAAACAACCATAATTTCTAGATTTGGGGTCCTCCATACAATACTAATGGAAAATTACACCAATTTCGGTTTTTCTAAGTTAGATAATCCATAACCTGAGTATAATTATAAATAAACCCACTTAGCATACTATCATTCAGGGTCTAGTGGACAAATAGAGGCCTTCAACAAAAACCTATGGAACATATTCCATATAATAGTGGGAAAAGATAAAAATTCTTAGATTTAAAATATCACAAATTCTTTGTGGACCTACAAAAATAAAACACATACCGCCATATGGGAGTTCATGTATTCATTTTAATCTGGGAAAAATATTTCCTATGCATTGATTTCCAATTCCCCTCACTCCACATTTCCATATTTTATCAGTTATGTATAGAATATCAATCCCAAATTGGTTGGATGAATTGAAGTGACCTGATGAGATAATACTTCATAAATTACATCACATGGAGGTCTGCCAAAATCATACAACAAGGGGTCTTTTTAAGAAATTGCCCTTTTTTTCGTTCCTCTATGGATAACTGGTACTAGTCTTCAGTACTGTGATGATACTAAGGATCAAACCACCAAATATTAAGACAAATTGGAAGGGAGATTATGTTATACATAAGGCGTGATATAATGGAACTGATTCCATTATAACGATATATGGATATATTATTAAAACCTCTACCAATGAAATATTTCTCAAGAGATACTTTTTTGTGATAAAGACACCATAATTTTACTTGTTTCATGACATTGAACTATGTAGTACGCATTTTTCATCTAACCATAAAAATAATGATATGTCATCACTATTTTAGAATGAAAAATGGAATATTCAGTATTTTTTTGTATGAACTTACAAATCATGACATGTCTTCAATGTTGCGAGATGATAAACTACATGACACAATCATTATATCCATATAATGTAAAAATTCATAACATCATGGTACAATATGAGAAAAATTAAAAGGAACACCATATGGTCTAAGTAAAACGACCTAAACTACATAACACAATAGTCTAATATATTTCAATCCAAACTGTATATCTTAAAATCCATGTTATAAGATGAAAACCTGTATACGCACATATTTATTACATTGAATTAAACTGTATGGTTTGCATCCTTATTGAACGATGTAAAATAGTGTTAAATGTTTTTATTAGTGCTTGAGAGTTTCAGGATCTTAGGTGTTGGTCACCCAGCGAAACACCATTCAAGAAATAAATGTTGCTTGATTCCTGAAATTATAGGAAATACTGTGACACTCAGATCGCCGAGACTAATCTTGACCATTACATAAAAAAAATTTCCCTTACCTATGCACATGTCATACCTTTACAGGGATCCTTACAAGAACTATGAGTGACTTAATTCACATTCCGAAGGTATATGTAGTGATTTCTAGAGCATATTTCCTAGCCCCCAATAGGATGGAAAACAAATTCCCCTCTCCTACGAAAAAATAGAGATCTATGAAAGAGACCATAACTCAAGTTCCCTCATCCAGGAGCCCATCCTAGAAATAGAAGGATATCTATCCAATATTTAAACATGCAGCGGAATTCACACTCCATGGAAAATTCTTGTCAAATTGATTTATTTTTTCACGGCCATATTCCTTCCACACATCATACTCTTTATCATGGGAGATTTCAAATATCTAGAAGATTTCCATGGACATTAGTAATAAAATTTCATATTCTTGTAGACACTTTTATTTTGACTATATAATAAGACACACCATTTGTCTTTTCTTGAGACACATATAAAATGTTCTGGTAAACTAAAGGCACATTTTCCCTGCAATCCTCAACAATATCATGTAGGTAATCTACTTATTGAACATAGGTCTATGTTTATTCATTATGTTTTTTCTCATAAAACATCTCTGTATTCCTAAACCCCTATGATCATGGTTAAAAATTTCCACCTACACGTCCAAAGCATGGTGAAACACCCTTATCCCTCATTTCCTTACATCTATAATCATTTTCATGACATTTGGTACTATCTATATGTCTTAAAAACTACAAGATAACCTGTCGTCCTAGTCATGTGACATTAAACTATATGACAACATCCTCATCACATGTCATTAAAATGTATTCATACCATGTTTAATAATTATAGGATTCCCTCAGTAACTAGATCTGAAATTCTTATATTAAAAATATGGGATTCCTCTCATGAAATTATTTCATAAGGCTTCATGCCTTATTTTTTCACATCAAATCGCCTTTATCCTTAGCATATGATGTTAAACAGCTTTGTAGACATCCTTACCACATGTCATTAATCTACACGATTTACATCTCTACCATGATGTAAATAATAAAACAATGAACTATTGTATTCTCATTCTAATGAGAAATGTAGTGATTCTGAGATCTTATATTTTTTACTTGGATCCAGAAAATTAAATTTACCATGTCCATTATTATTATCTCAATTTTTTGGTAGAATGAACCTTTTTCACACCTTGTTTTCACACTAAGAACATCCCATTTGGGCTTTGGAGTTTTGGTAATGGATTTCCGATCTGATCAATGAATAACAACTCATGTCAAGGTTACCATGGCCTTGGTCATAAGACCTTAAATGGAAGATCATATTTATTTACCACATGATGTAAAAATTCATGGTTGAAATGTCTTATATCATTCACATTTATGATCAACATGTAGCTTCTTTCATTCTTTGATGAGATTAATAGTGATGCTCAGATCCTAAAACATGGTCCATCCACAAAACAAATTCCCCACACTCTTATGTAATAGTTATAATTTTATAATCTCATATAAATATGTACACTTCTCTACAAAAGAGTTCACTCAGGGTGGGAAATCGTTCATGAAATACATGTGGCTTGATTATCTATTTGATAAGATATATAAAAATTCCATGATTCTATGTCTTGGGACCGAACACAATAAAAAATCCATTTCCCATGTATAGGTCATACCCACCTAGGGAAACCTTTATCTCCATTATATAGTGATTTTGAAATTTAATTTCCTTTATATGTTCCACATCAATCTTTCCATAAGACGAACTCTTTGTTTGGAACAATCTGAATTTCCATAAGAATTCTCTAACCATTATTTGTCGAATTTCTAATTCTTGTGGAAGCTTTTGTTGGATAGTCTAAAAATTCTTCTAGTCTGTTGTACATAGGTCCCCCACCAAAAGGTTAATTCAGTTGAAGGAATCCATTTTTTAGTTTGTAATGACATATCCCGATTTTGATTTTTATAATTCACAAACCAAAGATCCATGTCAAGCTAAGGCACATTCATACTTTGGAGAGACTGCTTTCATCTCTATAACCAGCAATGATTTTCTCATACCATATCACACTTTGGATCTGATACCCAAAACATTTCAACTTATAAAATCCCATTCATACATGAAAGGGAATGAACATTATTGTATATATTACCCTGAAAAGAAAAAAATCATTAATATTTTTGTCAAAGATAAATGAACATTATCCATATCTATAATCATTCTTTCTGCAAGTCATTAGTCTATACGGTTGAAGTCCTAGAAACATGATATTAAATTTCATGACCCGAAAACACTTTTTTAGGAGGATACTCTCCAATTGATATCAGTTAACCAACAGAATTTACCCTTATTTATATGAGCCATGTTTTTTGGGAGCTGTTTACCATTCGTGGATAATACCAAAACAAATGCTCCTTTCATTTTCAAACACCTTCCCTTGAAAAAAACCTCGTGGTTTTGAGATATATTGTTTTTCACAAACTACATATCTATCAATTATATAATTTCATATTCCCTATGAAACCATTATTTTGATAATTGATTGAAAGGCCCTCGTTTTCTTTTCATGATTCTATGAGAAAAAATGTAATGTCAACTAGAGTCAAATCCATTCCTAGGAGAGACCTATTTTATCTCTATAATCCCGATTGAGTATATCTTTTTGGATGACAATATTTGAATATTGAATATTTTCCCTCCATTTATTCTTTTATCATGTCATGTTTTGCATATGGAAATCACAGAATCATGATTCAAAAATACCCATCTGGTATTTGAAAAATGTTAGAACATTCATTGGATTAAAGAATTCATGTGTAATAATTCCATAAAGCATGGTCAATGATATTCAACCTAAATATACAATCACACTATACTGGATTTCATGATGAAAAAAAAACGAAGAATAGACACAGTACTCTATAGGAATAAAACCTAAAAAAGGAAAACCTGATTAAATATTGAGTATCATACCACTAGTCCAGTACTCCACATGGTCTGGGAAAAAGTGGGAAATGAAAGAAAAACTCCCCAAACATGTAATAATGAAAACACAAAAATGATGGCCTAAGATAAATAAAATTTTCTCCCTATAATTCATTTCTATTTTGACATACGAATAAATTGCAGCGATGACACAAAAGTACCAAATTTAATGTGGTCTATAGTGTGAACCTATAAATATATGAATTATACATTCTAGGTCAAAGAGAATTAAGATGAAATTAGAGACCATTCATCAATATCATAGAAATTATATCATTTTATCCAAATTTCATAAAATCAAATGAGTCATTTTCATGGTTTCATTGTGATTTAAAAAAACATAAGAAATTGAGAAATAAATTATCAAGGAACAAAAATTAGCCTTTTTCAGTCATGTTTTAGTGTAGAGGAACTTCCATAGACTAGAGTATCTAAATTAAATTTGATATGTGTTCCACAACATTGTCCATGATATGTTAATCTATGTCTTGATCAGTAGTTACTACATTCTAAAACTCAACCCTTTGTGTGTAGATATCCTCTTCATAATGATGGATTCTCTCATTCTTCATAGGAAAACAAATCCCCCTGTGAGAGATTTTTTGTCTACATGGTGTTTAGGGTCATCCACCAACTTTATATGGATGAGATCCATCTGGGATACAGTAGTCCTAAAATATTCATACTAACCTACCAACTACACCTTATTATATTTCTACCATCACTCCTCTTCTCATTATTGAATTATTCACTTGATAACATGGGTTATTTGGTGGTATTTGAACCCATTTTACCCCATAATATAAATTAGGTTTTGAAATAGATGTAGTCATTATTGAATAATGTTGAAAGGAATCTACGAGACTATATACCATATATCACACAAAAAAATATGGCGTGTAGTGTGCAAGGAGTCTTGTGTGTCATTGTATAACTCAGAACCTCTTTTTGAAGTTAATATGTATTCCAAGATCAGTTCACTCAAAGGGGGACCCTAACATTCTCCCTATGAAAGAGTGTTTGTGTCACCTAACAATGCTATTTTAATTGGCATAGAATCACCCACCCCAGGCTCACCCATTGTATTTTATGTCACTAGATAGGAGATGGATCCCATAATTAATATTAGGAAGTTAGGAAACATAAAAAGATGTGAAGAAACAACAGTAGATAACCATGCTCACCCATTGTTGGATAAACATTAGGAATAGATGACTATTTGGAATCTATAGTCTCAATGATTCAGGTAGTTACCTCTTGAAAAGGAATATCATCTTGAGTTTTCCCAGAAACATGGATGGATGGCCCATGAGGATCACCCTCTTCGGGGTCCTCAAGTGTTACTCCCTCAGAAATGGGAGTTGGATGGACTTTTTTGCCTTAGTCACAAAGTTCCTTAGTAATGTTTCCTATGGACTATCTACACATATTGATATCTAGATTAATACATCTATCGAATGATGGGTGAATATGTATGAAAACATAAATAATAGAATACCCATGTCCAAATAATACCCTATTAAATCCACTAAACACCTCAAGGGAGCTACAATATCAATATCTAGATTTAGTGTTTCCATTATATCATCATTCATGTTATTATGTATCATAGAATTCACACCAGTAAGGGTGACTGATATTCTATTCTCATCAACTAAATTAAATCT
This sequence comes from Viscum album, assembly GCA_963277665.1. Taxonomy (NCBI): domain Eukaryota; kingdom Viridiplantae; phylum Streptophyta; class Magnoliopsida; order Santalales; family Viscaceae; genus Viscum; species Viscum album. The sequence goes on from OY728120.1 coordinate 1,914,318,234, forward strand.
TCCACCAATAATATTCATCATTCTTTCATCAAGCCCAATCATTTTAACCCTTGATAAATCGACATCATAACCACCACTGTAAATAGATGGTCTAAGATCCATGTTATCCCCTTATGTATTTGTGACTGGAAAGGAATTAGTGATATCAAGTTGCTCTAGTTCCTACGTTGAATCAGAAATATCATAAGGAATAAATTTTAGTAATATGCACATGACACCTTATGAGTCACATTAACATTGACAATATTCTCTTCCCACTCCACTGTGACGAGAGTAGATGCACCCTCGACCATTACTACTTCTCTGGTTGAGGGAACATGCTCACTAGTATAAACCTGAACCTCATCTAGAATGTCCTCTTTAGTTCTCTAGGGTTTATCTCTATGACACCTGACATCAGATAGAGATGTGGATCCAATTACCCATGGGAATAATTAAGAATTTATTCAATACCAATCATGAATAAAAAAAACATTAGGTAAACTAACCATAACTAATTATACAATGGGTAATGTACTTCACTGTAAAACATTATTTCACTTTATATGTATGGAAGATATCAAATTTCATTATTTTTATAGGTATTGGAGGTGGTGGTATGGAAGAATATACCAAAATATCATCCTTCATCATCCTCTGGCCGGAGGTTTGCTCCCCATATTAAGTAGAGGATTCTTCATCCCCCATAGGGGTTCCAATTTTCCCATAATTCAGTGACAGTATCCTAACCGATTCCCACTTTATCCACTAGAAATTATATCTACTCATTCCACTATAATGTCATTTTTTCCGAATATGGATTAAAATGATGAATGTGGGATAAAATGAAGGGAAAACTTGCATACAATGTATTCATGATGTATTCGCATTCATCAGAACATGGATCACAAACCCCACAAATGGCCCCCAATTCTAACATTTCTATAACATGATTCATGTATAAGATCTAATCATCAATGATGTAAATATGTATATCTATCTACGAAATATATATTCCCACATCGATAGGTTCAATATCAAATTGGTGGTCGATTGGGGCTCAAACATCCCCAATATAAGGAATATATAACCTTAAATAATAGAGTGGCCACACAACCTTGTTAATAAAAGTATTTTCCTACCATGTTTGTATATCCATATCCATATAGAAGACACATTGGCCTTGACATATGGGATTAATGATGTCAACATACCTTGAGGATATGGTGAAATTTGTGCCTCACAATACCATGATTTAATACTAATGGATGAAGTCATTATTGGTAGATTTACTACTCCATGAGTCACCTGCACAACAGAGAGAATCCAGAGTTGTCAGGACACTATTGGGTGACTCTCTAATTGAATATTCAAATTAGATGATACCATTTCTTCTAATGACAGTAGAATAAGTGTGAAAATATATATGTAAAATATGCCTCATAAATAACAACCCATCGATTCGGGTTTCAAGTGAACAATATCTGAAGGTGATCAAGTATGATATCAATTCTTCGTGTTTATTTCAATCATCATTGAAAATTGAAGTGGTTGGATTCCCACATGGAATGAAATTATACTCCCTAAGATAATTTATTATTGTTAAGTCTCTATCTTGCTTCAGGGGTAGGGTCTGGATTCGAGAAACTATGTGAACAAATGGTTGGAATAATCCCTTAAGAAAATTGATTCCAATAAAGACAAAACAAAAACAAAAATTTTACACAATCCATCCCCAGAATACTTTTAATTGACTTGTAATAGTGTTGGGGTCCTTCCCTGTGTTCACATGAAGGATGAACTGGTGGATCATCACTATGATAGGGGTTTCCAACCCAATATGTTTTCAGACCTCTTGGTTTTCTATAATAACAAATGATCTGTGGCCCACACCAGCATTGGTGTGGTGAAATGGAATCATGTATATTAGTATCCACATTTCCATGAATCTTAGAAGATTCATCTTGGTGGGTATGTTAGACATGATGTAATACCCCCATAGTTAATACTCTTCCAACTCCAATTGTTACACACCATGATTTTATGAGATAGATATTTTTAAATTTCATTGGTGTCTAGTGTTTTACGCTCTACCAATATTAGCTTGCACTTTACACAACACAATATTTTCTTTCCGTATATGAAACACTATTCCTGGCTTTTGTTACACACAATTTCATGTTCTTTTGATAGAATTCATTTTACGACACACTAATAATAGATTTTTATCAATGTATATAAGCACATTTTTTCGATTTTGTTATATATAACACCATATGAAGCTTTTACTTCATGAAAAACTTATTTGGGTAGCGTTACACACAGTAAAGACCTCCCTTGATAGCTTCTGTTGTACACAATGTCGAGTTTCACTAAAAACGATATATTATAATAATTTTATTATTTAATGGAATATAAAATAGATTTTATTAATATAATTAAAAACATTTTTAATTTTATAAAACATTAACATTTATCTTATGTATTTTATAGAACATAATATACGAACAATTCAATTTTTTGGATAAAAGAAGTATTATTAAGAAAATGAAGTTTTAACGCCTATGGATGGAACACCCATTTTAAATCAATATTTATAAACGTTATTATATTAAATATATAAAAATCAAATTCTTAATTTAATGATTAATAGAAAAATTTACTTTGGTTTTCTTTTTGGTATATTTATTATATGTTTTTCTTTTTGATGAATAATGAAAATACATATTTTTATTGAAGAATTTATTTTCATTTAAAGTCATTTCATAGTAAAATTATTTTTTGGATTACTATTCAAAATTAATTATTTATTTATTATCCAATAATTGTTTTTGAAAATAATTTTATACGTGAATGTTTTATAAAAACATTTTCCATTTAAAAAGGGGTATTTTTACAAGAAATAGTTTTTAATGACATTTTATCAATTTTATTTTAAACTTAATTCTACAACTTATGTTTTTTGAATTATGATAAATTGAATTCAAAATTGAATTAATAATTTAAAAATTTTGTATGTATGGCCCTTTTATTTTTGTCATATATGAATATTAATCATGGTAAATTGTGTTACCACGATAAAGGGTGAATTAGGTAATGTAGGATAAAAATAAAATAATAATGGATTTAAAATGACCAACTCAAATGGAAAATTATTTTTTGAAGAATTAAATTTGACCATTAACATTTATAAATTTAGATAATGTCAATTAATGGAAACATGTCAATGAAAATGACTTTAATAATATTTAAAACAATGAAATACAGAAAGTGTCATTTCTTGTCTTCAATAACATTGATATGTTCACTTATGAAACAATAGGTGATATAAATGAATATAAATTGTAAATTTTAACATAATAAACACATTTATTTAATATAAATTTACTTTTGATATTTTGGGGCCATTTGGGATATATTATGGTATTTATAATATTTTTTAATGAAAATTCAATGATGTCACAATCATGTTTTAAATAATATATCTTTATTAATAAATTTTTTTGTAGAAGATAAATTCAACTATTAAAACTAATTTTAAATATAATTTATTTTTCTTTATCATGGTAATTTATTTGAAATTTTTCAGAAATAAATAATTACCTTAATGTTTTAAATATGGATGATGTTGAAATTACTTAATTGCTGAAAATCAGTAAACAAATTTTTATAAAAATGATAATTATTATTAATTGGGAAAAACATTACCAAATATTATTGATAGAGAATATATAGACCATAATATTACAATGGTATAATTATAGACCATTTGGAGCTTCATGGAATAGATTAAGACAATTGTATTATATTATTTAATATAAAGCTAAAACTGTCACATTCGTACTTAAATAATTATAACATTTTTAATGTTTGATTTTAAAGAAGATAAAATTTACAACACATATTAATCTAAAATATATTAAATTTATCTTTATAAAAGTATTTTATTTTTAAATTTTGATCATCTAATATGTATACTAAATTATTACAAAATATTGATGTTCAAAAAATTTTATTAAGGGAAATATCAATTAAATGTTATTAAAAACATTACAATAAATATATTTTTTTGATAATTAAAATTTCCAATGTATCTTATAGAAAAAAATTTCCTCATATTTATATAATAAAATTGTTTTTTCAATTTTAACTTGTTAAATTTATATTTTTAAAAATCAAGAAATTAAATAGTTTGAAAATTGACACTATTGATTGTTTGTCAAAATAGTGTTTTCTTAAATTATTATAAACAATAAAACATTTTTAAAAATATATAATAAATATCCTATGTTCAAAAATGTTCCCAATTATTTATTTATGATCTATGTGACTTAAGATAATTAAATATTGTAACATTTTAATTTTGAAATTTTTTTCCCATGTTATAATTTAAAAGATTATCTTAGTATCAAATTGAAACGATAAGGTATGTATGGATATAGAAACATGTATAAAATTTATTAGTTTGTGATAATATAACCCTAAATCATCTCATATTTAAAATTGGGACAATTTGGGGGTTTTTAGTAGGTTTTAATTTTATTTGTAAATTAATATTTTTGAGGTTTCAAAAAGATCCCCTCCCCTCAATTATAAAATGGTACCTCCACCCAGATTTCTCCATAACTTATTAAACCTTCAATATTTCCATAACATGCCCATTTATATTCAACACATCACTTTTAAAATTCTAGAGGTAATGGTATTCTAAAATTTTCAACTCTAGTTCCATTAAGCGAAGATCTAAAGTGATCACATCAAAGAACATGTAATCTCCTCTACTGATTATTTCATATTTATTTCTACTTATACTTATAAATCATGGGTTATATAATTATAGAATAATAAATCCAATAGATATTATATATAGATATGTCATTATGACTCTAAAACAACCATATTAAACTTTCTATCCATCCTAAGAAAGATGAAATCACCACACGTGCCTATGTACGGCTTACCATCTCCACGATGTGTTGTAATCTGTTTTTCAGCACCACCTTACATGGATCAGTATAAAAAGGGATGTAAGGCCTATATATGATTATTATAAAATTCTAATGATTCTGAAATATAGGTCCATGAAGCTAAATACCTTTCAACAATTTTGACATTGATATCGTCGCTCGTGCGTATGTACGACCAACCATCTGCATGATGTGATGTCATTCATTCTACATGATAATCAATGAATCAGATTATATAAATGTAATGAATGAATAAATATTGTATTTATTATGTTAATATAATCTCACAATGATATAAATATGACCTGGGAAGTAGAATCGTAACTTATTCATCAAAACATTAATCGCACTATTAAGTAATTAATATCCGAATAACAAGTTACAATGATATGTTACTGAAAAATAGATGACAATATAATCATATATGATATCATTAAAATGATTATGATAATTTAATAAGTCAATGAAATTATTTAAATCATTATAGCAGAGTATTTTATCAATACAAAGGTTATCATACCCAAGGTAATGAACAAATTTTCAATCACATTTTTATCTAAGATTGTTTATACGTAGGTATTTCCTAGGGATATATTTAACATTAATTTATAGGTTTTCTAAAAATATTTTCATAAAATGTTAAATATTATTATATGTATGATTAAAATTATTTTAACCCATTTTTTAATTTTACTACATTGTATTGATAGAATAATATTTTTATTCACTATATGATGTAATTTATGACTTTTCCAACTAGAGTATGAGAAAAATGTTTTTCTATCTTTTACGAAGTGAATAAATTTTTACGGTTTCATGACACATTATTTATATGAAGATTCCTATATAGAATTTAGTCTTTATATTCAACTAAATACTTTTATTTTAAATTTTGAGTGTAATTTTTAGAAAAGAAAAACAATTTGAAGAAGAAAGTATATTTTCCTCAAGAATTAATTTCAAGTGTTTTCTCAAAATTATTTTCAATCTAAGATGATGATATTTAAATATGGTTATGTTTATATCCCTATTATTACTATGATATGATTTTGTTAATGATGTAATGATATTTTATATGGATTATGTAATTATGGAAACATGTTTTTGAAAACCATTCCATTTCTTGGGTTATCCTATGATGAATGATTTATGTTTTTTTGGCAGATGTAAGAATGACTTCATTATGAAATGGGTGGGAACTATATATCCCTAAAATGAATTGGGTAAATATTTATATCTCATGATATATACATGAATAGAATAGGATGTAAATATAGTCTAGTAATACATGGCTCGAATGGTTAATAAACCCATTTCAAAAATGGAGCTGTCCACTGTGATGGTCTTTATAGCAATTCCTTGGCTACTATGGAAATCTTGTTTTGTGCTTATTTGTTTTCCTCAATTACATGTTTTATGATAATGATATTTTATCTTGTATAATGTTATATTATGATATATCACATACATACTACCAATATTTGTTTTATGACTCTATATTTTGATATTTAAACTTGATGTTCATGTTTTTACATTCTTATATTTATGTTATACATTATGTTCTCAAAATTATTCCCTTCATAAGAATTCGATCTCACACTTTTTATGTTTTATTTTCCCCAGGATATAAAGAAATATTTTAGGTAGTATAAAACATAAGAATATATTTATTGTAGATTTTGACGATCATTCACCATGTCAGAATATTGTTTCCCATGTTTCCAAATACAATAAACTAATACGTTTATTGAGAGTATATTTTTTTTAATGAATTAATAATTCTATAAAAGAAATTTAATATCCATGTACGTCATTCATGGGTCCTTAGAGTTGGTATCAGAGTGATGGTTTAGGAAACATTTATAAACTTGAATGATAAATATTTATTGATATCCCAACAGATATTTCTATGGATACTTTAAGAGATGTCATATAGATAAGTTTATGTATAAGATACAATCCAAGGTGTTTTTGTGATAATCTTGACTAACCTAAAGTTAATGTGATGATATCATTGATTGAAATATGATAAGTCATTTACCTTAATTATTTGTTTCTAATTTCTAATATGTATTTATGATACATTTCATTCTAGACATAGTTGATATACATAAGTACATAGACTATAGATAGCCATAGAATTTTTCATATGTGTAAATTATGTTAATTATAAAGATCGATTTCCTTAGTGGAAATATCATGAATAGAGTAATGAATCTGGTATGAGTATTGGTAATATTGTTGAGGATACAGAGATTTGAAATGACCTGTAAAAGGTTTGTGATGTTCTTCTAGAAATTTTTACATTAAACATATGAAGCTAGAGGTTGAGAATATTTAATATATGATTCATATTTTTGTAATGATGAAGAAGATTAATCCTGGTTAGAAATAAATTTGGATTATTAAGGTGTATATGTTAGAGAATTAAAATTTTATGATACATGAATCTACAAATAATTAAGTGTTTGTAGTATAATTTTTTCATAAAGGATTTTAAAGGACATGTTGAATAGTTTTTAGAATCCAGAAAGATGATTTATGGGTACGGGGATATACTTTAGAACACATGATTAAGGGAAGGATATCCCTTAATATGGAACTTATGTTTAGATATTGATGTTTTGATAATGATTTTTCAGATTTTAATAAGTAAATTTGATGATAATAGTATCTTGGGAACTAATTATGGAGTTATTGAAAAGTGGGTTATGCTATCACAGTTGATGTATACATTTTTTGGGACTTATGAAATATATCCAGTAATATTTTAGAATAAGGAAACATGCTTGTTTTCAATAAGGGTATATTGTAATTTAGGTCATTACCATCACTCAAGAGAATGCATGATGAATTCATTTAAATGATTTTAAGCTGACCAACAAGATATATCTTATGATATTTGGGGAAAAAATGCATGTATTCACATGCTTGTTTTATGTCCATTCTTGTAATTGTTTTTTAACATTAATTTTGGACATACGTATTCTTGATAAGCCTAAAGGATTGAATGGATTAATTTCAACATAAGATAGTATTTTTTAAGGCAATAAATTTTTTTATAAAATTCATTGAAGGTTATAATAGTATAGTTTTAGAAAATTGAAAACCTGCTGGACGAGAGACATCCCATCGCGTCGAACAAGGCTATGGAAATTGAAACCACAATTGAAGTGAGACTTTCCATTATCACCGACCAATGGACTATAGGAATCCCCTAGGAGTATAAATTAGTTTTATTTTATTTAAGAAATATGATAGATGATGTATAAGAATATTTTTGGAACCATGTACTATTAATCTCACCATAGATGGACTTATGTATATTTTATAACATGGGATATCCATTTTCTGATAAAGACTTTTGGAATGACCAATAATTATATCACATGATTAAATAACAATTCAAGAATGGAAAATTCATCTTTATTTCATTAAATAAGAGATGATGTTGAAAATTTTAATGGAAAAAATTGTAATATTTTACCAGAATGAAGTTAGTATTCATTCTCATTCAAAATTATTCAACATTAGAAAAAGGATCTTGAGTCCAAAAATGTTATCAGTGTACCTTATTATCTGATTAATCAAATGGTCCCCCTAATAATCATAGATTTATGGCTTTCTAGAAGTTATCTTTCTCCCAACCTTATAATTTATCACTATCCATTAGAACATGATGATTAGATTTCTCTTCCATATCCATGTTTTCACTTCCCAAATATGTTCTCCCATGTGGAATCCCAGTGTTGAGATACTTTTGGTAAACATTATGTTTCTAACATTCCTTTTTTAATATGATGTTTTATTATCCATATTTACAATGTGGGTTTCCATGAATGAAATTATCATGTAGATAACAATTTATAACCTGGTGAATTTTGAGGGAGAAATTAAATTTAAGTGCGGTAGAATGTAGAACCCCAATATTTTATGCGATATATTAATTTTAATTTTATTTATTTCTTGTGTTTTACACTACACCATTATTATCTTGCGCTATACGCAACACTGTATTATCTTGTAGTAAACACAACACTATTCAAGGCGTATGCAACACACAATTTCAAGTTTATTTGATATAATTCATTTCACCTAATTCTAATAATAGATTTTTTTCAATGTATAAATGAAATATGTTTGGATTACATTATAAGTAACACTAATGGAAGCTTTCACTACATTGAACACTGACTAGGCTTTCATTACATGTAAGAGAGACCTTTCTTGATATATTTCATTGAATGCTATACTGAGTTTCACTAAACAACGATATATTATTAAAATATTATTATTTAATGGAATATAACATTTTTTTGTATATTATTAACCACATTTTCATTTTTATTTAATATTAATATTAATTTTATGTATTTTTTATAACATAATATAATAATAATTTTAATTTTTCAGATAAAAGAAGTATCGTTCAAAAGATTATGTTTTCCACAATTTGATGGCGCGATGATTTTAAATACATTTTTTGAAACATTATTATATTAAAATTTTAAAAATAATATTCTTCTGTTATTTGGGATTATAAAATTTTAATTTGGTTTATGTTTGGTATTTTTCTAATACGTTTTATTTTTTGATAAATAGTGAAAATATATATTTTTTTTTTGAAAACATTATTTTCATTTAATGTAATTATATAGTTATATTTTGTTTTTTATATTTTTTAAAATTTAATTATTTAATTTCTATCCAATTATTTATTTTGAAAATAATTTTATACATTAATTTATTGAATAACATTTTCTTTTTAAAAAGGGGTAATTTTCGAAGAAATTGTTTTTCACTACATTTTACAAATTTCATTTTAAATTTAATTCTGTATCTTTTAGGTTTTGAATTATTGTAAATGAATTTCAAATTTGAATTCATAAGGCCAAAATTTGATAAGTTTTTCACTTTTATGTTTGACCTATATGAATAGTAACCATAATAAATTTTGTTACCACCATAAAGGGTCAATTATGTAATTTGGGAGAAATATAAAATTATAATGACGATAAAATGAAAAAAAATGAAAAATTTTTATTTGATTAATTAAATTTGACCCATAATATTTTTGGTTCTAAATTATGTTATATAATGGACACTGGTCCTTGAAAATGACTTAAATAATATTTAACTCAATGAGTACCCAAAGTATTATTTTCATTGTCTTTAATATATTTTGTGTTTTCCCATATGAATGAATAGGTTATATAAATAAATATAAATGGTAAATTTTAACTTAATAAACACATTTCCATAATATAAATTTACTTTTGACGTTTTGAGGACATTTGAGAGAAATTATGGTATTTTTAATATTTTAATTAATGATAATTTTAAGATGTCATATTCATGGTCTAAATAATATATCATCTTTTAAATAAGGTTATACAGAAGATAATTTAAACTATAAATAATTATTAAAAATGTATATTATTTATATTTATCAGGGTAATTTAGTTTTAATTTTTATGAAATAAATAATTACTTTAATGTTTTATATATTTATAATGCATGAATTATTTAATTGTTGAAAAGTTAATAAACTAATTTTTGTTGAAATGATAATAACTATTTGTCACGACCCGTCCTCGGGGCCCGTGCCGTGACTACCCCAAGCCCGCCTTCCATAGGCCAGGGGCTGGCGACTAGCACCAAAGGCGTAAATCCCGATAACAGGGAAGGCATTGCCTTTATAAGTAACAACCACCACAGAGTCAGCAAGCGGAAAGTAACTACAAGTGCAGAAAAGTAAAGGGGGCCGGAAATACAAGCCCAACTGTAAAGTACAACTCGAAAGGGAAAAACAGCAGCTGGAAGAACGAAGCGGCTCCTGGGTCGTCCGCCTCGATTCCTACCTGAAGGGTAGGTACAGATGGCTCAGCTCCTGGATCGTCCACCACGGATCCTACCTGAAGGGTAGGTACAGATAGCTCCTCTACTCCACAGGTCCTGACGTCTACTCCGGGTACGTCCGCCCAGTGGTCCACCTCCGGGTACCGACCTGCTCCTCAAGTCTCAACTGCGATCTGCGCTGTCCGTCGTCTGCAACCAACACAACGAAGTGCGGGCGTAGCCCGTGCAGGGGTGAGTATAAGCTACTCAGTAGGGACCCCGAGACCCTTAAGGTCTCACTAAATCCAACATGGATATCCACAAAGTAAAGGCAGCAATCACGAAGTAACATCAGACTCTACTTAGGTATACGCCCATACATATACCTAAGTCATCAAGTAACCCATCCAATCTCAAGGATACACAAAAATCATGAAATCAACGGATAACCATCACCCAGGTATATGCCCATACATATACCTAAGTTATCAAGCGACCCATCTCAATCATGAGGAAACGCAAAGATTCATTGACTCAGCTCAAACCAGGATTTTCATTATCGAAACCGTAACTGCTGAAAAGCTCCGTCTCTAGAGTGTACAGTGGTCCTGTAACGACTCCGAGGCTGCCGCTCACTAACCTAGGACTGCTGAGGTACTCCTCCTGTCGAGTACTGCGGGTTTGCGGCCAACTACCGGGCGCTCCGTCCGCTGAGGGTCTGTCGCCAAGTACCGGGCGCTACCCAGATAGCCTGCTGAGGTACTCCTCCTGTCGAGTACCGCGGGTCTGCTGCCAACTACCAGGCGCTCCGTCCGCCGTGGGTCTGCCGCCAAATACCGGGCGCTCCGTCCACTGGGCTAGTCGACTCACTCCAAGTCGAGTCGGTCAAGCAGTCGTCAGGTCTCAGCCGGCTACACGGTCTCCGTACTCTGCACGCTCGTCTCCACCGTTGCGGGTCTGTCGCTACAACCAAGCGCTCACACTCCGTAGAGTATCGCGGGTCCGCCGCTACAACCAAGCGCTCCACCGCCAAGGGTCTGCTGCTGCATCCAAGCGCACCACCACTGTCAAGTACCGCGGGTCCGCTCCACGAGCTACTGGTCGATACTCCAAGTATCACAAGGTCCCGCGAAGAAGTGTCTCAAAGAACCGTCTCGTCACAGGGGTCTCAACGCAACAGACGGCGCGTCGATCGGACGCCCGGTCTGTGAGTTATTAGCCTTTTTGTCCCAGGGGCCCGGTTGGTTTCGTGAGCGAAACCAATCCCGGCCGTATCTCAACTGCACCCCGAACTCCCATAGGGTATACTCAAAGGGACCGTTACTCAACGTAACCACCAACGCCGCTGACGGCTCGTCAAGCGGACGTCCTGTCTGAAAGATATCAGCTTTCCCGTTCCAGGGGCCCGGTTGGATTTCGGGAACAATCCAACCCGGCCATACTCCGACTGCATCCAAAACTCGGGCGGAGTATGTCAAAAGTTCCGTCTCATCAAGAGGAAGTCAACGAAACAGACGGCGCGTCAATCGGACGCCCGGTCTGTGAGTTATTGGCATTTTCGTCTCCGGGGCCCGGTTGGTTTTTAAGGAAAACCCAACCCGACCGTACTCCACCTGCGTCCAAACCTCGGGCGGAGTATGCCAAAAGATCCGATTCACTAAGAGGAACACAACGCGACTGACGGCGCGTCAATCGGACGTTCGTGGCTCAAGATATGAGCGTTTCCGCTCCGAAGGCCCGGTTGGTTTCGTGAACGAACCAACCCGGCCGAACTCAAAGTAAACCGAAACCTTGAGTGCGATATACCGAAACGACCGTCTCGATCCAAGGATCGCTTTGCCGCTGACGGTTCGTCGATCGGAGGTCTGAGGCTCAAGTTATGAGCCAAAAACCAAATCTGGTTCGAAAACGGGGGGTCCGGGTCCGGGCCGACCCGGCCCGACCCCCCCCCCCCCGGGTGGCGCGGTGGCCGGCGGCGGCGGCCGGCGGCGGTGCGGCGGCCGGTGGCGGCGCGCGGCGGCGCGCGGTGGCGGCGCGGCGGAGGCGGCGGGCCGCGCCGGCGGCGGCGGCGGGCCGCGCGGGGTGGCAGAACGCGGGGGGCTTGATTGCCCCCGCTTTTGAGATGGCGGCGCGGCTTTGCCGCGCCGATTTCTTTGACAAACGGCCCCCCCCCTTCCAGGGGGCCCGCTAAAAGGAAAACCGGGGGTGGCTGCTGCCCCCCCCCCCCTCCTTAATTAAACCGCCCCCCCTCATTAAGAGGGGGGTTTGGAGAACCGGCCGGGGGTTTAATCCCCCGGTTTTATGACATCCGGCCGGCCCGCTGGCCGGCCGGTTTTTTTTACCAACGGGACCGGAATTTCCGGTCCCGCCCTCGACTTCCAACGCCGGCGGCCCGGCCGCCGGTCTTTCCTTCCGCCGCGGCCCGGAACCGGCCGCGGTCTCCTCGTCCCGCCGCGGCCCGGAACCGGCCGCGGTCTTCGTCGTCCGGCGCGGTGCGACGGCACCGCGCCCCTTTCGCCGTGCCATGAATCCTCCCAACGCGGCGCGACGGCGTCGCGTTCTTGAAGTCTCTCCTCGGCGAAGCGCGACGGCGTTGCGTAAAATAAACGCACGATCACCCATGTGGTGCGACGGCACCACGCCTCTTGCTTCCACCCGCAAGAACAAACAAGATCGTTGGAGGGGGTTCGGCCGTGTTCGTGCGGTCCGGCCCCCCTCACGTTAAATTAATAACGCATCTTAAAATAATCAACATCCCACGTTAGTTATACGAACCACGAGAAAATGAGATAATTAAATATTAAATCAACCACCCCTACCTTGGGTACAAGATCGAGGATTCGACTATGTCCGCGGAAGACGGCGTCGCGGAAGTCGGGCGTCGCGGTCGTCGTTCGTCAAATCCGTTGACGAAGAGGCGCGTCCGAAGAAGCACGTCGTTGGCGAATCCTTGTACGCCGACGAAGGTTTTTCCGAGTAAGGTGCGGTGTTCTCTCTCGTTGTCACCGAAGACGAAGAAGAGCGGAGCGGCGTTCTTCGTCGGAAAAAGAGCGTTCCTCATCAAGTCTTGAGGAAAGTCAAATAATAAAGAGAACAACAAACTCAAGAATCTCTACCTCGATAGTCGCACGGTGACGGAGTCGTGGAATATCGGTGTCGATTCCTTGACGTCGGAGGAAGAGTCGTTATCGAAGGCGTTCGTCGCGGAAAACCGTCGCGGAAGAGATGATGCGGAAAAAGAACGTCACGTCGTGGATGGATCGTGTTCTTCGGCGGAGAAGTTCTTCGTTGAAGAACGACGTTCTTCGCGTTCTTCGTTCTTCGAAGGTTCTTCGTCAAGGTTGAAGAAGAAGAAGGAAATCTCCCAAAAGCTCTCAAGCGCATAATAACCAGAGGTTAAGCGTTGGTCTTATTTTATTAATACGCCAACGAATTTGAAAAAAAAGATTAAGAAACGATCCATCAATTCGTTGAATTAATTCAACGAAAGAAACGACCCATTTAATTCACGAAAGAAACAGCCCATTTAATTCACGAAATAAACCGCCCAATTAAATGGTCTGTTAAGAATTTAGAAAACGCGTCGGTTGACTTTCATTAAGACGGGTTTTCACGGGTGCGTTTCTTAGCGGAAAGAAACGGCGGGGCTCGTGCGGGCCCCACCTCACAAATATCCTACCAAGGGGTAGGATATTTCTGGATAGCATCCTATCCAGTTCAACTCAGTTCAAGCCGCCTTTAAGTGGCTTCAAGTGGCTTCCAAGTGGCTTAAGCGAAATAAAATAAAGTTGTCGCAAAATTATTTTATTTCTTAACTTTAAGCCCGAAAATTAAAAACCACACCCGAGCAAACGCAACTCCGGAAGAGGCGTTTCTAAGCGAATACCGGCGCTGCGATTTCATCGGTGCCCTCAGAATTCGATTCCGGGCACCGGTTCAAAAGTTAGAAAAACCCGTTCGTCTGTTCACTGAACGTACCCGAGCCAAAACTTCGGAAAATGATTCCGGGCACACCGGGCCTCGGAATCAGGTGCCGTCAGAAACTGCGTTCTTGTAAAATTCCAAAGAAAATTAAGAAAAAAATTTCCTTGAAATTTACGGGTCTTTACATTACTCCCACCACAGGGCTTTACGTCCCCGTAAAGCTTCACCACAAACTTAGGGAAACAAAGCGGTACTGAGCACGCATCTGAGCCTTCCGCTCCCATGTGCTCACCTGGAGGTTCCCACGCTGCCAAAGAAAGTGCACAAGAGGAATCGACCATCCTCCTAGGATCCGCTCCTGTCGATCCTCGATCCCCACAGGAACCTCCGTATAAGACACTCATCGCCACTGTCTAGCTCCTCATGGTCGATGATATGCGAAGGGGGTCGAGCACGTATCTCCTCAGCTGGGATACGTGGAAGACGTCGTGCACCCGGTGCAACTGAGGTGGCAGAGCCAGGAGATAAGCCACCTCGCCAACCCTGCTGAGGACCTGGAAAGGCCCGATGAAGCGGGGAGACAACTTGCCGCCTCGGCCAAATCTCCGAATACCACGTCGAGGTGTGACCCGCAAGAAGACGTGGTCACCATCCTCGAACTCTAGTGGCCTCCGCCTCCTGTCAGCGTATGACTTCTGCCGGCTCTATGTTGTCCTCATCCGCTCCTGGATGATATGGACCTCCCCTGACGTAGCCCGGACCATTTCTGGTCCCACAAGAGCTGCAAGATTTCTTCTTTGCCGATAAGAGAAACCTGGTCTCATCCTCAGGATGAACCACATTCTTTGCCTAAAACAGTCAATCCTAACATGGATTATACTAATCCATACCAAGGATGACGTCGTAAGGCCTCGACGCTACTACTAAGAGATCCAACCGTTACTCTCGCCTCCAAGGGTTGAGTCACACTGTCGGCATCAGTGTGTGGTAACTGGTCTCCTCCAGTAGATGTCTCACAAGTGAGGGTCAAGTCAACAGTCAACTGGAACCTCTTAGTAACATCACAAAAGAGGACAGGAATGAAAACATCACAAAGGATGCGTCTTTTATTATTGCAGCTCATAATACAAGACGCTACACAAAAGCAACATCAACATGGAACTAGAAGTACAAGAGACGTATCCACTAGTTCCGCTCCTGTCCACCTGCTTTACTGTTGCTCAAGCATTTGTCGCTGCCTCTATCTCGGTGGCTCTCCCAAAGCCTGCGGATCGGGAGTCGGACAGTCACGTGCCAGATGACCCTTTCCGCGACATGAGTAACACAACCTGCTCCTTGCACGGCTAGCTCTGTTCCCACTCCGGGTGCCCTGCACCACCGGTCGTAAAACCCGAGACCGTCTAACTGCTGGTCTGGTCTTTCTGGGCCTCTGCATCATCTGTCTACTGCCCACAGATGACTCGGCTTCTGATCGAGAAACACGTGGCAAAGGCAGCAGCTCCTGATCACGCTCGGGGTGTAGAGATACTGGCACAAACTCCACCCTGAAGAAGGTCTCGAAGTCTTCCCATGCGAAGTTCATCTCATCGCAGAACTGAAACAAGTGGCTCCACCACCTACCTGCTGCTGCCTGAAGGAGGCTGGTAGCAAAGATCACCATGAAGTCTGCCGGCGTCCCCACTAGCCTGAAGACTCTCACCACAGCCTCCAGCCAAAACTCAGCCGCCTGCGGGTCCGTCTCTCCCCGGAACCTGGGTGGCCTCTGGCGCTGGAACTCGTGCAGCGCGCTCAAGCGTCGTGCATCGCCTACTGCTGGGGCTAGTGGCATCGGTGGCCCAACGTATGGTAGTACCGCTGGTGCCTCAACTGCAAGAGGGCCCTGTACCGAAGCCTCGTCGCTCGACAAACTGTCAGCACGCACATCCCTCCGGGCTCTAGCTGGTCGTCCGAGAAAAGACATCCTGAAAGGAACAACGTAACACGATCAAACGATTATACCTGGTGAGCTGACCTGGTTTGAGCTGTTTTAAGGGGGGAAACCTTTGAAAACACACACGCAATCAGTGTTTTCGTGCACAAAGTCGGAAATCAGTTGTCAGGGTCCTGGTGTATGGATACGTCGGCCGCCCGCACCAACACTGGACTCCCTGAACTGAAAACCACACTCGGTACCCTTAACACTATTGTTTCACATAGAAAGAAAAGACGATCAGAGTCTGCGGTAGAACCGACCGCCTCTGATACCAATTTGTCACGACCCGTCCTCGGGGCCCGTGCCGTGACTACCCCAAGCCCGCCTTCCATAGGCCAGGGGCTGGCGACTAGCACCAAAGGCGTAAATCCCGATAACAGGGAAGGCATTGCCTTTATAAGTAACAACCACCACAGAGTCAGCAAGCGGAAAGTAACTACAAGTGCAGAAAAGTAAAGGGGGCCGGAAATACAAGCCCAACTGTAAAGTACAACTCGAAAGGGAAAAACAGCAGCTGGAAGAACGAAGCGGCTCCTGGGTCGTCCGCCTCGATTCCTACCTGAAGGGTAGGTACAGATGGCTCAGCTCCTGGATCGTCCACCACGGATCCTACCTGAAGGGTAGGTACAGATAGCTCCTCTACTCCACAGGTCCTGACGTCTACTCCGGGTACGTCCGCCCAGTGGTCCACCTCCGGGTACCGACCTGCTCCTCAAGTCTCAACTGCGATCTGCGCTGTCCGTCGTCTGCAACCAACACAACGAAGTGCGGGCGTAGCCCGTGCAGGGGTGAGTATAAGCTACTCAGTAGGGACCCCGAGACCCTTAAGGTCTCACTAAATCCAACATGGATATCCACAAAGTAAAGGCAGCAATCACGAAGTAACATCAGACTCTACTTAGGTATACGCCCATACATATACCTAAGTCATCAAGTAACCCATCCAATCTCAAGGATACACAAAAATCATGAAATCAACTGATAACCATCACCCAGGTATATGCCCATACATATACCTAAGTTATCAAGCGACCCATCTCAATCATGAGGAAACACAAAGATTCATTGACTCAGCTCAAACCAGGATTTTCATTATCGAAACCGTAACTGCTGAAGAGCTCCGTCTCTAGAGTGTACAGTGGTCCTGTCACGACTCCGAGGCTGCCGCTCACTAACCTAGGACTGCTGAGGTACTCCTCCTGTCGAGTACTGCGGGTTTGCGGCCAACTACCGGGCGCTCCGTCCACTGAGGGTCTGTCGCCAAGTACCGGGCGCTACCCAGATAGCCTGCTGAGGTACTCCTCCTGTCGAGTACCGCGGGTCTGCTGCCAACTACCAGGCGCTCCGTCCGCCGTGGGTCTGCCGCCAAATACCGGGCGCTCCGTCCACTGGGCTAGTCGACTCACTCCAAGTCGATTCGGTCAAGCAGTCGTCAGGTCTCAGCCGGCTACACGGTCTTCGTACTCTGCACGCTCGTCTCCACCGTTGCGGGTCTGTCGCTACAACCAAGCGCTCACACTCCGTAGAGTATCGCGGGTCCGCCGCTACAACCAAGCGCTCCACCGCCAAGGGTCTGCTGCTGCATCCAAGCGCACCACCACTGTCAAGTACCGCGGGTCCGCTCCACGAGCTACTGGTCGATACTCCAAGTATCACAAGGTCCCGCGAAGAAGTGTCTCAAAGAACCGTCTCGTCACAGGGGTCTCAACGCAACAGACGGCGCGTCGATCGGACGCCCGGTCTGTGAGTTATTAGCCTTTTCGTCCCAGGGGCCCGGTTGGTTTCGTGAGCGAAACCAATCCCGGCCGTATCTCAACTGCACCCCGAAATCCCATAGGGTATACTCAAAGGGACCGTTACTCAACGTAACCACCAACGCCGCTGACGGCTCGTCAAGCGGACGTCCTGTCTGAAAGATATCAGCTTTCCCGTTCCAGGGGCCCGGTTGGATTTCGGGAACAATCCAACCCGGCCATACTCCGACTGCATCCAAAACTCGGGCGGAGTATGTCAAAAGTTCCGTCTCATCAAGAGGAAGTCAACGAAACAGACGGCGCGTCAATCGGACGCCCGGTCTGTGAGTTATTGGCATTTTCGTCTCCGGGGCCCGGTTGGTTTTTAAGGAAAACCCAACCCGACCGTACTCCACCTGCGTCCAAACCTCGGGCGGAGTATGCCAAAAGATCCGATTCACTAAGAGGAACACAACGCGACTGACGGCGCGTCAATCGGACGTTCGTGGCTCAAGATATGAGCGTTTCCGCTCCGAAGGCCCGGTTGGTTTCGTGAACGAACCAACCCGGCCGAACTCAAAGTAAACCGAAACCTTGAGTGCGATATACCGAAACGACCGTCTCGATCCAAGGATCGCGTTGCCGCTGACGGTTCGTCGATCGGAGGTCCGAGGCTCAAGTTATGAGCCAAAAACCAAATCTGGTTCGAAAACGGGGGGTCCGGGTCCGGGCCGACCCGGCCCGACCACCCCCCCCCCGGGTGGCGCGGTGGCCGGCGGCGGCGGCCGGCGGCGGTGCGGCGGCCGGTGGCGGCGCGCGGCGGCGCGCGGCGGCGCGCGGTGGCGGCGCGGCGGAGGCGGCGGGCCGCGCGGGCGGCGGCGGCGGGCCGCGCGGGCGGCGGCGGCGGGCGCCGCACGGGGTGGCAGAACGCGGGGGGCTTGATTGCCCCCGCTTTTGAGATGGCGGCGCAGCTTTGCCGCGCCGATTTCTTTGACAAACGGCCCCCCCCCTTCCAGGGGGCCCGCTAAAAGGAAAACCGGGGGTGGCTGCTGCCCCCCCCCCCCCCTCCTTAATTAAACCGCCCCCCCTCATTAAGAGGGGGGTTTGGAGAACCGGCCGGGGGTTTAATCCCCCGGTTTTATGACATCCGGCCGGCCCGCTGGCCGGCCGGTTTTTTTTACCAACGGGACCGGAATTTCCGGTCCCGCCCTCGACTTCCAACGCCGGCGGCCCGGCCGCCGGTCTTTTCTTCCGCCGCGGCCCGGAACCGGCCGCGGTCTCCTCGTCCCGCCGCGGCCCGGAACCGGCCGCGGTCTTCGTCGTCCGGCGCGGTGCGACGGCACCGCGCCCCTTTCGCCGTGCCATGAATCCTCCCAACGCGGCGCGACGGCGTCGCGTTCTTGAAGTCTCTCCTCGGCGAAGCGCGACGGCGTTGCGTAAAATAAACGCACGATCACCCATGTGGTGCGACGGCACCACGCCTCTTGCTTCCACCCGCAAGAACAAACAAGATCGTTGGAGGGGGTTCGGCCGTGTTCGTGCGGTCCGGCCCCCCTCACGTTAAATTAATAACGCATCTTAAAATAATCAACATCCCACGTTAGTTATACGAACCACGAGAAAATGAGATAATTAAATATTAAATCAACCACCCCTACCTTGGGTACAAGATCGAGGATTCGACTATGTCCGCGGAAGACGGCGTCGCGGAAGTCGGGTGTCGCGGTCGTCGTTCGTCAAATCCGTTGACGAAGAGGCGCGTCCGAAGAAGCACGTCGTTGGCGAATCCTTGTACGCCGACGAAGGTTTTTCCGAGGAAGGTGCGGTGTTCTCTCTCGTTGTCACCGAAGACGAAGAAGAGCGGAGCGGCGTTCTTCGTCGGAAAAAGAGCGTTCCTCGTCAAGTCTTGAGGAAAGTCAAATAATAAAGAGAACAACAAACTCAAGAATCTCTACCTCGATAGTCGCACGGTGACGGAGTCGTGGAATATCGGTGTCGATTCCTTGACGTCGGAGGAAGAGTCGTTATCGAAGGCGTTCGTCGCGGAAAACCGTCGCGGAAGAGATGATGCGGAAAAAGAACGTCACGTCGTGGATGGATCGTGTTCTTCGGCGGAGAAGTTCTTCGTTGAAGAACGACGTTCTTCGCGTTCTTCGTTCTTCGAAGGTTCTTCGTCAAGGTTGAAGAAGAAGAAGGAAATCTCCCAAAAGCTCTCAAGGGCATAATAACCAGAGGTTAAGCGTTGGTCTTATTTTATTAATACGCCAACGAATTTGAAAAAAAAGATTAAGAAACGATCCATCAATTCGTTGAATTAATTCAACGAAAGAAACGACCCATTTAATTCACGAAAGAAACAGCCCATTTAATTCACGAAATAAACCGCCCAATTAAATGGTCTGTTAAGAATTTAGAAAACGCGTCGGTTGACTTTCATTAAGACGGGTTTTCACGGGTGCGTTTCTTAGCGGAAAGAAACGGCGGGGCTCGTGCGGGCCCCACCTCACAAATATCCTACCAAGGGGTAGGATATTTCTGGATAGCATCCTATCCAGTTCAACTCAGTTCAAGCCGCCTTTAAGTGGCTTCAAGTGGCTTCCAAGTGGCTTAAGCGAAATAAAATAAAGTTGTCGCAAAATTATTTTATTTCTTAACTTTAAGCCCGAAAATTAAAAACCACACCCGAGCAAACGCAACTCCGGAAGAGGCGTTTCTAAGCGAATACCGGCGCTGCGATTTCATCGGTGCCCTCAGAATTCGATTCCGGGCACCGGTTCAAAAGTTAGAAAAACCCGTTCGTCTGTTCACTGAACGTACCCGAGCCAAAACTTCGGAAAATGATTTCGGGCACACCGGGCCTCGGAATCAGGTGCCGTCAGAAACTGCGTTCTTGTAAAATTCCAAAGAAAATTAAGAAAAAAATTTCCTTGAAATTTACGGGTCTTTACACTATTGAAGTACCAAAAATCATTACCAAGTTTTATTGAGAGATTATATATGGACTATAAGAATCCAATTGTCATGTCATGGACCATTTGTAGACATATTAAATATATTAGGAAATTTATATTTTTTTATTTAAAGTAAAGTTTAAAACGTTACATTCATTCATTAATAATTATAATATTTTTAATGCTTGATTTTCATGCTGATAAATTCCAAAAAAATATTTTCTTCTAAAATTAAATAAATTTATCTTCATTATATTATATTATTTTTTATTTTTCTTCAGCATATATGTATATTTAATAATTAAAAAATATTGATGTAGTAATTATTTGTTTACGGGAAATATCAAATAAAAGATATTAAAAATATTAAAATAAAAAATATTTTGTGATAATTAATATGTCGAATGAATTTTATAGGAAACCATTGCCTCATATAAATATAATAAGATATTTTTTTCAAATTAAACTAGTTATATTAATATTTCTAAAAATCAATAAATTGATTAGTGTCAAAATTGACATTATTGATTGCTAAATAGAAAAGTGATTTTTTAAATTATTTAGAAATCATAAAACATTTTTAAAAATATAAAATAATTATTATATGGTAATGATGTTATAAATTATTTTTTTATGTTCTAATTGACATCAAATGAGTAACTATTGTACCCTTTTTAATATTGAAATATATGATACCCTATTTAAAATCAAATAGAATAACTGTGTGTTATATTGAAATGATATGGTTTGAATGGACGTAGAAATTTGTTTAAAATTTATTTATTGATAATATTTAAACCCTATCATATATTATTTTTGAAACTATGATATTTTTTTGGTTTCTAGTGGGGTATGATTTTATTATATATTAATATTTTTGATGTCTCCAAAAGTGCCCCTCAACTCAATTATAAATGGGGAACTACTCCCTCATATATTCACAAATCATTAAGCCTTAAAGTTCATCCATACCCTGCCCATTTATCTCCTCAACTTCTCTAGTCACATTCTATAGGTTTTGGTTTTCACAAAATAAGATATCTAGTTCCATTAAGAAGAGATATAAAGAGATAACATGAAAGAAGAGGTAATCTCCCCAACCAATTCTTTCATTCTTCATTCAACCTCTACTGCTTCTTAATGAGTTGTTTCATTATAGAATTGTAACCCCAATATAAATCATATACTCAGATGTTATTATAATTATGAATCAAACAAATTCAACTTTATAACCATCCTATGAATGACGAAATCACAATGCGTTCATACGTACCACTTATTGTCTCCACACCGTGGTGTAATCAGTTTTTCACCACAACCTAACATGGCTGTGTATAAAATGTATTTAATGAAAATATATTATTATTATTATTTTATATTGATTCCTAAATAGATTTCACCATGAAAATCAATACCATTCCACAATTATTGGAATGATATCGTTGCCCGTACGTACATACGACCTTCTGTCTCTATGATACGATGATATTTGTTCAACTTGAGAACAAATCAGAAATGATTACATAAATGTAATGAAAAAATAAATATGTTATTTATTATTATAATATATTTTTACAATGATATAAATATGAGCTTATAAATAGAACTGTAACTTATTTGACAAAAATTCATTCGATTATAAAGAAGTTAATATCTGAATTATGAATAACAATGAAATTTTACCATCAAACGAATGATAATATAATCAAATATGATATCTTAAAAAGAATTATGATTCCTGAATAAGAGAGTAACATTATTTAAATCATTATACAAGAGTTTCATATACATAAAACGGATATCATACCTCTGGTAGGGGATAATTATTCAATCTCATGTTTATTTGAGATAGTTTATACGTTAATATTTACTAGGGATATATCTATCATCCATGTCCATTTTTTATAATAATGTTTTCATAAATTTTTTACTATTATTATTATTATTTTTAAATCCATTTCAATAGATTATTTAACTTTTACTACAAGGTATGGAAATAATATTTCTTTTCATTACCATATGATCTAGTTTTTGACTTTTTGGCTAGAGTACAAGAATAATGTTTTTTAACTTCTACGATAGGAATGGATTTTTACAGTTTCATGACACATTAATTCTATAATTAATCCTCTACATGATTTAATTTTTATTTTCAACTAAATACATTTCTTTCAAAATTTCACATCATTTTTAGAAAAGAAAACATTTTGGATGAAGACAGGATATATTCACCAAAAATTAATTTCAGGTGTTTCAGAATTGTTTTCCAACTAAAATGAATATATTTAAATAGGTTTATGTTTTTATCCGTAATATTACTATGATTTTTTATTATTAGTTATGGAATTAAATTTCATATGGATTATGTTATGAGGGAATGATTCTAAAGAATTAAATTTTATTTCATGGGTTATGCTATGATGAATGGTTTTTGTTTTTTTTTGTGGAACATGTAAGAATGATTTAATTATGAGAGAGGTAGGACCTATATCTCCCTCCAATGCATTGGGTAACGATTTATATCTCATGATATGGAAATAATTGGAATAAAAAGTAAATTTGGTTCAGTGATACATGGATAGAACATAATGTAATCTGGGTCTAGTAATGGACTTTGTCTACTGTAACGTTCTTTGCAGCAATTCCTTAGCTACCATAGAAATAATATTATGTGCTTATTTTTTTAAAAAAATTCCATGTTTTATTCAAATTATATTTTATCAAGGTTAATGTTTACTTTATTACCTATTCCTTACATACTACAATGATTTATTTCATGACTCTAGATTTTTATACTTAATCATTATGTTCACATTTGTACATTATTATGTATATGGTTGGTTTAATGTTTTTAATTGATTACCCTAACGGTGAATTTGAGCTCACCCTTTTTATTTTCTCTTTTACCTAGGTTATAAAGAATTATTTTGTGGGAGAACAAAAGAGGATGATGCTTTTGTGAGATGTTTAAGATCTTTCACCAAGTTAGAATATTTTGTTCCACATTTCCAAAGACACTAAACTAATACATCCATTGGGAATATTAATGTGTAATGAATTAAGAATTATGAAAAAGAAATGTAATATCCACGTACATCAAGAATGGGTCATTAGACCAATGTGGTCCATAATTTACAAAGAATACCCCACTTCTCCATTACAGTACATCCCATCAAACATTTTCATGTGGGTCAATTCCCCTTTGGTTCTAAAAAATAATTATTCCCTTATTCATAATGAATACCCCTCCCCCCTCATACCCCAAGCAAGGTACCTTATTCCTGAAATCATGGTCTATCTATAACAACTCATGGGAACGAAAATTTGTTCTTTCTGCATGTTCTAGGGTGGATTTTGTTTTGATTAATTACCCATACATTTATCCAAGTATGGGATCTATATAGATTTCATAATATTCCAAAATAGTAATTATAAAATCTCTAATCATCCTATAGAAGGAATTGGTAAATGGGATCCATCAACTTAGTAGTTTGGAAGTGATGTATAGATTATTGTTTATATATGTTAGGACCACCATGATACCGTTATAAATTCCGACCACCATTTTCTTGAATGTAATATTAATACAGGTCTAGAACTCCAGGTATTCCTATATCCACCTATGTATAAAACCCCATGTTGGATGTAGGGTATGTCCATCCATTCAACCTTTCGATAGGTCCATCATGGAATTGTAGAAAATATAAAAGCTATAATGGGGCTTCAACATGGAGGTGTGTGAATTCAAATTTGGGGTAAAGATATTGTGATTCATGGCATGGGATATAGATTGGGGTCCCATGTTAATGTATGTTCCCTAAGTTGAGATATTGGTTACGGTAAAATTTGTGTTTTATTGCAACTAGGAATGTGTTACATAGTTTTTCTGAAATAGGATAATGATGTCATCCAGATGTATATGAAGATAGATTGATGATATATACTCCTTAAATATTCATTATGGTTCTTCTATATGTGTTCAAATAATTAAGGGATGGTAGTATCACATGCATCGTAGTAATTTGGCTCAACAATGTTGATCATCTCCATCATAAGATTTCAAACTTGTTCGTCAAATATAATTTTCTTCTATGTATCCATTGAGAGTCTGTAAGGATGTAATGAGATACCATTATGGATAAATAATTATTTTGAAAAAAAATAGAAAAGGATTGGACTCACATATGACAATCAGATAGGTGACCTCACACCAGTTTCCCACACAGGTCTATGTGCCACATTGATAAAAGAATACCTGTCATTGAAAAATAAACTTCATTGAACATACTAGCGTAATGGGATCAATAGAGAGGCGCCATAAATGAGTGATAGTGAAGGATGAAGTCTTGGGGACCATGGATCTATTTATAGACACATGGACCCATATGTGGGATTCACACATTAAGCCCCTATGTGATCAAACCACATGGTGTGCCATAGTAAATTACTTGTGCAATACACTCTCTCCCTTCTCCCTTATGAAGGATAAATTTACATCATTTTAGTTACATTAGGATCAAACCATCATCTTTAAATCTGATCCAACAATAGGCGGATTTTTTTACACCAATGTTATTAT
This sequence comes from Viscum album, assembly GCA_963277665.1. NCBI lineage: Eukaryota > Viridiplantae > Streptophyta > Magnoliopsida > Santalales > Viscaceae > Viscum > Viscum album. Next base: position 1,914,344,177 of record OY728120.1, read on the forward strand.
GAAAATGAGGAGTTATAATGGTGAATAATTAAATGAAAGGAGATGATATTAATTAAAATGGTCAAGAAATTTTTTAAAGGAATATCATTTGGGGCCAAAATTAGTATCACCACTTATTTCAAACCAATGTCCTAGTGTATGTTCACATGCCCCATATAGGGGCACTGAGGAGAACAAATTAGGTCTCACCTGCTCGCTGAGCATTATGAACCACCTACTTCATTAAGGGTGCCAAAATTACCTATTAATTGGAGACTAGTATGCTTATTTGAGACTATGAAAAAATCCATAGACATATCTAAGCTCTTCTCTCCCTATTCCCTCACCTAGGACCAAAACAATGTCATGGAAGCACTCCAAAACTCAAGAGAATAAAGAATTAAGGTGGAAATGGTGAAAACGGACCTCAACAATGTGAAATAAAAAATCACATCTATGAGGAGACACTCCCCTCTAAACAAGAATGAACTAGAGTGAAGGTCCCTCCCCAAACATGGTTCATGTGTGAGACCCCACTAGTGAACCTAAGGATACCATTAGAGCCATGATAAAAGACATGTCCAAGTGTTTTCATCGATATTTTATATCATTGAGAATTCATCTCTAGTTCATACATTCCTACCCTGCATGAATCACTTTTGTTCCTCCCATACCTTACCCTACCTAAGCCCATCCCCATCTCGCCCATTAATCACATATACAAGCCTTATTTGATCCTTATTGATGCCATAAATGAAATAGAACATTGTTTCATGGTACTCCCATATTATGGATACCAAATAAAATCTTCCATTAAAGCCACCATAGTTTCACAAATATGGATAAAGACACAACATGGTCACTCCTATTCCGTTATGTATTCCTTTTGTTAGATGTTCTCTATACTTATCCAACCTTATAGGTCTGGTCCTCGGGGTGTGTGAAGTTATTAATCTCTTCGTTCATGAGGATCCCTACCATAGAGCTAGTTTCAGGGTCCCCTTGGTCTAAAAAATGATAGACATAACTTTGTATTTCCCATGTTTTCTCTAAGACACAAGTTTTAGGACCATTTCCCTCAATCATTATATCTGATAACATAGACCTCCTATTTCATATGGGGACGTGGGACATTCTTGTTTTTCATTTGATGGTGAATAGTGTTGAATCATCTCCTATCCTCTAGATCCTAGAGAAGGGAATCCCACATGGAGTAAGCCCAATCCATTATTATGGGATATATCTAGATAGATAATCAGATGTGAAAATCCTAGTTTTCAAACAACATAGCGGACTTTCACATTAAATCCCTCTCTTCTTCTCCCATTTCCCCATCCTCTTCCACCTTGGACCCATGTATGAAATGAATGTGTATATCCCCTATGTGATCGTCTGGTGTAGTATTACAGTGAATCATTCCTTCAAGACTCTCCATCTCACATCTCCATTCTAAATGATCCATCAGTATCATTTTCCATAACTTAGGATCAGAATACTTTCTTCTAATCCAATCAAATCCTGAGGGAGGAAGAGTTTGTTGACAACCTATTTTTTTGAGAACATTTGAATGGGAATAATTAAATGAAATAATAAGTGAATAATTCTATTGTTCACTAGATTCACCAAAGGCATGTCTCATAGGTCCTAAATCAGGGTCGCCGCTCAGGTCACACCTTTGCACTAGTGGTGGGGTGTAGGCCCTAGACAGTTGCACCTAATAGAACCAGTTAGATAAAACCTTTTCACTAACAACTTTGAAGTACCCTCATAAACTACCGAATTCACTAAGGGTCCCAAACAATTTCTAAAAGTTGTTCCTTCAAAATCCTCATTTGAATAAATGAAAATACCATGGATATTCTAAAAGATCTACTTGCCTTAGTCCTTTACCCAAGACCTCAAAACCATATAGGTTTCTCTCCAAAACCTGATTGAATATGTAATTAATGGGTATAATGTTTTGAACATCCTTTATATGTGTTAAATACAAAAACACATTTGTGAAAATCCACTACCATCTAATCATGAATAACCTAGAAAAAAGATACCCTCCTATGTCCATGAACAACATGAGACCCCTATAGGTATACCAAAAGAGACCCTTGGATCCTAGAAAAATTTCTCACCCAAGTGATGTTTCCTTATTTTTCTGTAATATGGAATTCATCCCTTGCTCGCAAAGTCCTACCCTAAGTGAAGAACTTCTATTCCGCCTATGCCTTACCCAACGTGAGACCACTCTAACTCATCCATTATTCTCATTTGTGAGGATTTATTGAGTGATATTCATACCAGCAATGGTTGGGAACCACATCAATGCGACTACCGTATGAAGGAGACCAAATAAAATACTAAATTATAGCCACAATACATTCACAACTGTGGTGAAAGACAGATTATTAAGACTCCAATTTGGTTATAAATTTCTTATATTTGTGGTGTATAGAAGTTGACCTACCCAATTAGTATTGTCCTAAGTGTATTTGAATTTATGATTCATATTAATCCTAACGCCCCCAACCCTGGAGGTAGTTTTAGGGTCCTCATAATCTCAGATAAGAGATCTAGGGCATTGTCCTTCCCATGTGGTCTCTAATATATAGGGGTAGGACTATGTATTTTAATCTTCCTATCTAAGACTAGGGAACTACAGTGTTATAAAATAAATGGGGATGAAGATTTTTTCCCTTTTATGGGTTTAGAGACTTATCCTACCCTCCACTATGGAACCAAAAGTAGGGAATCCCTCCTAAAGTATACCTCTATCCTTTATAATGGTTAGTTGATAAATGGATAGTCATGTGGGACTATTCGGGTTATGAAACAAGGGAGGAGAATATCACAACCATGATCTTTATTCGTCTCTTTTAGTCATAACCTCTTCTACCAGTGGAATAAGGATTTTCTATTTTCTAGATCTTTAACATCCACTTAGTTCTCACATTTGATCATGAATCACACAGTCTTTGAGGTCACCTATGAACATGATGACTGTATAATTTGATGCATGTCTCAATAGAGAATCATTTTATAGATCTTTATCTAGCCTTCTTTTATATGTCCTTCATATATTTGTGGGTCTTAAAAACCATATATTAATCTCAAAGGTCCATATCCCCTACAAGGAAACCCTATAGAGGGCATCTAAATGAGTTGGTCCTCACATACATGTATCCATCTCAAAAGGCCTTGTCCCATGTGAGATAGACCTTCATAAGACCATTATAGTCATGTTCCCTTAGTCTATTTCTAACCACATGGGATTTGATTCTCATCCAAAAGGGATACATGGGAAGGCTCTCCATGGTCCAAAACCAACACACCAAAATCACCATATTTTCAACTTTTCCATTTTCCAAGGATGGTAAAATCCTACCTGGAAGCCCACATACCTTCTGGGTTCCTTGGGATTTTTCGGTATAATTCCCACAAAAAGCATTTACTAGAAACGTTTCTCATACACATCCTTTCTTTGTGATGTTAAATTACCTTGTTTGATCCTCGTGACATTAACATAAAAGGTATTATGTTTCCCATTATGTGACACTGAACTATGTGAGTTCAAATAATTTTTAGGACACTTAAGAAGCCCATTTCATGGTCCTAATCATAAAATAAAAAAAATTATCACACTATATAATGATGAACTCTCGTATTCCCCAATATGTTTCTTAGACCAAGCACCACGATATTATTAAACCAAATCATTTCAAACATATGTGAAAAAGTATACCATCGATGAACAACCATAGATACAGATAGATTTCTCCATCGATAAAAACCTCATGAACATACAAATGATTCTAAATTTTATATATACAAATAATATATTGTAAATTTATGGGTGACATGATTTATACATGGTATTTAGAAAACTATTCACAAAACTGTCTTAAATATTTGATAGATTCTAGTTGTTGGTGATAATCCCCCATAAAAGGGTGTTATGTGCCAGAAATCCCATCCTTTTAACCAGTGTGATTCCTTCAGAGTCCTTGGTTCAATTTACCAATGACGTAATTCCATTATATTGTTGTTTCATGAAACATATCTAATAAGGGAACAGTTTGGGTGACTCCAACTCAATGATGAAATCCCATTAGAATCTATTCGAAAGAGGAGTATTGTACATGAATGATTAAGTGACATTAAAACCTCCAGAATACAGACTTCTAGTGTGAAAGAACATTCCCCATTATTTTCATTCAAAAAACTATATTTCCAAATCTCATTACCATACTCTGGGATAAATTCTTAGAAACACTTTTTAACTAAATTCAAATTCTAGATCAAGCTGGTGATTGTCCCAATAATTTTTCTCTTAATCTTTTATACCTTGATGTGTTGATGAATAGATATAACCTTCCTTTTAATTTATTTAGCTATCATAGGTCCTAAAACCATTGTTTTTCTAACTTTATTCCAGTGTGTTGGAGTTATACACTTATTTCTATAGAGGGATTCATAAGGATCCATATAATTTCTTGAGTAAAAGATAATGTTGTATAAAAACTCAACTAGAGGAAGGTATTGATCCCAACCACCTATAAAAAATAAAGAAAAATATAATAACATATCTTCTTAGGTTTTTAATTTTTTCCCCATAATGACAATATGTCTTTCCCCAGATCTCGAATACCTGGATCTGATGTCATACTGAGGATCGAATTCGGTTCAGGCTTTGAGAAAACAACTACTTCTTAAATTTTATGTCTGCTAAAAAATGATACCTGAATTTTTTTTTTCATAAATTCATGGTGAGCATAAAAATTCCTAATAAGGGATTCAAAAATAACATAACCCACCCAAAATTACATTTGAAAATATCCTTTAAAACATTTCACTAAAAATCTTCCTAATGGAAATCTATAACATATGTAACATGTTTTAATATAAGTACTTAACTAGAAATATGCTAACAAAAATTCAAGGATACACGATTCAGAAACAAGCATTCATAATTGGAGTAACAGATAAAAGAAATTCTAAACATGTATGACATTATAATATGTAAGTACAGATTAAACATCTATGTGTAATGAATAATCAGAGTTGTGCGTTAAGGCAGTAACTTCAATTTCATACACCGAGTACTAAATCACTAAGTTCTAAACATATGTCATTCCATAAGCATTGACTTTTCTGATACTTATATGTACCGACTCTTAACCATGGGTATTCTACTAGTCGAATATCTGTTTGGTTAATTAATTATCATACACATAATGAGGGAATGTATAATTCCAGACATTCATTTCTGTGTCAAGGCCTCAGCCATGACCTAGGGGCTAACTGTAACCGGACCCCAACTCAGAGTGCCTTTGTAACCAGACTCCATCTCGGAGAGCCTCTTTAACAGGACTACAACCCAGAGGGTATACTATTACCATACCCCAACCAGTAGGGCTTAATTTCACTAGTCACCAACCTGGAACATACTAGTCCAATACATTCCTCATATGTTTAATAACGCCATATATCCAAAGTTTCCCATACCAATTTGAATACCTAATTTTGGGTCTTTTATTTGGGGTGTCTCATACCACTCCAAATAAATAAATTCTCAATTCATTATCAAATGTGATGAATAAAAAATAGTTTGATTTAACAAAAAAATTAATATCATTAGAACTACTTCCATAAACATTCAATGCAGTACATTGCATGTTTATAACATCAGATAGGTTTTATTAATGTTAAAATAATGCGCTGATAAATTGAAATTAAATTATGCTAAATCATAATATGACAGTTATTATTTAAAAAATAATTTTACCAACTTCATGCATAAAAAGTAAACATTCTTTGTGAATGCGATATTAATTTAAAAAACGCATGTAATGAATGGATGGGGTTACCACATAAAATGAAAGTTCTTTAATTTTCGAAATCCTTGAGTCATGGAAATGAACATTTATAGTTAAAAATAAATAATTTTAAATTAATATAGTTGTCATTTGTACACAAGGAATGTGCTGATAAATGGTCACGTATTAATAAGTGGTCATCCCTTATGTTACATTGCATAAGCAGTGAAACATTCGTTCTATGAGAAATTAATTTCGCGTATCAGCCACATAATTTAACCACTGACTTTTGTTTTGGGCCACTTTAATTCGATTTACGGATAAAGCTTATGGGGGAATACATATAACCATATATATATACATAAAATATGTATATGATGCACCCTTACTTTATATATTCTTAACAAAATTCAAATATATATATATATATATTAACATCTTAAATTTAATGTAATTTGATTAATTTTAACCAACCCTTAGAATCATAAAAGTAATTCATATTTTTAGCAAATGAAATCCCTTGCGAGAACTATAAAATTAGAGATTATAAATAAATAAATAAATTTTCCTTACATTATTTTCAAATTACCAATTTGTAGAATTAAAAATCCGGCAAATTAAAACTCTATGGGTGTTTGTGTAATAAATATGCCAATCCATTTGAACCCAAAACTATATTCGTATAGAAGCCTTTATTTATATATTGAAAATAAAATCTATAGTAACATAAAATAGAAATAGATTAAATTATGTGTGTACGTCCGAATATACATTAATTGTATAACAGAAAATAATTATAAATTAAAATATCCCTTCACTTATGTACACATAAAATGATCAGATATATAAGTTTGTATATATCAATATATACACGCTTATAACATCCAAAATTTTATCAAAATACTCCCTCCCAAAGAACAATATTTAGAGATAAATACTTATAATTTAAAACCCTTATCATTTTAAAAATTCCAGGTTATATATTCATATATATGGGTAAAATAATTTACAATAACATGGTTTAATAAAAACAATTTAAACCCTTTCAACGCATAGATTTAAAAATCATAACCCAGTTCGGAAAATAATGTGTTATAATGAAATATATATATTTGTATAAACATTTATACATAAGTATTTATGTTTATACCTTTGTAAAAAAATAGAAAACAAAATTGATCAAATTAACAAAACCCTAAAAATATATAAATTTAATGAAAAATATTAAAACATAACCCTTAAATCCATTAAATCACCTAAAACCAAAAACCCAAAGACCCAAGTTCAGTACAGAAGAACTTTTAAACAATTGAAAAATTATAAAAATACCATTAGGATCATATATAAGTATATACTATCAAAGAAACATGACAAGGAAAATTTACAACCCTTACAAACATAAGGTCGTAATATAATTAAACATTCGAGACAAGTATATTGAACCCTTACATCATAAACCTAAGATAAATATTCGAGAAAATTATTTAACTCTTACTAAATAAGTTTAACAATAAAAGTAAATATTAATTCCCTTATGCAAGACAATAAATTATAAAACGTAAGCAGAAAATCATTAGATGGCATATCACTTACGCAAATGGGTGTCACATCTCTATATATATTTTAAAACACTAAATTTTAAGGATGGTAAGTGTATAATAGAATGTAATTAAAAATTAAAATCACCCTTAATTTATTTGATAAACACCTTGTGGTAAGACTCGGACCCACCAAGAATGTGGTACAGTGCTCAATTTTGGAATTCAAGAACCCCTGATTGTGTGTGCAGGAACACAGTGAATTTTAAAGACTCCCAATCATTGTCTATATAGTATATATATATGTATATTGTTGAAAGGAGTATAGTAAACAAATTTTTATATATATTTTTTTTTAAAATAGGATATGCTATGATTCGGTTCAGAGAAAAAGTAAAACAAAATATCATATAAATTACATCCAAATCAAGTCAACAATATAACAATCTCAAAAGTAGATTCATCCACTATTCATAGTCCAAATAAAGACAAATGCGTGTGTTAAAACAAATCGGATATCCCAAAATAGAAGAACTCATGCCTACCTAGTTGATTGAGGAATAATTGAAATACATGAATCTATACATGGAGACCAAGAGAAAAACCCTAACCCACGTAGAGCGAAGACCGTAGTACCATAGTTCTCAGAGACTACAGATTCAGATCTGAATCTAGACTAATTTTACGATAGTGAAAGACCTCTGAGCTCGAAACCGGCCAAAAATGCTGCCTACCGAGAACCTCTTATTCTTCGGACGAAGCCCAAAGGCATCATGCAGACCTCGCACGGCCTCCCGCACTCATTGCGGCTCTTCCATGGCGTCATCATTCTCTCCCAAAAGAAACCTGCAGCCCTGTTCATGGAACCCGGCACTGCGATGTCACTCAACCTCACCTTGCTGAAACCCTAAATGCGACATGGACTTGCGACCTCTAGATGAGGTGCAGACTCCCTCTTTTTTCTGAATCTCATATCCGGCATGGGTTTTCTTTATTTCTTCTTTTTTAGTCATGTTTCCCTCCTCTAGATTAGTACCTAACCCTAATATGAGATTCACATTTTTTCCTTATTTTTTCCAATTTCATTATCCAATTTTCTTATATTTTTATACACATATCATTATATACTTTTAACATATATTATACCATTAAGATTCAAAAGTTAATCAAAATTAATAATATGTTAACCTTATCCTATCAATACTTTTAAAAGTGAATGTTATTATTAAATTCATTTATAAAACATATATTTGTACATTTCTTATCATTTACTTATAATTTTATAAATTGAATTCATAATGGTGAAGGTGTCATAACAATAATCATTATCATAATTTGTAATTTTGAAACCTTAGAAAAAAATGTAAATATTACACACAGATATATATATATATATATATTTGATTCAAGATAACAATAATTTTTATTAAAAGTTCGTTTATATATATGCACTTTATAACCTTATATTAAAATGCTTATAAACTTATTATTTTACTAAAAAAATTCAAAATATTAATAATGTTATAAAACTTTAACCAAAAATTTATAATCTATTAATTATGTATAAATACCATATAATTATTCATATATTAAATTAAATAATTGTCTGAAAATATAGAATAAATATATATATATATATATATATATCTTATTTTCAAATATATATATATATATATAACCATATAATATATTAATTAATTGTTTTTATAATTAAAAAAGTTCACTTTTACAAAACATTGGTTTAAAAATATTTTAAAGCAATAATTCTCAAAGCCATATATAAAAATATAAAATTTGTTTTATATAATTATAATTCAAATCTGGTTTACATATGCTTTTACATATTCAATATTTGAAAAACAAGAAACAAATTAGTTGTATTCAAATTTGAGTTCATTTATAATTAAAATGTTCTATTAATTAATAATTCATAAAGAGTAAAATTTTTTTAAATTGTACTTATAAATTAAACAATATAAATTTTATATTTTTATTATACAAGAAATTTTCATCAAATTAAATATATATACATTTAATTAAACACTAATTATCAATCAAAAAAACACCAATGCTTACTTTAATTGATTTCCAAAGGCAACACGAATTTTTAATGGCCAGGTAAACCCATATAAATACATGTTTATGGTATATCATAACTATGTTGGTTCATTTTACTCGGATGGCTCTATACATTATTTTTATGCTTAGTAACTGTTTAATTCTCTTGGAAATCAATTTTTTATTATGCTTGGTCCAACAACGAGGCCTACCTGCTCAGCCACTTCGTGGTGTTAGTCGGTCTCCCAATGGCTCTTCTTATATTTGATATTAGTTTCTTTGGCTGACTATGGTTTTCTTCCCTTTTGAGATATAAACATTTTAGTGGTTTATTAATAATATCTGTCTTGTTTTATTTTGAGAACCATTGTTTTAATGACTTAATAGTAAATAGTTATTATTAAAAGTTCAAAAGGTTAGGGCATCACACTATATATAGGAGGATGATATAGTGTTTTGAAACACAACTGTCTATCAAGATATTTTTGAAGACATTTCCAAAACATCATGTTAATCCTTGGATCCCAATCAAACAAAATGTAATGTGGTACTCCATTAAACCTTACCACTTATTAATTTAAATACTAGAATAACGATAAAGATAAAAATATTCACTAATAATAATGATGTGTGCTAACTTTTTAAGGTGATTGAATATAACCAATAAAAAATCATTCCATTTGAAAATTATTAAGAGACCAATGATAAAATCAGTGATGATATTTTACCATTACCATTCTAGTATAGGTAATGGAGGTAACATACCCATCAAATTTTGTCTCTCACCCTTAACATGTTGACATACCAGGAAGTAATTTACAAACATAATGATATCTCTCTTCATTCTAGCCCACTATAAATACTATTTCAAATCATTGTATATAATCATTCATCCAGGATGATTAAATAATGAAGATCTATGAGCTACCATTAATAAGTCATTCATAAAATCTAATATTTAAGGAACATAGAAATAGTTCATAAACCTTATCATTCAATCTTGATCATGTTCAAAGGTAATAACATATCTAACATTATTTTTTAGCTCTACACCTTCCTTCTAAACCTCTTTAATCGTTAAATGGATATACGTTTGAACATTAAATTGATCAAAAAACAATTTCTCCCTTATTTTAGGATTTCTAGATACATATATTGATAATCCATATATGTTGGATATTTTTTATCCCCATAACGGATAATCTAATATGATCTTTTCAACTCAAAACATCAATAACCATTTTATCTTTACCAATATGGTAATATTGTGAGATTTCATAATATATAATTTACATTAATCATCATCTATAAAACATATTTGACACCATATATGTGAATATATAAATTAAAATTTTTATATGTATATGTATAACAATTTTCTATGAAAAGATTATAAATCTAAAACATTAATGGAAAAATTATTGCAGCTAAGTAAAATTGATGATTTCTGTAATTTCAATCACTAACCATTAAATTTATGAGCCAGAAGATATGAAAATGTATATAACGACCAAAACATTTATCAATGAAAGTTACACTTTATCTAATTACATTTATTAATATGTAAAATCGTTATATAACCTATTTACATAATTAGTTTTATCTTTTTCGATTTTAAAATACCATTACGAATTGTAGTCATTGTTAATATAGGAGTTGAACAGTGTTCACATTTTTAGTATAAATATTTGGCTTCAACAAATCCAATTTTCTCATACTAAAGATGTTATGGCCTCATCCTATATTATTTTCCCATACAAAGCCCATTTTCAGATATTGGAAACGATGTGGAATCACTGCACTTCACTCATGACCAAGATCAAGCTGATCTTAAGCATTTTAATCATGAGAGGAACCACCTACAGAAGAAGTTGATGTTTGTAGAGATTACAACCCGAGAGATGTTATCTGATCCTCTCCAATATTATGTCACCATCGCACACCTTACCCTTAGGTATTATTTGTATTCTATAAGGCATTATGTTACAAGACCCTATCACTATAATTATGTGCATTATTTTTCTATAGAATAAACAATATACATACATTTTATTATTGATACTTTGTATGTAGTTTTTAAATAACAAATAATATTTTATGTAATATTCAACTAAGAAATCAATTTTGACGAATTATTGGATTATTGAATTAAAAATTATTTTAATAAAATATTATTAATAAATTACTTTTAAAATATATATGATTTTATAATTTCTAGGAATACAAATGTAATTTTTGAAAGCAATTTTTGTCAAAACACATGAATTTTCAATAAATGTCAGTTTTTATTTTAATTTTTAAAATTCACATATTTATAAAATTATCTGGATAAAATGAATATTTTTTTTGCATCAGGATGTTGAAATTTTCCTATGGTAAAGTGTTCATAATTTTCTATGACAGTCGAATTCTTGCATAAAAATTAAATTTCATTTAATTTTATAATGTGTATTATGACATCATAAGGACTTAATATTGATGTAATAAAATACTATAAACATTATGTTTGACAATATATGTCTTAAAATTAAAATAATGTTCTTTTATGTCTATTTGATTTATTTTTCATATCCATAGTGGACCCTCCAATACTTATAAAACATTTTTTCATTTTAAAATGATTTCCATGAGGGTGTGACTCATCTTCACATAATAAATCCAGACATATTATGATTTTATGCCATTTCACTTATAAAATAATGTATTTGTACTCTCCTTTGGAAAAAACCATGGTCAAAAACCAGGGTTTGGTTTGTGGTTTTGATTAGTTTAATGTGTGGTGTCCAAAACCTAAATAATAAAGAATTCACCCTCTTTTTGAATATAAATCCACCCAATCTCCAATTTCCTCTTCACTAAAATACTTTGAAGATCAAAAAACATCTTCCATTCTATCTCTATATCCTCCCCAGTCACCCCATTCTCCCATGAAGCCTCTCTCAAGGCTCTCCCAAACCTTTGTGATCACACTTCCATGTAAGGGATTTCTTCCTTTCTCTTTTTGTCCAAATTTCTTTATGTTTATATGCCCTTTTATTTTTAATTTCAAATGTGGGGGTATGATTTTGCACCTCCCACATACTGACCTATAAATTTTTAAATGATGATAGACCCCTTTATCCACCATTAATGTCTCCCATGTACACTAGTTACAATGCCGAAATTCCGTAATGAATTTATCTTTCCCCATTAACATTCCATCAATTATTTTGTATTAGGAATCTAAAATTCCATTATATATGGTTGTACATGAATCTATATGACCCAAATACTATCCATTTCATGTAAATATGATTAGAAATACATTTATCTCTTATCAACCATTTTTATGAATTTTTATGTCACGTCGTTATGCTGCCGAAATTACACAGCGATTTTCCACGACCAAGTCATTGAGTTGTAAATACCATGATCATTTCATTATCAAAGTTATTATCCTTTAGGAAATATTACTTCTGGATTATATAGTTTAATGTATGGATTCCACATTCCTTTATCATGGAATAAATAATGATCTTTAATGATTCCATGTAGTATGATCTATGTGGCACAATTATGCAGGAAATGAAATGTTTAAGTAGGGTGCGCCATAATAGCACTCCAATTAATCGGTTAAAGATTAATATCATGATATGTCATGTGATATAATGGTTTACTCATTCTAATTCATGTGCAAGGATGTTTTAATCATTCTATATGTGAGTTGTGCCTTGGCTCATGCTAATATCATGTTAAGTGATGATGCCACATTTCCCTGTTATGATAATCATGTAATATCATAACATTATGTTCATGTTTCTCTTATGCTCAATTGATATGCCTATTTCCTAACATTTATTGAATTATTTATGTTATTTCTTGTTTACTCTATTAAAAGGATTTATAGATCACCCTTTTCTTATGCATGTCCTCTAGTTATCCCATGCAATACTATGAACGATGGAATGTAGTGGTCATGTAAAGGATATTTTCAATAGAGATGTTGTGTTTCATGATTTAATTCCTTATGTAATGTTCCTAATCCACAAAGTAACTATACCTATAAATCCTTATATATTTAATCATGTGATTTTTTTATATAATAAATCTTGTTTAGGTGTGTATTAAAAATAAGGGTGGTTATAGTTGGATTCAATGGACAGGTTTTGTTATTATGGAGATCATGATTAGAAAACTGTTGTGAAATCCTTTGAGAGAAAACAAATTTTAATAAAAACATCCCTATGTAATGGTGAGTATTTAATATCTATTTTATCAAGCACATGCACCCCTATCTGGATACGAGCTCTTAGTGGCGGCTCTAGCGCAAATGTACATAGGTGTGAAAACTCCGACCAGGAGTTTTGGATTTGACCAGAGGTATCCGGGTACACGACAATGGGCCTTGCTGCATTCTTGGTTATGACACTCCCTTGGAATATGCTTTGGTAAATTCACAAGTTTAGTATAAACTAATATTATGGGAATTCCATCTAAAAATATTTGTCTATATGTAGATAATTTATAACATATATTGAAGCCTATAAATTCATAAGTTGAGCAAATAAAAATAATTTATATGTCATCATTTTGGTCACTGGATTACCCTTTATGTGTAACCCCAAACATTCCTTTTATTATAGCCAATGGACAGTAATAGGGGGACTCGGTTTAACAACGATTCGAAGATAAATTTGTTGAATGTTCTATTGATATTCCCAATAAAATCAGAGCAGGAATCGCTAACATTGTCACGAAACACTCTCAGTTAACTCAAGCATTGGATAGAAACATGTGTTAAGAGGAATGCTAAACCCTGCTAACAAAAAAAACAATATAGATCTTCATGAGACACAAGCCTCCTACTTTTAATGGATCATTTGATCCCTCAATCACCGAAAAATGGATCAACTCCATTGAAAAGATCTTCTATTTCCCTCAATGTTTCGAACAAGAAATGGTTCATTTAGTTGCTTATTTTCTGGAGGGTGAAGCTAATAAATGGTGTACAATGATAAAAAATATAAATCTTGTGTAAAATATCGAGGTGTTGGAATGGAAGGATTTTCAGAAAATGTTTTTCTCTAAATATTTTCTCCACACCCTCCGACTTATATTGGAAAGGGACATCTATGACCTCATGCAAAAAGACGACAAATATGTCAGAGCGTATAAGGAAAACATCAGAAGTCTTGTACGATAAGCCTCTAAAATTGACGTTACCCCCAAATGCAAAGTTGACCACCTATTTGGTTGGCTAAAACCCCGAATATGAAAATACCTAGTGATTCGTGTCTTCAATAGCTATAAAGAAATAGTTTGATGTCCTGTAAAAGTAAAAATGGATATTAGAGAATCTCAGGTGTATCACTGGGATAAGAATCATAAGTTGGAATTTAATTCTGGTAGTCTAATGAACAAATCCAATGGTTCTAAGATGATCCAACACCCTCCATTCCGTAGGTGTGAAAAGAACTACCCTGGAGATTTCTTGAAGGGGTTGAGGAAATTCTTTAGCTGTGGAAGAGTAGGGCACATAGACATTAACTACCAATAAGAAAAACAAGCTTATGTAATAGAGGAGAGGAACACTCAGTTTTAACATCAAATAATTTTTCATTTTTTAAAAATTATTGAACCATGACACCTTTCAAATCTGTTCACTATTCCAAGGGTTTCCAGATGCAACAAACAACCTCTAATGCAGCAGGGTATAGCTTTTTCCATCACTACCAGGGAAGTGAACCCCGAAAACAAATTGGAGATAGTTAATCTAGTCATTTATTCACAAATAAAGAATGTACCTTTCATTCTGGTTCTTCACATTATTTTATATCCAAAAATATTAGTAGAACAATTCCAACACCACCACAAATCATGTAAGTAAAGATGTTTGTAAGTACATAAAATGGGGAAAAAATTTATTCCCATGAATATAACTCCTCCCCAGTCAAAATATTTGTAATGAACATTCCAGAGAAAATCATCATACACCATTGTTTATAATTTTATGCAATTCATGGTATGGACTATAATTCCTTCTCTATAACGAAAATAAATTTCTGTGAGTAGGAAATCACTCTCCATATGGTGAATTGACCCATGATTCTGTAGAAGTGCAAGGAAGAGGATGTATCTTCTTTAGCTCTATCATCTCATGTGTTGATATTACTACTTTATGAGCATTTGTATCTGGAAATGATGATTGAGTATAAGTATGAAACAATACTTGAATACATTCCTATTGTGAGGTAAATTTCTAAAGGGTTTCTAGAGGAATTTCCTTGTCTTCCTCCTTGAAGAGATGTTAAATTCCAAATTGATTTTATACCTGGGGAATTTCCAATATCCAAGAATATGTATAGAATTGTTGTTGTAGAACATGAGGAGATAACAAAACTACAAAAATTGAATATGGATAAAGGGTATATATGCCCAAGTATTTCACCATTGGGTGTACCTGTCAACTTTTTCAACAAGAAGAATGGGTCAATGCGCCTTTGCATTGATTATCGTGAGAACAACAAAATCATTATTAAGAACAAGTATCCTCAGCCATGAATTGATGTCTTGTTCAATCAGCTATGTGGATCACAATTCTTCTCTAAGGAGGTTTTTTAGTCATGATATTACCATGTTAGGTTGAAAAAAAAAGGATATCCCCAAGACTACTTTTCGTACAAGGTAGCGGCACTATGAATTCATAGTAATTCCTTTTGGACTCACTATTTCCTCGGAAATCCTAATGGAATTGATGAATAGAGTCTATAGATATTACCTTGAAAACTTTTTTGTAGTATTTATAGAGGATATTATAATACAATCCATGACCAAGGAGGATCATGAGGAAAATCTAAGCATTGTACTAGAGACATTGTGAAAGGATAGTCTCTATGCAAAGTACAACAATGGTGAGTTCTGGTTGAAGGAATTCTGATTCATGGGTCATATCAACACAAGAAGTGGGATATCTATGGATCCCTCTAAGGTAAATGAAATTGAGGTTTGGTTGAGGCCAACATTGGTAATGGATATCTGTAGCATCTTAGGATTAGCTTGTTATTATCACCGATATTTGAGAAACTTATCACAATTGTTCAACCTCTTACCAAGCTAGTTCAGAAGGGAGTAATGTTCTCTTGGAGCGAATAATGTGAATAGAGCTTCAAGGAGTTTAAATGGAGGCTTATCAATTCGGCTGCACTGACATTACCCACAAGTGGATAAATATTTGTGGTATTTAGTGATACTTCAAAGAAGGGCTCGGGTTGTGTGTTGATGTCGAATGACAAAGTCATTGCATATGAATCAGCACAATTGATAGTTTAGAAGAATAACTATCCAACCCATGATATGGAGTTGTATATATTGATCTTCACTTTAAAATTTTTTTAGCATTACCTCTTAGGGGATAAGTGTGAAATATATATATACAAAAAATGACTCAAATATATATTTAAATAGAAATAGTTGAACATGCACCAATGAATACAGTTAGAGCTGATCAAAGACTATGAATGCTCAATCCATTACCACCATGGGAACGCGAAAAAGGTGGTAGACCGTCGGACTATAAATGACCCATCAATTCTATCATGAATGAGATTTGAAAAAGATCCAATCTTCTTAGATTTTATGAAGGTGTAAATGGGAATCATAAAGAATGGAATAACACAAATCCTTTCCAAAATGATTTCTCAACCATCTCTTTTCTTAATTTGAAATAATTCTCAAAAGGATGATGTTTGAATTCATAAGAAAGTGGAATCAATCATAAAAGCAAAATCATCAGAGATTGATATTATTGAATAATTAATTGTGAGATTTGGGACAAGATAATGTGTTCCATCAAATCCAGAGTTAATGAAGGATCATTTGAATGATTCACATAGTTCAAATTTCACCATTAACCCTATAAAAACAAAGATGAATTGAGTTCCTTGGGATCATTATCCATGGGATAACATGAAGAAGTAGATCACTGAGTATACATCAAATTTCCTGGTATGTCAGCAAGTGAAGTCAGAAAAAAATAAGTCTAAGGGGATGATGAAACCATTACCCATACCTACATGGAAATGGGATTACATCACCATGGACATTGTCATTCAATATCTGAATACATAAAACCGAAACAATGCTATCATGTTTGTTTTGGATCATTTTACAAATACAACACACATCATTGAAATTTGGGAGGATTTATGATTGGTACAACAAGAATAGATATATATCATTGATGTGGTAATGATGCATGGATTACCACCATCAATTGTATCTGATCAAGCTACAAGATTCACCTCTATATTTTGGAAGAGTCTTCAACATGCTCTGTATCCTTTGATGAACATCAGTACGTCTTATCATCCTAAAATTGATTGCTAATCTGAATGGACATTCCAAACACTTGAGTACTTGTTGAGAGAATTCTCAATATACTTCAAAGGAGTATGGGATCAACATCTTTATCTATTTGTGTTTCCTTACAACAAAAATTTCCACTCAATCAACAAAATATCTCCATTTGAAGTCCTTTTTTTGAAGAGGATCAGAACACAATCATGATGGGATTAAGTTGGGGAGAGAAAACCCATATTTCTAAAGATGGTCGAAGAAATGTTGGAGTAGGTCAAGACCATATAGCTGCACATTAAAGTAGCTCAGAGTTTAAAAAAGAACATTGCTAATAACCGTCGATGAAACCTAGAGTTTGATGTTTGAGACATGGTTTTCCTCCACACATCTCCATGTAATAGAGTCATGAGATTTTGTATGAAGAGAAATCTTAGTCCGAGGTACATAGACCATTTTGAGATCCTTGATCGCATTGGAGTAGTGGCCAATAGACTAGAACTGCCACTAAACCTATCTCATATACATTATATATTCCTTGTATCACTCTTGAGGAAGTAAATACCTGACCCGTCACGTGTACTCAATTTATATTTGGTACCATTGAAAAATAACCTCTCCAATGAAGAGAATTCGGTGATGATCCTAGATCAAAGTGAAATAGTCCTACAAAATAAAAAAATGATCTTCGTGAATGATTTTTGGAGAAACCACAATATTGAGGAAGCAACGTCGGAATCAGAGGAAGTGATGAAGCAGAGTTACCCACATCTGTTTTACTGTGGGAAATGGAAAATTCAATGGTGAAATTTCTTAAGGGGGGGTGATTTTAATGACCTAAACTTTTATTCATGAAATTTTTTCTTGATCTAATTAAATGTCTTATTATGTAAAATGGTTATATAAAATATTCACATATTTATTTTTTTGTTTTTGGATTTTAAAATACCATTATGAATTGTGACCAATCCTAATATAGCTGTTGAACAACAATCTCATGACTAGTATAAATATAGGGCCTTATCAAATCCCACTTACTCAGAAGAAGTAAGTGATGGACTCATCCAGTATAATTTCCCTATAAGAAGCCCATTTTTAGGTGCCTAGAAAATAGGTGGCATCACTAGTATTTTCTCTTTACCAAGTTCAAGTTGAGCATCAATATGATAAGCTCAAACGAAACCGCCTCCGAGAGAAGTGGAAGTTGGTAAAGATTGCTACCCGAGAGATGTTATCTGAGCCACCCCAAGTGTTTTTATCCATCACACACCTTACCCTTAGGACTTATGTAGGTGATATAAGGGGTTACGTAATAATACCAAAGCACTATGATTATGTGCATTATTTTTATATAGAATAAAGAATATACATTCATTTTATGAAGGTTACTTGGTAAATAATTTTTAAAGCACAATTTTGTTTGTAAATATTCAATTTTTAAATCTATTTTAATTAATTAATAGATTTTTTAATTTAATATGATTATAATAAAATATTATTAATAAATTACTTTGTAAATAAAATTATCATATAATTCATCGGAATGAAATTGTACTTTTTGAAAGTCGTTTTGCCCAAAACAATGAATTTTGGATAAATGTCTATTTTTATATTAAAAGAAAGAAACCCATATTTAAAAATTATTTAGATAAAATTAATATTATCTATGGAATCAGAACATTAAAGTTATCCAATGGTAAATTTTTCTTAATTTTTGGAGACAGTGAAAATTTTGGGTGAAAATTAAATATCTTTTAATTATATATTATGGTTTATGAAATCATAATGACTTAATAGTGTTGTAATAAAATACTATAAACCTTATTTTAGGCCAATATAGGTTTAAAAATTATGATAATGTGATTTTTTGGTTTGTTTGGTTTATTTTTTATAACCTTAGTGGATCCTCCAAGAATTATAACACATTTTTTTCATTTTGAAATGATTTCCTTGAGAGTGTGAATCATCACCACATAAGAAAGTCATATATTTTAAGAATTTATGACGTTTTACATATAAAATAATGTTTTTTACTCCCATTGTGAATGAACCATGGGATAAACCATGGGTTGGTTTGTGTTTTTGATTAGTGTAATGTGTGGTGTCCAAAAGCAAAATAATAAATAAATCACTCTCTTTTCATATATAAACCCACCAAATCTCCAACATCCTCTTCAATCAAAGCCTTTAGACCTCGACCAACCTCTTCCCTCTCCAATATAAAATCCTCCCATGTCACCCAATTCTCCCAATAAGCCACTATCAATCCCCACCTAAGCCTTTAGGATCACACTTTCAAATAAGGGATTTCTTCATTTTTCATTTTATGTCAAAATTTAATTATGTTGTTATGACCTTTTATTTTCAACTAAAATTGTTGGTGTTTGGTTTATAACCACCCAATACTTACTTATTTATGTTTTAATGATGAAATACCCCTTTATAACTCATTAATATCTCCCATATACACTTGTTACCCTGTCGAAATTCAATAAGGAATTTCTCCTACCTCGTATCCATTCAACAATTCTGTGGTATAATGAATACAAAAATCCATTATTTTTTTGTTCCATATATCTATATGACCCTGATACATTCAATTTCATGTATATGTGAAGAGACACCACTTTATTTCTCATAAACCATTTTTGTGAATTTTTATGTAACATCCTTATACTGCTAAAATTGCTCTGTGATTTTCACCTTTATGAATGATTACTTAATGAATATAGAGTTTCATGTATGAATTAAACATTCCATTATCATTGTATAAATTATTATCTTTAACTATTCCATGTTGTATGATCCATGTGGAACATTTATACATGAGATGAAATGGTTATGAATGGTGCGCCCTGATATCGCTCCAATGCATGGGTAAACTGTAGTATCACAACACATCTTGTGCAATGAGGGTTTAATCATGCTTATTAAAGTGAAATGAATGTTTATTCATGATCCATGTGCAATAGGCCTTGGATTATACTAATATCATGTTATGTGTTGTTTCCAAATTTCCATGTATTGATAATCATGCCATATCATGTCTTTATGTTTGTGATTCTCTAATGCTCCATTTATATGCCTATTTCAAAAAATGTATTTTATTGTCAATGTTATGACTTTTTGACTCCCGTAATGGGCTTTATAGTTCACCCTTTTCTTATTCATGTCCTTAGGTTATCCCATCCAATGCTAAGTGTAAGGGAATGTAGTGGTCATGTAACAGGTGTTTTCAATAAAAACATTGTGTTTCGTGTTTTATATCGTTATGTAATGTTTCTAAGCCCCAAATATACTAGACCTATAGATATTCACAGTTGTATAAAGTTAATATTTTATGTAATAAATAATGTTTATGTGTTTATTAAGAAGAGGGATTGTTATTATGTCATTCTATATAATTACACATAACAGTACCTTCTTATATTCATAACTATAGATTACAAAGCCTTCTACAATATAGGGTAAGTTATGCAACAGTCTAATAACAAATCTTCTATTTAGTTCCTTGAAATTTTCCACACACTCATTTTCTAGAGGTAATTGTCTCCCTTCTGAGGTGACATAGTAAGTGGATTGATATTCCTGAGAAATCCACCAAAAACTATCAATAACATCAAGATAAACCATGAAAACTTTGACTCTCAATTTTCAGGGTCAGTCTATCCCATCATTCAAAAACCATATTATTTGATGGATCTACAAATATACCCTATATTGAGATTATATTACCCAAAATGAAACATTTGGAATCCAAAATTCACACTTTTATTATTTTTCATATCTTTTATCTTTTCTTAGCATCATTAATACAATTATCAATTGATATTCATGCTATTCCATTCTCTTTTTATATATAATAATATATTCTTATAATAAATACATAATCTGATCAAGGTAATCTATAAAGAAAATATATATTAAATTGACTGTGATTATAGGAGAATTAGTAAGAAAAAATTGCATCAATATATACTCATAGTGTCTGCACCATATATATAATGCATTCTTTGGTTTATCCTCCTTCTAGAAAAAAAATTGATTATTTCCAAAATGACTTTAAATCATTAAAAGGTATTAATATCCATGTAGTTGATCAAATAATCCCTAAATATAGGGTAGATGATACTTTTTCTGGATCATGATCATGTTCATATCCTAATATTTAATTCAGAATCCGAAAGATAAATCAAGATTTTTAATAAATTGAAATGGTGTACCCCAAGGTGACACACTTGTCTAAATGAATCCCCTTTCAAGGATAACTTATATTTACTTCTTCAGTTCCCACAAGTCAATTTCTTCTATTCTATATTGATTCATTGAAAAACTTTGTTGTGGAAGGTATGAATTCAATTGAAAACTAAACATCACGCTTCAGTGGGAAACAAGGAAAATCTTCTAGAAATATATAAAAATATCCCATATAATAGCCATATCATCAATGATTAGTTTATACCCAACCATCTGAGATAAATTCCCCATTTTAATAGGAATTAAAACAAATAGAATAGATCTGATTTTAAATATAAATCAATCTTATTATCACACTAATAAACGATCAAAGGATAGATTTTTTATATCATATTATTATTCCATTTTCACATAAATTACTGTTGTATTTATGTATATAAAACTAATACATTCCAAATATATCATATAATTAAACCATAGAGTTAATGAAAAGATTTCATGGAATCACATTCTCACAAACTTCAACCAGATATGGGTAATATATATGATATTTGATCATAATACCATTAGAGGTTTTCAATACTAATTATATATCTAATTATTTGGGTGGAATCTTTATAACATTGTAAAATTCTCAATATATGAAATAATGAGTAGATTTAGAGACAAAATAGACATTAGGAGTTCAAAATTTTGTGGTAACTATACGTTTCACCACATTGCTATCACACCCCTCATTATAAATAGTGATCATATGAGATTTACCATTATCCGTTGGATTAATTTGTTTTTATCATCAATCCACATTTACCATTAGTATTGGGAACAAGATAGCATTGATCCCATACTGCATGTATTTGATGCATTGGAGTGTTTTTTGTGCATACTAACAATCATTCCCTTTATTTTCCTCATTAGTTAAATTTTTCCCATCTCATCAGCATTTGATTTCATATAGATATTTCCTTCAAAAAATAAAATAATTACCAATCCTCTTATTAAAATTTCATCCTTGTTTCCTTCCACACATCATGATTGAAGGAAACCTATTCTTCTTCTCTTCGTGGTTTTTAGATATTCCTTCAAAATCCATATTCATATTCTTATAAAAAAAATGATATATATAGTTAAATATGATTTCCATTTCCACCTTTATAGAAAAAATAAATATTTATTCAAAGATAATAAAGTCCCTTATATAAAAGCTCATTTAATGACATGGTTTGATTCCAAAAAATAATCAGTCATCCTCACATTCATGTTAGATGATAATTCTAAATTCATACCTCCTTGGTCTTGTAAAAGATACCACATAGGTACCAATAGACCCATAATCCTTCTTCATTAGTGAAGGAATAGTTATTTATTTTGTAGGAAGAATATGATGGAATTATTTATTGAAAAATAATCTCTCAAACTCATCCAACTCGATGGAATCAATTTCACCATGTCACATTTATTTTTAATAAAAGTACATTGTTTATCCCCTTAATATTCAATAATGAATATGATGGAATTACTTATTGAAAAATAATCTCTCAATATCATC
Organism: Viscum album; assembly: GCA_963277665.1. Classification (NCBI taxonomy): domain Eukaryota; kingdom Viridiplantae; phylum Streptophyta; class Magnoliopsida; order Santalales; family Viscaceae; genus Viscum; species Viscum album. Next base: position 1,914,367,636 of record OY728120.1, read on the forward strand.
CAACTCCAAGGAATCAATTTCATCATGTTCACAATTATTCTTAAATAAATTCCCCCATTTATCCAATACACCATCCAAATGATTGACATCAAAAATTTATTTTTCATTATATGAATAGTAGATAATGGAAAATAAATTTATTGTAGTTTTTATCAAATTATTAGTAGCTATAGGTTTAGTGGAACCACTAAAAGAAGTTTAAAATATCTTTATGAATGACTCAACAAAACTATGCTTCCTCATTTTCTCATTTTGATGTTCATTATGAACATAGAAACAAGATTTTTCATTGAATATTACATAACATTTGTAAATATATGAGGAAAATATTTGATTTTTACAAGACAATCAGTATTAACATGTTTCCATCATGCATCATCCATTAACTAACTCCCAAAAAAAAGTTTAAGCATCAATAATCAATGTGTGGAACCACTTAATCTTGAAAAAGAAATTATAATATGTTTATTTCATGACCACTTATTTTTAATCTATGACACCCTAGGTTTATCCTATTTTATTCATAGTCATCATATAGTTAAATCCTTATTGACAACTCATAACGAGTTTCTAAATTTTAAAATCATATCCCTGGGGAATGTCAAACTACGTGTGCAGCAAGGCCGACTGTTGTGCACTTTGGTATGATTGAGTCCAACTGAATGCACACTATTATGAGTTATTACCACTATGTACCTATTTTCTAGAGCCACATCCACTTTTAGTATCAATACATTAATGTGATTTATCTCAGACCACTCACTCTGTAATTTACCCAAATTATAGGATATTTTCCTATACATTGACCCATTCATTGATTTATCCTTATATATCTCCATAGTGATCTCACTAAAGATTTGTAATCATTTTTTCCAAATGTTAACGAAAACATTCCATAATTCCATCTGTAATGACCCAAACATTGAATAAATAAATATCACATCCCAATAAATAAATTTTCATTATATAACATAAAAATACAAACCAAAATCATTATGTCTCGTGCCTTTGGAAACATGGACACTTAAAAAATCGGTCCATAAGTGGGTTATACCATTTACCAATAAATTCATCATTAGTTAAATTCTCCTAAGTAATATCATACATAATAAATTTTATAATAACCTACGGAAAGGTTACATAATAAAGGGTGATCATAGATTCTCAGTAGGGGTAAATAAGGGAGATATCACTATATCATGACAATAAGAATATGCTAACATGAGAATAACATTTAAAAACTACACCTTGCCTATCATAGAACATAAAATCTAGTCAGGAATAAATACTTGTAGTTCATAATACAAAAATCACAATGGAAAATAATTACATGAACCTTGAGAATATAATATTTTCATATGGAATAGATTTTTGGAATACACATATGTATAGAAAATCATTTAATCAATATTTGAAGACATATTTCAAAGACTATCATAGTGTAATGGGTTCACTTCCCAAACCATCATAATAGTTAAAGTTAACTCCAAAGACTATCATAGTGGATAGAGTCCCATTATAATCAGTTTTCAATCCCCATTTCATTGTTATTAATCTCATGAGACATCAATCATTACCTAATTCATTAGAGGGAGATACAGGTCCCTCCAGTCAAATAATGGAAATAATACACACATGTGCCACAATATCAGAAAATATTCATCATATCTAAATATATGTAATTAAATGCATTTAATAAAACATTTCGTCAAATTATAACTGATGAAATTGTTTTTTCACAAACATCATGTGATCATAAACATAAATCATCAGAAGAATGAATAAAGACAATATCATTAGATTATATCAACAAAGAAAATTTAGAAACATTAAAAGAGTACATATTATAAGAAAAAATATATAAAATAAAAATCACTTGGAACATTTCTTAAGGAAAATAAAATCTCTTTTAAATCAATCTTTATAAACATAAATATTAATAAAATATTGTGGAAATAATTTTATTTGAAAATAACCCTGAAAACAAGCAATATAAGTATTTAAATTCATTTAAAACATTTCTTGAGTAATATATAATTTTATAAAATATCATATTTTTGAAAATATAAATTTATCATTTTTTACATAAATATGTATCCTTGAATATAATCCTGAAAACTAATAAAGGATGCTCAAAAAATAATTTAAAACATTTTTTTGAGGAAAATAATCCGTACAATTGAGTGAAAAATTTAATAAAACATTTTCAAAATATTTTTCTTCAAAAATAAATATTAAAACATGTAATGGAATTATTAAATCATTGATTGTTCATGGTTGAATAAAATTTCATTAATGTAATATATGTAAAAATACTCCTTTTACATTGTTAGATAATAAAAAATGGGTCGTGTTTCGAAAAAAACCTAAATGATCATTTGAAAACCTTTTTTAAAAATTAAAATGTGGGTAAAAATTACCATAATAAATAATCCAAATAATGTTAAAAACATTTTTGAAAACATTTTTTAAATCACGGTTTGGATGAAGAGGGGTTTTTATATAAAGAGAGAAATAATGATCATTTCACTTAAAAATATTATTTGGAAATCATGAATAAAAAATGAGGGGAAAATGATGGTAAAATATATTATCATGAGATAAAAATAAGAGAATAAAATTATCTGATTCTTGATATAATTTTTATAATATTTCATCATCAGAAGCATAAATAAAATAATATTGAAAAATGGTGATATTTTCTCATAAAACCCTTACCCTATAGTTAACTTTGATTCAAATTATCCATCAAAACAGTACCATTAATGAGAAAAAATATCATGAGAATTAACAAATTAATGGTATTAAATGTCAATAGGGTTGTATATACACCTCATAAAAGTAGTTAGGTGAAAAACACAACATATACCTCCAAAAAGGAATATTGGGACAATAATATCATATATTGAGTTATTGTTTCCTGGAAAGCAATGTAGAATTATGAATAATTAATATAAATTTATTAAAAATATATTTCAGTATAATATATATATATATATATATGTATCATATATGATGTACTTATATCATTTTATTGCCTATTTATTAATAATTCCTTGTCAATATTTGTTTTTGTTTAATAACTACTTCCATTTTTTACTAAAGATATAATTTATTATTTTTGGTCCACAAGTTTCGATAATTTTTCTACGGTATAAATAATTTTAACTATAACATAAATATCATATATATTCAGCATATACGTATTTATATTAATATATAACAGTTATAAAAATAAATGAAATACATTATTCAAGGATACAATAGGTTATATGTACGCATGAATATTATTTATGTTTTATTGATCAATAGATAGAAAGATAGGTAAATAATATATTAAAATTATATAATTATTTTTATGTCTTATATATTACATTTTTCATTAAATTTTCCCTAATCCCATTTTTTTCAATGTGTTAGTGAAAAAATTCACATTGATTCAGGAGGCGGTGGTCTGTCGTACACATGCTTGGTATTATCATATTCTCTACAGAATTGAAATTAAAAATTTATTTATTATATTATAATTACATAAGTAAAAATATATTATAAATATCACATATAACCAATACATACATCATTATATACATTCATGAGAAGTGGTGGTGGAAAACCCATTACGTCAGTTCGTGAGGCTGTAGTCTACCGTACATATGATCAATGGGAATGTTCCCAATTTGGGGGAGGATGATATGGTTTTAGGACCATAAATAAAATTAAAAACCATTCAAAATATGGAATATAATTAGGTAATAAGATAATAATTTCTCATTATTAATTGATTCATGTGGAAGATAAAATAAAATTAAATGCTCGAATATGGATTTTTCCTCTTCTTCGGACAAATACTTTTTTATAATGAAATTATTCCTATACTTAAATAATCAAAAAAAGGATAATAGGATATAGATACATAATTAAGGAATATATTTGAGATTTTATTATCTAAAAAATTGGGTTTTATGTGTTTATAAGATAGGAGAGTGGGTGGGCCTTTATTATTGAGGTGAGTGAGACACTTATAATTTCTTGAATGGAAAAAATTATACACATGTTTTAATCATAAATATAAGATATTTAATGGATCATTAATAATTATTGAAAATAAAAGGCCAGAATAGGGAAATAAAATGGGTTTTGGAGAAGTTTTGGGTTTTTTTTAACCATCTTATTTTATTTTAACCCCTCAGTAAACCCATTTTAACCATATCTGTGGAAGTTAATTTTAAATTTTTTTATTGTTGATTTTGACCAAAAATTATGTTAAAATTAGTATATAATATAAATTATTCTGATACTTAATATTTAATCAATTTAAAAAAATAAATTCACATAAGTGGAAATTTTTAATTTTAAATTTAATCTCGCAGACACGATGAGAAAACAAGTTTTCTAGGAGGAAATTTTCTTAAGTACAAAATTTTTTATTATCCAAATTAAATGTAAAATTTATTTCAATAACATAAATTATATTAATATATTTTTAATTTAACTAATTTGAATTTATAACCAATTTAATAAAGGACGTTTTTAAATGTTTTGAATGAAAACTCAATTCTTAATAAAAAGTAGTATTTTTCACTTTTCACTAAAAAATTTATCTTTTTAGAAATTTATTCAAAATTATAACCGAGATTTTTTTGAAATGTAGATTTAAAAAATTGATTATATTTTATAAAATAAATTTACAAAATTTTTTTAAATTTACTTATATTTTTTTCACAATGTGGAAAACATATTTTTTCAAAAAATATTATTTGCAAAATATGTAATAACTTTTCTTATAATTAAGTGATTTTATCTCAATATTTGTTAATTAAATAAACAATTATAATTAATATTTAAAAATTATTTATTACTATTAAAATCACTTTGTTTAAGAGATATGTTATAACAATGATGATAAAATAATAATATTAATAATATATCATAGTTTGTTAAAACTCTATATCGTGTGAAACACATGATATAAATAGAATATAATTTCATTTAAAAAAAGAACTAATTCATAAAAACATGGGGTCTTACAATATCAGTATATTCGCTGACCGTAGTATCCTATATTCAGAGGTTACTTTAATACAATGTTACTAAATACCATTGATAGTATCCCAAAGGGCGGAATAATTTTGTAGGCTTGGATGCCAAGATATATACCTGAATCTCTCCTTACATTTGAAATCATAAATACCAAAAATTATTTTATTTGTAACACCTATTTTAAAATTATATTTTCCCTTCATATAATTCATAATTAGCTTCCTAAAATCTTGGGTAATGGAAACATAATAAAGGTGTGATCTTAGATGCTTAGCGAGGGTATATATACAATAGAATATAATAAGGAATAAATAATATGAATGAAGAAATTATGACCAAATAATACCATATAAGAAATAAAAAGAGCTATAAAATAATCCATGGATATCATAACTATTAAAATAAACACATGAACATCAATAAATGATTTCATAATGATGTAATTCATAAATTCAGACATATGAAAGTTACCGCCAAGGCATCCTGCCATGATATCATACATAAATGGGTATGGACATAGACAAATACCCAATATAGTTTTTCTCACTAGACCTATCGATTCATAAATGTACTATTTAATTTTAGGCCCCACCTTTCACATAAAAATTTCAAGGCATTCATCATATTAATAAACAATTCATCATAATAAAAATGCCTAAATGAAAAAACTATCTTTGTTGGAAGAAACAGAATACGAAATACCAATACTTTCCCTTGTCAAAATAATCATAAACAATATATAGAAATATGGTGGAAAATATCAAAATATTATATCCTCATTAATGAATGATATTAATCAAATATATATTGACATAGGTGAAAATATGTTTAAAATCCCAATTTGAAATTTATTTTGTAAAATACACTTTTTCATATTGTAAATACTTATTTAAAATACTAAAAAATCCCAAATATTATAGATAAAATTTTCTTTGAATTAAATTCATAAACTGTTATTGGAATATTCAAATAAAAATTTCTTCTTCATGGTGGTAAATTCCATTCATTCTTTATATCAAAAATATCATTTCACACTTTTATAAAAAGGTTAAGAAGTACCTTTTTTGGAAGAAGTAAAGAAGAATCAATTTAAAAATTTAATAAAATATAAAACAGGGATAAAAATTTTCAATAAAATATTTTAAAACATCCATTTAGACATTTTAAGTAAAATATATTCATGGAATAATATGATTCCTAATAAAGTAGAAAAAATGTTTTATTTTGAAAATAAATTATTATTTTGGTACATTGAATACAAAAAGGGATTGAAAATAAAGGAACTTTTTTAATCGAAAATAAATTATTAAAGGAAAATAAAATATGTTGTGTTTTAAATATAAATATAAAAAAATTATCATATGGGAGACTAAATCATAAAAACAATCATGAATAATAGTGAGATTATAAATTAAACCCTTCTTCATGATCTAATTCATTCGTATGTGTCCAAACATCCAGTATAATAAAAATATATTTACTGTAAATATGATAAAAAACCATAATCAGATATAATATATGATACAATATTTGTTTATAATATTTGTATCACCATATAATTATAAATTCTTTGTTAAAATCAGTATTCTTTTTAATAACATCTTCATATTTTATGTATGTTTTTGTTTTTTATTTTAAGAACATAAATTTTTTTAGGGTTACATAATATATTGAATGTTAATTATGATATAAATATCCTATATATTTAATATATACATTGTTAGAGTCATTCATAAAAGTTATAAATAGAAAATTGAATTACATATAAGACAGTAGGTCGTATGTTCACATCAAAGTTGTTTTCAGTTTTCAACAGATGCAATGAAATAAAGATAAACAATAATTAACATTTAAAAAATTATTATTATATCTTATAGAATATATATATTCATTAATTATATCCTTATTATGATCCATGTTAAAATGAAAAGCAAAACAGATCAAATATCTTAATATAGGTGGTGGCCACATGTACGCCCAAGAAACATTGTCATTTTCCAACATTTTAGAGGGAATGAATATATATGAGATATTATACTTTTTAATGTATATTTATATTGTAATTATATTAAATATATATATATATATTATCCATAGTTATATGTATCTATGATTTGTAGTGAATAAACTGATTTACATTATTTTGCAATGTCAATCCACTATACACGTGTTTGTTGATTTCATATCCCATTTTATGGAAGAGGATATAGATGTAGGTTATTACATAAACCTAATAACATCTCAGTACATATAATATTATTTTGTTATTATTTGTGTATATTTTAATTACATTTTGAGGTTTTATAATAAGAAATAGAATGAAATTGTATTGTTAAGAACTAAACCAATTCATCAATGAACATCTTTAAGACTATATGTAATGCCTTATAAGGAATGTTTTCTGATAAAAAACAGCACTATAGGCCACGGAGAGGTATTTGAAGAATGGACTTTTATTTTTATTTTTTTTATAAAAAAGGATTTTGTTGGGGGGGAAAGAGATTATAAAAGATTTCCTTTATAAATGGGGGAGTGTACCCACTTGAAATTTTTTTATAAGAATAAAAAATGATATTTCTCAAATGCATCCATATGGGTAGATATTAGATATTGGGTTAAGATAAGGTATAAATATTTCCATAATATATTATTTATTATATTTAATTTGTAAAAAATACCATTATCATTTAGTTTAAACACTCTACTGGTAAACTCTTTTTAACCATAACCATTGTAATATTTTTTTTCTATTTTTACTATCCATTGTGAAAAAAATAAGATGAATTAAAAAATAATATTAATTATGGTGATTTTAAATATTGATACTATTTTACCAAATACATTAAACATAAGTCTCATAATTTAATTTATTATTCAACAGAAAAAAGCACTGGAAATTTTGTTTCCAAAGAAAGGTTTTCTTTAGTATAAAATGTTGTTATGTCAATGTTCATCATAAAATTGATTCCATTGACCAAAAATGTAATTTTAATAATTCAATGGAATTACTTTTAGTTTTACAACCATTTGAAAAATTTGCCTTTATAAATTCATTAAATAAAAAAAAGGAAATTTTTATGAAAAATTATTATTTTCATTATTCAAAAAAAAATATCTTTTCAAAACAAATTAAAAAATTCATTCTAAGACTTTTATGACTTGTTAATTAAAAATTATATGCTAATTTTTTTATATAAATTTTCTAAAAGTGTAAAAAATTATATATATGATATTCTCATAAAAAGAAAAAAAATAAGTAAAATATATCTTTTGGAAACATATAATGCCTTTGATAAAAAAATTATTTTCATTATCTAAACTCATTATAATATTATAAATGGTATATATTCCTATTAATACCACCAATTTGATGGAATTTTTATACTGGTATACTACATTGTGGTTCAATTAGTCTCGATGTTCCATGCATAGTAAGCTATCAATAATATTAAATTTAATTTTAGAAAAGGAATACAGCATAAAATATCTTGGTGTAATAATAATATGATATATTTAATTTAAATAATAAAAATTGTTTCATAATAATAATAATTGTTTATTAGTTCCAAAATCATTTACATCATTGTGAAGTTGTCGTGGAAACAAAATACATTGGGTTGTGAGGTGGTTGTCCTCCATACCCATGAGCGTTGGATTTTTTTCCCATTTCATGGAGATGGAGATGGATAAAAATTATTAATTCAAAATTATAAAATCTAAATAGATGTTAGATTTAATTTTTATTATATTTTAATTTTTATGATATTATTTAAGGTTCTAATATGACTAAAAATAATGGTCATGGTAAAAATGATTAACATCTTCTAGAGAAACCTCTTTGGGTAATTTATTAAAGACTATAGGATTAGTTTTTTGGGAAGAACATAACCAATAGAAAATAACTAATGATGTTGGGGAGATATTTTTGTAGGTTTATGACGATATAAATGGATAATGAAGTTAGATAAATTTTAGTGGAAGGGGATCACTTTTATAATTGAGGTGAATAGAACAATGTAAATTCTTCATTGTTTTAAAATATTATTAAGTCACTTCCATGATAAAATTCCCCCATAATGACACATATAAGAATTTAATAAGGTTATTTCTGAAAGTAGATAGACTAATAAGTTTTAAGAATATGTTTAGGCTATTTTAACCCTTATCTTTTTTATTGATCTCAAGTAAACCTAATTTAAACATAATTGTGAAAAATAATTCTTAATGTTTTTATTATTCATTATGAAAGAAATTTAAGTTCAAATTATAAAATAATAATAACTATTTGGTTTAAAGTATTAAATCCACTTTATTAAATTCAATTCAATGTAGTGGACAAGATTAATTTAAAATTAAACTTTCAAACCATCAAGAAAAACAGTTTTCTGTGAAATATGTTTTTCAAGAATATGATAATCTTATATTAAATATATAACAAGTAATAATAATAATATGGATTTAAATTAAAATATTTATATATATGATATAGAAATTTCATTAAAATAATTCATTATTATATATTATTTTAGCTATTTATATTGGAAATAAATATTGCATTTAAAAACAATTTTCTGAAAAATATCCATTTTAATTTGAAATGATTTAGACTTTTTTCTATAAAATTTATAATATATAAATTTTTATTTAATAATATTAAAATATAATATAATTAAAAAAAGGAATAATATTTATATAATAAATTATAAATATTTCAAAAAAAATTATTTCTAAGGGAAAATTTCAATAACTCATTATCAACTTATTTTGACCTTGTAAATTCATATTCAATATTCATATTATAAAATTATATTTTTTCCATGAATTTTTAAAAATTTCATTATATTATTTTATTATTAAAATATAACTTTCATGTACTATAATTAATACTTTGGTGTTACAAATAATATTATGTTCACCTTTATGGATGATCACACCAAATTCCCCTCAGCGATTCAATCCACATATAATATGTCTCAGGTTCGTAAGGTGGTATACTTACTCATTCTACCAAAATCCTGGTTCTGGATTTCATACACACTGTAACGGAGGAAAAATACTACCCTGATTATTCATTATCTAATTATATGATCAACAACATACCCAATCACCCATTGATTTGAAAATAATTAAGAGTTCATAAGTAGTCCTAAAAATCTAAAGGTTCTCCCAAACCCTATTTATATGGTAAAAATAAATATGAATGATTTTCAAAAATTATAGAAAAATTCATACAGTTTTCAATCTTTATGGTATAATTCATTGTCCATTATATTCACAAAACACATGTTTTAATTTATGATAATATTCTATGTCTAGATTCATGAATCCTAATCATGATAAAAGTAATATTTATAAAAACTATGATTCTCTATGAAGGACAATATTTGTGGATAACATAATATCATATATTGTGATAACACTTATTATTACAATATATGAGCATATTCTACAATCATTAATCAATGATAAAGTGGACAAAAACATTTTATAACATTATATATTTATATTTATAGACCCATTTAAGATTTAATAACAAAACCACACATAAGAACCTATCAAATCATATCACATATGATAAAAAGCCATATCAGCCATATTTTCACAACACTTTTATTTTTTTATGAAATTCATTACATATCTATATAATTCCTTCCTAGCCTCATTATTAACATCTAAAAATACCCTCCACACAACCCATTTTAGTGGGAAATATATAAGATATATTCTAATTGGAATAATAGGGAGACTTATGATTTATATTTATTTATATTTAACAACGTGAACATAAAATTAAAAATTTTTAACATCATGACTTCAAAATTTAGGATTCTAGTAACTTTTATTTCCTACAAAAATATCTTATTATTAAAAATTACCTTTCCTGGTAATACTTTCTCTGACAAATTCAAATATATATTTTCAAAACAATATTGAAATTTTAAATTATTAGTTTTAAATAAAGTGTAAAATAGATTAAGAACTTAACTTAATTAACATTGTATTTATACATTAATAATATTTATGTGTTATATTTGAACTTCTATTAGACAAAAATATGAAAAAAATTCTCATCAAAATAATATTCTCTTCAAAATTTCATGATAATACATGAAAAAAATAATTATGTTAAGAACTGGAACATATTTTCCTTCATGCCAAAAATAATATGTGTTAACTATGACATATAAATTTTTATACTTTTTTGGAGTGTTACACTAAAAAAATATTATTCATTTAGACATTGCACTAATGGTGGTGTAATAAAACCCATCATATCTTAACAAATGACTATATAAAATCCTCATATCCCATTAATCCATTTCAACCAAACACTCTAATTAAAAAAGGCCATATAATCATTAGAATCACAAACTATGTATATTTGATTATTCTTCCCACATTTTCCTAAACAAAGTAATGTAATAAAAATGATCTTATCATATTATATTGTTTATATGAAAATACAACTAATTTACATAGACATATCTGATCTTTATATGGTACATTATAATCAAATTTATGATTGAAACCCCACTATTTCATCATTTGAGTAATAATTACAATATTTATAAATTCATTTCATTTTTTAGAACATATATATTTAAAATATTCCTAAATTATTAATTATATATCTCATACCTTTTACATTATAATAATGGTTTCTACAACCCCAATACATTAACGAAAATATCAATATAGTTTCAAAAACCCCTTCAGATATCGTAAAAATGTCTATCTTATAGAAACAATGTACACCCATTATAATACTTCCATTTGGATTCATTAAAATTGGATGGTTACTCAAAAAACATGGTTATAATTTTAATTAATTTTATTCAACTATAAGAAAAAAAATTTCCAAACTTTTACTAACAATACGGTACAAGAACCAAGACATCACTTTTCTTATTCATAATTCCACAATACGTTGTGATAATTTACAAAGAATTTCATGAACATATTCAGTTTTTTTAATATAAATAATTGGGAAAACAAAATTTATTTTTATTCAAAAATAACCCTTATAGAAACCATGACTGAATATTTTTATTCATTCCATAAGAATCTAGATATTGTTTTTGAATTACATAAATCGTCAGTTTCTCAAGAATTTATTTCTCTAACAATATGGATTTTAAATTATTTAAAAACATTTGGATTTATTTCACTAGTAAAATAATATTAATATAATAGAATCACATTTCCCTACTGTTAATGAATAATATTAGTTTCATGATAATGATATCATTTATCAACAATAAAATAATTTTTTATATGATTACCATGTTTTACATTAGTTTCATAAGTTAATTTATTAAATGATCCCCCATTGAAATGACAACCCCTTTTAAACTGATCACCTATTTTATTAGGAAAAGATATATATTTCATTAATTAATTTTTCTAGTTTGGAATATCTCTCAAAACACAGTTATTCATAAAGGTCATTATTATAGTAATTTCATATTTCAATAATGTATATTTTATCAGAACAAATATTTCCATGTCAATAAAATAGATAAATTATACTGTATTACTTTAGTAACCTATTCTTATTAGGGTCTCTCGTCTATTTTTATCCCAATGAAAATTGAATGATAAAGTACCCAATCCTATATGGGGAACCATTTAAATTATTTCCCTACAATGATAATCAATGAGAAACAAGCATTGGAATAACCTAACTAGTTTGAAGATAGAGAATATATAATATTATATTTTTTAATAAATATAACAATTTGTGTTTTGAATGGGATTTAATCTAACTATCTTATGTGAGGCTATTATTTTAATATTCATTCATGTATTATGATATTTAATGGGAAATTTTATTATTTCCACCTAATCAATATCAATATTATATATGGATTTTTAACTCTCTTCCCAATAAATAATTTGTGTTACATACACAAAATAATAGAAATATATATATATATATATAACAAAGATTATATCAACCGTATGGAACATGATACACATTCATTAAATGTATTAGAATCTCATAGAACCATAAATTCATTCAATTGTACTCTTAGAGCAGGATATATTCAAACCTCACTTTTCTAGAAAATTCCTAATCCTCCAGGATATCGAGTAGTCCATCCCAAAATCCCATCAACCTAATGAAACTTAACCCAAGAATTATCTCAACTAAATAATTGTTTTATCACTGTAGGATCCCCAAAATTCTTCATTAAAGATCAATAAAATACCATCAAACTCAGAAAAGGATAAAAATAAAATTTTTAAGATTATTTGATGAAAAATGTTGAAGTATCCAAAATTCAGAAAAAGGGAAGGAGCAATTCCACGAACCATAAATGAAGTTTGCGGACTTCTAATCCACATGGCAGTCTGCTATTGCACATAGTAATCTGCAAACCAAATTGTTTATGGACCGAATATAATGGAACATAAACACCATAAACCACGTCATTTGGGGAATATAGGCAGATAAATTCCACCTGTGAACCGCAACCCCACAAACCATGTCATTGGTGAAAGCATGATAGAGAGGTGTGTGCCTGCAAAAAATCCCAAAAAACTCAATTAGTGAACTAGGCGAGGCTGAAGGAGTCTAACAAACTGCGTTGTTTATGGGATTGGGGTGGTGATTTACATTGCTATGAAATACAGCCCAAAAATCTCTATTGATTGAGTCATTCACGGTCCGGGTGATTTCATCATGGGATTCTAAAAATTAATCAATGATACCAAAAGATTTAGATTCCCCATCACTCTATAAAAGGGACCACAATGGGAACTAATAAAGGAGAGTATTATTTTTGGAGAGATCAGAGTTTACCGATGAATGATTTATAAGGAATATAATCGATCATTTATGGAACTGTGAATAATTCTCAGTAGGTATAAACCTTCCATGAACCATAAAAATATGGAAGCATTATAACATGGGAAAACCATGAATCTAATTGGTGAAAATAGAATCATAATCCCTTCAAGGATTAATTTCCCACAAACTGCAGGACCAATGTCTCTTATACAATCTGGCATACAACAAATCACATCGCTACACAGAGGATACCCACCCCGCATAGAGTTCTACTACACCGATAGACTACCATTGCAATATAACACCACATTAAGTGGATGTCACCTGACACCACGTTCCACTATGGTATCCAAACCATATCCTGGTCTGAGAACCACCTCGATACATGGATGACATCTTGGTCTGTACATCACCTCAAAACACTAACCGCCCCTCCACCCAAATATGTATGTGTTATGTAGTGTGTAACCCACACCGCATGAGAAAATGGTATGCGGAGGGGGTTCCATTAGGTATTCTTCATTTCAGTCTCTGTCATGGCCTTTTGATTCCATCCCATCATAAAAATCCCCTATGATAACTAGTACATCAGCATCATGACAAATCCTCTTCCAAACAAATCAGACCTGTATGACAAAATTGTCAGGAACATCAGCACATCCTTTTGAGTTTACATACCCATGGTAAGCATTGTCTTGTGGGTAATCCATGCAAGGGTGCGGGCCCCTAGAATTCCTTTATGATTAAATTCTGATGTATTTCTAATGCCCAACAATTTAATACACTTGAGAACCTCCCCGTTCTATATATCACGAGTAATCATTTACTCACCTATTCAATGAGGGATAGGGACATGCCGAAGGGATCCTGCCTAATTTTTCCTTTGACGAGGATCAATGCTTCTCCCCTTTCCTAAAACACCATCAGGGAACTCTCTCTAAGGTAGGACCCTAATCCTTCCACAAGAGGGGGTGCTCTAGATCCACTTAAGCTGATTCTGGGATATGTACGAAGAGATTTTTAAATGTTTATATCCTACTTATCAACATGAGAGTGGAAATTGGAGCATTCATAGCCTATATATATCTTTTTGGGTTCAAATTCCATCTATTAGTGGATGAAGTTTGACATGTGATCTCCAGATTCAGTACCTCCTCTTGGTTCCCACTAAGATTGAATCATGTGGGCGTAGAGGTTGGTGGTGATCATGACAGCAGCATAAACCAAAAACATGGACCTCCACCTAGGTATAAGCCCTAATCAAACCTCCAAATCATCATTAATTCAGTTCCTCCTCATGGTTCCAGAAATAAGGGCCTCCCACATGGTGTACGATCCAAATTAAATGAAATATGATAACTATGATTCTTTCTCTAATCAGCATATGTAGGATGCCTATTTAACGAACTGAGATCAAATGTGCCTCCTCATAGGTGTAAGACATAAACAAAATGAACAACGAAAACTCAGATTCTGGCTCTAATCAAGATTCTTAAGACACCTACCTAAAGGTCAGAGCTCAAATATGCCTCCCCTATTGGGTAAGTCCCAACCATATCTCCTCAAGTGGGTAGCTTCGGTGTTTATTCCACATCAAATATTGAACGGGGATCTTCCACTGGGACTTCCTCACCTAATGAAATTATAATTCATGGGTGGGTCTTCATCACATGAACTTATAAGGAGATGAGTCCATTAGAGAGACACTGAACTACCTAGAATTTAATTCTTCTCATGAGGATACATAGAAAGCCTATCTTAAGGGGTTGATATAGACATTATAACAATATCAATTCCCTCCGCATGATGATAGACCCCAGAGTATCTTGTCACATGGCATAAATCATAATCTTCTCGACAAAAGACTGAGGAATCACGAATATTTCCATAAAAGGATTACAACGATGAAAACCCAATAATTCAAACATCTGTCATCATAAATAGAGACACTAGAATACAAACAGATGATTCTAAATTTGTGCGTACCTTTTGTTGATCTACCAACCTAGGGGAAATTCACGGACTCATTCTTGGGAAATAACCAAGGATTTAGAAACATATGAACAATTCTTAATTATAGCATAGATTCTTAGAGTAGGCATTAATTCCCCCAAAAATCAGTTTTATGAGACCAAATATCAGTCCTCTAGACCAATGGAGTCCTTAGGTTTCATCGAAAAAATCATCATCCAATGATCAATTGTAATTGGAAATCATGTCAATGAAAAATTGATACATGGGTCCTTGGTTGTTTCTGTATCCATGGATAAACCTATTGGTGATCTTCTGAGGACATCATACCCAAACGAAACCCTTAATAATAAATCGAAAATTGGTAATTATCCATTGTAAAATTTCATCAGACCTCATGTACAATGAGAATCAGGTCAAAACAAAAATGGTGAGCCTGACATGAATCCTTTTCGAAGGTGGTAGGTTACCCCACATCAACCCTCATTCACATTAAAAAGGAATATGGCTAAGTAAAATTTAAAATCTTTCTAATGATCATGAGATTCTACCTGGACATGTTTTTTTTTCTGTGCATGGTACATGTAGTACTGGTTGCATGGGGATCTCTTAAATTAAAATGGAAACTCAAAAAATTCCTCAAACAAGTGTGTCACTGTCGGCATAGGTGACTAGATCCCAGAAAAACTTGACTATGTCTCCTACCAAGAATCATAAATGTTGGGTTTCAAACATGCTGTTGAATGAGTAATACAAAAGACGGGCACTCCCAATGGTGGAGGCTATAAGGAAGACCCAAAAATCAGTGAAATCTCACTAGCTACCTCTTTAACCATGGTCAGGATCCCACCACAGGATGTCCCTGGTGGACATCTCCAATTGCTTCGGGTGCCTATCCCCAGAGCCCAACAATTAGTACCTACCATATTTTAGGTAGGCATATTATTTTTATGCTGATGACTTCATACCAACTACAGAAGAACCTCGATCGAGGGATCCTTCTGAAGGAAATCACTGTCGGTGACTTACAACCCAATATCCTCGCACTAAAAAGGATCCCATGATGAGGGAACCTTATGATTTCTAATGGGCGTAGGCCCTTCTGGATACCCACCAAAGGTGGAAAATGAATAATTAGTAGTATGTTATCACCCTGGTTCTAAAGGATAAGGTCATACACACAATGTTTGCGGCATATAATGTGTAATCATATAATTCTACCTCACCTACTAAATCCTACCATGGAAATACGGTGGAAATCTATGGGAGGATTCTTATTCCCACTCACTCTTACAATGATCACCTTTGAAATATGGTGGATCAAAATTATAAAATTAAAATTATTCATTGGGATCACAGATCTCTCTTTGAGATAGAAATTATACGCATATGATAATCTCATCCAATACGCTACAATATCATCATCCAAATTGGACGACACCCGACTATAAGAAGGGTCAAATCCTTCCTGATGCACACCAATCCCACCACCTACATAGGGTCACAAACCATGGAATTTCACATAACACTGACAATGGATATGAATACAACCAATAAAATATGTTGGTAAGAAAATATGAGCAGATTCAAATTCTTATAGATGCATATAAAGCGCAAAATCCAAATATGATGGTAATCTGAGAGGATATCCATCGACATACACCTTCCTCTAACCATCATAGTACAAACTCTAGTACCCAATAGAAACTCATGGAAGAAAATATTAGGCACAAACTCCATATATAACCTCGGAATGGTCATTCATACTAGTTCCATCAAAAGATGTATCTCAACACATCTGGTCCAGGATAAAGGATCAGATGTCAATCCCAGACTACTTCTTCTCAACGTTTCAAGACTACATTACATCTGAATAAAAAATGAGGATTTGGTCCCTTGAACCCATATCAATTGGTTTCGTGATTCATCTATGTAATTATATAATAACCCTAGAATAGACCCACATCTCTACTCCCGTATAGGTGGTTCGATGGATATATTATTTGATAAAAGGACTACAAGATCACGAACAAACGCCTATTCCAACTGGGGGCACCAATCGAATGTAGTGGCCACTCCAGGGCAGGCATATACCCAAGCCAGAACTGAAGATGCTAATCTGCGTATCCTGACAATATTGAAGGAACCAACCAAATAGGGTCCCATATATAAATTCTTCTAAACAAAGAACATGTCCCTAGTTTCCTACAAGAGAGAACGAAAACATTAATGGCACCAAATGAAACAAAAAAATGAATATCACATTCATGATTCTTCCCTATTGGATTATTACATTATTTATTCCATCAAATGATATCAATAGATTCTCAATATCCTATCAGTAGATTACCAAATTATATATGTGATTGTAGTAGTCGCAAAGTTCCTCCCCACAATTTCCTAAACATTAGCTTTAAAGGTCACCCCTAGAGCACCCACAAGGACTTACTCTATGGATAAAAATGATCGATCAAGAGAGCATATCTCCTAATGGGTGTTAGGGTAGCCTCCCTTTTACCAAAAGATTGAACAATAAGAAGTTTCTCCCCTTGATGTCTTCCACCCTGATGCCCCCTCTAGGGTATAGGCTATAGATAAGTTTCTCTCTATAGTCAGACACCAAACTATGATGGTTGTCCTCACAATGATGGTTTTCACAACAAAGGACCTCCCTTGAGTGAAATTATGTAATGAGAAGGACCTCACCTAATTAAAGTACAACCTGAAGGCCCTCCTCAGAATGTACACTATAGAAACATCCCTTACATCCAAATCTATTATGGTAGTCCTAATTTTGGTATCAATCATTGGGAAGGACCTCCCCAAAATGATGGAAGGCAGTAAGAATGCGCCCCCTTACTGCGATCTTCCCTAAAGGTCCTCCCTAAGGTATACACCTCATAAGTCATATATATGGTAGGAAACTCAGTTGCAATATTATTCGTCACCACCATGATACTGAATGTGAAGGTCCTACCCATACTAAAAATTAATGTCAAAGATAAGATCCTCCCCTTATAGAGTCAAATGCTAGAATTCCCTCATATGCTGAGGAGGTTGAAAAAATGGAGTGTGACATGCTGGATACTCTCTCCCAAAAAAGATATATTTCTTAAACCAAAGCACATCCCATGGCAATGCTCATCTTTTGATCCACCCTCGTACTATTGACATGTAAATGATATTTCCACTATCCCTTCTTCTTATAATGAAATCATTATAATGAATTCAAGGTGAGTGTAACAGCCCAAGATTTTATAAAAAATATATATATATATATATATATTCTTTTTAATTTTATTAATGTCTTGTGTTGTACGCTACACCAAAAGGAGCTTGCACAACACACATCCTTGACTTGACTTGCATTACACACAATCGCGACCTTCCTCGATAGCGTGTGTAGTACGCAATACCGAGTTTCACTAAACAACGATATGCTATAAAAATATTATTAAAACTAGCCGTTATGAATAGTAATAACCACTTTTTGAAATCCAGTAAATCTTATTTTTCAAAATGAACTTTATTTTTGGATTCGGAGTATCGAATTTAGCCTAAGGTGAAATTTTGGTACTTTTCGGATAACTTTTATATTCTGATGAATAGTGAAAATTACTAAATTATAATTAAAAACAACTTTTTTAATCAAAATAATTAATAGTGATAAATCATTAATTTGAGTGGTTTTAAAGTATATTTAGAATATATTTTTACAATTTAATACAATGTTGGTCATTGGTTGTAATTTCACATTTAAACCAGACATAATCAAGTGCCAATCTTTTGATATATATTGTTTCCTAAAAACAAGCTATTTATTTTAACAGCAGGATTTAATTATAAAATTAATTAATGCAACTTCTATGTTATGAATTTGGTAAAATAGATTTCATTTTTGAATTCGGAATATGAAATATAGCTTAGGATGAAATTTTGGCATTGTTCTGAAAAACATCAATTTTTGATGAATAGTGAAACTACTAAGTGGTAGTTAAAAAAACTGAATTTTTCATAAAACATAATTTTGCCGCTTCTGTGAATGGAATTTCGAAAATCTGAGAGACACGGTTAATATCAAGGACTAAAATGTGGTTCAATGAGATGAAAATAATTTTTTGGTGAATAGTAACTTTTTACTTTTTTTACCGCGGTTAATAGTAAATAGGGTAACTAAGGGTAAATATGATATTACTATTACCCTAACACATGTCCTAATTATATTGGACAAGTGTAGTTCGACCAAAAACAAACTTAGGAATAAAATATGACCATTTAGGCCCACTTGGATTAGATTAGGACATTTATTATTAATTTATTTAAAGAAAGGTTAAAATAGTTAAAATCAAAGTTTAATAAGTAAATCATTTTTAATGAGGGGTTATACATAAGATAAATTCGACTATAAATATTCATTAGAAAGCTAAAAATATTTCCTACATGATGGTATTTTATTTGTAATTTTTAGACATCAAATAATTTAATTTATTTATGACACAACGATGATGCAGTAATTATCTTATTAATGAAATATTGACATAATTGATGTTATAAACACCAAAATAAATGTAATTTGAGATTTTTTATGAATTCCAATAATTTTCAAGGTTAATATGATATATTAATGTTGATTTAATCAACTTGTTTCGAACATTTAATTCTGTTATGACTTTCACAAAAGTCATATATCAAATAGTGTCAAAATTGACACAAAATAGTTTTTAAATCAAATATTATATTATTAATTGTTATTTTATTCCTAAAAATCTAAGGTTCGGCCAAATGACTTAGATAAGGATATATATATTAATAATAAACAATTTGGGGTTCTTTTGGCATGTTATAGTAAGTGTATTAACCATATAGTGAAAGAAAACAAAAAGACATGGTAAAAGTTAAATTATTTAACTTAATGTTAAATCTAAATGATAAGGTTAACATAGGAACCTAAACTTGTCTAAATTCTATTGGATGAGAGGATTTCGACCCTTCCCCACCTTATCTTCAAAATAAGACCCTTTGGAATCATTATAAACCGATTTTGACTTTAATATAAAATAATATTTTGAGATATTCCTAAGGTGCCCCTCTCCTCCCCTATAAAAGGACACCTCCTCTCCCTCCTCCTCACACAAAATTGAGCACTCAAGCTCGGCCAACCTCTGCCATTTTCTCCTCTCCACTCCCTTAGAATAATCCTAGAGGTCCTGGTCTTCTCCAAAGACCAATCTTAGTTCCTTAAGTGGAGGATTCAAAGAGGCGTTCTAAAGAAGAGGTAATATCCATTACCGATCTTTTCAATTTCTTTCGTTTTCAACTTCTTCTTCTTTAGTTGTTTCATGACAAAGTAATAACATCAGAATTACTTACATACTGATATGTTATTATAAATATGAAACAACCCTAATTCACCTTCTATCCATCCTACGGAAAAATGAAATCACCGCGCGTGCGTACGTACGGAATACCGTCTCCACGCCGTGGTGTAATCTATTTTCCACCATCACCTTACAAGGATGGGTATAATGGTGTAATGAGTAACTATTTATGATTATTATAAAGTAATATTGATACTGAAATAATATATATATATATACTCCAATACAGTTACACGATCATAGGAACGATATCATCACTCGTGCGTACGTACGGAATACCGTCTCCACGATGTGATGCGACTCGTTCTACATGATCTTCATTTCATAATGATTATATAAATGAATTGAATGAATGAATATGGTATATAATACACTAATACCATTCTGTAAATGATGTATCTATAACCTAAAGATAAGAATAAGAATTTATTCGGCAAAACATAAGAACAAAAAGTTATAAAGACCCGAGTAACAAGTAACAATGAAATATTACTAACAAAAAGCTAATGATATGACCATATATGATATCATATCAATATGTATGATTCTGTAATAAGTCAATAACATTATTTAAACCATTATACAGGAGCTTCGGACACGAACAAAGCAAATCGGACCTAAGGTAAGGGAAATATCACAATCTCATTTTTATCCGAGATTGTTTATTCGTAAGTATTTACTGGGGTGTATTTTATCATCCACATCCATGTTCCTTCAATATGTAATATTGTTTACATCCACTTACAATTGTTTAAATCCAATTTTACTCTTCGGTGAGTTTTTTGTAAAGAATATGAAAGGAATCTTTTGTCGCTTTTTCATACGAGGCACTTTTTGACTTTTCCGACAAAAGTACGAAGAATGTTTTTTTTAACTTAAACGGCATGAACGGATTTTTACGGTTTTATAAAGCCTTATTTTCATGAAGCTTACTCCAAAAGATTTCATGACTATTTTTAATAAAATCTCTTTCTTTTAAAATTTCATGATGTTTTGTGAAAAGAAATTGATTTTGAAGAAGAAAGGATATTTTCCTCAAGAATTCAATTCAAGTGTTTTATCAAAATTATTTTCCATCTAAGATAATAAAGGGTTCTGTTTCTATCCATATTTTTACATTGATTTGACTATGTTGTGATGGAATTATTTTTATGAACTCATTTATCTTATATGAATTGTTTTATGATGTCATGTTGTTTAAGAATCCCATTTTTATTACATGGGTTATGTGATGATGTAATATTTATGATTATGTGGCACACATAAGAAAGGATTCATTATAAGATGGGTGGGACCTATATCTCCCTCCAATGCATTGGGTAAAGATTTCATATCTCATGAGATAGACATGGCTGGAATGGTAGGTTATACCGGTTCAGTGAAACAGGACTGAAACGAGGATTACTCGATTCAGAAAGGGACTTTGTCCACTAAGATAGTCTTGGCAATGAGTCTTGACTAACAAGAAATGATTCTCTATGATTATGTGTGTATGCCACAATGAGTAATGTTTTAAGTTATGGTTTCATTTTCACTAATATGATTCATCCCATGTTATGAAATTATGCTCTCTTTTGCAGGTTAAGATTTCCAAAAATGTTATGTTCTTATGAAAATTATGTGATTGATATTTCTTTTGTTTACCCTTACTGAGCATTTGAGCTCACCCTTTTATGTTTTCTTTTCCCCAGGATATAAAGAAAGGTTTTAGGTAAAAAAAAAGAATATCTTTGTGGGAGATTTTGAAGATCTTTCACCAGGATTACAAGATTACGTCCCGAGTTTCCAAAGACACTAAACTATTACGATCCTTGTGTGTATATTTTTGTTATGTATTAAGTATTCCGCAAAAGTAATGTAATGTCCATGTACGTCAGGATACGGGTCTCTACAGTTGGTATCATAGGAAAGGTTTAGTCAACCTTTGGAAACTAGGACGCGAAAACGTTAGTGAGATCCCTAGAGATATTTCTAAGGTATGTCTAGGGATGTATCTAAGGTTAAGTATACGTATAGGTTATAGTCCTAGAATTGCGCTAACGATCTTTGAATTTAACCTAAGATGTTAGATATTGAGGGTACTACCCCTTTATTATGTTGTTTTCCCTAGCATGATTTTTGCCTCTCACACTATTCATTTTGGGTTTTAGACGATGGCTGGAACCCGAAGGAACCGTGTTGATCAATGCAATGGACAATGCAATGATTGCCCTCCTGAACAAACAAATGTTATGGGAGATGGAGTGCAAAATCTTATTGCTATACTTACACAAGCTATGAATCATTCTGGACTTCCAAATGAGCAGAGAAGGGAACAATATTCTATTGAGTCCTTCATGAGGCAACGTCCACCTTCTTTCAGTGGGACTTCCGATCCACTTGTTGCTGAACAATGGATCAGTACCACTGAAAAGATATTTTCAGTTCTTCAATGTTCTGAACACGATAAAGTCATCTTAGCAGTATATCGTTTGGAAGGTGAAGCTGATCAATGGTGGAATCTTATCAAGAATACGAGGCCAAGAGATGAAATTGAGTCCATGGAATGGGACGAGTTCAAGAACTTGTTTTTCAGTAAGTACTTCCCTCGTATTCTTCGAACAAAGATGGAGAAAGAGTTTCTTGAACTGAAGCAAAGGGATGATGAATCTGTTGGTACCTATGAAGCAAATTTTACAAGACTTGCAAGGTATGCTTCTGGAATTATCATCCAACCTGAAAGTAAAGTTGATCGATTTTTCAGTGGCTTAAAACCAAGTCTTCGAAGGGCATTAGCTATAAGAGACTTTAGTAGCTATGAAGAAATTGTGCGTTGTGCTATCAAGGTAGAAATGGAAGTTGGTGTTACATATCCATCTCATGGTTTTGACAATAAACGAAAGATGGAGTTCAAGGAGAAATCTCAGAATAATGGTGAAAAGAAGATGAATGTTTCCTTATGCTCAAAGTGTGGAAAGAAGCATGGTGGAGATTGTCTTAAAGGGACTAGAAAATGTTTTAAGTGTGGAAAAGAAGGTCATCGAGCAGCTGAGTGTCGAAGTAATGGAAAAAGGGTTTCTAATGATGTGAATAAAGCAAACACTGCAGAGAACGCACCACCAACACTTCAATGCTTCAAGTGCAAGGAAATGGGGCATTATGCTAATAATTGCCCTAATCCAAGGGTTAGTGATGATCAACATGAGCAACCACTGAAGGCAAAGGACAAAGGGAAGTCACATGCGATCACTATTGGCAATGTTGAATATGACAACGATGTGGTGGAATGATTAAGTGTTTATGTAATGGGATTCCAAAATGGTGTTGCTACGACATCAACAATGGTTAAATGTTTTAAATGTGGAATGTGCGGGCATTATGCAAACCAATGCCCTAAGGGAAAGTCTCATGAAGATAATCAGTATGGTCATATGGGAAGTATTTATGTGGATGATGATGAAGAGACTACAAATGATATGTGAGATGAAAGAATTGTTGAAGCTCGGTCAATTTTAAGAATGTAGTGGAATGATTACATGTTTATCATGTGTAATATTGTATAAGTAATCTCATGGTACTGCAGATTAAAGAGACATGTAAGGATTGTTACACTGTTGTCTGATTAATGTTACCAGTATCCATGAAAGGTTATTCAGATATTTTTGGAATGTAGATGATATGCGCATAATGAAGGGATAAGGAGAAAATTAAATGTTTGATAGTATTCATGAGCTCATGATTGATATAAGGACTAAGTGATATCATGGTTTGAGTATATAGAATTCTGAGGATTTTGGTATGTGGAAAGTGTTAACTTTAAACTACATTCATGTTTTCACTAAGGTATTGAAAGGAATACATGATTAAGGACTTTGAATGTTTGGAATGTGACCAACAAACCATATCTTATGATATATGGGGATCAACGATGGTATTAAATCTCTGGTAATCGTTTTCACTATGTTATGAGAGTGGACTGCAGTATTATGTATAAGCCTAAAGATTAGAGTGGATCATGTTGGACATAAGTTAGTATTGTTTAAGGATAAAAGTTTTTTTCGATATTATTGATGGGATGTTATAGTAATGTAGTTTTAGAAAAAGGACAACCTGCAGGACAGGTGACAGCCCATCGCTTCGGACAAGGCTGTAGGAATCGAACCCACAACCAAAGTGCGACTGGCCTTTATCGCCTACCACTGACCTACAGGAAGTCCCTGTTTAGTAGAAACTAGTTTTATTATATTAAGCAGTATGATATATGAAGTATAAGTCCATTTTAGGAACTATATATGATTAATCTCACTATAGAATGACTTATGTAGATTTAATAACTTTTGCTTACCTTTTGTTTGAGACAGATGGAATGACCCGTCATTCTATCACATGATCTGCTAACACTTCACGAATAACAAATTCAACTTCATTTATTTAAGAGATGAAGTGGAAATTGTTCAAGGCACGAACAACAGTGATATTGTATCAAAATAAACTAAGTATTTATTCTAATTCAAATTTTTAACTTTAGGGAAATGATCTTGAAAACCAAAAATGTTGTCCTAGTGATCTTATACCTGATGAATCAGATGGTACCTTAGATCGTCACAAATTTACGGATTTTTGATTACTGGATTTTCCATAGCCATGTTCTCTACCACTCTCCATCAGAACATGATGGTTAGATTTCTCTTCCATATCCATATTTTCACCTATGTGGAAACCCAATGATTAGTTTATTTGGGTAATCGTTACATTTCATACTTTAGTTTTTAAAGCCAAGTTTTGGTATTCCCTTTTACGATGTGGGTTTCTATTAAAGAAACTTTCAAATAGTAAACCATTTATAACCCCGACGAATTTCGAGGGCGAAATTCATTTTAAGGGGGGTAGAATGTAACAGCCCAAGATTTTATAAAAAAAAATATATATATATATATTCTTTTTAATTTTATTAATGTCTTGTGTTGTACGCTACACCAAAAGGAGCTTGCACAACACACATCCTTGACTTGACTTGCATTACACGCAATCGTGACCTTCCTCGATAGCGTGTGTAGTACGCAATACCGAGTTTCACTAAACAACGATATGCTATAAAAATATTATTAAAACTAGCCGTTATGAATAGTAATAACCACTTTTTGAAATCCAGTAAATCTTATTTTTCAAAATGAACTTTATTTTTGGATTCGGAGTATCGAATTTAGCCTAAGGTGAAATTTTGGTACTTTTCGGATAACTTTCATATTCTGATGAATAGTGAAAATTACTAAATTATAATTAAAAACAACTTTTTTAATCGAAATAATTAATAGTGATAAATCATTAATTTGAGTGGTTTTAAAGTATATTTAGAATATATATTTACAATTTAATACAATGTTGGTCATTGGTTGTAATTTCACATTTAAACCAGACATAATCAAGTGCCAATCTTTTGATATATATTGTTTCCTAAAAACACGCTATTTATTTTAACAGCAGGATTTAATTATAAAATTAATTAATGCAACTTCTATGTTATGAATTTGGTAAAATAGATTTCATTTTTGAATTCGGAATATGAAATATAGCTTAGGATGAAATTTTGGCATTGTTCTCAAAAACATCAATTTTTGATGAATAGTGAAACTACTAAGTGGTAGTTAAAAAAACTGAATTTTTCATAAAACTTAATTTTGCCGCTTCTGTGAATGGAATTTCGAAAATCCGAGAGACACGGTTAATATCAAGGACTAAAATGTGGTTCAATGAGATGAAAATAATTTTTTGGTGAATAGTAACTTTTTACTTTTTTTACCGCGGTTAATAGTAAATAGGGTAACTGAGGGTAAATATGATATTACTATTACCCTAACACATGTCCTAATTATATTGGACAAGTGTAGTTCGACCAAAAACAAACTTAGGAATAAAATATGACCATTTAGGCCCACTTGGATTAGATTAGGACATTTATTATTAATTTATTTAAAGAAAGGTTAAAATAGTTAAAATCAAAGTTTAATAAGTAAATCATTTTTAATGAGGGGTTATACATAAGATAAATTCGACTATAAATATTTATTAGAAAGCTAAAAATATTTCCTACATGATGGTAGTTTATTTGTAATTTTTAGACATCAAATAATTTAATTTATTTATGACACAACGATGATGCAGTAATTATCTTATTAATGAAATATTGACATAATTGATGTTATAAACACCAAAATAAATGTAATTTGAGATTTTTTATGAATTCCAATAATTTTCTAGGTTAATATGATATATTAATGTTGATTTAATCAACTTGGTTCGAACATTTAATTCTGTTATGACTTTCAGAAAAGTCATATATCAAATAGTGTCAAAATTGACACAAAATAGTTTTTAAATCAAATATTATATTATTAATTGTTATTTTATTCCTAAAAATCTAAGGTTCGGCCAAATGACTTAAATAAGGATATATATATTAATAATAAACAATTTGGGGTTCTTTTGGCATGTTATAGTAAGTGTATTAACCATATAGTGAAAGAAAACAAAAAGACATGGTAAAAGTTAAATTATTTAACTTAATGTTAAATCTAAATGATAAGGTTAACATAGGAACCTAAACTTGTCTAAATTCTATTGGATGAGAGGATTTCGACGCTTCCCCACCTTATCTTCAAAATAAGACCCTTTGGAATCTTTATAAACCGATTTTGACTTTAATATAAAATAATATTTTGAGATATTCCTAAGGTGCCCCTCTCCTCCCCTATAAAAGGACACCTCCTCTCCCTCCTCCTCACACCAAATTGAGCACTCAAGCTCGGCCAACCTCTGCCATTTTCTCCTCTCCACTCCCTTAGAATAATCCTAGAGGTCCTGGTCTTCTCCAAAGACCAATCTTAGTTCCTTAAGTGGAGGATTCAAAGAGGCGTTCTAAAGAAGAGGTAATATCCATTACCGATCTTTTCAATTTCTTTCGTTTTCAACTTCTTCTTCTTTAGTTGTTTCATGACAAAGTAATAACATCAGTATTACTTACATACTGATATGTTATTATAAATATGAAACAACCCTAATTCACCTTCTATCCATCCTACGGAAAAATGAAATCACCGCGCGTGCGTACGTACGGAATACCGTCTCCACGCCGTGGTGTAATCTATTTTCCACCATCACCTTACAAGGATGGGTATAATGGTGTAATGAGTAACTATTTATGATTATTATAAAGTAATATTGATACTGAAATAATATATATATATACTCCAATACAGTTACACGATCATAGGAACGATATCATCACTCGTGCGTACGTACGGAATACCGTCTCCACGATGTGATGCGACTCGTTCTACATGATCTTCATTTCATAATGATTATATAAATGAATTGAATGAATGAATATGGTATATAATACACTAATACCATTCTGTAAATGAAGTATCTATAACCTAAAGATAAGAATAAGAATTTATTCGGCAAAACATAAGAACAAAAAGTTATAAAGACCCGAGTAACAAGTAACAATGAAATATTACTAACAAAAAGCTAATGATATGACCATATATGATATCATATCAATATGTATGATTCTGGAATAAGTCAATAACATTATTTAAACCATTATACAGGAGCTTCGGAAACGAACAAAGAAAATCGGACCTAAGGTAAGGGAAATATCACAATCTCATTTTTATCCGAGATTGTTTATTCGTATGTATTTACTGGGGTGTATTTTATCATCCACATCCATGTTCCTTCAATATGTAATATTGTTTACATCCACTTACAATAGTTTAAATCCAATTTTACTCTTCGGTGAGTTTTTTGTAAAGAATATGAAAGGAATCTTTTGTCGCTTTTTCATACGAGGTACTTTTTGACTTTTCCGACAAAAGTACGAAGAATGTTTTTTTTAACTTAAACGGCATGAACGGATTTTTACGGTTTTATAAAGCCTTATTTTCATGAAGCTTACTCCAAAAGATTTCATGACTATTTTTAATAAAATCTCTTTCTTTTAAAATTGCATGATGTTTTGTGAAAAGAAATTGATTTTGAAGAAGAAAGGATATTTTCCTCAAGAATTCAATTCAAGTGTTTTATCAAAATTATTTTCCATCTAAGATAATAAAGGGTTCTGTTTCTATCCATATTTTTACATTGATTTGACTATGTTGTGATGGAATTATTTTTATGAATTCATTTATCTTATATGAATTGTTTTATGATGTCATGTTGTTTAAGAATCCCATTTTTATTACATGGGTTATGTGATGATGTAAGATTTATGATTATGTGGCACACATAAGAAAGGATTCATTATAAGATGGGTGGGACCTATATCTCCCTCCAATGCATTGGGTAAAGATTTCATATCTCATGAGATAGACATGGCTGGAATGGTAGGTTATACCGGTTCAGTGAAACAGGACTGAAACGAGGATTACTCGATTCAGAAAGGGACTTTGTCCACTAAGATAGTCTTGGCAATGAGTCTTGACTAACAAGAAATGATTCTCTATGATTATGTGTGTATTCCACAATGAGTAATGTTTTAAGTTATGGTTTCATTTTCACTAATATGATTCATCCCATGTTATGAAATTATGCTCTCTTTTGCAGGTTAAGATTTCCAAAAATGTTATGTTTTTATGAAAATTATGTGATTGATATTTCTTTTGTTTACCCTTACTGAGCATTTGAGCTCACCCTTTTATGTTTTCTTTTCCCCAGGATATAAAGAAAGGTTTTAGGTAAAAAAAAAGAAGATCTTTGTGGGAGATTTTGAAGATCTTTCACCAGGATTACAAGATTACGTCCCGAGTTTCCAAAGACACTAAACTATTACGATCCTTGTGTGTATATTTTTGTTATGTATTAAGTATTCCGCAAAAGTAATGTAATGTCTATGTACGTCAGGATACGGGTCTCTACAGTGAGTGGATAAAGTAAAAGAGTCCCTGGCCAAACGAGAACAAGAAATGTTTCTTGTGAGAATAATACTTGATAGTGTAGACATATCGGTGATGTATTGGAACATAAACACTACTTAGTTCAACAGACAAAGAATATTGTCAGAAGAATGTATTCCTAACATTCACCTCAATATATGGACAACTCTTTGTCAACTAATGGAAAAAATATAATCCCTCTTAAGGGTACACAGACCATGTTGATATCCTTGAAGGTATTCTCCATCAGATAATCCATGAATCACTTTCTTCTTGCATGGTGACCACAGCCCGAATGGAAAAATAATGACCCAGAGATGGCCAGCCTCCATATGCTACATAAGTTTCACTACAATATCAACAATTACCCAAATGGAATTCATATATAGGGATGGAGAGAACATGGTTCTCTACACATCACCCCACATCTAATCTAGTAGAACCTACGAGAAGAATAATTATATAATGTCGCCATCTCCAAATGGTAGTAAAATGGTTAAACTTCTTAACAAGTTGTAACACTCAACAAGAACTAAACATGAGTATGTATAAGAATCATCATACCTGAGAAGAGAAAGCCACAGAAAAGCTCCCAAACCTGTCCATAGAGAATATATAGTAGCCTCCCATCAAAGATATTCCATTAAATGAGAATTGATCATATCTTTAGAAGAAAGTAATTCTCTAGAAGACCAAACTCCATATCTATCTCACACCCACATGAGAATGTATGAGGTCAAGAGGGTGGAAATAGAAGCTACAACCATCACAGTAAGGAACCATCCCCTGCCTATAGGGCTGGGAGAAATTTTAACACAAAATTACCCCATAAGACTAAAAAATCTAGGATAAGGCATGTGATCATTGGAATGGGAGAAACCCCATCCCGTAGTGCTGGGGGAATTTTTACTTCAAATTCCCACCAAGTGGATGCCTGTCTTCTCCCATTGTGGGAGAAAAAATAATAGATGGGTCACTTGTACTATCATATCATGTGACTCACATCCCATAAAACAGAGGCATACTACAAAGTCATATCATGGATCCCTTCAAGTCACTATTATCCTTGAAACCTGAAGAGTATCACTAAATCATTGGAGATGATCCAAAAAAGGATGTAAGAAGCACTTCTACAATTAATCACATGGTACGCCACCTCCAATGTCATGTTCCTCGGTGAAATATATGGAAAAAACCACATAGACCACATGGAAAATAATAAAAATAATGAGGAAATGGGATTAGAGGGATCACTCCTAGGGACAATTCAAACCGAGCCTAGGGTATGCACACCAGAAACCAAAGAGTTGTCTTAAATTTGAGATCTCCTTAGTAAATCTACCAATACATCTTGCATGAATCCTCGGAAAGGATAAGAATAATATCAATGTCTATGACCCTCCTCCTTCTCCCCATAAAGATGATTCATCCACTCTTGAGGAGAGATTCACTCCGTAAAAGGATTAAATGAATGATTAAAGGAAAATAATCAGAGAGGTGATAAGTAAAATTTGTCATATTGGGAATGTTTCTCAGGTGGAGCATCAACACAAACCCCCATCAGATGTACCTCTTCCTCATAGGATCATCCTGATGGTTGAAGAAAGGAAAAAAATCTCATTAATGGTATCAATGGGTTCACTAGTAATTTTTGAACCCGATCTCGGTATGATATAAACATTTTCCTCCATTGGGAAAGAAATCAGAAGAGATTCTGGAGAATCCACAAGGGATTCCCCTGGCTGGGTATCTCCATTAAGCTCCAAAAGTGTCGTCACATCCAATATTTCCCCCTGATGAACCCACTGATACTCAGGTCCAAAATTATATACATCCAGGGATCCTAAATACCATCGTGTTATTAAAAACTCTAAGGGATGCAATGAAGGGGTTGTGTGCTCCAATATAACAAAAAAAGAATCCTTAACCCGATGATGTGAGAAACATCCCACCTTCACCAAATATCAAAAATCTCGTATTCCCAGAAATCAATGGATCAGGGGACTTGGAGAAGCATCTAGTACACTACTCTTTATACGGTGATCCCATGATGGGAATCCCAGAGAAATAGAATGTAGTGAAGTTCAGATTCTTCATGTGAACTCTTCAAGGATTAGCCTTTCTGTGGAATACCAGTCTACTGGTTAATTCAATCATAGTTAGGAAGACCTATAGTGGTATTTTCTCTTGTAGTTCAGTTCGACATTTTCAATGTCATAAATTAGGGATCTCAAGAACTAAAAATAGCAATATAATATAAGATTTAATGATGAATACATTCATTATTGAAAATTACCCTTGATCTAATAAAATATCATATTTTGTAAAATAGTTATATTAATCATATTCAATTCCATGTTTTTATGTTTTTGGATTTTAAAATACCTTTAATAATTGTAACCATTTCTAATATAGATTTTTAATAGTGATCATATGA
This sequence comes from Viscum album, assembly GCA_963277665.1. Lineage (NCBI taxonomy): Eukaryota > Viridiplantae > Streptophyta > Magnoliopsida > Santalales > Viscaceae > Viscum > Viscum album. The sequence continues at coordinate 1,914,400,171 of OY728120.1, forward strand.
TTAGTATAAATATAAATCATTAACAAATCCAGTTTACTCAGACAAAGGAAGTAATGGCCTCAACCAGTAGAATTTCTCCATACGTAGCCCATTTGTCAAAGCTCAGGAAGGTGGTAGCATCACTAGGCTTCTCTATTGACAAAACCCATGTCATGCTTCAAGACATTAAGCTTGAACAAAATCTCTTATGGGAGATGTGGAACTTAATAGAGATTACTACCCAAGCGATGTTATCCGAGTAGCATGAATAGTTGGTCACCATCGCACACATTACCATGACATCTAATTCAGGAGTCATATGGTTTATGTAACAAGACACTACCACTATGGTTATGTGCATTATTTTTGTATAGATTAAAGAATATACATTAATTTTATTATTTTTACATTTTAAATGGTTGTTAATGAAAAAATAGTATTTTTAGTTAATGTTCAATTAAGAAATCTATTTAGATGAATAAATGGATTTTTTAATTAAATATTATTTTAATAAATTATAGTTACTAAAATATTATTTATTAAATATAAATGATCATATAATTTTTATACAGTTGTACTTTTTAGTAAGGTTTGAAAGCTGTTTTTGTCAAAAACCATGACTTTTCGATAAATTTTTGTATTTATTATAAAAGTGAAAATTCACATACATAGAAAACTATTAATCAAAATGAATATATTTTAGCATTCCGGAAGTTAAAATTTTCTAATATTGAATTTTTCAAAATTTTCAGTGAGAGAAGAATTTTTGTGTTAAAATTAAATATCATTTAAATATATAATATGTTTTATGACATCATAATGACCCAATAGTGATGTAATAAAATACTATAAAAGTTATATTGGGCCAATATATGATTTAAATTTAAAATAATGTGATTTTATAAATGTTTTGATTAATTTATTTGGCTCCTTAGTGGATCCTACGATCCTTACAAAATATTTTAAAATTTTAAAATAATTTCCTTGAGAGTGTGAATCACCTCAACATACGCAATCCTAGTATTTTAATAAGTTCGGCCATTTTCCATATAAAATATTTTTTTCGACTGCCCATTGGAAAAAACCATTGGCAAAAACCAAGGGATGGATTGTTGTTTTGAATATTTAATGATATAGATTCCAAAACCTATGATTGGGAAATATTAATGAATTCCCTTATCATTTCCAATATAAACCCACACAATATCCCACTTCTCTTTACTAAAAACCCTTGGATCACTTACCTACTCTACCCTCGTCTATCTAGAATCATCCCAAGGTGCCTCATTCTCTCAAGAAGCTCTTATAAACCTCTTGAAGTCACACACTCAAGTAAGTGATCCCCACATTCCTTCTTTCCTTATTTATGTCCATGTTTCCTTATATTGTTATGTCCTTTTATTTTTAATTAAAAAAATTAGTTATAATTTATCACCTCCAATATACATCCATTATTATGTTAGAGTGATCATATACCCCATTCCCTCTAATAAATTCCTCCCATGTACTCCTGTTACCATGCTGAAATTCTCCATGGTATTTCACTCTCCTCATTTACATTCATGATATTCTTTTATATAATGCATCTAAAATTACATTCCACAAGTTTGGATATTATGTTATAAGATCCACATACTATCCATTTAATGTGTAAATGATTATATATCGCATTCTCTCTCATCAACCCATTTTATGATTTCTATTTGACGTCGTTATGCAACAAAAGTTACACAAAATTTCCCATGCTAAAATCATCATGTAAGTGAATACCATACCAATTTTTCTATCAAGGTTATTCAGATTTTTGAACATGTAAACCTTGATTGAGGACATACATTTATGTATTCCACATCTTTTATTTGTGTAATGAATTATGATGTTTAATGAATCCATGTTGTATGATCTATGTGGCACACTTATGGATGAAATTAAATGATTAAGATGCTTGTGCCTAGATAGTGCTCCAATGCATTAGGAAAATAATAGTATCATGATATGTCATGTGAAATGACTGTTGACTCATTATAATTCATTTTTAGTGAGGTCTTACTCATGATAATTCCTGTGAAATGAGGGTTTACTCGTTCTCCATGTGTTGTGGCCCTTGGATCATTCTAATATCAATGTAAATGTTGTTGCCACATCTTCATGTCATGATAGTCATGCTATATAATTCCTTTATGTTCATTTTTGTATTATGCTAAATTTATTTTCTTATTTCATGGAAATTTATTTTATTCCTAATGTTATTCCATGTTTATTCACCTACTAGGATTTATAGATCACCTCTTTCTTTTGTATGTCCCCAGTTTATCCCATGTAGTGCTTAGTACGATGGAATCTTGTGGTCATGTAAAATATGGTTTCAATAAAGATGCATTTTTCATGTTTTAATTTTTATGTAATATTCCTAATCTCCAAATACATTATACATCTCCATATTTTATGTTTTATCATTTGCATTTTCATATAATAAATTATGTTTAACTGTGAAATAAAGACTAGGGTTGTTACAGTAGGTATCAAAGGGTGATTTAGTTATTTTTGGAAGTTGTATTAGAAAACCCTTGTGAAAGACTTAGGGATAATACTATGTATAATAAAAACATCCCTAAATTTTTGTGAGTATAGTATGTTGTTTATCACTCAAAATACATCCATTTCAAGATAAGAACAAGTATAGGTGGCTCTGGCACTGATATATATATGGGTAAAATAAGGAAACACTGCTTTCAGGTAGACTGGAATGGGAACTGGTGCACAAAAATGTGCTTTGTTGTACTCTTGTTTCTAAACTCCCATGGTATATGCTTCAGTAAATTCATAAGAATATTATGAACCATGAATAAGGGAACAATACAATTCCATAAGAATATATACTGGGATGTAGATCATGGAATACATAGATTGAATCCTATAAATTCATATGTTTAGGAAATAAATTTAATTTATAAGTTATTTATTTTTGTCTTTGGATAACCCTATCTATGTCACCCTAACTTTTTTTCTTCCATGCAATGGCTAGTAATATGTGGACTCAGGCTAACAACTGATGCGAAGATCAATATGATGACTGCTCTAATGAGATACCCAATCCGATAATTGTAGGAATAACAAACTTCTTAGGAACTCTTTTAGTTAAATCATATTTTTAATAAAAACACGTGTCAAGGGGAATGTTCAACCCCCCAAGACAGAACAAACAACAATAGATAGCCTCATGAGAAAAAGGCCTCCTAAAATTAATAGATCATTTAATCCCTCAATCACTGATAAATGGATCAACTCCTTTGATAAGATCTTTTAAATCCTTCAATGTTCTGAAAAAGAGTAGGTCCTTTCAGATTCATATCATATGGATATTGAAGTTGATCAATTGTAGATAATGGTATAAAATTCAAAGCATAAGGAATAGATTGAGCCATTGGAATAGAAGTATTTTAAGAAAATTTTTTTTGATAAATATTTTCCATGTACCCTCCAACATAAGATGGAAAGGTAATTCCATGACCTCAATCAAAAAAGATGAAAAATACATTGTTGAGTATGAGGAATACATCACAATACATTTATGATACACCTCTAGAATTGTTGTTACCACTGAATGCAAGGTTTTATGCTTCATTTGTGTGCTAAAACCAAGCCTTCAGAAATCTCTAGCTATCCCTGACTTCTATAGCTATGAATAAATTGTATGAAGTTCCCTCAAAGTCAAAATGGATATCGGTGATTCTCATGGGTATAATCTGGATAAGAAGTAGAAAGTGGATATTAATTATTGCAGTCCAATGGAGAATTCCAATAGTGCTATGAAATTCCATCAACCCATTTGTCAAAGGGAACCTATCCATTAATTGCTGACAATGAAAACCCACAGTTGCGACAGAGAAGAGGAATGCTTCGTTCGACCCTCTACACATTGTTTGTTGCATCAACTATAACAACCATGATATTTATTATAAATATAAACATGACTTATTAAATAAAACCATTCACTTGAGACAAAATATAATATAGAGAGGTATATTGTATTGGGAAATTAGAAATATTACATAACAACATAGAACAAAAAACCCAATATCTTTATAGAAAAATTATTTTACATTACAACATTCCTTCATACTTAACACTGCATGGGATAACCTAAGGACATTCATAAGAATAGTGTGATCTATAAATCCCAGTAAAGGAGTAATCAATTTATAACAGTAAGAATGAAAAAAATGTTAAGAAATTGGCATATTATGGGATAATAATAGAAAAAATAACAAAAATTCATGATATAACATGATTATTATAACATGGAAATGTGGTATCATCATTTAACACGATATTAGAATGATCCATGGATAATTGCACATGGATAATTAGTAAACCCTAATTTCACTTTAATTATCATGATTAAACCCTAATTTAACTTTATTTATCATGATACTTATCTTTTCCCAATACATTGGAGCATAATTAGGGTTCACCATTCTTAATCATTTCATTTCATGCATAAGTGTGCCACATAAATCATAGAACATAGATTCATTAATCATCATCATTTATTCCTAGATAAAATAATATGAAATTAATACATAAAAATATTTAATAAATATGTAAATTTTCATAAAGGTTAATACCCTTGATAGATAAATGGGCAAGGTATTCATTTCACAATGACTTTTGCTTAAAATATCATAGTATAATTTCAGCAGCATAATGACGGGACATAATATTTCCTAAAAATGGTCGATGGGAGAGGATGGGGTATCTCATCATGTGTAAATAAAATAGAAAATAATGAGGCCATGAAGATACATGTTCCCCCATACCTAATGTAATTTAGATTCATAATATAGAATAATTTCTTCAATGAAAATAAAAAGAGAGAAAATAATAATAGAATTTAGGCGTGGTAATGGGTGTTCATGGGAGAAATTAAAGATAGTGAAAGAGGTCTCTAATAATTCTAACATGAGTAGGGAAGTATGGGGGAGGTTCGAAATCCTACCCAAAAAATTTAATTGAAAAAAATGGTATAACAATATAATGAAAATTTGGACAAATGATAAAGGAAAAAATACCTTCCTTGGAAGTGTGATCCAAAGGCATGGGAGAGGCTTGAAAGAAGATTTTTGAGGTCTTGGGGATACTTGAGATTATTTAAGGGAAATTATTGTAGAGGTTGGTTGACCTTCAATGGTTTTTAGTGAAGAGGAAGTGGGATCTTTGTTGGGTTTATATAGAAAAAGAGAGGGAATTATTTATTATTTCTGTTTTGGACACCACACATTAAACTAATCATGATCATAATCCCACATATGGTTTTTCTAATTTCTTTTGAATATGGGGAGTGAAATTATTATTTTTTAATTCCAATGTCCTAAATTTTTAAAATATTATGATTACATATGTGGAGGAAAGTCAAACTTTCAATGAAATCATTTTGAATGTTAAAATGTTTTATAAGTCTTAGAGTGTCCACTAATGCACCATAAAATTATCCAAACAAATATAAAATTGCATTATTTTAAATTTAAAACATATTTTGGCCAAACACCCCTTTTATAGTAATTCAATTCATCACTATTTGGTCATTATAATTTCATAAAACATATTATATATTAAAACAATATTTTATTATTACCCAAAAAATCAACTATCCTGGAAAATTATGAAAAATTCACCATTGTATAATATCGATGTATTGATTCCAAAAATAATAATAATTTTATCTAAATAGTGTTTTAAATATGTGTATTTTCACTTTTAAAATAAAAAACAATATTTATTGGAAATTCATGGGTTTTGGAAAAAATAGCCTTCAAAGCATAATAAAAATTAACATTGTATTCAAAATAATTATATAATCATTTATTTTTAATAAAAAATAATTTAGTAATAATAATACTTTATTATAATATAATTTAACTCTAAAAATCCATTAATTCATCAAAATAGACTTCTTAATTGAAAATTGACTAAAAATACTATTTTTTCTTTAAATACTATTTACAATGTAGTAATAATAAAATAAATTTATATTCTTTATTCTATAATAAATTAATGTGAAATATCAGAGTGCTTGGGTATTTTTACAAAAACCCCTTATAACATCGGCATTTGACCTATGGGTATGGAGTCCGATGGTGACAGATTCTTTGGGTGGATCATATAACATTTCTTAGGTGGTAATCTCCATCAACTTACACTTATCTCATAGGCTGCTCTGTTCAAGATTAACGTGTAGAAGATTGGCATGGGGTTGGTCATGAGAAACGACTAGTGACGCATCATCCTTTCAGATCTCAGACAAATGGGCTTTCTATGGAGAAATTCTACTTGATAAGTTCATCACATCCTTTTTCTGAGTAAATTGGATTTGTTAAATCCCAATATTTATATGAATCCTATGATCACTGTTAAACGACTATATTAGAAATCGTAACAATTCATAATGGTATTTTAAAACCCAATAACATAAGACCAATGATATGTATATATAATATAACAATTTTCACAATAAAATATTTAATTAGATTAATTGGAATATTTTTGATAAATGTTAGGGTCATTACCGTCTTCCCCACTTATGAAATTTCACCCATAAAATTTCCTTTTCCGAAACTAAAATAGATGAGGGTAAATATTCCTCATCACTTCCTCTTATTCCTATGCTTCTTCTTCAAACATTTTGTTTCTCCACAATAAATTCATGAGGGTCATTGTCTTATTTCTTGAACATTTTCCCTAGAATCTAAGATATTCACCATCTTCTCATCATAGTAGAGGTTATTCTCTAATGGTACCACCTATGTATTGAGTACATGAGAAGGGTCAGGTATGTAATTCCTCAAGAGTGGTACATGGAATACATCATGTTATTAAGATAGTTTCGGGGGGAGTTCAAGTCAGTATGCCACTATTCATATGTGATCAAGGATCTCAAATGAGTCAATGTACCATGGACTAAGCTTCAACTTATTTTTAAATCTCATACCTCTTCCATGGTGATATGTGGAGGAATTACATGTCATTGATGTCAAACTATAGGTCTCATTGACGATTATCAGCATAATTCTTTTGTCGAATCTTAGAATCATTAATATGTTGATGGATCTCCATAACCTTCTCCACCATTTCATCGACCCTTTATAGACCTAAGAGCTTTTTCTCTCAAGATTCATCCCAACATGCTAGTTTTATACACCTTTTCCCATAAAGGGATTCATAAGGAGCCATTTGGATGATTTAGTGGAAATTGTTTTTGTAGGAGAACTCAACTAGAGGAAGATGTTGATCCCATCCTACTTTTAATTACATTGATAATTCTCTCAATATGTTCCCATGTGTTAGGATAGTCTACTCTGATTGTCCATCTGTTTTGGGATGATAGACCATCCTATTGTTCAGCTCACTATACAAAGATTGTTAAAGACTCTTCCAGAACGTAGAATTGAATCTTGGATCTCGATCGGATACAATAGATAACGGTACTCATAGAATCCTTACCAAATATCTGATGTATATCCATTCCAAATTATCTAATGAAAAATCATATAAAATTGAAATGAAGTTTGCAGTCTTTGTAAGACAATCCACAACATCCCAGAAAGCATTGTTTTTGTTGGATTTCATCAGAAGTCCGGTGAAAAAGTCTATTGTGATTTTCTCCCATTTTCATGCTGGTATGGGTAATGGTTTCATTATCCCCATATACAACTTCCTCTCAGCCTTAACTTCCTGAAATACTAGAAAATTTTATGTACACTCTATGATATCTTTCATCATGTTATCCCACCAATAATTCCCTTAGAGATCTATATACATCGTTGTGTTTCCGAGGTGAATGGGGAAATTCTAACCATGTGCATCATCCAAAGGTTCATTCATTAACACCAGATTTGATGGAAGACATAGTCTTGTCTCAAATCTCACAATTCCTTCTTCATTCACATTGAAATATGAGGAATTACCTTTTCTAATAGTTTCAACTTTCTTCTGAATTTACATATAATCTTTCTTGGCATACTTTAACCTTTATAAAATAGATGGCTGAGTAAAAATTTGTGAATGTATTGATAATTTTCCATTCATTATAAATCCCATGTCCATATTCATCCAATCTAATAAGATTGTATCCCTATCAATTCTAATCAGTGATAGAATCTTTGGGTCCTTTATTGTTTGAGAATCTTCCACCTTGTTCGCTTTAACAGGGTGGAAATGGATTGAGAATTCATTGTAATTGTTCAGCTCTAGCCATATTCATTGGAAAATGTACAACTCTTTTTTTTAATATATACATGAGGTTTTTGATATCCATATATAATTCACCCTTCTTCCCAAAGAGGTAATGATGAATTTTTTTTAAAGAAAATATTACTTCAACCAACTCCAGATCATGTGTTGGATAGTTTTGATCATGAACATTCAATTTCCTTGAAGCATAGGCAATGACAGTCGAAATTCATCAACACACATCTCAAGACCTTATTCCAAAAATCACTAAATACCACCCAAATTTTTCCACTTGGGGGTAGTGTGAGCACGAGAATAGTGATAATAATTCTTTTCAAATCCTTTAATATCTCTTCACATTAATCATTCCATGAAAACTTTACGCACTTCTGAGTTATCTAGGTAAGGGGATTGGACAATTCTAAGCAATTTCTCACAGATCAGTGATAATATCCAACTATATCCAAGAAGCTACAGATATCTATTACTAATGATGGCCTAAGATATCCCTATATTGTATCTTTCTTAGAGGGATCCATAGATATCCCATTGCATGTGATGATATTACCCATGAATGAGACCTCCTTCTATAAGAACTAACCCTTAATGTACTTTTCATAGAGATTCACCTTTAGAATGGTCACTAGTACAGTACATAGATTCCACTCATGCTCCTCCATGATTTTGGATTATATTATAATATCAACTTTAGATACTTCCACAAATTTTCCAATGTAATCTGTAATTTCTCTATTCCTCAATTCGATGAATATTGATGAAGCATTGTTGAGTCTGAAAATCATTCCTATGAATTAATAGTGCATGGATCTTGTACGAAAATGAGTCTTCAGGATATCCTCTTTCTCCACCCATAAATGGTAATATCCCGACTCCAAATCCAATTTGGAGAAATATTGTTCTCCAAATAGCTGATCGAAAAAGTCATCAATTCAGGGAAGAGGATACTTTTTCTTTATCGTGAATTTTTTGAGCTCATGATAATCAACGCAAAAGCGCATTGGACCATACTTCTTCTTGATGAAGAGGACTCGTGCACCCCATGGAAAATCACTTGGTCATATAAATCCTTTATCCAGACTCTCCTATAGTTGTATATTTAACTCCCCATTCTCCACAATATCTATTCTATATTGAGTCTTGGATATTGGAAACTCAGGAATAAGGTCAACTGATAATTAAAAATATCTTCTAAAAGGAAGGCCAGGAAATTCCATAGGAAACACATTAGAAAATTCCCTCACAATAGGAAACGTTAGATAATTTCCTCTTTGTTGCTCTCAATTTTGACTTTGAGGGAACATCAGATAATTTCCTTATAGCCTTATAAGTCACGGATCTCTAGGGATTTCCATTGGCTATGTTTTAAGCCACTAATGAAGATTTCAACCTTTAATTTGGGGATAATAATAATGTCGGAGGAATATCATGTACGCCTTGTAATGTTTTCCTCGTACGGTCCAATGGATTCATCATCCTTTTTCATGAGGGAAAGAAACTCCCTTTCTATTATATATCAGTGGGTGTGTGGAAAATATTTATCAAAAAACATTTTCCAGAAATCTATCCATTCCAATGCCTCAATATACTCCTCAGGCTTCATATTTTAAATCAATGTCCACCATTTATCAGATACACCATCCATACGATATGAAGCCAGAAGACCCTTCCCATGTTTAGAACATTAATGGATGGACAAGATCATTTTATGGAGTTCATCTATTGGTTGGAAATTGAGGGATCAAATGTTCCATTAAATGTAAGATGCATGTGTCTCATGAATCTCAATATTGTGATGTGTTCTTTCTTGTGGGGTGGGGGGGGGGTCACATTACTCTTGATCGGTGTTTCTATTCAAAACTTGATTTAACATTGAGATTATCATGAAAACAATTGTGATTTCGGATCCCATCAGATTCAGAATATCATTAGAACAGTCGTCATGTTGATCTTCACATCTGTTGTTTTCCTGAGATCTCTTATTACCAACCATCAGTTGGAATCAAAGAAATGATAGGAGTAACTCATAAAGGGGAATAGAATGAAAAAAATGGAAAAATTATATATTACACTTAGTTCTTTAACTTGTTAATTTATAGGCATCAATCTATGTTATCCATGATCTACATCCCATCATATATTCTTTGGATCATTTTTTATTCTTTTAATAATGGTTCATACTATGATTATAAAGTTATCAAAGAATATCCCTTGAAGTGGCATAACCAAGAGTGTAGAAAAGCTCATTATCGTGCTCGAGTTCCCATTCTCGTCTACCTCAATGTGGTGTTTTCTGTTTTTACCCCTAGATACATCTGTTCCTGAGCCACCTCTAACTACTTGTTCTATAATTTGATTGAGCAAATGGAAACATCGTTCATGAATATGTATAGCTTAACATCTCTATTGATAGTGTAATCCATTTTATATCTATAACATATACAGATTAATAAAAATACATATATAATTAATATATATTATATTTATATCATGGATAAAATATGGGAGATTATGTAATCATTATCAAACATAAATTAATGAATTTACCAAACAAAAACTTACCTGAAAAATGAACCAATTATTACCCATAATAGTGATGTTAAGAAAGTATTATTATTAAACAGGAGATAAAATACTATAATTATATCACATATTTTGTGAGATATATGATTATAGTTATGTAATATAGTTATAATAAGCCTATATTTTATATAAGCGAGTTTCATAAACATACAAAATAAATAAAATCTAAGGTTATGGTTTGTCATCTCGCATTTACATCGTTACATATATGTCATATTCACCACTTATTCAATGTTTTTGTGTATAAAAAATCCAATTTTTTTATATTTTATATCATCAATCTCTTTATGTTCATAATATTTAAATATTCATTGGTTTTAATTTTGTTTATGGGGATTATGATTCAGAAGATACCAAAGTGGTAATGGTTTGTTTAAAAATCTCATCATTATTTGGGGTAATTTATCTTGATGTATACATTAGAGATAATTATTTTTTATATAATATTGAAACAAATTAATTTACTTATTCAATATTAATTGATGATGTTTTCATGTTATAGTATTATTTTAACTATTTTTTACAAAATATTATTTTGAAAGTTTATTTTATGAAAATATGACATTATTTCTTTCTTCACTCAGAAATCATTTTTGCATCCAAAACTATGTTTTTTTAAATTATTTTCATAAATAATTGTAAAAGTATCCAAATTATTTATTAAAGATATTTTTACCCATTTTATAATTTTTTATATTTAAAAAATGAATATTCATTCCATTTTCCAAAGAAGGCTCTTCTGGATTATATTGAAAATGTGAAAGGATCATTGTTATAACTTACTCGGCAAATATGTAACTACATGTTGTGAGAACATCTCAATGTTTTAAAAATTATTTTATATGTTTCAAATTTTATTTTAAAATACAATTATTTTCATAATTTTTGGAGGTATTTTATTTTTAAAAATATATTTTTAGTGTAAAAATTTTATTTTCCGCTATACTTTTTGTAATGACCTTTTTATAGTATTTCCATTCCTCAACGACATAAAAAATTTATTATATGTATGATCCAATAGGAATATATTGAATTTATATAAAACTTATTATTTATTTGGATGGTTTATGATCCTTTTTCAATTTTTTTACATTTTTATTACATTTACCATATTACTTTGACGGTTTGTGATTATGCTAAATGATTTGGGGATGTATTAGCATTTTTAATTAATGTTTTTCAATATTAATTTTTACGTTGATTATGTTTCACCCATTTAATAGGATAAATGAGTTGTACATATTAAGTGATATGTGAAGACTAGATATTCATAGACTCTTGATGCATCTATAGGTCTCATGAGAATAATCAGTTTTCCAAATTAAATTGTTTTTTACAAACAGTTTCAAACTTTATTGTTAAATGTATTTATAATATTTTTCAGATGTATAGTGTTTTTCATTCCTTCATAATTAGATCATTTGTGGATGTACATGTGATTATTTAATTATTTATAATATCAATGTAGAATTTTCCATCTCATTTTATTATTTATATAGATTTATTTTATCATTATTTATTCCTAGTATAATATGCTCACATTATTAATTAATTCGAATGTGTTTCAGTTATTAACCATTAAAACTTCATTATTCTTTTTTATTCATGATATCTTCCAATGTATGCATACCCTTATTGATAATCTGATATCACCTATTTATTATGTTTTATTTTCCCCAGGATACCAATAATTTTCTTTAATATTGATATGTATAGATATACAAAGGGGGATAATGGTGTTCTCAATGATATTTTTTTGGATTTCAATTATAATACGATATTCAATTATGTAACAATTTTACTAAGTATAAACACCAAATGGTCTTTTAGGAGGTCATAACATGTATCTAATTCTAATTTAATAATATAGACATCATCTCTATGTTATTTCAATAGGGTTCGTTACATATTCACTCACATGATGATTTATGATTAGGATATTGATATACTAGTGAAACTTGATTCTATTTCCTCTATTAAAAGTATGATTAAATGATGTATTTATTTTGGATCTTATTTTATATATATTAAATGATTATGTGATGGATGGGTCCATTATAGAACTATATTGAATTAGGAAATGATTAAAGTTTATGAGGTCAAAGTATATATATTCAGTTTTCCCAACCCTAGAAGAGGGTACACAAGTGTTTATATGAAGACTGTAAGAAAGTACTAGGGTGGTTATCTCAAGCCCAAAGTAGGTAAATGGGTGGTTATCTAAGGTTTACCATGTGATGAATGTCTTAGTTAGTATCTTTGATAAAATATTTCTATGCTTTTTATTATTCCATGCATTTTATGACACTCTCTTCGATATGTTCTTGTTCTTGTGATATAACTTTATGATCATGATAATATTATAAATGATAGTTGATTGATATCTCCCATTTTTACCATTATTTAGAATTTTAACTCAGCCTTTATTATGTTTACATTATTAAGAATATGAATAATGTTCTTAAGTAGGGAATATTTTATGAAGTGTAAAATATGAGAAGAAATTTTTGCGAGGTATTGAAGATCTTTCATGAAAAAAGATGATTTTGTATATAGTCATTACAAACACTAATCCATTCTTGTTCTGGGTCATTTATTGTAATAATAGTGATTTAATATTCACCTCAAATGATTTCATATTTATATATATAATATTTGGGTCACCTCAAATAACCTTTATTCTATTCTTTTGATAGCCTAATCAATGATTTATCATAAAAACCATTCATATCATTCAAAATGAAAAAATATTAATGTGTTAATCAATATCTATTATTAATAAAAATATGATTATACTTATTTTAGTCAATATCAAATTATTAACTCACATTAGTTTCAATATAAAAATAAACAAGAGCATTTCAAATGGAAATGACACACATGGTGAACCATTTCATTTCATGAAAATTAATATAAAAATTCAACCCAAAAAAGTCAACAAGATAAAATTGATAAAGGGTTATGTAAATGGGATCTATGCCATTACTATATCTATAAATAAAACCACCAACCTCTCTAATAAAACATCAATAAATAATTTTAGAATAAATAATTAAAATTATCTGAAACAATTGGATAAATATCACCAATATCCCTTTTAATGTAAGTGTGAACAATTTATTCCATCTCTGAAGTAATACTCATTAGATAAACAAAATTTAATTCATTATAATATTTAAAATTATATTAGTCACTACCCTATGTCAAAATGATCAATATAAAAAAAATTATGGTCAATAAACTCTAATATTTACCACTCTTAGGTTAACATTATATTCCAATAAGTCTATACCAAAAATGACATTAAATTTCAACATATCCAGGATATAAAAATTTAATAGATATTTATACCCAGTTATATAAATCATATGGGATTGAAATATCATGATTTGATCTTTCAACCTCGATACCATATAATCAACCGTCATCATCCCAAATAAAAACATCATATTCATACGAAAATCATAAATAAGGTATGAAAAAAAGAATGAGATGTGGTCATATAAAATAAAACATCAACCCTAAATGATTTGAGAAGATTCACAGCTTATAATGTCAATTTAATAACACTTATTTCAATTTTTTCCTGACAAATTAAAAAAAATTATAACAAACCCATGCTATTGTTATATAACTATCTCTTCAGGCTTTTTTAATCCATGAGAATCTCTAATGGATTGATTTTTCTTCTAAAAAATCACATTACATACATTATATACCTCATATAATATCTATTACATGAATTGAATTATGAATATAACAAAATTGAACACTACAAAAACTCAAAATTTTAAATAACTCAACAACAATGAGATGAATATCCATTATATAGCTAATTTATTGTCTTCTATCACTTCTAAAAAATTCCAATTTTCTCTTTTTACAAAAAATGAGTCTTATAAACTCCCAACAATCCCCATATTACGTCTATGGTCTTTCCCTCATACAAATACATCATTAACCATCCCTCTATTTTTAGGTATACAAATTAACCACAATTAGTATGAAATATGTAGTTGTAAATTCTACTCAAACTATTACTCCTTTCATATCTCCACACCATCCATGGTCGGATAAAATTAAACATCTGTTATTAATTTTGTTTTATACACCAAAAAATATTCAGCCCCTATATTTAGATCTATAATATATTAACCCTTATCAAATAGATGTTCCACAATATAAAACAATTAAAAAAAATATTCCCAGGATAACTCCTAAATTATATCTTCTATTTTTAGGGAATGACAAGAATTTTCCCCCATGTATGTTCTATCACCTCTAGTATATTAAACTCTTGTATTGCATTACAATAATTAAGAATAAAAATTTTATAATAAAATTTCATATCCTCTAAATGCATACATCTATATAGAATATTTTATCTTTTAATTACTATAGGATTATATGCAAAAAAACAAGAATAATTTTGACCTTTATCTTCTCTTAGAATTTCATTATGAAATTTTTTTTATTATTGGGGATTAAAATAAAACTACCAATTATTTGATTATTCAAAACAGTCTTTTCATGCGAGGCATGATCCACCTTACCCTCTCAATTATACTCTATGTGCTGCAATTAATCTGTATCCCCATTAAAATTTCTATCATGATTTATCATTTTCTGGTATCATTAAAAAAATAAAAACACCAATTAGTTATTATACATAAAATTCACATAAATTTTAAAAAATAAGTATCAACATCTATTCATATAAAAAATTGATCAGAAAATTATGCTCAATCACAGCACACCAACAAATATATATAATTGGTTTTATTTAATTAATTTATTAATGAAAAATTCTACTTTATAAAATTAATATAATTATAGAAAACAAAATAATTTAAAAAAAATATGGTATCCATTCAATCTACATTCAGGTTAAAAGACAGGAACGTAAAGATATTATGTGTCCCAATGTGCCAAAATAATGTGTCCACATCCCATTTTTTACCCTAACCATTTTTTGGAATGAATAACACTATAATCTCATCCATTTTGAAATATAAAAAATCATAATTAATTAAAATTAATCGATAATATCCCAAACTTATTTAATGACATCTACTTCAATTGTCATTTTTTAGACATAAACATGTATATAGAATTTATATTTAATTTTATACAACATTAATCATTAAAATCATTGTCCCAAATATATATAAATTATTAAATACTATTCAACCCTTATAATATATTATTTTTCTCTACGACGACATAATCCTTTGACCAAGGTGAATCACAATAAGGACATATATACTAAACTAAATCACATTTGAGGAAAGACTAGTGTAACATGTTTACAGTGTCCCAAAATAAGTTATTTACACAATAATTGATCATTATATAAACAAAATAATAATTTATGTAGTGGAAATCAGTAATTAAATTTGATATGAATACTCATTGATAAATCAGCTAACAAAATCCAATAAAATGTTATTAACTTTATACAACCAAAGTAGACATAATTTTTAACACATGTAAAGGTTACTCATTAAAAAAATATAAAAAACATTATCCCATTTTAAAAATCCTGAGCTCTTAAAAAGGTCATTATAACCAATCTATATAATAAAACTTAGTTACATCACATCTATTGAATTTTCAAAGTTTACATGAGTGACGTAATTAATTTCACTTATTTTGAACAAACCGGATTTGTAATATTTTTTATTAAATGATATAACTAGTTATTCAAAATATCTCAATCATCTAATTATTATCTTATATTTATTGATAAGTCTACTTATATAATTTTAATATAATTTTATAATACACATAAAACAACATCATGTATATATAAGATCTATTTAATAGAATAAAAATCCTAATAAACCTATATCGATAAGAATATTAATGTATCAATTTGATAATTTATTTAACAATAATGTTGTATAATGATTATAATTTTCATCCACATTACCATCCAATCAGATTATCTATCTTTGTATAGGTAACAAACATGATTCCCATCAGTTTCATTATATATCCATTTCATGACTAAATACATTTCTTATCTTGATATTAATGACTTCAAGAAATTCAAGATTTCATGAATTGTCTCTGAATAAGTAAAAAAATATTGATTATCATAGGATTTATATCACCACAACTAAACATAATATTTAATTAGACACATGGGAAAATATCATCTCATATAAACACATGAAGTTGAATACATTATTTCTAAACACCTAGACATATAATAACATAAATAAATTGATAATATGAAAAAATATAAAACACATGGTTATTATAATATTAGGGTAATCTTGTCACTGATTTATATATTTACAATAAATGTTACTAGAAAATCTCATAACAAAAGATCATTCATTTAATTAATATTTATTATCCAAGAAAACGTTGAATTTGGATTTGTATTTTTCCACAATACATGATAATTTTCTAATTGTTTTAATGGAATTTTTGGCACATATATCAATTTTAAAAATCAAATTTTTTGGAAAAAAATAATTTATCATAATTTATTATATAATTTAATAAAAATGAAATTAATATAAAATTATTAAATATTCATATAACCATATTTAAAATATTTTATTCCTATAAAATATTTTTTACATTCGTTAATAAATAATATAAATTCATACTATATAATTATATCACAATAAGGGTTCGATAACACCTAACATCATATATCTTTATCAGTTTTCAAAATTTATAGTATAATGTTTCTATTAAAAACTAATTTATCGGTTTCTCAATTTAGTGAATAATGTTATTTTTCTTTACATTACCATATCAATTAATTATAACTAAACAATTATATATGAATGACATAATGTTTAACATAATGATGAATTTTTAGCACATAACAACATAAATAAATATTCTCTTCTTTTTTGAGAATAATAATATTTCACTGAACACAAATTTTCTCAAATAATATATTTACCATTTATTTATAAATAAATATCTTCATATTATTCTGAAACAAAAAATAACCTTTTAAATATCTTCATAAAAATTAAATGGTATTTCAATAATATATTTCATATAACATATGGCTTATAAATTCCATAAAAATATTGACATGTATATTCAGATAAAATAATATAAAAATTCAACTATGTAAATAAATGACGGAATAAAAAAATAATTTCCATGAACTTTGTCACATGGAAAATGATATTAACCCCACCAAGACAAAACATGTAATTTTAGACTATAAGAGCATCTTTATGCCCAAATATAAGGAAAATTGAATTTTTATTTGATGCAAGACTACTAACACACCAAGAAATAGAGATTAATTAAAAAATATTTCTTGATCTGGTGATGTGTTGGTGATAACCTCTTTCCAAGTATAGGTCATAGGTCTAAAAAAATGCTACTAAAAAGGTTATCATCACCTTAAACCCCATTTTGAGGATATTATGGGAACTTTTATACTCAAAAATATACCTCCTAGGGTGTATATATTCATGGGTGTATTTATATTCACAATATTGGTTTTGACTACTCACGATGACCAAATTAACTTATAAATAAAAAATTTATTTTCATTGAAATTTTGAGAAAATTTAATTCACCATTGTCTAGGTCAATTCACTAAGGACTCCCCTATTCACATAGCATACTTTACTCATCTCTCTCTTTGACACATAGGACACATATCCTGTGTCACCATGTGCATCCACTTTATTGAAGTTTCTACTCTCCCAATTCCACATTATGGCCAATCAACAGACCCCCACACCTCCAATTTTGAGAGAGTGGTGGGAGGACCAAAACCTACAAGGAATGAATAATGAGAGAGGTGAGAGATATTTTCCCCAACAATACGGATGTGTCAACATGGGTGACAAATCTTTTGGGGTCCTATTCCCCACACACCTATCGCCCGAGGTCCTTCTCCGGGGTGAGTAGTGTCCAGAGGTCCTTCACCTAGGCGGCCGGTCAATCATGACCCTTCACCTAGAAAACAAGTCACCAATGGCTATTCACCTGGATAACTAGTCACATACTTTTATTCACCATGGTGACATGGTTCTTATGGTCCTTCATTGGGCTGAACCTACTCCCAACCCTCTAATAGGATTAATTGGGGTGAAAACACCTTATTTAATCACTCATTAGGAATAAAATTCTCTTCTACTCCCTCACCAGGGGTAAACAATTTCCCTTATAACTCACTAAATCTATGGACAAAAACTAATGCATTACTATGGATAATCACAATAGATATGACCTCTATAGGGAAATTCACCTTTTCTAGGCCCTCACTAGTTCTAAGAACCATTTCTATCACTTCACTAGTGTTAATCACCTTATCTAAACCATCACTCAGTCTAATAACTTTTACTAATCCCTCGATAGGGATAAGAATCAATTTTACAATATCTCACGCATGATAAATGATTCTCATAGTTCCCAAAACTACAATC
Source organism: Viscum album (assembly GCA_963277665.1). Taxonomy (NCBI): domain Eukaryota; kingdom Viridiplantae; phylum Streptophyta; class Magnoliopsida; order Santalales; family Viscaceae; genus Viscum; species Viscum album. Next base: position 1,914,419,400 of record OY728120.1, read on the forward strand.
CAATTCATTCCATATACAATATTATTTTAGTAAAATATATAGGTTTCCAGTATATGATTCCTTCTTAGGTATGATAGTTTACCTTCCACATTGTGTTACCTGGAGACGGGGGGTTGTGAAATATCATTGGGCCTCCTATGTGGTGTAATATCCCACTCTTATATAGATTAATAACATATGTTCAAGTCACATATATTCATTTATAGTTGATAAACACCTCTATGTCTAAGAATCCACTTTGTTGTGATTTATTATAGTTCATGAACAAATAAAAAAATTCAAGAAGATGTGTGGTAATCCTTAAATTTACATTAGCATATGAGGAATAGGATTATATAAGGGAATATTCTTGGGTGTAATACCAGACAATTTTTTAATAATCCTTATGTTTAGATACTCCTCTTGGTTCTTAAATTTGGATTGCCTCCTAGGGGTAAGCCCTAAAACATATCTTCACCAAACTCTCCCACTGGGTCTAAAATCACAGGGAAGCTCATTCATGAACCCCAAATTACCTATTATTATGGTATATTTTATGGAATTGGAATACCCTTATGGTGGCCTCCATGTGTAAGACCCTTTTAACTCTAACAGTACGACCTTATGCAATGTGAATGATTTTCTGTTAACTCTTGTTTCTCACACCAAGAATGAATTAGGTTGGAAAAGAGTTTTTTTGTGATAATACCATGATTATAATGAAATTTCCTCCATTATTGGACTTCTTTTTATGTTTAATCCCACACTCTATTAATGAACTATATGTAATTTCATTAGTTTTCATATTATGATATATGAGATGCCACTTTTAGGTGTAAACCGAATTTAATTTTCCAATTATTCATCTAATATAACTATATTGGTATGACTATTATTCTCATATTATAATTTGGATGAAATTTTGATGTTAAATCCCAACTCCAAACCCCAAAGACCTCCCTTTATAAAGATAAAATTTGAAGATCCTAAGTAGGTGTCTTTAAACCAAATCGTCCTGAACTAATAATATACAACATAGTTTTCAACAAGTAATTGGAACATGGGTAACAAGTCCCACAATTGTATTTTGTAAAGATGCATGAAAACATATTAAATATACATGATAATCCCAGAGTATGAAAAAATCCACCTAAAAATGATTTGTTGAGCCTGAACACTCGTCTTTTCAACCAATGTGAGTTCCTATGAGTCATGTGCAAAATTACCCAGTGACCACATGCCTCTAGAAAACAAGGGTTTAGCCTATCACAGATACAGTAGCTGTTTTCTTTTTCTGGATCCATGTATAGAATCTATTAGAAACTATCTAATTAATGTTATTTATCCCCACACAAGAACAACATGACATGCCCTTGAGTGTAATATAATAATAAAAAAATTATAATTAATTATACATAGAATTTATTATCATTTTCATGTTATGTAACAACATTATAAATAAGTATAATCATAAAATAGTCAAAAAACACAATTATTAATGAATTAAAATACCAAATAAGGTTTAGATTCCTAATCTCATGATAAATTAACAATACACCCAAGGATTGGATGAATAATACTCCTCAATCACCATTTGTATAATTCTTTGCAATAATAAAACTGAAATATAGATTATATGGAAATAGAAAATAACAAATCATACTATTTTAAAATAAACATGGGGACTTTCATAAATATACACTTGATCATTCCATAGAAAAATAATTTCAAAAGTCCTCTATGAAATGAATGTGATACATTCAAATTATGAAAGGAGGACTAAATCAATATTATTAGTATTTATAACCAAGAAAATATTTATTTTATTTTAATTTAAGGTTCAAAAATATAATTTTAATCCAAATCTGAGATTTAAATAACCATAACAAAAAATGTTGGGAAAACCCACCCATTAAAAAATAGATAACTATCATGCACCAAATGAAAATCTATGAGTTTACTTCATCAATTTACCACCTAGTGGTCCTTTCAAAACAAACTAAATACATTATGTTTGGATTAGGTAACAAATAAACTCCAATTGGGTACTTGGATGATGGTATGCTTACCAAAAATTTTGGCATATAATTGATTATCTGATTTTTTATAAATAGATTATCTTTAATATTAATTTTATAATTTTGAATACACGTGACTTGTTAATAATTTAAAATATCTGATTTTCCAGTTGTAATTGATTTTAAAAAGATATAGAAATTGATTATGATGAATTTAAATATGAGATAAAATATTTTAGTGAGTATTAATTAATGTTTTGTTTTTTAAATGACTGATACTGATTGTATTAAGTATTAATTTTTTTGATGATCCCGAGATGCTTTTAAATTCATTGAATTTTAAAATGTGTGTTCATTTCAATTAATGTGTTTTTAATTTTTTATATTTCATGAAAAAATGTAAATTATTGTTTAATTTAATCACTTCATAATTCTTAAAGAAGTGTTATTTTTTATTTGTTTTATATTTTTAATTTTTTTTGGAAAAATGTGATAGTTATTTTTGTTTTGATTATGTTAAATTTTCATTCATTACATTCATTAATTATCTTATTTTATTGTGTTTAGTGATATTATTTGAACTTTGAGTAGACTTTAATATGTTTATGTGAGAGTTGTATTTTCGGTTGACATATATGATATTGAGTTATAGAATTATTTCATAGAAATCAAATAATTGAGTTGATGTGGTGTTGAAAATTTTAGTTTTTGTTGCACAAATCATTTATAGTGATGTTGTATGATAAATTGAATTATAGTTTGAATAAATTATTTTTATAGAATCATTTATTTAATGAAAATTATGTTCAAGGGACCTTTTTTAATAATTTATAAAATTTAAATATTGAAATTAGTGGAAGAAATAGAGTTTTTTATGAAGAAAAATTTCTAATGGTCGTCAACAATTTCTAGGATTTTTTATTTAGTCATGTATGTAAAGATAATAGTTTTGAAAAATTAAGTCCTATAGTTTTAAATAATTGTAATTTTTACTCATTATCCTTTAAATATTTTATTTATAATTCCTTTTTAATTAAAATATATATATTTCATTGGGAATGTATTTGTCTTTTCAAATTTTTCTATTCCTTGAGAAATGATAGTTGAACTTGGGATAGTATGTAATTCATGATAATGATTTTGAATGTGTTATAGTATTTATGCTTATTTTTATAACAAAATATAGGGTGGTGATTTTTTATTTAATTCATGAAATAAATTATTACCTTAGATAGTGTACACCAATTTGAGTTATGATATGGATGATTAACATTAGAGATTATCTAGAGAGACATTTATGGGAGGTGAGATTGGATTTGCAGATTATGAATATGTTCTTTTGTAGTTTTATATTTTTGGGATTTCATAGTATAGATAAACAATGTAGCATAATTTTTTTTCTTAATAGATATTTTAACAATCGATTGTTGGGTTACTCTATTGGAAATCAGTGGTCTCTGCATTTATATTTACGGGAATTACTATTTTTTATTATATTTGATTCCATTATAAGAAGACAAGTATATAACATTGGATTTTATTGGAATGTGAATTATTGGATATTAATATAGGATTCAAATGTTTATGATTGAATATACAATGGTCATCTATAGTTTCATGTTAATTTATGGTTTATACTACCATGCATCATAATAGAGTGACTGAATAAGATTTCAAACCTGTCTAGATGGGATTCACAATCCTTGATCCAATATAGTGGTAGATCATGACTTAAAAATACCGAAGATATTTTCATACACAAGGTTTGATTGTATTATTTGAGGATTTAGCATTCCATGACTTTGATAATGAGACTGGGATACACCATTTTAAGATGAAATGGATAGTGTAAGGGCGTATTTTATCAACTAATAACTCTAACTCTGGTTTAGTATTCTAGAATGTGTTTATTTGATTTGATCAATTTAGTTATGTTTGACAATGTTAAACTTTTATAGTAATTCATATCAAGTAGTTCATAGGCTTCTATATAATCTTGTGGTTTTATATAATATTTTTTATGAATGAGAATGGTGGATCCTATAAAATTTTAAAGGAGAAACTTGAGATGAATATAATATAAAGGGATGAATTTTAAGGATATGAATTTTACCTTTAGATAACTTGAATATCCCATCCCTTTTGAAGATTGATTATTAAATATCACTTCTCATTGGACCTCGGAAACTAAAGGTACTAATATATTCCTCATCATTCTTCACCATTTTCCAAGATATCCTCTCTTATTCTTGTATGTAATATTATTTTGGTGATCTCATAACCTAATATATGTTTTTCCCATGATCTAAAAAATTATATTTGATTAATTCCACAATGAGGATTTTTTTCTGGATCTACATTCCCTGTGTTTCTCTCTTTATAAATCATTACAATGTGTGATTATTATAATTTTAATTATTCTATTAATTTGGAAATTAGCAATTAATAATTATGAAATTTATGTTTTAAGGATCTAACACATTTCCTAGATTCCATAGTTCTTCTTTGTTTTGGATTTCATGTTGGTGTTGATATACACCATATTTTGAGGTGGGTAGTTTCATATAAAATCTTTTTTTATGAACCATACATGATGAATCTTATTAAATTTATTTTATAAATTATTTAATTTCATGATATATAATTCTTGGAATATCATGATTTGGGATACCTTTGATGCAATTTATTTTAACAAATTTTTTTTTAAAATAATTTTTGGTTTCAAATAGGAATTTTTTTAAGTAAATTATATCAATGAAGGAAATTGGATTGAATTTTGACATTGGAATACCTCATTTTATAGGTAATATTATTGATGAATTTATAATAAATAATAAATTTAAATCATCCTTTGTGGGTTTTGGAACATTCGAACCTAGGGCACTTTAGATGGGGATAGAAATGAGAAAGCATGCTGAGAATGATATTTTTTTCACACATGGATATATTAATACATCACTAACTGAAACATGTTAGAGGTAAGAGAGAAACACATGAGTATAATATAACCCCCTAGGCCCATTATTCGACGGTAATATATAAACTAGGAGGCCATTGAATATAGTGATGGTATGAGGATCCGAACTAATTTATACCTATTATATCCTAGGATTTAGTTTTAATGTTATAAAAATTTGAGATGTTGTTGTTTATTCAGGACTCTAATATTTTAAATGTTTGAAATTATTTATAATACATTGTATTATTTGTAAAGAAATTATTTCTCTAAATTTACATTGTCCTTTGTTTTTTTTGAATGATTTTGTTATCATTTTAAAAGAGAAAATATTCATGTTCAGATATAAATTTTCAAAATATATTACATTCTTTAACATATGAAAATTGTTCACAATTGGTTTATCTTAAAAATACTACTTATAAAAAACATGGTGGGATCCTAATATGATTATTTTCTCACACCCTTAACATACCTTTAGGTGTGTGTAGATCCTATTTTATTATAACCGAATAATGGTAAGGCCACCTGTGGAGTTTGAATGTATCTTGGATAATGAGGTGTGGTAGTGTGGTGGTGACATAATAGGATCATAAAACATGTTACATATGAAGATGTGTTGTCATTATTTTTTGAGTATGTCGTATTTGAAAATTTGGTTCCACACAAGTTTTTTTTATATATTTTACTTCTTCTATATATCTTAATTTTGGTATATTTACTATCTTTCATATATTCCATCTTTTGCCACGGGGTTTTTTTGGTATAAACCTGATTGATTAATGAAAAATTAGTATCATTGGGATGGTTTACAATGATGTTCTTAATCTCCTTATCTATAGAATTTCTGGTAGATAAGACATAGGATTGGTTTTCTCTAATTGTTTATGTGTTATTTTGAAAAATTTAATTCCACTCGGTTTAATATTTCATTAAATTTATATATTAATTTCTAATTCTTGAATAATTAAATTTAAAAAATTAAATAATATTAATTTATTTAGAATTATTGTTTAATTTATTTTTTTGATTTTAAATTGGAAAACACATAAATATTTCATAGTTTTACATCCAATTTCATGTTTTACTAAATGGAAGAACTAACATCAGTTCCATGCAACAATACTTCATACATAACGATTGTCTGTTTCCTCTTTAAGACAAATATTAAATCTCATATAAAATTTTATATCACTGAATAGTAGATCATACTAATTGGAATATTAAAAAATTTTAGATAATTGAATGGTTGATCATAATAATTCATTTATTATCATAAATGGTGGATTTCTATTCAATGGTATTGTGTGTTGGTAGTATCCTTGCAACTGCTATGTATATTTTATCTATGCAAAGTTATAAAATAATTTTCTAAAAATTATAATTCTATATTATTATAATTAAATCAATCAAAATAATATTTATATAATTTGGTATTTATTAATTTTTTCTAAAAAATATAATAATATGATAGTATATTTTTAGAACAAACTATATTCTCATTTCTACATGCATTGTATAGTCATCTGATACTCTATTTTATATGAATTCCTAAATTCTAATAAACTGCTTATTAATTTTTATGGTTGTTACTATTTTATTAATTTGAATAGTATTTGTTTTTTTAACAATATTGTTATATATTTTACGATGTTAATCTATCCCAAAATAAAATTTAGTTGACTCTCTCAGTATAAGAATGTTAATCCGTATTAATGTAAAATATATATTTCACATGTCTATTGTATGTATAACATGTCATTATTTTATTAGAAAAATATATTCTCCAATATCTTTGGATTTAATTACATGTTTATCTGTTGAAAAATTATAATAAAAACAACTGCGATAAAATAATCTCGACAAAGACAATTAAAGAGATATAGTCGATGAAAATTTAGAGATTTACAAAAAAAAAATACAACCTTCCTACAAGAATTAAAAATTATTTCTTCTGGAATATGACGACCATTTAATTCCATTGATCACAAATTAATTCATTATTTTCATCATTTAATGTTGAAGTGATCAATGATATTAAGATACATAGATTTACAATATCATTTACTCATCTGATGTACTTTATTTATTTATTTTTTCATTATTTTATTTCTTCGTACCCTCTGATGCTACTGTACAGATTGGTTTATGCTTTTCCTATTCAAAAGTATTTATATTGGGTTATTCCACCCATCTAAAAGGATGGTAGGGTTATTACTCCCCAAAAAAGGAATGTGGGTTTTGACTCTTTCAATGTTTTTTGGTTATTCAACTAGGTGAGTAAAAGGTATATATTTCTATAATCGGGTTATCATATCCTAAAAAATTAAGGAATTAGAAACTACTACTCTCCTCACTAGTCAGATGAGAATTATAATTTAAATAGGTTGTTTTTTATAGAATTAAGTCTAAAAACATTTTATTTTATTTCTTTAATTTCAGATGCACATTTAACACTTTTATAATGCTATTTTCAAAAAAATTTCAATATTTATAATTTCATATTAATTTTAAAAATGGAAAATTTTGAGATAATACAATAGTTCATATTTAGGTATTTCATAAAAATATAAGTCTTGAATTATGGATTATTTTCACAAAACATTATAAAATGAATGATGTAGATTTTGAAACTCCAACTGGTTTTGAAGCTACAAAATGTATTTTAAATTAAAAATTTACGATTTATTTTTATTTTCATTAAAGTAGAAACATGTACAGTAATATTTCTTCAGGAAAAAATACTTCAATAAATTGGATGACTTTATAATTATTTCAATAATTAAATAAAATTTTTAGAGAACCACGATAGGTATTTATAGAAATGAGTTTCATGAATTCAGAATGAGAGATAAAAAGTGCATCAAAGAGATGTACAATAGATAGAAAAATATTAAAAATGTTATTCACTTAGGGTGACCATGATGATTGAATCTTTTATTCATATATAACATCAACATAGATAAAAAAGGTGGAACATGAAGATTTTTTTATTTTAAGGGATTAACTATTTCACTTAGCTTTCAATGGATGAGCTAATATGACCATGTCTTCAATATATGATAGAAATAATGATTTATAGTGAAATAATCATGAAAAACAAAATGATATAACATCGAAAAATACTATATAAGTTATTTATAATTCCTATTATTTTGAATTATATTTAATTGTGAAGACTAAAATTACAAATTTCACCATATAATCCTCTGTACATGATTGAAATGAGTGATTTTAACAATGGTCACAAAAGAGATCATAAAAAGGATGACATAACGAGAATTAAATGATCTAAAAGAAGTAAATATGTTCATTCTATATTAATATTTTTTTAGTGAGAGAAAAATATTCAAATAAAATTTTTCTACCAGAAATTAAAATAAGAAGGAGAGGATAATAAAAAATATAAGGAACTAAAAAGTTCATCCCATACTAGATGGAGTTCTACATAATTCTCAAACATCACTAGGGATAGTTTTGAGAGTGAAAAAGAATCATCCAATATTTCTTTGATAGAAAAAACGAAAAATTTGGGAAACAAATATTATGATTACAGTTATGGTAATGTGTCAAATTTTTAAAATGAATTTAAAGAATTTAGTAAACAAAATGAAATGTTTCAAAATTATGTTTTGATAATGGTTGTCATTTATAGAGAAACTCAGAGAGAAAATAATAATTTCATATAAGCAAAAAGGATTACAAGTTCTGAAATAATGAAGATCAAATATGATAATAACAGAAGGAAATATATCATGTAGAAAACTAATAAGAACAAGACATGAGATCTAAATTAGACTACAATTATATTTAAAAAATTGAAAATGAATTTTCGAAACTATAACATGAAAATATGAAACTAAAAAATAAAGTAACATGTTTAGCTATAAAAAAAATTGTGCGGAGTAACATGTTGCTAAAAAAGATAATTATATAATTAAAAGTAAAATAACAGTAATAATATAATCTCTATAAATATTTTCCAAGGAATATAAATATGTTATAGATAATGGATTTGATCAAATCCAATAATGATAAAATATGATTATTCTATAATAGACTAATTCAGAATATGTATAGACATATATTTTTTAAAAGTAATAAATAAAATGTTTAAAATATAACACTCATTAGATATAATATCAAATATAATTATTCAAATGAATGTTATTTAAGATTTACCCAATCACTAAGCTACACTAAGACATTTATATCTAATAATCTATCCTCTAGATTAATATAGGGACGCAACCTTAAACAATACATATTCTAGTTAATTCTAACTAGAATTCCAATTATTACAAAATCAATAATATTTGTGGGATAGTGTTTTAGAGAATTAGGAATAGCTCTTATATAGTAATCCAATTCCCCAAAAGTCGACACATGTACTCATTATCCATTTTTCTTCCAAATAATAATATTTAAATAATTAATAGTTTCTCTTTATGAAAAATCATTACAATTTTCCCCTTGATTTCATCCTTGTCGCAATTATCCCTTAAACCATGTGATGAAAAATGAAAAACATTGTGTGAGCACAAATATCTATTAAAGGAACATAATATAATAGAAAAATATAGTCCAATGAAAACCCATAAAATAATTTTCCTTAAATCATTCCTTTTTACTATAAAAAAGAATAATATTCTTAAAAGGATTATTGTCTTATATTTTGAAAATCAATTGATTTCCAAGAAAAATCATTAGAAATAATATAAAAGTTTGTTATGTGACATGGGATATCATTTACATATCAAACATATGAATTTAATTTCCAATATTTTAAACTTCATTCATTTTAGTACCCAATTCATTAGAGGTTATAACATAGCCACCCATAATTTGTTTATAACTGAACCACACATCATTAGATAACAATGTAACCATCCATAATTGTTTAATCATACAAATACATGTAATTGGTTTAAAATTATACCAATAATCAATATAAAAAATTTCTAATAACTATATCATAATAATTAAATATGAGTGATTACCTCATAATAAAATTCTTAAAGAAAATACACATTTAATTTTAAAATTATATATTTTTAAAAAAATTGCACATGGAAAGAAAAACAAATTCATTGAAAAAAAATTGTATACTTTTAATGTAAAATTGAAATCATTAATTTTTCATGATGGTTGTAAAATATGTTCATTTAGTATAAGATAAAAATACATTCCTTAGGATTTTTTTTAAAAATGATGAAGAGGAAATTTCATATAGGGTTTTCAAAAGAAAGTCTCTTACCATTAGTTAGATTTATCACGTATATCTGTTATGTTACTCAATAATAACCATATGTTAATTTCTAAATTTTTTAATATCCTTTTAGTGTTCATTATTACATATTATCAAGTTAAATACAACTACTTAACCACATAAGATCACATCTGATGATGTGATGATATTCAGTACTTCCATAAAAAATGACTTCATTCGATTGAAAATGGTCAACATGGCCATTATTTTATAATGTAAAAAAAATTATCATGGAATAATTTTCAGTTTTATAATTCAATTAGACTTTTAAATGATATTATAAAATATGGTTATGAAAAATGATCAGTGTTACAATCATTAAGATGGCAGGCTTCACATACGCATGAGTAACATTCCCATTTTTCATCGATCATTCTAGAATAAAGCTTCTTATTTATTTATTTACATAATTAAACTAATATCATATAAATCATAATAATTATTTATTTATAATTATATGCATCATATATGTGATTTTGAGCCTTTTGGAGGTGGTAGTCCACACAACCCATGAAAGACGTTATCATTATTTTTTGAATATAATGGAATGAATATAAGTGATATATTATCTTTTCAGAATGATAGATGTTTAATTAATATTATATATTAACATTAATTCCCTTATTATAACATGTCTAGAGAGATATTTATGGGGGAAAATTTTCATATGTTCGTGAGTTGGTAGTCCGTCGTACAAACATATGATGAATTATTTCCCCATTCGGTGGAGGGGATGGCTATGGGTAATTCCACAAAAAATTTCGCGACCCGTTTCTGTGGGGCTCGTTCCGTGACTCCCCAGGCCCACCTCCATTTGGCTAGGGGCTGGTGTCTAGCACTGAGTAGGCATATTACTACATGGGAGGCATTACCTATGAAACTGTACAAACACACACATCTCGAAACCCACAAATGTTGAAATGTTAAAACCACTAAGGAACTAAATGATTGCAAACAACGTAACCCATCCAATAGTGTACAATGAAAGGTAAAGTACTGAAAGTAAACTGGGCCAGAATACACACCCACTAAAAAAACAAGATTCTGAAAACTGCAAATTTCATCCTGTAAACACAATGAGGTACAGAGACTACTGCTCATTGTTGAAGGAATGCATCAGCCTTTAGGGAACTCAGAAAGCTCAGTCATGTCTTGTTCCGCCCTAAAATCTGTCAAAAGGTTGCTCATATACACCAAACATGACACGTGCGGGCAATGCTCGTGCAGGGGTGAGTATATAAATACTCAGTATAGGACCCCGAAAACACAAAGTAAGAACAAAATGGAATTTCATAGTTAGCTCTAAAAAATATATGTCAACTGAACATATAATAGGAGATCAAAATCTAGATATACTCAAAACCCAGACCCATCATATAGAGACAAGTCACACAACCCCATACCCCCGCTAGGGATTTAGTTCAAATATTTCAATGAATTACTCGTTCCCGGAGAACACACTCCATGAGTATGGTAGCTCTGTTGACGTTCATCAATGAAGTACCGTTCATAAGGAAACGTCCCAAGAGGTATTTACACTCATTACAAAAGACACACTCTTGTGTGGAAAGATCACGATATGTATAAGCACTCATTATGGGAGACACACTCCTATGTTGGAAAGATCACGATACACAGATGATGATCTTTGATGGGGCATGGAGTATACCACGACTCATCCGGATTCACCAGCTAGGTGATTCAACAGATAGGTAGAGGATCAACGCCCGATACAGTTGGTCAGGTTGATGCTTGAGTCTACCTAGGGCTAGAAATTGATAAGTGATCTCGCTCTGGGCCACATAGAGGGATGCTGACTCTATCACAGAAATTCCTGCTGAAGGGATCATACTCATGTTGAATGAAATGATGTCTGACCTTTATTGTAATGAGAATAACAGGACATAACCCAATGAATTTTGTCCAAGATACGGTGAACAAGAGGACCAAGTCATTTTCCAAAAGGTACACGGCGTGTAGAAAAGTTACACGGTGTGTTGTCTAACCCTGTGTACTTCCTGTCTACAATGGATCATGTATTAAGGCTGGTCATGTAGAAAAGTGAGTACACGGAGTGTAGTACAGTGTACACTCTATTTCCGAGTAATAGGGGTCGGCTCCATGTATACTGGTTGTGTGCCTGTACACTCTCCTCAACCCATATACTCTAACCTGTGTAATCAGCGCATGGGGTGGCCCACGTTACTAGCCTTGCCTGGCCATGTGATGGATTACACACCGTGTACTTCATCCCATATCCGTGTATCCCTTGGATACATGCCACGCTCCCACGTAGCCACATCTTCTATGTTGTGTAGAGACTACACGCTGTGTTGACTGAAGTTGTGTAGTACATCCCAGGCCTATGTACCATCCAAAATACAAGCTGAGATTCGGGGAAATCTCAACACACTATGTGACCTAGGTCACATGTCATGTGACTCATCTCTAACCCCCAAAACGCTAGCCACCACCGCCGGTACTACACGGCGTGCTCTTTGTATGTACAAGACATGTATCACGGAATTTTAGAGAAACATCACTCCTCACCGGCACGCCTCCTGTGCTACCCTGATCGTCGATCCGGCCGTTCTATCTCAATGAAATGCCCATGCTTTGGTCTCCCCAACACAATGAATCCGATTTTTTTGTTTTTTTACCTTCGATCGGCTCCAAAAAAATGTGCAACGATCCACCTGCGTTAAGATTTTTTGAAGAACGGCCCTTCCCGATGTGGTCTGATTCATCGTCACACCTCCACAAGTTCGTTGTGCTATCGAATCATTATTTTGATATCATTTCATCACAAAACAGATGCGCAATGATCCATTTTTCATCACCCCACAATGAAAGTGAATAATGTACAAAAGAAAAGGGGGGAGGAAAATCCAATAAGCCAATTGAGGAATGAACCTCCACCGTCATTCACCACGGCATTGATCCACTCCCGTTAGTAGGCTTAAAGGGAAAAGAATAAAACAACAACAATTAAAAATGGATCATTTACCTGAATCATTCCAATGAAACCCTCCCTCATGAATGTATGAATCCGCGGATCAACTTATTCATGGTTGAACTGCATTCATCGTTTAAATCAAAAGCAGGGAAAAATTAAATAACAAACCTCTACATCAACTAGAATCGGTCGTCGATGAAGGTGTCACACTACCTCCATCGTTGAGATCCTTCAATATTGTAGGCATAGTGATGCGCAGCTTCGATCCGTCGTTGTTCGTCACTGAGAGTTTTCTCTAGTGTTTCCTCTCAAACTTCTGCCAACGATCGACGTTTGATTATCCCAGTAAAAAGGGAAAAATGTTTTGTGATTCAAAAATATGATGTGGTATTAATGATTCCATCTTCCCATTCTTGAGTCATTATTACATGGCATTTATTAAAGAAACAGCTGCCCCATTGCAGCGCTGCAGCAGATGTTTTCATATATAATAAAGATTGTGAATTATTTTTATTTTATTTTACTAAAAATGTCTAAAAATTAACATTTTCCCTCAACCCAAGCCGGTCATGGTTAGACCCTTTCTTTGGTAAAGGCATCGTCCTGGACGTACTGGTGCCTTTAGATTTTTAATCCGGGCATCCGTTTGGAAACTACCACTACCGTGCACAAGTGCCGACTTACTTAACAAAAAAAATTTCAAACCAAAATTCCACGATCATTGGGCCCCATAAAAATTCAATATAATATTTAAAAATAATACACAAAAAAATTTGAGAAACTATATTCACCCCACCTATGGTCTTCGCATCCCCGAAAATCCAAAATATGACTACTCAAAAAGATATTGGTATTTGGAACGGATTTGAGCCTCCCCCTCCCATGTGCTCTCATGAAGATCCGCATGCTTCCACTGAAAACGCACAAAGGGAATCTATCACCCACGAAGGATCCTCTTCTGGCAATCCTCAATCTCCACCGTGTACTCAACAATGGTCAATCCACCCTCGATGTCCAGCTCGCCCAAGTTGATGAAGTGTGAGGGGTCATGCATGTTCCTCCTCAGCTGCGACATGTGGAAGACATCATGTACCTAATGAAAATGTGGTGGTAGAGCTAGGTGATATGACACCTTGCCAACTCTGCGTTGTATATGGAATGGTCTGATGAACTTCAGAGATAGCTTGCCACCCTAGCCAAATCTTTGTACCCCTCGATGAGGTGAGACCCAAAGAAAGATGTGGTCTCCATCTTCAAAATGCAGCAGTCCCCATCACTTGTTAGCATAAGAATTCTTCCTGTTCTATGTAGGATGATCTTCACCTTCTCAGTGGTAGCTCTCACCAACTCTAGACCCATGAGTGATGAATCTCTAGGGTCGGTCCAGCTAAGTGGTGACCGGAAGGGTCTCCCATACAAAGACTAGAATGGTTCCATTCCAATGGTGAAGTGGTAGCTATTATTATATGCAAACTCCACCTGTGGTAGGTGGTCCTCACAACTGCAACCAAAGACCAAGATACAGGCCCGCAAAATATCCTCCAAAACCTGAATGGTCCTCCTCGTATGACCATCTATCTTTGGATGAAACGTTGTGCTCAAGCGTAGCTGAGTCTCAAAGGCCTCCTATAATCACTTCCACAACTGAGATGTAAAGGGGGAATCTCTGTATGAGACTATCATCTAAGGGACTCAATGAATCAAAACTATCTCCTGTACATTGAGGTGTCCCAAGATCTCTACGAAACTCTGCTCCCTAATAGCTTGGAAGTGGGTCGTCTTGGTGATTCAGTAAACGATCACCCAGATGGAATCATTCCCCTTGGGAATCTGTTGTAATCATATCATTAAGTACATCTATATTCTATCCCACTTCTACTGTAGAACATCTAGGGGTGAGCTAAGCCTGTTGGAACATGGTTCTCAGCCTTCACCGGCTGGCATGTGAGGCATCAGGAAACGAACTCTGCTACTGTCTTCTTCATGTCTGACCACCAGAACTATCGTCGAAGATCCCGGTACATCTTTTCCACTCCATGATGTTTCGCCAAGGGGGATATATGAAACTCCCTCATGACCTCCTCCTACCACTCTACTGGTACAACAGTGAATCATCTGAAAAGAATTATGTGCTCACCACGATGTGAATATCCATTAGGAGCATGTCATGTGGATAGCTAAGCATGTAAAGCCACAGAGTCGACATCTCCTAGATGCTCCTCCATAACCTATTGTAATAGTGGAGGGGTTACAACCATCGAATGAAGGTATAAAGTATCCTCTCTATCAACAGAGGATAATTGCAACACGGCTAACTGCTCTGTCACCTCACTCTATAGCTGCAAACTCGACCTTCTGCTAATAGAATCTTCCACTTTTTTCTCCTTCCCAGGAGTATATATGATATTTAAATCAAAGTCCTGGAAGAACACTATCTGAATACTCTTCCTCATATTCAGCTCTTTCTATGAAAAGATGCACTTGAGGCTCTTGTGGTCAGAGTAGACTATGAACTACTCGCCCATACTGTAGTGTCGCCACATCTTCAATGCGAAGACTACCACAAAAAACTAAAGATAATGGGTCTCATAGTTCTTCTCATGTGGCCTAAGCTGGTCTGAACAATAATCAATCACTTAAAACCTTTGCCTCAGGACACATCCAAGCCCGATCCTTGACGTGTCGAAGAAAACTATGTAATCGACACCCTCTCCCAGCAACCTCAAAATTGGGGATCTCGTCAAACTCTATCTCAAATTCTCAAAACCCTTATGACACTTATTCATCCACACGAATGGTTTTCCCTTCCTAGTCAAGGCCTTAATCAGTGCTGATATCCAGGAGAAATCTGGAATGAATCTCCTGTAATATCCAGCCAACCCAAGGAAGATCTTCACCTCCGTCATGCTCCAAGGTGGCTCCCACTCTAACACAGCCTCCACCTTGGTTGGGTCTACAGCTACTCCATCTGCTGAGATGACATGTCCTAGGATATGGACCTTTTGAATCCAGAACTAGAACTTTCAGAGTTTCCCAAAAAGCAGGTGCTCTCGGAGTACGTCTTGGACAATCTGCAGGTGTCTCGCATGCTCATCCTCTAGTGCCGAGTACACAAGCTTGTCGTCGATAAAGACCACTACGAACCGATCCAAAAATGGCTGTAAGGTCTGGTTCATCAGTACCATGAACACTACGAGGGAATTCATTATGCTTAAATGCATCACCAAGTAATTATAGTGACTGTAGCGGCATTTGAAAGAAATCTTCAGTATATCATCATCCCGTACTCACAGCTGATGATAACCTGATTGAAGGTAAACCTTTGAGAACCACTGTGCCACTCTAAACTGATTGAAGTGGTAATCGATTCTCTACATTAGATACTTATTCTTCACTGTCACCAGGTTCAGGCACCAGTAATCCACCCACAACCTCATACTCTTGTCTAAGTTCTTGGAAAAGAATACTGGGGCCACCCTTGGTGAAACACTGGGTCTCACAAAACCCTTTCTCTGTGAATCCTCAAACTGGACCTTTATATCGTGAAGCTCATTGGGATCCATCTGATATGTTGATGAGAAAATCAATTTCGTTTTGGGGTGTAAGTTGATGCAGATGTCGATTTCCTGACGGGGAGTTAATCCTGGAACATCTTCGGGAAAGACATCCTTATACTCCGCCACTACTGATGGGAACTGGTAGCTCACAACATATAGTGCTCCAAGGGTAAGTCAATCCATATCATGATTGATCAGCTACACCCTCCGATGCATGATCCCATTCCATGCTACTTGGGTCTCCTTTACTATGAAAAAAGAAAACCTCATTCCATCACGGCGAACACACCAAAATCTTTTCCTAAAATAGTCAATCTAGACATGGACTGAAAATAACCAATATGTACTAAGACTGATTTCGTAAGGCATCAACGCTACCACCAAGAGGTTATATCCAAAACTCTCACCTCCAAGGGTAATATCAAACTAGCTGTAAAGGTGTGTGATCGTCGAGTCTCCTCCCACAGGTGTCTCCAAGCATAAGGATCGAGTCAACGGTTCTACCGGAATCTCAATATTTCACAAAAGAATATGGCGATGAAGGAATGTCAAGAAATTTTGCCTATAAGTATGGAAGATAAGGTTGAGAAGACACATATAATACCTCATATCATCCCTGAAGCCCCTGGGTCATACTCCTCGACCGCATGCAGCTGTCCCCGCCCATGTCCTCCAGCTCTCTAAGCCTGGTGCAGAACTCCTGGGGGTGGTGGTGGAAGTAGATCAAAGCGTCTTCCCCCACTTGCTGCTCCACCTAATCCTCTCCCACGCCTGTAGCCTATAGGGTATATTTGTTCCATTATTTGACTCTAACTCAGTGGTCAATCCATATCATCTTTGACAGTAGCTCGATGGGTCCGACAATCTCTAGCGAGATGTCTCCTACCATCGCATGTGTAACACTACAGCTCGGTAGGATGACTGTATTTATCCTAAGAACCCTAGACCATCGATCCCCTATCCTGGGTCCCACTTTGATGTATCTCACATCCTGATCCATACATCTGACGTCGGTTCCCTACTGCCAAGGTCTTTGCAGCTGTCTGGCTGCTGCTGACTGTCGTCGGTTGTCTCTGCTCTACTAAGAAGCTATCGATCACCAAAGCTCATTTGAGAAATCAAGTATAAGTCGTAATTCCAAGAGGCATAACAGTAGCTGGTATTTCTCTTCGTAGACCCTAGTCGAAGGTTTGAGACCTAAAGTACTGATCCCTGACCATATTTATCGAGTACCGGGCAAGGTTGTTAAACCTTGATGAATAGTCAGCTATTGTCAAATTGCCCTGCTGGAGCTGAAGATGCTGCTGGTTGCGAATGTATCTTAGCGTAACTGGAGAAAACTACTCCTTGAAGATTCACTCAAACTCTATCCATGAAAGAGTCTCTTCATCGTGATTATGTGTGGTAAGACTCCACCATCGTCCTGACGAACCCTGAAAAAGTCTCTCCCCTAGGATCTACATCTAGTCTACCGATGTCCTCACTAGATGAAAAACACTGGTCATAGCCTTGAGCCATTCCTCAGTTGCTTGCGGGTCAGGCTCACCTCAAACCTTGAGGGATGTCTGTATCTATAACTCATGAAACACGCTCAGCCTACGCTCCCCGTCGGTCAGTTCTGTGGGTACCACGGGTTGCTCCACAGGTAGTATAGAAGGTTCACCACCTGGTGGAAACACCTGTGGAACTGGTCCCTGTATCGAAGCCTCATCATTGAAGGGGTCATACTCATGGTCATGCTCCTGCATCTAAGCAGGTATGCATCTCGGAGGTATCTTGTATGGAAAAAATATGTACCATGGTCAATGAGTATATCTGGATAGTTAACACAATGGATATGGAAAACAAAACCCATTCCTATATGATGCATGTACCATTATTTTATTTCCCCGCAACAAGTGTTTTCATGTACCGACTCGAAAAGTTGGTTATCATAGTCTTGGTGTATGGATACGTCAGCCGTCGCACCATCATTGGAGTCTCTCGCCTAAAATCCGAGCTCAAAATACTGAACATTGTTTCCCCAAACTAATCTCACAGACTCTTGGTCCTAAGGTATATCCAACCTCCCTCTGATACCACTCTGTCATGACCCATCCCAGTGGGGCCCGCGACATGACTTCCCAATCCCGCCACCAATAGGACAGGGTCTGGTGACTAGCATCGAGTATTCATATAACTACATGGAAGGCATTTCCTAAGAACATGTGCACACACACACATCTCCAAGCTCACAAATGCTGAAATGTAAAAACCACTAAGGAAAAAAATGCTTGAATACAACTAAAAACAACTAATAGAGTATGGAAGAAGGTAATGTAATGAAGGTAAACTAAGCTAGAATATAATCCCACCATAAAAACAAGAGTACGAAAACTGAAAAGTCCAACCAGTGAACATAATGAGGTATTGGGACTGTTGCTCGTAGCTGAAGGAATTCCATGGCCTGTAGGGAACTCCGAAAGCACGATCTTGTCCGGGTCTGCCCTAGACTCTGTCTAAAGCCTTCACATGTGAAAAAGACATGACACATGTAGGAAAATCCAGTGAAGTGTTGAGTATAACAATAATCAGTAGATGAAATTGAAAATGTCAAAGCATGTACACAAAGAAAAGGCACAGTCAGCTCTACATAGTATATGTCTACTGAAATATAATAGGAGATCACAATCCAGATATACTTAAATCCTAGACCCGTAGTCTAGAGACAAGTCACACAACCCAATACCACCGCTATGGATTCAGTTCGAAGGTTTCCATGAAGTACTCATTCCAGGAGAACACACTCCATGAGTCGGGTAGCGATGATGACATCTGTCTGAGAAGTACTATTTTTCGAGAAACGTCGCGAGAGGTAGTTACACTCATTTTGGGAGACACACTCCTGAGTGGGAGGATCATGATTGATAGAAGCACCCATTAAAGGATACACACTCTTGAGTGGGAATGATCAAGATACACAGATGAGGATCACTGCCAGGGCCATGGTGGACATCGCGACTCATTCGGATTCATAAGCTAGGTGATTCACCTGTTAGGTAGAGGATCAACGTCAGGTAGAGTTGGTCACGTCTATACCTGACTCTACCTAGGGTCGGTAATGGATAGAGTTTCTCACTCCGGGCATCTCGGAGGGATGCCAACTCTATCACTAAATTTCATGCTGAAGGGATTATAATCATGTAGATGAAAACAATGCCTAACCTTCAGGGGAATGAGAATAATGGGCACTAACCCAACGAAATATGTCCAAGATACGGTGAACAATAGGACCATTACATTTTTGAAAATGTACACGGTGTGTAGAAAAGTTACACGCCGTGTTTTTCTGACCCTGGGTACAACCCGTGTACAACGACCCGAGTGGTAAGGCTGGTCATGTAGAAAAGTGATTACACGGCATGTAGTACGGTATACACGCCATGTCCGAGTAACTAGGGTCGGCTCCGTGTAGGCTGGTCATGTGCCCATACACGGTCCTCAACCATTGTACTCCAACCCGTGTAATCGACGCATGAGGTGGCCCGCATTACTAGCCTCGTCTGGTCATGTGATGGAGTACACACCATGTACTTCATCCCATGTCATTATATCACATGGATACACACCAAGCTCTTACATAGCCACCTCTCCCATGCTGCATAGAGTGTACAAGCCGTGTTGTCTGAAGCCGTGTAGTCTATCCCGTGTCTGTATACCTTCCAAAATACACATCGAGCTTTGGGGAAATTCCAACACACCATTTGACAAGGGTCACATGCCGTGTGATTCCTCTATGACCCCCGAAACCCTAGCCGCGACTTCCAGTACTATATTGCGTGTTATTCGGAAGTACACGCCACTTAACCTGGAATTTTCCAAAAAAGACGCTCCTCATAGGCGCGCCTTGCGTGTTTCCCCCATCGTCAATCCAACCGTCTGATCACCATGAAAGTCTCAAGTTTTGGTCTCCCCGACACAATGAAACCAATTCCATTGTTTTTGGACCTCTTATCATCTTTGAAAACATGCAATGATCCACCCGCATGAAGAACACTTGAAGAACGACCCTTTCTGATCCGGTCCAATTCATCGACCACTATCATCGTCGCACCTCTGCAAGGTTGTTGTGGTGTTGAATCTTCAATTTGGGATAGTTTCATAGTAAAATATATACGCAATGATCCATTTTTTATCACCCAATAAAGAATGCGATGAACGCATGAATGGAAATGGTGGAGGAAAATCTAATAAAAAATTCGAGGAACGGACCTCCGCTGTCGTTCTCCACAGCGTAGATCCTCTACCATTAGAATTCTTTAATGGAGTAGAATCAAACAAAAACAATTCAACATGGATCAATTCTCCAAATCTTCCCAATGAAACCATCCATCAAGAACGTACGAATCAGTGGATCAACTTGTTCATGGTTGATCCTCGTTCGTCGTTTAAATCAAAAGAGGGGAAAAGAATTTAAATAAAAAACCCATACCTCAACTGGGATCGATTGCTGACAAAGGTGTTGCGCTTCCGCCATCGTCCAGATCCTTCAAATTTTTTGGCATAGTGATTCGCAGCTTTGATCTTTCATCGTTCCTCACCGAGAGTTTTCTCCAGAGTTTCCTCTCAATCTTCTGTGAATGATCGATTTTCGATTATCCCAATAAAATGGGAATCTTTTTCATGAATTCATAAATATGTTGTGGTATTAATGAGTCCAGCTTTCCATTCTTGAGTCATTATGACGTGGCATTTTTCAAAGAAATACCTTCCTATCACCGCGCTGTAGTGGTTATTTCCATATAAAATAAAAAGTGAAAATTTATTTTATTTTATTTTACTGAAAACGTATGAAAATAAACATTTTCCCTTGACCCACGCCAGTCGAGGTTAGACCCGTTCATAGGTAAAGTAATATTTTCGGACACAATGGTTCCCTTAGATTTTTAATCCGGGCATCCTTTTGGAAACATCCAAAACCGCACACAAGTTCCGACTTACATAACTAAATATAAGTTTGGACCACCATTCTGGGATCACCGAGCCTCGTAAAAATTCCATATAATATTTACAAATAATACACAGGAAAATCTGAGACACTACAAAAATAATAAAATATAAGATTATATAAGAATCTATATTTATTGTTTTATCTTTTCTAAAGAATTTTTTAGAGATTTGGAAGAATGAACCATAATAAAACATGGAGATAAATATCATACCACTTCTTTGGAAAACCTCTTTTCTTCACACATTATGACCTATAATATTGCAATTATTCCTAAATAATATCTCTATCAAGAGTTTTTGGATTACATAAATGTATTTTAGTAGGTATTGGTTAAAAACTAGTTTTTATGTTTGAATAAATGGGAATAAGAGGTTTTCTTTAATTATATATGGTAGGGACACTTTTGGAATTTCAAAAAAAATATATTAATATAAATTAATTTTCAATAAAAAATTAAACCAAATTGTGTAATTTATAAATAATATGTTATTGGTCTAAATTGTCTCATAAAATAAAAATTAAAAAAAATTGACTATATTTCTACCCTTGTATTTTGGTTGTTGCCCTTATTTAACCTCTTTAACTCTTACTGTTACAACATGGGTTCTCACTCTTCGAATATTAATATACATCAAATAAAATATGAAATGGTAAATAAATCAATAATTATTTATATTTTAGAAATTTTAATAACAAATCTTCCAAATTTTATATTTATATAAATTTTATATCACTAAATAAAATATATTAAATATAAAATATCAATAATGACAATTTTTAGAACTATTCAATACATTGACTTTAAAAATATCAAGATAACTATTTTAATAAGAAAAATATTTTTTATAATGTCTTTAATATGTCATATTAATATAAAAAATTATTTTATCACACTATTTATCTCAAATTTTATTTATTGGTATATTTTTAAAATCAATTAATTGTTTTTTCCAATAATTGAATAATTACTCCATCTTCATTATGAAACAATTTATGATAATTATTTATTACCTAAAATTTAAAAAATAAAAAACCATGATGAATATATATATTTTATAGTTCACAATTATACATATATTAAAACATATCCTTTGGATAACACCATATTAAAAATCAAACACTTATTAGAAACAATGGTGTGACATGTTTGGAATTTCATTAAATAAAATACTCTAATGGTCATAATAATATCCATGTGGACCCAAAATGTTTAGAAATTTGATCCTTGTATGATTAAGACAGATCTATACCCACAAAATAAGATTTAGGTAAGTGTTTTGGTCATTTCATGGTTCATAAAATTTTATTTTTAACCTAAATTTCCAGATTTATCCTTTATATTGGTAACTGAAATTACTAAGTTTACTATTAATATTATCAAAAAAATAAAAGTGTTTAATTTATAAAAAATTTAACCACTTTTTTAACATATTAAATAAATTTTTTAAATTAAAAATATTATTATTTTTTGAATTGAATTTAAAAATTAATTCGACAAAACCAAATGAAAATTATGTTTTTTTAAAATATACCCTTTTAAAATAAATAATGCCAGTATACAAAATTTATGTATAAAAACCATTTAAAAAAAATATATAGATTATTTTAAATAAAACAATAAATAATTTAATATTAATAAAAAAAACTTTACTATGTAACAACATTAGAATAAAATACAATTTTCTATAAAAATTAGAATTTTCCACTACTCCATAGAAATTATATATTTTCATAAAATTAAGAAATATTCATCTTAAGATAGTTATGGTATAGTGAATTAAAAATTAAAATTTAATTTTTTTAAATAATAATATTTCTTATATTAATTATAATCAGTACACCTTAAAATAAATAAAAACTCATTTTTGAAGAAACCATATTTTTTAATAATAAAATAACATTACCATATAAAATGTGTTATTATTATATACGGACTGACTAATAAATTCATATTTATTTGGAAATTAAAATTTATTTCATAAATCATTAATTTCAATTCATAGATACCAATTTAATGGAAAGGATATTACACCACAATTAAATAGTAATATTTACTAGTTCGTTTCAACAAAATGTGGCATGTCTTGAAAGATATCCAACATAGTGTTTACTTTTAAAATCATCTGATGCTACATTCTCCCCTCCCCATTAGTAAATGGTGTGATCACAATTTGAACTTCTTTATGGTAACGAGGGTTTGAATTTTCAAAATTCCTTTATTTAAATCTGAAATCATTAAAAGTATTAAGTAATCTTCTAGTTAATGTCAATGAAATGGAGGTACATCAATCATCTTGAATAAAAAATACAAGGTCTCCAAAAATTATAACATAAAAATGGAATATGAAACTTACAAGATAAGTACTAGTATAAATAAATAGGGAATATGGTCATGAGAAATTTAACCTACACAAAATAATAAAACATTGATAGGTTAATAGGAAATTTATTTTTCAATAAGAAAAAAATGCATAACATTTTTTATTTAAAGAGTATTTCCTAGAATTAATGAATTCCTTTACCATATATATTAAAATTTAATGAAAATATAATTACCTAAAATTCTTAGTTCCATCATTTTATTAGTTTCTGCTATAAACACATATTTTTTACCAAATAATGAGTATAATTATTTCTCACTTGATGGAATGTAATCATATTATAAAAATACTAAAATCCAAAAATAAAAATAATATATTCCTCCTGTATTTAGGAGTCAACAAATACCAAAATCATTATCACAAGGTATGATAATTCACAAAAAGAATAAACCGTTACATTATGAAAAAATTATTTAATTCCTCGAGTTCAATAGTAATACCCAAAGTTTGACATTGATTATTAAATTAATTTATCCCCTTAAATTTCCTCAAAATTATTCTAATCTATGACTTAAACAATATAAATAGGTATATTTTATCACATAGACATCCAATATAATTAATATTTATGACCAAATCGCTTCAATGACTCTTAAATTTACATACCATACTAAAATTTCATTAATTAGATCATCTATATGATATGATAATAAATTAAATAAATAAAATGAATCATTATAAATCCATAACAAAATTAAATATTCTTCAAAAATAAAATTCATCCTATAATAGTTTCCCAAAAATGTGATTTTATTCTATAGTAACATTTCTCACAAAATCAACTTCCAATAAAACATATGTTACCAAATTGTCTCAACATATAATTACCTCAGAATGAGAAATAACATAATCCATAATGTCTATGAATAACTTTCAACTTATTTCTTCAAAAAGTACTAGAATTCTTCCACAAAATAATTTTTCATTTTTTAAAAATAATGGTTTCATGTACCTCAAACATTTATTAAATAAAAATAAATGTAACCCACAAAATACTCCCTTTTCAATCTATTACTTTTCAATGGTATCGATTTTATCATACATATGTTACCAAATCTGGAAAAACATAATATGCAATATTCCTAAAAAGATTCACTATTCTCATAATATTGATAAAGTACCATTAAATCATAATTTTGAAAAATTGGTACATAAAACATATTTCCTTGAACTTCCTTTAATAAACCATTAACCAATGTTTTTTCATCTTATTCCTTAATACAAAATTCCAATAATCAATTATATAAATTATTTATTTATTATTTACCAATATTAACCTAAAAATAGTTATTTCTATGATTATAAGAAAATAATTCAATCCTTATATCAACACATAACAATTTCATTGATATACCATTTATCTTCTCTCCTAATTATAAACTTCCAAAACTAAATTTTCATTTCCTTTGTCTAATTTCCCTTTTCTTGAGAGTTGTTAATGTGTAGATATTGAAATCACCTGGAAATGATACCATGACTCAAAATTTCATTGGATAAATGAAAAGCTGTTAGATAAGTCAAACATTTTCTTGAAGGGGATTTGAATACTCTAAATCTATAACAATCATTTGAAGAAGATTTTTCAATAATAGTTTCAATAAAATCATCTGGAATGGATATGAGAGTTTTGAATTATCTCCACCTTCCATCTTCATAAAATATCATTAATCTATATAAAATAACTTTATTAAAACCTGAAAAGAATTATTTCATGTTAAAATTTAAATTTTCTTTGAAAATATAATACCCTTATAAATTCCAAAATACATTGAACAACATATCCTTTATACATAAGTCAATAACCGCTCAAAATACAATCTCAAAAAATATCACTAGTCACCTTAAAATTTCAAAAACATAAATCTTCAAAATGGGTTTCTAAGACATTGAACATATGATCAACCTCAAAATTATACACCCATGGTGATATCCATTACAATTAAGAAAAAATCCCAAGTAAAAATCACCATCTCCATTGTTTTAAACACCCACCTCCAATACCAACTATGAGGACTCAACCATAGATATTAGATATTCAAGTTAATTAAATCTAGATTTTACATTATTAAAATCTATATGATCATTTTTTTAGATTTATATAGAATTATGTTTAAATATTATATGTTAATCTTAGACATTAGAAGTGGAAACATATAATCAGTATCAATTTATTCCACCAAACAAAACTTTTTATATTAAAGATAGTTTTTCTTCATAAGAAATGTTCATAATTTTCCCTTAATCTCATCCTTTTTCTTACTCTCCCTAAATCCCAGTAAAAAAATTTGTAAACCTAGTTTGAGAAAAAAAAACTTTTTATTGGAAATAATATAAAGAAAACTATTATTCTAGTGAATCCAAATAAAAATATAATCTTTAAAACATACTTTTTTACTCATAATAAATATTAGTCTTTTAAAAAATATTGTTATCCTAACTTTTAAAGATCGTAACATTTCCATTAAAATCATAAAAATAATATAAAAGTTAATTATGTATCTTGGTAAATTATTTCCATATCACAAAAAAATGGAATAAAAAATATGGCTAACTTCCATACTTAGAGGTTCAAATTCAATAGAGGTTATAATGTAACCCTTCGTCCTTAGTTTATCAATGAACCACCATTCATTGGTTAGAATTGTGACAACCCATTATTGGTTTATCATGAAACCACAAGTAATTTGTTTCTAAAATAATAAGTCCTCATAATTAAAAATTCCCAACAACAATATCTTAATAATTAGAAATGAATGTTTTTATCAAAAAATATTGTTAAGGAAGATACCATTTTTATTTTTAAGTAACGTAATTTTAAAAAATCTGAACACATACAAAGGAAAAACATTAATTTAAAAATAATCACTTAAATATTAAAATTAATTATAATAAAATCTATTATTCCGGATATTATGAAAATAATCTCATGTTTTGTGTGTTAAAAAATTATTCCTTCTAAATTTTGTAAAAAAAAGTTGAATATGAACTTTAAAAGAATGTTTTAATAAATTATTGATGTAAATGGATTTTCCATGTATTTTTTATAATTTTCTAATAAGTTTTAATTTATTAGATTAACCAATTTTTATATTTTTAGTTTATTTTTGTATTTTTGTAGTAATTTGGATATTTTTTATAATTTTTAGTTAATTTATATACTTATATTAGTAATTTATTATTTTTATTAGTTATATTAATTTTATATATTATATTTAAATTCTATTATTATTATTAGTTTCACTAATTTTATTTTAGTTTATTTTATTAATTTTTATTAGTATGTATATATTTTAAATCTCTATTTGTATATTATTTTATTTTATTATTTTTTATTATTAATAACATAGAATTTTAATTGGTTTATTAATTTTATATTTAATAGTATAATATCAATTTAATAGTGCATTAATTTTTAGTTCTAATTTTATTATTATTATTATTATTATTATTATTATTATTATTATCTACTATTAAATATTTAGATAATTTTTTTCTTTTAATTTTAATTTAAAATTTAGTTTTATCTTTGATTTTACTTTTTTATTTATTTATTTTTTGTTTTGATTTTCTCTCCCCAATTATCCCACCTCACATTGACTTTTTCTCCCACATTTTCCTCAAACTTTTCCCTCTCTCCAATCACCACACCACTCCCCTTCCCCATTTCTCTCACCCGTAACCCCACACCCCATCCATCTCTCCAATCCCCATGCCCCCAATTCCACTCACCCAACCTTCTATATCCCTCTCTCAATTCACGCCCCACTAAGCGGCGACCCTCTCCCCAATTATCCCCACGCCGAACCTTTCCCCCTGCCGAACCTACCACCCCCATATACCTGCTCCCTACTCGCCCCTCCATCTCCCTAGCTCCCGAGGACCCGCGACCCTCGTCCTCCCATTCTCCCAACTCCCCAACCGCCCCACTCACCTCCATGGTGCCCCTAGTTATCTACCCTACCGACTCCCCTTCCTCTTTCCCTTCTCGGCCATTTCACCACGTAGCAGGCAGCAAGCAGCGATGACCTCTTCGCTGATCAGCACACCAGCCATAGCGAGCAGCCCTCCTCAATCAGAACCAGTGGAAAACCATCATCATGAGAACAAAAATGGTTCAGACACATCATCAACGTTCATGGAAGTTCACTTGGACTTCCGTAGATTGACGTCGCACGATGAGAGTGAGTGCAGATCAAAGCCTATTTTCAGCGGCACGGTGGTTTGATTCGGGTGTGGTGTCAGCGAGTGCACAGAGCAGAGTGATGATTATTATTTTTCGATCATTGACAACATATCACGCGGACCATATATATGACACGATCACGTTGATATCTTTTATTTATTATTTAATGTGTCATTTCGTCGTGATGGTTGGGTAATTCTTTTTGTGTCAGAGTTGTGAGGAAAGTGACGATAATTGCTTGTCGTTGATTTATCCTCATGTTTGATTTCCATTTGAATTAATTACATTTGGATTTTTATTTAATTAATTGTATATGCATTTAAATTAATTTTCAGTTGGGCTCTGCACACATGCTTTGGTTCCCGTTCGTGTGATACCTAATATGTAATCTTGAACGAGAGTTCATCAAAGAATTTATTTATTCGTAATTCGATCAAGCGCATGAGAGAATTATGAATAAATAAATATATTAGTTGGAAAATTCATATTTTATGTGTCAGCTTTATCAAACTTGTGTGAGTGATACTAAATATGTGATTTCATTTGAGTGAACCAGACGCAGGTAGATACTTTGACTTTGTGAGAAACAGGTCGTCGTAGTTCACCAAGTGATTCAGTGCTATAGTGATGTGAAAATTATTCATCAGGACATAGAACGAAATGATGGATAATTTGTGTAGACATTAAAATAATGTATAACATCAGAGAACGAGACTAGATAGTATTTTTATTAAATTTGGAATCGGTGATAATTGAATAAATAAATATTCAAATGTGGGAATTACATATTTGACATTTCAGGAACTTGAACGGACATCACGACTCTGACACTTCCATCTCTGCCAGTTTCTTTCAAAGCATAGTTCAATAAGATAGTTTTATTTAATTTAGATATTTATTTAAAAAATAGTCATTTAGTTTTTATAACTTAGTTGTTAATCACACAATTAAAGCCCATATGCTTGAAAATTCCTCCAAAAGGACATTTCTAGTGTCTACTCACATTGTCTTTATGGATCGACCCTTTTCGCCACTTATATAGTTGTTGGTAGTATAATAAATATTTCAAATTTGCATGAGTTGTGATGCATGTTCCAAATTACTGGCGTCATTTCTAGTTATAATAGTATCATTAGATATTCATTTAAAAGAGTGATTTAGGTCAAAAAAAACAAAAAAAACTAAAAAAACTAATCCAAAAAACAGTTTACTACTCTAGGAATTTTTTATTGCAGGGATTTTCAAGACACCCAGAATTTCAAAATGACATGGGTCGTACCACACAGTTACAAATAGTGCCCAAAATACCCACCAAAATTGCAAGGTATGATCTATAATGATTCGTCTCTCATGCGCTATTCAGGTTATCCTATTTATTTTAATTATTATCCATCAAGTCTGTGTTACGATATGTATTCTACTGCTAGTCCTTATCCACCATTTGATCATTTTAAAAGTCAATGCATTCCTGAAAATTTATAACTTGATAATTCATGTCAAACAAATGATTCAATAATTGATTACATGTTGCAATCTACTATCACTGAGACAAATAAGATGTTTGAACTTCAAGATGAACGTAATTCACAGTTAATTTCTTCAACAAAATATTTACAAAATCAAACACAATGTTTAGAAAACAAAACGAATGGTTTAAAAAATCAAATGATAAATTTAGTAAATCAAATGACTCAACTTGTTCAATGTTTCACCTCACTGCAACTTAAAGATCCAATTCAGAACAATCTCTCTAAGGAAAGTGCGGTATAGGTTCCATTTGAACAATATTCCTGTCCCGATTCTGAAAATGAGATAGATCCACCTTCTTTTAATTCAAGTGATGAGTCCTCTCCATCAGAATTTAATTCTTTCAATATAATCACATTTCATGAATATGAGATCTTAGTCTTCCGCCCAGTTGAACATAATGATCCCTCATAAAATGTGATTTCATGCCCTTCTGTGAGTTCACAACAAAGTTATCCCAAAGTGAAAAAGGACAAATTAAATTTCTATAAAATTGCAACTTTTGGGAATGAAGAGGAAATTAAACTAAGACCATTCTATATCATGATAGATTCATAATTGAACCAAGAGACACTAGATGGCCACACTCAAGAGGACATCACTTCAAATGACATCAAATCACCTATTTCTAAAAAACATTGTGAGTCTGAATGTTTTCCTAAAATGGAGAAATCCGAAAATTTTCTACAGTCAGAGAATCAATCAGCATTCGTGGAAGAGAACACTCATAATTTTCTAGAAACAATGGATGAATGTGATTTCCTGGAGGATCCTGTGTTTTTGGTGAAACATAACCCAACAGAGAAAAATAATGAGGGTGGTATAGAATAAAATTAAAAAAAATTATTTCATTCATGACATGATTGAGTCATCTACTCTAATTGATCCCACGCCACATTCTCTATGTGTCGATCATAAAAACACTTCACTTGAAATACCCATATATGATAACAATATTTTTTACCTTGGCACAATCAATGAAACCATCAAGCATGAATTGAGTTGGAACCAAGTAGATTTCTCTATGCTAGTAGTTAGGTGTGGAAATGAATTGGGATACATCCTTAACCCAGATACTATATTCAAGGATGTGATGGGTATAATCCAACCCCTGAAGTAGTATGGTAATGGATCTTTTTCACCTAGGTATGTTCATGGAGGTAATATTCTTGATGCTTCTGCTGACAGAATTTTCCCAAAATTCAATTATTCAAAGAGTCTTTTTTCAAGCGAGGTATATTCGTTCTCTTGTGAGTTGACATATTTTCATGTCATTCCACACATCCATTATTCTAACACGATTCTATTGAGATTTTGTGCAGCTTGCAAGATAAACTCATCTTTAATGAATGGATTCCACACTCATACTGAAAAAGAAGCAGATGCATGGTTTACATTTCCATTTAACCCTGGTGGAGTTTGAACAACATCTGGCTGAAGACGAAGTAAATATATCTCTCAATGGGAGGCAACCCATCATTTGTTTGTTTTCTTTTCACTACATTTAATTTCATTTCATTTAGTTTTCATTAAAAAGAAAATAAAATAAAAGGGAATAAATTTACCACAATCTATTTTCTCCTAGAACTACTGTGGATTTAAATTCATCATAAATATTTTTATCATCCACATTCTTTTGATTATGGTGTGACTTCTTTTATATGATATGAGTATGTGCGGTCAATGTGTAGGTTTTATCGGTATACAATTTCTAGAGCATCATCAGATAAAAGTAGCCTCTCCATGTCAATCTACACTTATACATGGATGTGTTTTCTTTTTTCCATATTTTATGCTTCCAAAAACACTATGTAAACTAAAAAGAAAATAAAAAACAAAAAAATATTGAAAAATGGAAAAAACTAACATTCCTATCATTGATGAACCAACATGAAATCCACTGTATTTTGTGGCAACACAGTCGAGAACATAACACTTGTGTCACAAGGCGGTTTAAGCACCTGATTCTTATTTGGAATTATTTGAACTTTGATATCATGACGTAGATGATTGCTGATATTATTTCATGCTTCAAAAAATGTTTTTCAAAAACATGTATCTTTTTGAGACACTTATTTTCACTCATACTCATCTGAACGGTCCAAACATTCAATTTACATAACCATGAGGACCCTGAGCCATTTTAAATCATCTTCTATTTATCTTTCTCTTGAGGTAATTTCAACCATGTTATGTCTTCTAGAACTTGCCATTTTTTCACATCAAAACGATAAGAATTTTTTAATGTTTCACTAAAATGTTCGAGGAATCTGTTTGATATTTTAACCATGTTGACCCACTGAGCCACCCATATATTCTTTTAATCGTGCAGCCCTTATAATACATGAAGAATCTTTTTAGGATAATCCTATAACCAATACCCTTCCCTACCCATTTCTTGAATTTTTTCATGATAATTTTCAATCTAAGTGTGGGGGAGAGATTTACACATGGAGAGGGTTCTTCGAGGGACAGTGAGTCATTTTATGTACATGGATTGACATTATCCCATCCTAATCAGATGAGTTATTTTTCCCAGTATCCACATTCATTATATATATTTTGATATAGGAATATATAATTCTTTCGGTTCCAAAAATGAGTACATTGGTGGTAATTACACGCTAACCCAATACTTTGGGGATACCTATAAAATAGATGATTAATTACTCCAGGAGCTAGGAAGTTATCTATATGACCTACCTTCATTGAGATGTTACAGCGTATATGCTACTTGTGTACCATTATTTGGGATTATTTTCTGACAATTATTTCAATTGGTTTTTGAGTTGATACTCACCAGTTTTTCTTAACCATCTTATTTGATTGATTTGTGTAAAAAAAAGAGAGAAATAATGGATTATCATATTCTTGGGGACAAGCAGTGTTTTAAGTGTGGGGGAGCGAGTTTTGGAAGGAGAAATTTGGATGGATATTTATAATGCATTTATTTCCAGAATCAATTCTCCTTTTTCCCAAAAAAAAACTTCCACAATTTTGTTTTGACCCACCATCCTACAACCTCAGAGACATTTGAACCTCATGTAAAGTACTTCAGATTGGTAAATTCTTTTGATTTACACTATTATAGATGTGAAATTCATGGAAAACCAATGGTAAGCATGCATGTGTATGAGAATAGATCATGAATTTGATCAAAGATTTTTGTGAGATGAGAGTGATGGAGAGGTAGGTCACATGATAAATGAGTGCAAGTATTTGTTTTGAAAATAATGAATGTGAAAGAAAAATTGTTATTGGACATTGAAGTTATAAATAAAGCATGATATTTTATGAGTAAAATAGATTGAAAAATTTTAAACACATAATTTTGATGTTTTGATTTGTCTATGGCCACTTGTGTTTTATTTCGGATTGTTTTCCCTAGGAGTGAAAAAGTTTAAGTGTGGGGGATTTGATGTACATGGATTTTACATGTATTTTTTATAATTTTCAAATTCATTTTTATTAATTAGTTCAACCAATTTTTATATTTTTAGTTTATTTTTTTAGTTTTGTAGTAATTTAGATATTTTTATAATTTGTAGTTAATTTATAAACTAATATTAGTGATTTATTATTTTTATTAGTTATATTAATTTTATATATTATATTTAATTTATATTATTATTATTAGTTTCACTAATTTTAGTTTTGTTTATTTTATTAATTTTTATTAGTATGTATATATTTTAATTCTCTATTTGTATTTTATTTTATTTCATTATTTTTATAGTATTAATAACATTGTAACTTTTTATTAGTTTATTAATTTTATATTTAATATTATAAAATCTAATTACATGTGTATTAATTTTTAGTTCTAATTTTATTATTATTATTATTATTATTATCTAACATTAAATATTTAGATATTTGTTTTCTTTTAATTTGAATTTGAAATTTAGTTTTCACATTGATTTTACTTTTTATTTATTTATTTTTTGTTTTGATTTTATCTCCCCAACTACCCCACCTCACTTTGACCTTTTCTCCCACTTTTTCTTCAAACTCATCCCTTTATGTAATCACCACAACACTCCCCATTCTCCATTTCTCTCACCATTAACCCCACGCCCCATCCCTCACTCCAATCCCCACGCCCCCTGATTACAATGACCCAACCTTATATATCCCTCTCCCAATTCACACCCCACTAAGCGGAGACCCTCTCCCCAATTACCCCCATGCCGGCCCTTTCCCCCTGCTGAACTCGCCGCCCCCATATACATGCTCCCCACTCACCCCTCCATCTCTCTTGCTCCCGAGGACATGCGACCCGCGACCCTCGCCCTCCCCTTCACCCAAAACCCCAGCCGACCCACTCACCTCCCTGTTGGCCCCACTTATCTATGCTGATGACTCCACTTCCTCCTTCCCTTCTCAGTCATTTCAGCGTGCAACATGCAGAAAGCAGCGACAACCTCTTCGCTGATCAGCACACCAACCACAGTGAGCAGCCCTCCTCAGTCAGAACTAGTGGAGAACCATCATCAGGAGTGTAGCGGAGGTTTGGACACATCATCGATGTTCATGTAGGTTCGCTTGGACTTCTGGAGATTGATGTCGCACAATGAGTGTGAGAGCAGATCAAATCATATTTTCAGCGGTGTGGTGGTTTGATTCAAGTGTGGCGTCAACGAATGCCTGGATCAGAGTGATGATTATTATTTTACAATCGTTGATGGCATCTCATGGTGACAAAATCAATGACACGAGCACAATGATATCTTTTATTTATTATTTTATGTGTCGTGTAGTCGCAATGGTTGGGTAATTATTTTTGGGTTGGATTTTTGACGAATGTGACAGTAATTGCATGTCTTTAATTTGTCCTCATGTTTTATTTCCTTTTGAATTAATTTCATTTGTATGTTTATTTAATTAATTGTATCTACATTTAAATTAATTTTAATTTGGGCTCTGCACACATCCTTTGGTTCTCGTTTGTGTGATACCTAATAAGTAATCTCGAAAAAGAGTTTATCATAGAATTTATTTATTCAGAATTCAATCAAGTGCACGTGCGAATTCTGAATAAATAAATATATTAATTGGAAAATTAATATTTTGTGTGTGTGTTTCTTCAAACATGTGTGAGTGATACTAAATAAGTGATATCATGTGAGAGAACCCGATGTAAGTAGATACTTCGAATTTATGAGAAATGGTTCGTCGTATTTCACCAAGTGATTCAGTGTTATAATGACGTTCTATTTATTAATCAGGACAAAGAATGAAATGACGGATAATTTGTGTAAATATTAAAATACTGTCTAACATCAAAGAATGAGACCTGATAATATTTTGATTAAATTTGTAATTGATGATATTTGAATAAATAAGTATTCAAATGTGCGAATTAAATAACTGAAGTTGCATGAACATGAACGGACTTCATGACTCTGACACTTCCGTATCTACCAGTTTCTTTCATATCTTAGTTCACTTAGATAGTTTTAGGTAATTTAAATAGTCATTTATAAAATAGTCATTTAGTTTTTAGAACCTAGTTATTGATCACACAATAAAATCCCATCTGCTTGAAAATTCTACCAAAAGACATTTCTAGTGTCTACTATCATTCCCTCTATGGTCTGGCCCTACTCGCCACTTCTATAGTAGTTTTTAGGATAATAAATATTGCAAATTTTCACTCATTGCGACCCGCGTGCAAAGTATCATTCCTTGAGTCTGATTCATCATAATTATCATTTATATTGCTTAATAACACACATATAATAGTGTAATATATAATTAAGAAACATTTTTATGTTAATTATTTCTTTTTACCATGTTACATACAATTAATTACCCACTTAAATTCAGGTAGTACATTTTAATGATATTTTTTAATTAAGTCCAAAATGTCATCTGTCAGTTTAATATAGTCAAAGAGGTAATTATTGAATACAATATATAATAAAATAATTGAAATAGTTATATTTATTATATATTAATTAAATTTTAAATTAAACCATTATATATATCTATGAAGAATGAACTACTATAAGATCATGAAGATGGTAGGTCATACATACTCATAAGGAATGTTTTCATTTTAAATAATAATTATGGAAAAAGGTAAGTATTATTTTAAAGTGAAACAATTATAAATATATCATATTTATCATATGAATTATTTAATAATACTTATATATTTTATCCATGTGATATGGGAATGAAAAACGGGTCACATCCCTTGGTAGAGGTGGTAGTCCACATGTATGCATGAATGCCCTTATAATTTCTGTATGCATTGAAAGGTAATAATGATAGTGATATAATATATATTAATAAAGAAAAATATGTGATAAATATCTTATATAAATAATAATTCAATCATTATAACCTATATTGGGAGATAGTGATAGAAAACGAATTTCATAGGCTCGTGATGTGGTAGCCATCGTCCACATAGACGATGAATTAATTTCTCATTTTATAGAAGAGGGCATTAAAATGGGTAATTAAACAGATATAATAATATATAATTATATTAATGATAGTAGATTTATTATTTAATCATTGATTAATATTGTTTTTTGGGATGTAATAGAAGAAACAAAACTAAAGCATGCTGATAAAAACTACACATCTTCTTTGGAAAACTTATTTTTCTTAGAAATATCTATCTTATAATACATGTGATATACAAAAACCATGACCCATATAATTGTGGTATTTATTCGATGAATTGATTTTTTCAGTTATTTTTTGAACCAAAAGGGTTTTTATGTTTGAATAAATTAGAATAATTAGTGTCTTTTAAAAGGGAGAGGAGGGGCACTCTTGGCTTTTAAAAATTAAATAAATTAATATAAATTAATTTTAAATTAAAAATAGATCTCATGTTTTTAAATTAGCATATAATATGATTTTGGTTCAATATACACTTATAAAGGAAAACTTAAATATTTTTTGACAATATTTCAACTATTATCAATTGGTTTTAAAACCTATTTAACCCTTATAACTCTTACCCCGAGAACATGGATTTTTACACAGTGAGGGTTCATATAGTTACCCTAAGTGAAACAAGATCACCAATTGAACCATGATTGTTATTTTAAACATTATCCTAGTGAAATCACTGAATTTTGGTTTCTTATGAATTTTATATCATTAAATAATACAATATTTATTATAAAATATCGTTAATTTAAATAATTAGAACTATTCATTAATTTGATATTAATAAATTAATGATAAAATTTGTAATCCAAAAAGATATTTTGTATCCATTATATGTTAATGTATTCAATGAAATTAATTTAGCACATTATTAATCTAAATTATATTTATACTGGTATTTTAAATATCATTATTAGATTTTTCCAAAAATTGAAAAATTATTCCATAAACATTGTGAAATAATTTATAGTAATTACATAGTACTTAATATTTAAAAACAAATTACCATTATGATGATAAATATGTAATATTTAGAAATGTTATTTATAGTCAAACATATCCTCTAGATAAAAGCATATTAATATTAGAATACTTATTAAAAAAAGGAGTGTTACTTGTTGGATATTTATTTATATAAAATACTATAATAGTCATAATCATATCCAAGGGGGCCAATAAAGTCAAATATTATACCCTTTTATTATTATGGCCTTGTTATAATCATCAAATAACATTAATGTATATTTTTTAGAATTTTATGTTTCTTATCCTTTTATTTTTGCCCTAAATTAATTGATATACCCATAACCATGCTAATTAAAATTACTACATTTACTATTAATATTTAATAAAATAAACTGGAACTATTTAACAAACTTAGATCAAATAATCTCAAATGAAAATTTTTTCAAAATTAAAATCTCATAAGTTTCAAAATTTAAATTTAAAATTCAAACTAAAATATTTTTATGAAATATTTTTTTTTTAAAAATTCTCTTTTAAAATATCAAATATGAATCTACTATATTCAAATGTTAAATAAATTTCATGTACCCTAATTTTAATAATATAAATAATAAAAAGTATGTTTTCAAAAAAAAATCCAAAATATTACTTGATTGTGTAAATACATTAAAATAAAATACATTTTTCTCTAAAAACCAATATTTTTTATTATTCCCTAAAAAATAAACATTTTAATGAAAATATAAGAAAATAATAATACGAATATATCACTAACATGATGAATTCAAAAATGAAGTTAGTTTTGTCAAATAAATTTTTGATACCTTCTTTAAATTATATTATTCCATTATAAAAGAGTAAAAACATATTTTCAAAGAAAATGTATTTTTTATGAATAAAATAAATTTAATGAATTAAACTTGTGATAATTTTCTAAAACCATGCCAATAAATTTTTATTGAGTAATACCTTTATATTTATTTAATAAATCTATTATTCATATTCCTTCATACCAATTTAATTTCTAGGTTATAATGGTCACATTTATATAATAATATTTAGTCTTTTTTTAAGCTCGATGTAATGTATCTTGTAAGATATCAAACATTGTGTTTCTTTTTAAAATTTCAAGATGTTAAAATTACCTTATAAAAAATGTATTAAATTTTTATGGGTTATTAATAGTTTTATTACTAATGAAGTTGGACCCAAAATATCTTGGGTACAAAAATAATTATCTACATAATCTATTTTAAAGGGACCATGCCTAAAGTGTCATAATGATACATGGTACATGGATAGAGGTTGGTGTGGGCACATAAATAGAGACATATAAGAAATATTTTCATTATTGTGGTATAAAAATATTCACTTTTGGTGACAGCTCTAAAGGCATGGTCAATGTATTTAGAGAAGTACATATTTTAAAATTTGTTAGAATTTATAAATAATTATATTTATAAGGATTAAAAAAATCAATTAACATATTAATAAAATTTATGACGGTATGATTTTAATGTTTGAATATAATAATTTTATTTTTTAAAAATATAATTTTTTTTATTTTATTCCAATATAAAATAAAACATCAACTTTGAATATTTTTTATAACTAACATAAAAATTGGGATGTCATTAAATGAATTGGAAACAAATTGCATTCTTTGGTACAGAGGGTCGGGACACCGTCAATGTCAATAACTATACTTGTTAATAAATCATTAGAAGGTTAATAAACGTCCTAAATTTAAATCTAGTATGTTTTTTCATCTAATTATTGTTTTAAGGGTAAAAATGATAAACACTATTTTAGATATATTTATATGGTAAACAATTATATATACTTAGAATTTTTTATATTTATTTATTTGGACCCAAAAGAACTACTAGTTTATGTCTTAATAGATATGTGTTCTTATTGTGGATGATTTCAGAAGATTCACATTGACATTTGTATAATTCCATAAAATTAAAATCATAGAAAAATTTATGACATTCTATAAAAATATTCAAACTAAAAAATGTACATTTATTTTCATCAATTATAATTTATAAACGAGGAGAATTTCTGGACTTGAATGTTTAGAAATTTTGTTATGATAATAGATATTTGAATTATTCATCCACCACTATAACACCTCAATAAAATGGTGTTGTATAGCAGAAAATGTTCATTCAAGAGATGTAAATGACAGTTCTAAATGAATGCAACCAACCCAAAAAAATCATTGAATTAATTAATACAAATTTTTTTATTTTAAATATATTTTATGTTATACACTTTTTAAATAAAACACATTATATACTATTTAATGAATAGAAACCAGTGATTGGATACATTAAATTTTTGGGTTGTATAATTTACTTTCTAAATAGTAATAATAATATATAAGAATTTAATGCTAAGAGTGATGATGTAATATTTTTCTAGGATATTCAAAAATATTTAAATCTTATAGTGTATATGATAATAGAACTACATCAATGGTGGAAATAGTGTATCTAATGTTCATTTAAAATGATGAAAAACAAATTACATATTTTTTATATTCTATTGAATATTTTAAATTATTAAATTTTGATGAAGATAAACCAAAAAAATTTAATGCATCAATTGAGGTGGAGTATATCACTTTTCAAACTAATCGTATAAATTGGAAAACACATAGATCATTATTTAAAAATGTAATTTGAAATTGTTAATCAAGAATTTGATCTATAAAATCAGTTTTTTATTTCTATCCTCATTATGAATTTTACACTTATTCTATAGCTATTAATATTAATGAATCTATAATTGATACTTGGATCAATTCTAAGCATGATGAACTTAAATAGTTGTAAAGAAATAAATTCTAGAATCTAGTAGAATTTCGTATAGATAAACAATCCCTGTAAACAAAATACAGTTTTCAAAATAAAATAGATGAGTCTAGAAATATAGTTATAAATAAAGGTATTTTAGTTTCCTAATATTATTTAAAAAAATAATTAAATTTTTTTCGAAGTTTCATTTTCACCAATAATAAAATTATAAGATATCTGAATTTTATTTCATTTTTCATGATATAAAAAATTTAAATTATTTCAAATTGACGTAAAAGGTTATTTTCAAAATTGTTTAAGAATCATGATTCATCTATTTAGTTAAAGAATCATGATTCATGTAAAAATATGATAATTATAATGAGAACTATTTATAAACAAGAAGTGTAAGAATCATGAATATCTATATGTGATAAATTGTATACTATAATGATTGGAATCCTACTCTATTTACCTCAATCATGGACTAAAATTTTGTATGATGTTTGTATGTGTGATAGATATCATTATAATCCCAAAGAGAGTAATTTTAATGTTTTCAAAAGAGTGATTAGATATGTTAAATGAACTATAAACACTATTTTATTTTTTCTCATTCGGAGTTATATTCTATTATTATCATTTTATGATTCTAACATTGGTGGTTATAAATATTAATGGAATAAAAAATCATGTATGTGTCAATTATTTTTTAAGTGTTTAATTTCGTGGAGTTCAAAAGATACATGTTTAGTTTTTTGGTCCACAGCGGAGGATGAGTATATTTATGATGCTAACTATTGTTCTCAATGTCTATGTGTAATTCAAAAAATTTTATTTTATTAATGTTTACATAGATAAAATGACTATATTATTTGATAATAGATTATTATTTTTCAATTCTAACTATAATTTAGAAAATGGTTGGACTAAAGCTATAGATGTTTGATTTCCCCTTCATAAAAAGGATAATATTTTAGAAAAAATTATAGTGGAAAACTAACTCAAAGACATTATTATGGAGGATCTAGAATTTTTGAAGATTAATAAACTAAAAATTAAACCGGGTCTGATAGAAACATAATTTATCAAAAAAAATTGAGCTCTAATTTATTAATTTTATTTCACTACTATTAAAAATTTAATAAAATTTGGGGTGGTTATACACACAATCATTTATTTATAATATTGTTCATACTATTTTTTATTTCAGTAGAATTTTAAAAAATATTTCAAAAAGGGGGATAAATTTGGGGATTAATGTTGAGATAATATATAGGGATTTCTTGAAAATTAAATGCTTTTATTATTTTCTAAAAATACAAAAAGGGTTTTTTTTCACTAAATGATAATGTGTTTATTTTTTTCATAATTTTAAATAACTTTATTTAATTTTTTATTAAAAATAAATTAATTTTTTATTCAAGAATTAGAGAATTAAATTAATTTCATTCTTATTAATTTGTCTTCAAGAATTAATTTTCAGTTAATTTTTTTTACAATTAAATTTTAAGTGGCCATTTGAAAAAAAAATCAACAGTGACTAGCCCATGGGTTAAGCCCCAAACCACATTGAGGAACATGAGGTCATCCTCAATGGAGAGCCAGCTATAGACTAACCATGGGGGTAGGAAGAAAAGTGCGTGGGGTTTTGTATATTCCATGTAAAAACAATCTTGGGTAAGGGTCCATAAAATTGGTTAGGATTCCTTTGATCCAGCATAGTTGCAGCCCATGAAGTGTGGAATTTAGTGGGTAGTGTAATAGGTGTCAATCCCATATAGCCAACATGATGTGGTAGTAGGATTCCTTGAGCAATATA
This sequence comes from Viscum album, assembly GCA_963277665.1. Lineage (NCBI taxonomy): Eukaryota > Viridiplantae > Streptophyta > Magnoliopsida > Santalales > Viscaceae > Viscum > Viscum album. The sequence continues at coordinate 1,914,461,222 of OY728120.1, forward strand.
CCAGATCCTAGAACATGTGTTAAACTGATGTGGGACAAAGGTGCACTCAACAAATTTAATCAACTGTTAAAAAGTTATGGATAACACTACAAGAATTATATCACCCCCTCCAAATCTATATGATCTACCAACCCTAATGTATTCTTCCTCTAGCCCCTTGATGTTTTTCTAGATCACCAGAGTTTATTGTCGGACCTCCTCAAAACGAACCGTGGCCGACAAGGTTGTTCTATTTTTATTTTTATCTGGTGATAATGTTTACAACCATTATATATGACAAATAAATTTCCATTCATGATAATATTTTGATGGAAATTCCCTATTTTGAAACAATATTTAGTTAAAGAAGGTTTCTCATACGATTTTTAGAGGGATGAGTACATTCTTAAATAAGATAAATCATGTGGTACATCATCTTCATATTATAATTGAAACATATTGTTTATTCATATCCATAGATGTGCTATTAGATTAATAGCATATCCCACAATGGTTGCACTTCAATACTGTATAAATGGTAGTAGTATTTGTCACTGATGGCACCAATACCTACTATATGTAAATGGTTATCCATTCGATCTTCTTCACCGGTAGTAGAATTGATTGAATTTTCACCAACAACGATGGTAGTAGGACCCTCCTGTGGTGGCACCTCCATCCTACTACAATAGAAATAAATCCAAACATCCATTTATCATAACATAATATAGGATTTAATAGTTGTGTTTTCAACATCAAGTTTCACCTAATGGTAAAACCAACTAAATATAAATGAAAAATTAACTCATACCTAAGAGAAGTGTTTCTCATCTTCAATACTAATTGTACATCTCATTTTTATTATTATATCACCAAATAATAGATCACACCAAATGCTAGATCACTAAATGGTAGATCATACTAAGCAGATGATCTTCATCATGGGTTTATTTCACTTCAACGATAGTATACAATGGAAGAATCCTTTCTACAACAATGTATATTTTCTCTACCATTAGTAAACAAATAATTTTTTAAAAATATATAATTCATTATTATTTAGTCAAAAAAATATTTTTTTTCCTAATAAGTTCTTATTATATATTTTTTTAGTATATAAAAGTACATTTTATATAAAAATTTTGAGACAAAATTCAATTATACTTTTCACATTTACTGTATTTATTTATGGTACAATATTTTCTACAAATTTTTACATTACAAGAAATGAATTGTTAAGTTTTATTATTTTAACTATTCTATAAATATCAATGTTATTTTTATAACTATAATGTGGAAGTTTTATTATATTAATTCATTCATGAATAAAATATCCTAAAATATATAATTATATGTGTATTAATTCCAATTAAGGTAACATATATATTTTATCAGATTTTTGTTTTTTAATGTGTCCTTATGTGATTATCCAAAGAGACTCACTATGATATTTTAATTGGAAGATAGGTTTAGCTATTTCAAAAATAGAATCAAAAAAAATTGACAAAATAATCATGAAAAATATTGTGAAAGATATATTGACTACGAAAATTGAGATAATTACATAGAAAGTAAAATAAAACCATCAAATGGGTTTTGTGATGTACTTAAACTAGACTATAGTGATTGTTCAATTGCCTCGATCAGGATTGAATTCATCATTCTTATCTTCCACTACTAAATTTATTAGAGATTTTGAGATGTATCAAATTTCAACATCATCTGTTCAATTTATATTCTATATTTATTTATTTTTTATCACAATAAAATTTTGAAATACCCTATATTTGTACTCTATAGTATGGTTTATGACATCCCCTTCAAAAAATTTATCACACTATTTTATTCACCCCACTTAAAAGGATGATAGGTTTATTGATCACAACCAAAAGGAATGTGGGTTGTGAATCCTTCAAAAGTCATGCATAATCCTACCAAGTGATGAAAAGGTTTGTTTTTTGTAATCAGGTTAACATACACTAAAAAGTGAGGAATTAGTAAATATCTCTCTCACCATAACATAATGGATATTAAAGATCAAACTAGGATCCTGTTGATCTAAGCAACAATAAAAACATTACGTGTTAATTTATTTCTTCTAAAAATTTAACAGTATTATATCTATGATAATAATAATTCTATATAATTATTTTAAATTTATTATCCCCCTCCCCTCTATTCACTATTTTTATATATGGGGACCTAAAGGCTGTTTGGGATAGAAGGTTTAGCTTACCTAAATGTCCCAAAAAATGATCATCATAATGAGGCCTTTGTAAATAATTGATATTGTGTGGTGTGTCTCTCGTATTGCTGTTTAATGTTATCTCAGTTCCTTTGTTGTTCTCTCTTTACTCAATTTGAGTTTTCTATTTATTCTAAGGGTATATTTCCTATATTAAATATATTACTATTCTTCCATAATACTTAATACACCTGTTTAAATATGTGTTATATATGATTCTCTATGAGGAAACCCTCTATTCTATCAAAATATAGTTAAAAAAGTAGTACAACCTATCTGTTCTATTGATTTGTTTGTTTTTCCTACCATGGATTAATATACAGAGGCACTTCAAGGAATTGGATGAGGTAAATATCATTACAACTCATTTCTATGAAAAAAAACATCATCCTTTAATGGAAGAACGATCCTCAAAATGGGGAAGACTAGTTGGGGATGAACTAACATATTTTAGACATTGTAGAAATTCAAGAATTAGTTAAATAAATATGTGACACGATTAATCCTAATGGTTTTAATAGAAGAGGGTGAGTCATATATTTTTAGGAAAATTACAGTGATGGTTTGGAGTGGAAAGACTAAAAGAATTTATTTTCCAATAGTTCTTTCTATAATTATAATTGATGGTTATATACATAGAGATCCTCGCCATCCAAAAGTGTGACCAGAATATGACTAAGTATGGAAACCATTTCGATTAGATAAACTATTATTCATATGAGGTGTAGTAAAATGTTGAGTTAATGTCTCATAATTAAAATATATGTTGGTGAATAGGTATCAGTTCCCATGTTTTTATGTTGAACCTTTTAACATATGTTGAGGAGGTTGATAGAGCACTAATGGAGGACATTGACCTAGTAGCAGATGTAAGGTCAAATGGAATATAACATCAACACTATGGTTGTTTTAGAAACTATCATGAAAAGAATTCAAAGTAGAATAATGCTCACAATAGAGGTGGTAATATCTTTCAGTAGAAGGATTACACCACACCAATGGTGGAAGATAATTTTTTTTCAATCACATGATACTCTTATAAGAGGACCTATCATGAAATATTATTTTTCCCCACACCTATGAATGTCAAAAATTTATGCTAATGTCTAGGTCAATTGAAGGAATTATAATAGGGTCATTCTACACCTCGTTGTAGCCCAATTTAATCAACCCCTAAAGGATATTCTGTGTGGTTTTATAATTCAATGTAAATAGTATTCCAGCCATAGGCCTACAAAATAAAGTAGTTACACACTGTGGAAGAGTCTCCAGTGGATGGTGATTTAGGTACGTTGATAAAGAGAGGTATTACTATTATTTATTAATCAAAACATAACTATAAAAAACACTTTAACAATGATGTCATTTATTAATAATAGAAAAAAATGCTAGTAACTGCTACATTTATATGTGCTTTCTTTTATCACTGATAAACAATATCTTTTATCAGCAATTTATTATTAGCACTCATAAATGGTACCTTTTATTGTCACATTATTTTTATTGCTATTAAAGGGTAGCCTTTATTAGTTCTCCTTTAGCAAGTGTAAATGTTTAGAATAATGACAAATGAATAAATAAATAAAAATATTATTAACAATATTATTAATTAAATAATTATTGTTAAAAATGAATAAAATCAATATACATATATAAAAATTATAAAAAATTTCAAAATATAATACATTAAATATATAGATATTTAAAATTAAATAATTAAACAAATAAAAATTTAAAATTGGTAATTTAAGAAAAATGTTAAACATTTTGTTAATTAAACACTTATTAATTAAAATGAATAACTTTAATATACATATATATAGGAAAAATAAATATTTGAAAATATTATATATAAATTTTATTTATATAAAATGAATAAATTTTAATAATTAATCCATGAAATTAATAAATTAATAAATTACAAAATTAGTAAAAAAATATTAATGAAAAATTTATTAATAAAAATGAATAATTGTTATATATATATATATTATTTATTAATAGTAATCAATAATATATATTAAATATATATATATGGAAAATGAATAAAATTTAATAATTAAAAACATATAATTGTCTTCTTCATTTTTAATTTAGATGGATTTTTCAATTTAATATATATCAATATTCGTGTGTTACATTGATTTTACATGCATATATGTTATTAACGCATTTTTATATACATTCACACACACCAATATTTATGTAATTAATGGAATCATATATGGAAACACTTACTCATATTATTTATGTAATTCATTAATAATTCATTGTATTTTAGAATTTCATTATGACATGATACAATTAATATATTATGTTATAAAATGGTCAACTTAATTTATTTATTTATTACTTATTTATTGTTATGTAATATTTATTAATTTTTAATAATTTTTATTTTCATTTTTTATTTTATTTTTGTATTTGATCATTTTCTATTATTTATTTACATATATTTACATAAAACGTTTTAATATTTTCAATATGTATTAATATTTATTTAAATATATATAAACATATTTTTTTAATAATTTTTATTTAGTTAATAAAGGTTATCATTTTTTTCAAATTTTTTAAAGTGAACTCATTTTTAATTATTCAATTTCACTCATTTTTAATATTCATGTATTTAAGATTACATATCCATAACAAATGATAAAAATATATTTGTAAATAAATATATATATTTATATACTATATTTATAAATCAATTAATTTATAATTGTTATAAATAAATAAATATTAATTTCAAGAAAATTATTAATATAATTATAAATAACCAATTATATATTTTTCGATAATTATAAAATTATAAAAAATTTATTTAAATAAATTAGTTCATTAGACTTGAACAATAGACCTTGTCGAGACCCATAAGGGCATATACCACTAAGCATCACCCTAAGGGATATATATATATAATTATATAAATATATAAATATATAAATAGTATTTTATTAAAAGTATTATTCATTTATTTATAAACAATAAAATTATTATAAAATATTTATAAAATTGTAATAAATATATTTAAATAATAAATAATTCTATATTTATAGATATTTATTATATATATAAATATAAAATGACATAAAATGATATATATATATAACTATAAAATTATAAAAAATATATTTAAATAATGAATATATTTAATATATTTATATTTATATATATCTATTAAATAGATTTACAATTATATAAATATGTATAATGATAAAAATATATTTATAATTATAAATAAATATTTTAAAAATATTAATATATTAATATATTTATAATTATAAATTAAAAATATAATTTTTTAAAAAAAATATTTCAGTAATTTTATATATAATTATGTATTTAAATAATTGTAACATTATAATAAAAATTTATATTTTAATAGAATTTTTTTACAAATTGTTTTATGGATAATTATATTTATAAACCCTTTAACATTGCTAAAGTATCATAGTTGATACTGGTTCATTTTATAAGCACATTTTTTGCACTCATAAATATTGAGATTTATTAGGACTAAAAAACTGTTGATTAAAAAAGATTTATCAGTACTGTAATGTTAGTGCTAATAAATATGTATTTTATTAGTGCATATCAATTTAGTACAGATAAAAGTGTCCCCAATAAATATAAAAGATCTCTAAACATGACACATCCTGTTTTGATTCTCCAGCTATTGCAGAACTCCCCTACTTTCGATGTTACTCCTCTACATTCTCTTGGACGAATCACAGCTTAAATCCAATGTATGTTATTTCCTCCTTTTTCACTCTCATTGTTTCATTTTTTTGTTCCACGGTTTCAATTTTTTGATGTTCTCAACATTGAGGAACAATATATCTCATCCCTTTCTCCCTCCAACTTACTTATACATACATAAAGCCACCTCTACTCTATAATCTTTTTCCAGCTTCATACGAGGCCACTATGAACTATATGTCCATCCATTATTGCCACTAATAGTGATTTTTTATTTTTTTTTGAAATATTATTTCGTCATAATTTTTAGTTATTATGGTTTTTCATTGTTTGAATCGTGTTTCTATAGTATTACATGCACATGAAGATGAAAAAAATTTAAAATTATATTGGACTATTTTTAGGGGAGTGTTATTTCATTTGAATAATATAAAGTGGGTTCATATACATATTATTTTAATGAGAATGGGTTAATCTAATTTATGGAACAAAAATTTAAATTTTTTTCAATTAATATTGGTTAATATAAATAATATTATATATATATACATACTAATAAAGAAGAAACTATTTATATTTTCATTGAAATCAAAATAAGCATACTTTTTTTAGTTTTTATTTGTCACAAACTCAAAAGTTGTAATGTGTTTTCAATAAGTGTTTTTTTATAATTGATTGATAGGATACTAATATTAGTAAATTTACTGAAAAATATATTAACCAAAACATTATTTTTATGAGAGAATATAATATTGAATGGGTTAGGGAGATCATTAAAGAAGATACCATTTATTTATGTTATCAATGAATGGTTTCCAATAATCTCACATATCATATAAATTTATAATTAGTCAAAATAATGTTTGTATTTAATGTCTATTAATATTAAATAGATTATAGGAATTTATATTTTTTTAAATTAATAAATAAAAACATGTCATAGAAAAACACACAAGAACATATTTCAATATAATAATTTCTATTTATGGAATCATTTAAAGAATATGTTATATGTGAATTTACTTTTCTATAAAATTAATTTACCAATAAATTCCTCTCCATGAATGATGTGATTTTTTTATGAAGTGAACTGATTTTAAAAAAACTGTTTTCTTTATTTTTGTATTTGTGTTATCTTATCAATAAATTTATCTTTTATAAATCCTTGGCATCTAAATATCGTCCATAAATTCCTAAACTAAGCTAAGTTAAAAAAAATGATTACTCAAACCTTAGAGAAATCAACCAACTTTCAAAGTATTGATAATAAAATGTATCATTCAACGTGATCCATGAGAAATAGTTGACAATTCCAACTCATAAGAAAAGTAAATATATGAAAAATAGTACATAATAGAATCCCATGAATATAAATATCTACGTCCATAAAAACAATAACAATTTGAAAAATCTTACGTAAAAATAAAACACGATAATAGTAAATAACCTACATTAATGACACACAGTCTCCAAGTCTCTACTAGATATCGTGTGCTCTATCCCTTCCAATAAATAATCAATCCATACATCCTTCAACCCAAAGAAACATCATCTACATGTTCACTAAAATTTACATAATGTAGTAACGTAAATTAACTTGGTAGGTATTTTTGATTATTTTTCATGCCCCGAATCTATATGAAAACCATGTATGCTATTTTTATTTTATGAGAAATTCCTAATGTATGATAGTTGAAATAATAATACAACACAAAATATTTATAATAAATTTAAATAACATTTCATAAAAAAGGACCGCAGGATTTACAAATAAGTTTCTATAAATAAGGACTCATTTTGGTAAGATAGATGTGCTATATAATACACTTAATGCATAATGTCTACCTTTTCCGACAACTTTCATGAAAATTGTTACTGTTTGGAACAATGATATAATATTTCAAACCCCAGTACATCTAACCCTAAATTCATTTATTCAATCCTTTCTCAAAATCTTGATTCCCTTTCATCCATTAATGATGGATTAGACTCCCTCTTTCAGACTATCCTTCCTCCCATCATTTTGGTTCAATATTTATTTAATGAAATTCCTCTCTGTCGTATTGTATTCATTAATCTTTGTCCATGTCACTTCGAGAAATTTGATACTGCATCTCCCAAATCATTCATCAACTCTTGTATACTATTATCCTCCTCATTTATTACTTCTTCATAGCACAAAAAATGACTCCTAATATTAATCAAAACATAATTAAGGATTTTTTTGGTTTCATGATATGTATTTTCTTATGTGACGTACATTATAACATTTGAAAACACTTCATCAAAATTTACATTTAATTTGGGTACAGTCACATTGGATCATATTAGAACATCATATTTATGAATAATTGGATGTGAATAATACAAAAAATTGGTCACTGCATTAAAATACTCATTTTCACATTTTTTTGGGAAAAACACACCAAACACATATTTTGATTCTCTACCCCGTAAATCTTTGATAAATTTAAAAAGAACTAAAAATGACTCTCGAATGTATTCCTCCCCCAATGTGACTTTCTCTTCAACCCTATTTTTGACATTATCTTCAGGTTACATTCCCTATTAATATTGGGGAAACAACATGTTTTCAATCTCTTTCATATTCCTCACATCAATACCACCACAAGATTGTATCTATTATATGACCTGCCAAAAAAAAATTTAAAAAATGTGACGAATAATTAATGGTTGTGAGTTCATGTTAATTACTTTGAGTGTATGCCAAGTGTATTTTAATTTTAATTCAATAATATTTTAAATTCATGATGTTATAATAAATAATAATACTTTTAGATAGGTTATTTTTCATCCTCAGTGGATATAGATCTCATATATTTGAGATACAGGAGAGGGAAAAATATAATTAACATAGTTTTGATTTGGTGTATCTTATTGGGGATGTGTTGATGTTCACATGGTTGTTCCAAAGACCTTTTAACTCCAAAAAACTTATTATTTCATTTGACTACAACAAACTCATACCCCATATCTTCATGGTTTTTTAGACTACATTATTTAGTTTTCATAATAATGATCACCAGTATCTGGTTTGTTATGATCTTTGGATAGAGTGGTTCATGAAACCTAGGTGGATGACCCAAAAATATGGGGGATTTATATTAAGAAAATAAATTTAATAATAATTATTTAGGAGTTATTTTATCAAGGAATGTTAGAACCCCAATGACGGGATGAAGGATAGTTTGAAAGAGGGAGTCCAATCCATCATATAGACATGGAAGGAAATCAAGCTTAGATGGAGGATTAAATAATGCCAGTGTAGGTCATGTGAACTATATTAGTAATGTATTACATCATTCTTAAATATTGAAATATTTTTCTTGCAAGATTTATGAATATGTGGGATTTTATGTCAAAATAACATTGCATTATTGTTATTCATGAAAGATTAAATGATTGAATACTCATGTAAACAATGTCTTCTACACACAATGATGTTACCTATCCTATTGAAGAACAAAATTTTGTGGAGGAAACAATAGATTAATTAGGTGACTAATAGTATGTTTCTAAAAAACAATAATGAAATAACATTATAGTGTTAAATAGAATTACATAGAAGAGAATTCAGGGTATAAAATTTAAGTTTGTTTGGAATCAACACGGGCAACCTATTAACCCCCACAGGTCAACGTACATTTTTTATCGTGTGGTCACAAAGAGGATGAATGTATTGATTAATATTTATTATTAGTTCCACATCCATCCTTTATTGAAGGAAATCCTTTAAAAATATATGATGGTAATGGTGTGATATACCTTGTCCATTTTACAAAAAAATATATATATAATTTAACATTTATTTAATTTTCATTATTCCTTGAATACATTATTTATTTATAAAAAATTTGAAGATGAATTTGTCATAATAGTTGAGGAAAAATCCCACAGAGGCTTTCAGTCTCCTATTATGAAGTTAAATTTTAGGGATGTAGAGGGGAAAGTAAATCCCCACCAATAAGTTAGTTATGAAAACATTATAAAACAGGAAACGTGAACAACTTCGATCTATCATATCAATGAGAAATCATTTCAGGTGAATTGCAGCAGATAATATACTATTTGAAATTACTTATTTTATCCATGTTGATTCAAAAAATTTAATTTATGAAATATCAAAAGAATGTTACAAATAAAGAATGTTCATCAAAACCAATATACCTCTATCCCAAAGCAAGGATATGGTTCCCTTTATTAGAAAAGAAATTTTTAATTTATTTTTAATCAATAATAAATGTTTAATATTTTGATATAAAATAAAATATTTTCCTTTTTTATAAAAGTATTTATGAATTAAAATATAAAGTCACTTATATCCCACGTTATGTGCTATAGAAGGAGGTTCACATAAATAAAGAGTGTAAATTAGTTGATGAAAACACAAATATAGTATGGGAGACCTGTGAAAATATGACATAATTGTAATTCATCATGATAAATTACAATATTACATAAAAATAAATATTTATATTTATATTTTTATATGTTTTATTCAAAATAATTGACAATGACCGGATCGAGAGGAAAGATACATTCAATATCTTTGAAGTTGCCTAAAGAATATAGTCACATTTGAGGATTAGGTTTTGGAGTCTATTATCAAACATATATCAAGAATATAAAAACCCATGAAGACAAATATAATACGGTGAGATGATTTAAGACACAAATATACTCACTATAATATATTATTTTTTGGTTTGTTTTGGATAACCATTGTATGAAAAATAATCAAAGCGAACTAGTGTTGGAGCAATGATCTGCACATTAACCAAATGATCCCGCAATCATTGAGGCTATTCATTCCGCCCAACCACATACATTATATGTGGTAATCAATTTTTTCATTTCTATTTCTCCCAAATTTGAATGAAATAACTATTGATAACTTTATATTACTAAAATTATGCACAGTGTAGTTGTATGACATTTTTATCCATCTACACCCATTAAATGTCGTGTTGCGATTGGTAAAATGTATAATATCATTGGAGACAAGCTAAACTATAAAGACCTACCAAAATATCACATGAGATTATGGATAGAGAAATATCATTAGCTTACTACTATGTTTCATGTACCACATGATGATCATGATAATATAATGGTCTCTGATGTTACTGTATCATTCATAGAATGGATGTATAATCATATAAAGATACATGAGGAATGTATGTAACAATTTTTTTTATATGAAAACCGAATAACAATTGATGATAAACGTTATGATGTGATGTATTATATTACTGATGAATAAATTAGTGGAAAATCAGAAGTTCAAATTAAGAAAATCAGGTGAATTGATAAGTAAAAAATTGGCTTATAAGAGGGGCTTCTCAATGATAGTTCTGAAGAAACAATAATTATAATAAAAATGACATAGAGTGACCAAATTAAATGATAAATCTATTTCAATAAATTAATATGAAAAAATAAATCTATGTTAGTTCCATGACATATGAAATTAATTCAGAGACCTTAAATGATATTTTCAAGCATGAATAGATGGTTATCTTAGTTGTGAATACATATATAAGGTATATTTTCATAATTCGTCTACCCCAATAGTGATATATTATGTCTATTAAGGTTAATAATTTTTCAAATATTCTATAACCTTTTATATTACAACTATATTAATGGAATATCATGAAAAACACAATTTGGATTCATTAAAACCTATATTATTTTTGAGGAAAAACATACCTTCCAAGATGAAGAATTTAATAATAAAAAACATGAGTTACTCAAATTGTTTCTTAAAAAATATTATATGAAATAATCTTTTTTATGACTAAAATTAAAATGTAAAACATCAAAAACTAATAAAAGAAAATATAACTGTTATTTTTGCATTACATAATTGGATTAGTTTTTTAGGGATGACTAGATGGTCATCATAGTCAATTTGGACACCCCGAATATTTATTTTTTGGATCCGATGCTTGTACATCTTACCAAACAACCTTAAAATATGGGTACATTGAATTTATAACACACTAAAACAAAATTTTATAGATAATATTCGAATTATATATTTTAGTCTTTGTTTGAACATGATTTTTTTTGATAGGGAGGACACTATATATAGGCTAAATCATGCAATGAAGTTAGTGTTTGAAGAGATAAAGCTTATGGATTTCTAAAAATAGAATAAAAAAATTAATGTTTATATAGAAAAATTTCAATATCAAGACATTTCAATATAATTTACCTGTTTTTCTCAATGTATCTTTAGTGTAAGAATGCTTATATATTATTTTTATCACTTTATAAAGGATAACTATAATGGAGGAAATCATTTTCTTAGTGATAGAATGAAAAAACTAAAATAATTTGTAAATGAAAAATGTGGTGGTAGAGGAGGAGGTGGAGGAGGAGGTAGAGTCGGGGTTAGAGACCAATGAGAGGGAGGAGGCAGATATTGAGACTGAGGGGGAGACTAAGGTAGAGGATGAGACAATGAAGTACATTTAAAATAAGAAAATTGTTTGGAAATTATGTATAATGAGGATCATATAATGATTTTGATTGAGAATATATTTTGGAATGTGCACACAATAATTTGCACTTATGATAAGATCCATTGTTAAAGTGTTTCTGGTGGATTATTGAAATAATATTTTTTTCCACTTATTTTTTTGATTATATAGAAGGTAGTAATCCATATATAAGATCATCCAATATTGGAATCTTCAATTTATCTACTAGTGTAATTGAAGAAACATATTTAAAAATACCAAAACAAAATATGTATATAATCCAACATAAATATTTTCATAGATATGTGTGTAATCAATCATAGGATTCAGCAGGTGTATGATTGAATTATTAGAGGCAAATGGAACTGATATATTACAGTTATCAAGGAGGGTTGGTGTCAAAGTTTTTTTTATTAGTTTAAAATTGTCATTTTAATACAAATAAGTGTCACAAACTAAAAACTGCGAAAATACACATGGTTTAATTCAAATGTAAAGAAAATGATTCATAATTAATTTGTGACATTTAGGAATTTGTCTCATATCAAACCCATAAACAGTTCAACTTGTTTTACTAAAATTACATGTCGCCAATTTAAACTGCCATTTTAGTAAAAAACAGAAGTGGTATACTAAAAACATTTGAAAGACATTCATATTATTTTTACGCATTATTTTAATTATCCATATTTCATTTAAAACATTTAGAAATCACCTGCACCATAATCTTATAAATAATGTGATAGATATTATTCAATGAGTGAATTTTTATTCAAAATTAAAATTGGTTTTAATGAAAAACCCACTAAAATACTCAAATCAAATGAAACACGGTAATATGTTTCTGGTACTCAATGAAAACAATCCATAAGTAATTTTTGGCATGTTGGAATAATCCTGACCTCGATTCAATACACGATGCGTCTGGTATGACTCATATTGTTTGTTATCAAATTAAAATTTACATTATAAAATAAAAAAGTTTCACTAAATAAAAATGGATAAAATGATATCAAATTTACTTGATAATTTTTTTACAATGATTTATAATTTATTTTTTATATTTTAGAATTATGCTTATGTTAAAGAAAAACATGATGCATACTTTATGACTCAAAGTGCTTGTTTCTAATTTAGAATCACATTTTAGATAAAAAAATATGTGGTGTTCTAAAAAAAGAAGAAAAAAATTGTATTATTTTAATAATTTATGAAGATGATCCAAAATACTTTATATAGGTAGTAATTAAGAACACCTCAATCTGATGCATGGTGTGGCAGGTATGATTCAAAGTGGGTCTTTTTATTCAAAATTGACATTAATTTTACAAAAACATAGACATACCTAGAACCAATAAAAAAAATTATAATTATTTTGATACATTAAGAAAATTATCCATAATTCACTTGTGACTTGTAGGAATCAGCCACACTTCCATCTAATACACTATGGTCCCGCTATGACTCATAGTGTCTATTATCATTTTATAATTGATGTTTTAATACAAAAAAGTGACACTTTATGAAAACCAATAAAATGAACAAGGAATGAATTTGTTATTTAGAAAAATTATTTAGGATTCATATTTGATCATTATGAATAAGTTCATGTCAAACTCACAAATTATGCATCTTTGATGACTCAAATTGTCTATTTTCTGTTTAAAATGACATTTTGGTAACAAAACGCAAGTGGCATATGCAAAACTAAGGAAACACATTCAATTTTTTAATTGTTTATTAAAATTATGAATAAGTAATTTTGGAGTGTATAGGAACAAGCTCAATGAAAATCTGATGCACGATGTGATAGATATAACTCTATGTGCATCTTTTTATTAAAAAAATGACATTAATATTAGTGAAAAAAGCAACTAACATATCCAAAACAGGGAAAATGAATACTCTTTACATTGATACTTCAAAAAATTTATCCATATGTCATTTTTTAAAAGTATGAATCTGTTAGACCTCAATATGATACAAGATGTCCTCAAAATGACTCAAATTTGTGGTTATCTGTTTAAAATTGACATTATAATAAATACATGTCACCCACTAAAAACCAAGAAAATGTTCTCGGATAGTCTTTATAATATAATAAATATATTAATAATTCATTTGTGATGTGTATGAATCAATCTCATGACAAACCCACACATGATGCATCTTGTATGACTCAAAGTTCTTGTTTCTTGTTTAAATTGATATTTTAGTGAAAACCAAAACTGGTGTACTCAAAACTGCTGAAATTTTTTCATATTGTTTTGATACTATAGTAAAATGATACGTAATTCATTTTTCATGTTTATGAATCATATTCACCTCAATCTAATGCACAGTGTGGCTGGTATGACTCCGAGTGCATCTTTTTTTTCAAAATCGACATTAATTTTAGTGAAAAAACATACATACTCAAAATGGAAAAAAACCATTGGAATTGTTATGTTTCTATAAGAAAAATATATATAAGTATTTTATGATTTGTATTAACTAGATACAGCTCAATAAAATACATGATGTGCCCGATATGAAGCAAAGTGCATGTTATCAGTTAGAAATTAACATTTTAATACAAAAATCTGTTACTCACTAAAAATACGGAAAATATGATAGAATTTCCTTGTTAATTTAAGAAACTTATTTATAATCCATTTTTGAATTGTATTAGTTATTCTCATGTCCACCCCACACATGATTCAACCTGTATGACTCAATGTTCTAGTTTCTAGTTAAAAATGACATTTTGATAAAAAAAACCTAAGTGGCATATTCATACATGGGAAAATGAATTTATATTATAGTGATATATTAGTAAAATGATAGATATTTAATTTGGTACATTTTTTAGTTAGCCTTACCTCAATCCAACACATGGTGTGGCCGTTATGACTTCAATTGATTCTCTATATTCCAAATTGTCATTAATTTTATTGAAAAAACAACTAGAATAATCCAAACCAAGAATTAACATTAGGATTTTATTTTTACATTAGTTAATTGGTGAATAATTATTTTTTGATCTTTAAGAATCATCATAACCTTAATATGATACACGATTTTCCCAATATGACTCAAATTGTCTATTATCAGTAAAAAATTTACTTTTTAATACAAAAAAGTGTCACTCACTAAAAACTAAGAAAATAGGATCAGATTATCTTGATAATTTAATAAAATATTCATAATTTATTTATAACAATTAAGAATAAATCTCATGTCAATCCCACTCACGATTCAATCAGCATGATTAAAAGTGTATGTTTCCGGTTTAAAATATAATTTATCTAATAAATAAAAATTGGGTACTCAAAACTATCAAAATATATTGGGATTGTTCTGATACTTTATCAAAATTATACATTATTCATTTGGGATATGTAAGAATTATTATCAAATCAATATGATAGATGGTGTGACCATTATTACTAATTGTCAGTCTTTTGATTTAAAATTGATGTTTATTTTAGTGAAATAACAACTAACATACTGAAAACAATGAAAATTAATTCAGATTGTTTTGTTACATTTGAAAAATGATATTTATGTCATTTTTTCATGTATGAATTAGAATCATCTCAATTCAACTCATGGTTTTATCATTATGAGTCCAATTGTTCATTACCAGTTCAAAATAAATTTTTAATACAAAAAAATGTAACTAAATGAAAACCGAGAAAACATGATTAGAATGTATTGAATTTTTTGGAAAATGATTCACAATTAATTTAAAACATGTATTAATTAATTTCATATAAAACCCACACATGATGAAATATATACAAATCAATGTAATTGTTTCTAGTTTAAAATGATATTTTAGTAAAAAACACAAGTGTTGTACTCAAAATTTTGGAAACAGACTCATATTGTTTTGATACTTTATAAAAATGATCCATATGTAATTTTGGACATTTAGAATAAGTGTCACCACAATTTAACACATACCATGATTATTATGACTCCATGTGAGTCTTGTTATTCAAAATTGACAGTAATTTAAATAAAAAAACAACAGACATAATCAAAATCAAGAAAACACATTCAGATTGTTTTGGTACATTAAGAATACATTCCATATGTAATTGGTGATGTGTATGAATCAGATGCATTTCAATCCACCTCACATAGTTCCTGATACGACTCCATGTGTGACTTTGTATTCTAAATTGACATTAATTATAGTTAAACAACAATAGAAACACTCTTTAATAGTGTTTTTTCATGTATTTATGTTGGAAAGATTATTTATATCATTTATGTATTTGTATCTGATTTTCTTATTTATTATAATATTTCTAGTGATGTAGTGTGTTGTTACCGCACACTACAAGCCTTGTTTACGGTGATGTAGTGTTTTGTAGTATCACACTATAGTATTCCCCGACATTAGTGCTACTAAATGAACTGATAAAATATTCCTCTATCAATTCTTCCAAAAGCCCTCATAAATCATGCAATTATCATTGATTATCAAGTGATGATAAAGGCATCTTTTTTTATAACATATTATAGCACTAAAAAAGTATTTCATTAATATAACTATTAAAATTGTTCATAAAGAAGTCCTTTATGTGCACTATATAAATGTGGGGATAAATGGTGTATTTTACTATATTTCTAAAAAGCACTGACACAATTTTGATTTATCAACAATTTATTTGTGCTAAAAAAATCAACCCTTTATCAGTTGTTTTTTAATCCTGATTAGAACATTGGACTTCTAACCACACTATGGTAATCAACATTTTTCAGTAATGATAAAGGCTTATTTTAGAGCTATTAAATTCCACTTTTGTATTAGTGTTAGTGGAAACATTATTAAGTATGGGTTCCCTTTACTATTTCTTATTGAGAATTTTTGTGAATCATTTATAAAATGCAATAGTATGCATGTCTTATTTTATAGAGGTGGAAAATACTCTTTTAATGAAGAGGGTTAGGGTTTCTGAGGTAACTCTTGTCTATTCTCGATGATTATAATTGAACTAGTTTTGGATTTCTCGATTCTCATCTTTAACCACTCTATGTAATTATTGTGATGTATTGGTCGATCATCCATGAAATAATATTGATTATTATCTTCATTGGATGTATATTATTTACTATTATGGGGGTACAAGGGTATTTCAGGCAGTTTGGTATATGGGGTCTTACCGATCAGGACATCCTCTACCAAAACATTGATGATTATATCTTATTTCAATACAAAACTTGGTGATGAAACCTTAGCTTCTGAGCTTCCTTTTGTGGTAATAAAAATTTTTGAGGTGTTTTTTGACATCTTCTATGGTCCTCCTTCAAAAAGAGTGTATTTTTATCAACCTATTTAGTTAATGGAACTCAAGTTTTTTATATCCCTTCTTATCTCATGGTATCCAATTAATATAAATTGTTGATGATTTAGTTTGAATATTTTATTGCCAATGGTGTCATTAATCCTAGTGTATCCCCTTGGGAAGATCAAGTTCTTTTCTCTAAGATGTTTTATAGATATATTCATCATTTTATTATTTATTTTATGCTTATTTGGTTAACTATTATGAATAAAAACACATTTTCCCATGTTGATGACATTTTTTTGAAAATATGAATGGAGAAAAGTAATTTTCTAAATTTTTCCTCCAGACTTGTTATCATCATATTATAGTTAAGAGTTGTATATTCTAAAGACATATTTTTTGGGGACTATTTTCCACTAGGAATTTCTTGTGATGCTATTTTACCATTCTAATGATCTTATTGTTTTCAGGTCCTTAATGAATTGGATATTCCACCATTACTATGATAAATTTATCAAGGTATTCATAGATTATATTCTGGTTCATTTTACATCTCAGGAAGGATATGAGATTCACCCAAAATTTATTTTGAGAATCTTGAGATATCACGAAAATATTATTAATGTCCTTAATGAAATTTATTTATTTAAGAGGTTATGCTCTTTTGAAATGTTTCTTCAATACAATGAATATTAGTTGATCTAAATAATATGAATGTTTTATTACCATGGGAAGTGCCTTATATAATCTTTGATATTTGATGTTTCATAGGTTTGGTAGGATATTATTTGTAGTTCATAAAGGATTAATTGAAACATGAATAAGTTTTTACCAATATTAATCAAAAAGAGATGAAATTATTTTGTGAATATAAGTGTTAGACATCCCTTTAGTAAATGAAACAACGTCTAACCACTACTCTTGGTTTGTTCATTCTAGATGATGAAAAAGGATATGTAGTTTTTTATGTCTGGGGTGTTTCCTTAGGCTGTGTTCTAATAGTGGGAGATCAAGTGGTGTCATATAGATCTTTTTAGATTTAGAATCACAATAATAATTACCCCACATGGGACAATGAAATCAAATCACTTATGGATGATTTTAAGTGTTGATGAAATTACCTTTTTTGGGAAATTTGCATACTCTGTTTTGATCACAAAAAATTAATTTATATCTTTTCTTAGAAGTACATGAACCATCGACTGAGATTATGGGTGGATTACCAATATGCTTTGAATCATCCATATATTAAACCACCATTAATGGGGAATGTTGTGGGAGATTATATTTTTATTAAATTATCTTTTCAATCATTTATGGATTAAAATAATAAATTGTAACTCTTGTAACTCTGTTTCTAGATTCACGTTAATGTGGAGGACTGTGATATTGTTAATATTCTTTTTATAATTCAATGGATGTAATATCTTATTGAGTAAATTTTTTAGTACTATAAATTTGATATTGAGTTCACGAATATTAGAAACTCTTTTTATAATAGAGAGACCACCAAAGAATGGCGAATCTCTTCATATTTACTTCTATTCATCAGGACCTATGATTTTTTCCTGTATATGGGAGAAAGGTCGTGAGGATTTTCATTATTATTCCAAACTGGTCATTAACTATGGGACTAATAAAATATATTATGACTTGAAATATCATTTATTGTGTCCATTTATATATCTGATATAACTAATTTTGAGTCACATTGAAGCAATTACCATCAAATCCATTCTAAGAACTAAAAGCCTTCCAGATATCGTCACCCTCATCCAGTGACAATGTGGATGTTGGAAAATGTGTTTATGGATTTAATTGTTGGACTACCATGGACTCAAGAATGAAGTAATTACATTTGGGTGGTGATTAATCAGTTGATCGAGTCGTCCCATTTCATTATGATTATAGACACCACTAAGGTTGAGGATTTCAGAAAATTGTACATGAAAGAGATCATGAGGTAGTATGTTGTTCCATATGTTATCATTTCGAATAGAAAAACCTGGTATACCTACAGATTTTATAAATGGATCAAAGATGTTATGGGTATTATCTCAATATTAGTATTGATAATCATCCTCAAATCAATGGAAATACAGAGGATGTTTTTTATATTTTATATGATATGTTTCATGCTTTCGTCTTGGAATGTGGAGGTTCATTCGATAAACACATGGGAAAATATGAGTTTTCATATTAAAATTATTATTATTAATATATTAAAATGTGCTCATTTGAGGATCTCTATGGTCACCCTTGAAAATAAATTCTAATTTGGTCCATGATAGGAAAATATTCACTTATTTATCAAGCATTATTTAGGAAATATTGGTGAAGGATTAGGATATAAGTCAAAGATTTTTTTCTGATCAATGTTGATTTAAATCATATGTGTATCATCTATAAAATCCTATATAATTATTTTTTGTTGATTATTCTTGAAAATATCACCTAATTTGGGTCACCATAATAATGAAAAATTGGGGAAGATGGTTTTAATATATTTTGGTGTTTTTTGTGATCACTGAATGGATATGAAATATAGATTATCAATTGGATTTTCCATCTCAGTTAAATTTTATAGAAGTTGATTTAATAATTTATAAACTATATAGGTATCATACTATCCTTTCCCACAATATGAATTGGTTGGTTGTTGATTTTTAACTATATATTTCATTTATTTAATAGTTGATCCATATTATTGGTTTATAAAAAAATCTTTTAATGGTAATTCTATTATGTTGGTCTAATTATTATGGAAGTATGAAACATAATATCCTGATATAGGGGACATGAATAGATTATGAAGGATCAGTGGCCACATCTTTATATAATAATCATTATTCTACTTTACTTCTTGAGGACATAATGTCCTGTTGAGGGAAGAATAATCACACATATATATCACCTTTAGGTACTTACAATATTTTATTTTAACTATACGTCATTTAAATTTTTTATTTTATACAGAGTGGTTTTTTAGTTGTTTTTGTAGTTTTTTAGGCATATGCATGGTTGGATAATGGTTACAGAAATGTATGCATCAATCCTAGGTAAATGTGATGATTTTTTGGTATCACGTAAGAGGTTGCGTGATACAAACATGGTTTTTCTAAATCATTTGTAATTCTCCTTAATATATGATAATTAGTATAGAATTTTATCACATAGTGCATGATTAGATAAATAATGTAGAAAAAATATTTTCATCCTCTAGTATACAAGAAAGGTGAACATGATAGGCAACAATTGTTCCTAATAATGTGACTAAAGGTTGTAACCCCAATTAATTATTCACCAAATGAATTTTTAAACCATAAAGGTTCTTATTTGAAATAATTATTACTCTCATATACTATGATCCCAACCCTAGAAATTATTCATAGAAACATTGGATATCCCAATCCTTATAAGGACAATACTAAGAAATCAATTTAAATTTGATATAGGAAACTCAATATATAAATACTTTCAACGTTATTCTTAAATGTGTTTCTGGATCAGCTCTATTTTTCTTGAAATAAATCTTTGAGTGGGGTTGTTACTTCCTTATAACTATTTCTTTCGGGATCAGATGATAATTACATGATATTTTTTATAAATGGTACTTTTTTTGGATATTCATTCCTCATGACACAAAATTTAGAAATCATTTTGGTATTTGATTTCTCCCATTTTTATTGTTCTAGAAATTTATTTATTGGATATTCTTTATTGTGAAATCAATTGTTTAGGTTTATTAATAATTTTTTTAAACCCTCAACTATTTGTGGAATTTTGTCTCATGTGGTTATTTATATTTTATGTGGTTTGTGGTGTTAGGTTTCATATATAGTAATTTTTTATGAATTATGCATGAATAAACAATTTAAATTAATTTTAACATTTTGAGTGATGTGATTTATAATTATTTAAATTTCTTGATATTGGATAATATTGATAAAATTGATTTTCTCCCTTTATTTTGTAAATTAATGTTGGTTTTGAATATCCCTTTGTTTGTTACATTAATGATTTCAAATCATGAATTTATTTCTAATTGTGAAATTGGAAAGCCTCCCATTTTAGGTGTTTTGATGAATTAATTAATTTTAATTATTAATATGAATACCCCAAGTGTGGGTTGTCGATCATTGGAACATAGGGAACAGAAGAGGGGGTTTAAATAGGGAAAGACTGTTTGGTATGGTTGGTCATGTCTAACATGGATAAATGATTATAACACATACTAAACAATGTTTGTGGTAGGTAGAAACTCATGGGGGGTGGAATCTTCCCCTAGGCCCATTTTCCTAGGATTATATTCCCTCTTGGTAGACTTTGATCATGTAAGTGGTATTAAAATCCCAGATAATCGTGAATTATTACATTAAAGGATTTAGTTTCAATGTTATTTCTATTTTTTAAAAGGATTTTTACTCATTCTTAGGATATTTGATATTTTTACAATTTGTTATAATACATTAAATGCCAAGAAATGAAATGGATTCACTATATATTAATTTAAATTTAGTTTATTTTGAATGGTTTTGAGAATATTTTATAGCGGTGAATTTACATGATCTCGTATAAATTGTGAAAATGTATTTAGTGCCTTTATTGTTTTTAAATTAGTATAATTGGGGTATCTTATAATAACTACTAATGAAACACATTGTGGGATCATATTGGTCTTGTTTTCCCAAAACCTACACATGTTATTGTATGTGTGTATATCATTTTTTATCTAATACAGTTAATGGAATGGGGCCCAATAGTAGATTAATATATCTATGATAGTGTGTAGTGTTATTATAGTGGTGAAATGGTGGGATTTTTACCCATTTATCAAATAGAGATGGGTTTTCATTATTTTTTAGTACATCAGTTTTAATGTTTTTTTAGAACATGTTTTACCTTATACACATCTATCATCATCTATCTTTTGATATTTTAGAATTTTCAAGACCTTTATTATATTTTATTATTGTTTCACTAATTTTTTATGAGCGAAATAGTTCCCAAAGGTAGTTCTTGATGCCCATGAACTAGAAACCAGCCAATAAAAATTATAAAATTCATTCAGGCCTTCCCATGGGTTGTTATCTTTGATTGGTTTAAGGATGTTATATACTAGTTCCAAAAAATACCTATATATATTTTGATCCTCTTTTCCACAATGATTTGAATTTTATTAAAAAATTGTGAGAAATTTTCATCAATATATATATTAAGGTAGTAAGATATATTATAGCCCAAGTTTTTTGATCCCTATATGATTCTTGGAAATCATCCACCATGTTAAAATCATGCATAATATGTTGAATCGTTGCATATTTTTTGTTATACCCTTTAAATGTTCTGATTCATTAGAAAATAGACATGTCGGATGTACTTTTCCTTGTCAACAATATGAACACCAATGTTGATTCAATTTCATTATGAGATAGTGTAATGTTATTATCTCTACAGAAGGGTTCACTCATAAGAATGATGATGAATTTATACATGGTTTATTTAAAAATAAATTACATTAATTAATTACAGTCAATTATTAATGAATAAATCCAATATATTTAGTTAAAAAATTTAATCAGTAAAATATTATAATAAATATTTTCATACTAGTATGTTTTTTGTTAAATTTAGTAGAAGTTAAATATCATTGAATCAGTTGTGTTTCATTATTATTATTTAGTGTTATATATGATGAAAAAAATATTCAATGACTAGATATTCATTAATTTTAAAATCAATACATTATTTATCATTAATATGATAAATGAATCTAACATAATTTACTTATTAAATAAATATTTGTTTTCAAAATTCCTTGATAGAAGATAAATCCACAAGATGTTCATTTTTAACATTATATTACAAATTCCTAACTATAATTGTTTTTTCAGTTTTTCAATTATTCTTTTTATTTTTATTTTTATTTATATATCGTATTTTTCTTTGAGATAACCAAGATTGTTTTGATGTGTAAATATCCTATAAGGAGATTATATTTTAAAATACAATTATTTTTTTCTCTATCTCGTATCTGGTATTGCATGATACCACCCCTTGTGATCTCTGAAAAATAGGCTCAAAAAAGATAGAATTTTTTTGACATATTCTCAACAGTGGTCCTACATTGGTTGAATAAAACTGAAAAATACATCCATCTTTTTGTACATAGGATAAGAAATTTAAAATTAGTCCAAATAAGGATGATTTTATTACTTATCACTGTACTTTTTATTTTTTTTATTGGAAAGGTGTAACAATAGTATTTTTTATTTAAGATATTTTTATATAATAATTAATTATAATTTTCCATGAAATATAATATTCATTAAATTAATAGTAATAAATCCTTATTAACCATAAAACTTTTGAGTCAACTAATAAATTACCCATCCTTTTTAATGTATGGAGTCTACTCTCAATAATAATATTTGAATTAATTGATCACTGATCTACATGCATAATGGATGAACATACTACCATACATAAACCCACTCAAGGATAAACCATCTAATTCATTTTCAACCCATTTACATAGGGATACAAATACTATAAATGGGAACATTCCTCGCTAATGTGGGAATATAACGATCAGAATGCCTCCATATGTAGAAACCCTTTGATGTGAATAATTCCTTTATTCTTTAGTTTAATTTTCATGAGTTACGACCAAATTTAGTTTGAATCATTTTCTATCAATATATTAATGTGTTTTTGAAGATAATGATATTAAATAATGTTGGATAACGAGGTTTCTTAAGGAGGTTTCAAGAAAATCGTGTTTGAATGAAGATAAGTGATAATATGATTTTGGATGAAATGGACCAAACAATCAAACTAGAAAAAAAATAATACGTTTTCACATGTACATTGGTTTTTAAAAACCCAAATTATTAAAAAGAGCATTTTTGAGATTGTATAATGTCTGAAAAACATAAAGCTATGAAAAATTGGGAATACTTATAAAATAATTTTTTATATTTTGAATTAGATGAAGTTTTTTAAACATATGGGCTGAAGAAATTGAACAATCATTTATGAAAGAGGAGTTTGAAAAATTTTTAAAGTGTTAATTTATTGTGAAGATCATTAGACATGTGATTTCAGGAAGACCTTACATAATGAAGGTAGAAGATTATATCGAAGGGAAGTTTGAGTTATAAATCTTTACATGTATAGTGTATATAGATAAGAATAATATCAAATGGAAAATCATTATATTAAAATAAGTGCATTGGGGGATAAATAAAAAAGGGGTTGGGTTCATAAAATTAATATTGTGATGAAGCTAAATACAGAATGATTGGATTGTAAAATTGACAAGTTTTTTTCAGATGAAGGTAGGTTATAATGATGCATCAAAAAAGAAATGGGGGAGTAAAAAGTAGACTAGATGGATGTTGGATTGTTAAATCCATCAGAGAAATGGAATCACATCATAGTTCTCAATGGAAATATATATCCAAAATAAAAAAGCATACATGACGTTTGAGATGATAGAGGATTTTCACTGGATAATGATCTGTATAATGAATTGTCAACAGATTAAAATATGAAGATATAATCAAAAATTATTTCAAATATCATCGGATAGATAAATCACTGAAAACATCATATGGAATCTTTTTAAAAAATGGAAACTTGATGAAGATGTAAGAAATTATAAAATTTTATAAGTTCATTGGATGAATAAAGATGAAGGTTTACCAAAGGACAAAGAATTTCGAATGAATAAAAATGGGAAAACATAAACTTGATTGGGAATTTATAATGACATTTAAATAATATATATAATGTTCTTGAATATATTTATTCTAATGTTGGGGGTCAAAGTTTGATATCTTACTAATTTTCAGAAAATATGAAGATGTTTCATAAATAAAAGTTTGAGGAAATTCAAAGAAGTTAGTGGTAATGGGAGATTTCAAGATGATTAATATATATTATTAATGTTTTGACTAGTATCATATGAATTTAAAATGAGAAATAGATATGAAATTTGTTTTTCATAATAGTAGCGAAATTATTTTGAGTTTCTGCAATTATCACTTTGAGAGTGACTTATATAATAGGATTAAAAAGTACATTGGTACTTTTTACTGTTCATGTATATAAAAAGATGGAACAACATTTTTTTTTATTTTATATTACAATAAAAAAATTTTATGATAAATTTCATTTATAGGATTAAATTTTATCGAATATAGTTCAATTTTATAGAAAAAAAAATTATTTTTTAGACAATTGAGTTTATACATTGTTCTGAAAAGAATCACATAAAATAAAACATGATTTATTGGATGGATATCCATCGGATAAATTTTTCAGATAGAGTTACTATGAACATAGAAATGTTAACTGAATCCTGGTGATATGAAATAGATGGTGACATTCATATGGTTGAATCTGATGAAGGTGAATCAAATGAACTCATTGAATAGTGGGTTTTCAGATGGAGGATGAACTGATAAAAAATTATTAAAATAATGTTTAGGGATTTTTTGGAAAGTATACATTTCGAATATCTTGGTCTAACAAATATATGGTGTAATTATTAAGGGTTATATACACTTAAAATAGTTGTTGAAGACATTGATGTTTGTTCATAAGAAACAGTGATCATCTCTCTTATGAAGGAGGAGATGATCTCTCTACTTTATATGAGAAAGGAAGAATGAAATAGATTATGGGACGGTGTTATAACCTATAGTGTCTTTAGTGAATACATTTAGGATATTTTGAAAGTATAACTAATTATGGGGGAAGAGATAATAGTTGGGAGTAGAACTAGTGTTTCTAGAGGATTATTACTAGTTTTTGGTGATAATATCATCTTTTTATTTGTTTTATTCTAGAATGAAGTTAATATAGTAATCTATGTTGGGTGGGAAAACCCATCATGGAAGGGAGTAGTCCTTTAAATTGATCCTTGTAAATATCATGTTTTTATTTCTCTTCATAATTTTTAATATGAATGGTGATTTGCTTATATATATTTCTGTGGATGAGAACCTGTACGTGTTTTAATTGGTTAATATATTTTCATTATGAAGTTATGAAACATTATTATAAAAGAAAAATTGATTAAAATTTTACCACGTTTTCCTCTTATTTATCTCATACACTGATCCTAGGAAAGTTAAATTGGTATGAGAGGAAGATTCCCTCTGAAATATCTTACTCTAAAAAAGATAATTTCAATTCAATGTAAAATAAGTGCTTTCCAATTTATTTATGGCAGAAAGTATCTCATTTAAAAGACTATAATTTTATCATATCTTTTATCTCTTGTAATTAAATATATATATATATATTTAAAGAGTGGTATTTATTCTTATTAATTAAGTTACATTGATATTGAATGATATGATAATATTGTAATTATCTATAAAATATCATATTTACATATTTTTGGATCTTTGAGAAAAGATTAATACAATTATTATTGTGTTTATGATGTCTAAGAAAATGTTGGGTAATTTTTGAAGCACCTATGAAGTAAGGGACAAAGTTATGGAGGCTCATATTCAATTATGAAGAAGTGGGTTTGAAGATGTTACTAAGGCTAATGGATAAATTATTTATGAATTTTTACAAGATAAAATGACAGTTTTCAAAACATCAAATGTTTTTTTCAAAAACTAGAAGATTATACTCTAAGAAAAAAAATATGATTCTAATGAATAATAATTATAATAACATAGTGATATATATTTTTAATAACTTTAAAATACTCTTATGGAATATGGTATGAGTAAAAAAAATTAAAAAATGTTCTTCATGAAATAATATTTGAAGCTTTATTTAAAGGGATTATCATGGATAAAGAAGTTAATCATGAATCATGAAATTTATAGGTTGAGGAAAAAGAATAATATTTGAACAAAATCATTTCTCTTATTAAAAAATATTCATTAAGAAAAATTATAACAAAAATGGTATAAATTATATTAATTTTTGTAATTTTTAGAAAAAAGTAAAATTTAAAAAAAATCGTAATAAAATCATGAAATAATATATTATAGATGAAGAAGATAATAAATGTCACAAATATAAGTGGAAGAAAAAAAATCTCACCTTAATAATAAATTTTTATTGAGCATAAAGGGGAAGGATGAATTGTCATCCAACAATGAATCCGATCCTCCATTAAAATTATATTCTTTAGTTGAAAAAGGTAGTTATTGATCAAGAATTAATGATGATGAGGATGAAAAATTATAAATTTAGTATATTTAAAAAAAAAATTGAAAAATTAACATTCATAAAATAATCAAATAAAGAAGGAAAGAACGATGTTAAAAAAAGAAGTTAAGGAAATAACCCATGAGAATAGTGACTGAATCAAAAAGGAATAGATAAATCTCAATGTGATTTGAGCTCAAAATTTTAATTTTGGTGAAACTATATGAAAAATGAAAACATATCATGAAAAATCAGGTGGTGATGAGAATCTCATAATGGAATAATATACACTCATTAAGGAAGTAAACAAAATAAGTTAAAGTTTGATAAATTTGAAATGATGGTAAGTGTTCTAAAATAAATTTTTTCTATTAAAAGATAATATATTTTTAAAACACAATAAATATTTCAGAAAAAATATTAAGATAAATAATATAATATAATACTTCGGCAATGTATTTGAGGTCATAGGTGAAATAGATAAAGATGGTGAAAATAAGGGATCATATATGTAAGTTATTTCTTCTCCTTAATAATAATAATGTACATCTAATTCCACTTAAAATCATTTATAAAAGTTTTGATTTGTAAGAAATAAAATTCCATTGATAAATAGTTGAATTATTCAAGAAAGCATCTCCTTGATAAAAGTTTCCTATAGTTTTCAAAAAGACAAAAAAAATATTCAGATCAATACTTCCATCATTCAAAATTATCATGATTCATAAGTCACTACTGGTGTTGTCAATTTTTGGGACACCGACCATACTAATGTTGTTACATGATTTCCTAATGAAGATACCTTTATAAATCACGGGGGACTCTATGTTGAGATGAGAAGAAAAAAATATTCCAAAAAAATCTATAGATCCAGAGATTCTAGATCTGAAGTTGAATAATGTGGAATATTTGAAAAAGTAACATGAATAGTATGAAATGTAGAGACCTTTTATAAAATTTAGTAGAGTAAGAATGATGAGAAATTAAATTATCTCATGAATGATGTGTATGGAAATAAAAAGTTCATAGTTAATTGGCAATATAAATTGGCCATTGGAAGAAAATTTTATAAAGAAAACTAATATTTTGAAGGATATAAAAAGGAACAAATTATCAAGATGAGAACAAAGTTAAAAAATAATTATCAATTGAAGGTGATTTTAAAATTAGGAAATAATGAGACAGAAGTTTACTTATATAGAAAAAGGATAAGTAGACCATACTGAGAGAATGATCATTGTTTAATATTTACTTCTATAGAAAAAGGAGTTTCCCCTTTATTCCAGAAAATAAATATTTATCTATACTAACATTTTTTGAATTGATAGAGTAGAAATAAGAAAGATAGATTACTAATTTAATGTTTTTTAGAAACATGAGATATCCATCATGAAATATTTTTTCAATTTTGGTAATGAAATGGGTTTTACCCTTGAGGTGGAAAAAAATGAAGTTGAGGTATGTGCATCAATGTTTTAGTAAAAATAATTTTATAATGATTATAAATTTATAATTTGGAAGATATTTTTTATAAATGTGAAATCTTTTTAAATGTGTATTGATGTGGGTCTATGATTAATAATAAAAAACAATCTCAAATTCTCCTAGATATAATTAATTAATTATAATTTTGAAAAAAGTATTATATGGAATTTTTTATGGAAAACATTTCTATTCTTGATTATACACACTTATTTTCTATACAAGGTGATCCCGTGTAGATTTAGAGTTTTTTTTGTTGAAGGATATTTGTTAATAAACTCCTGTGATATTTTTTTATTCTGGAATGTGTTCAAAATTATATGATGAAGTAAGATGAGATGAAATGATCCAATTGTTATCCATTTGAAATTTATTTTCTATAAGGGGAGAAATGATATATGGGGAAAACGTAGTGGAAAAAATTGTAAGGATATAAATAGTTGAGTACTTGTATTTAAAATGCATATTTGTTAGGTTTTGTGTGGGTATTAACAAAAAATAGATAGGGGATAATGTTGGTCCAAAATTGAGTTGGTTTCATTTTTTCAATATATAATTAGTCGTTTGAAGAAAATGTTAATAATTTGTAAAATGTCAATCAAACATGCAAATTATGAAAAAATAGGAAATAATTTTGTGAGTTTATAGGGAGGGAGAAATTTTAATCTGTATAAAATTAGAATGAATTACCATACAATGATTAATAATGTGAATCAGAATTGAATTTTTTAAAAGTGGGGATGAAGAAATCATTCTAACATTCAAAAGAACAAAAAGGTTCCAAATTTTTACAAAGGTATGTTTGTATAAAAATCAATGGATGTAGTGTTCCCAAAAAACCAAACCCAATGAGGGATAATTTATTATCGAATGAAATTATATGTTTGAAAGTTTCAGATAAATGGTTTATATAGATAATCATAATATCAGGTAGACAAACTATATGTTAAAATAATGGAAATTGGTGATAAATATAAATGGTATGATAAATCAATAAAGAAAAGGATGATATTTGATTGGAGAAGATTGCTTAGATAGAGATATTTGAGAATATATAATCAGATTAATGAAGTTTATAAATCATCATTGGATAGATAATTATAGAGAACAAAGTATACCAAATGGAAGTTTTCTTTTCAAAGATTTCAAACTAATTGAATATAAAAAGAATACCATAATGACAAATATTTCCCAACATAAAATGGAATATATTGTTTTAGATGATACAAAAGTTTCATCAGATTAATATTTTTATGAAGAATCATCATACAATGTAAAATATAACAATATACAAGTTATAGATTTTACATTTCATTCAATAGAGATATCACTAATCACACCAAAGATAATCATTATCACAAAGGAAAACTGGATGAAGTTACAATGGATGATGAATGTTAACAAGTTATTCATAAAAATAATGATTAAGGTGTTCCAATCGACAGAGATGTCCTAATTAATAATAAGATCAAAGTATATAGTGGTAATATATGTTCTAAATATCCATAAATAAACTGTGTAATTCCATTAAATATATTTATGTTAAGTCCTGGTGATCAAACATTTATAACATGATGACGTTGAGAAATTTTGAACATGTTACATAACATAGAGGTTTATAAAATTTCAATAAGGATACAAATGTGGGATTGGATGAGTCCATAATGTGGGAAACACATCATTTTTGAATGACTATGGATAAATTCCAATTGATTTTATATTTTCTGATGTATATATATACTTACACCATTGAGATTTATTCAATTATAGTTAGTGTTAATAGTGTTGTTTTGAGTGGGATGTTATGAGTTTTTTTATGGATTTGGTATAAGTGATAGATTCAACAAGATTTACAGTGATGATACATTTTTATAGATACATATAATTTCACTAGACATAGTTAAAATAATTGAAAAGTGACCTTGATGTATGTTTTTCATGGGTATAATGTTATAGTGTTGATAATTATAATGGAAATATATTTTTAATCATTTTAATGAATATTTTCTATTTAAATGAAGAATAATATATTAACATTATGTTGATGTTTTTCAACGTTTTATTTCAGGGTGATAAATAATAATTTTTATAAAATTTTAAATTTATATTATAATAAAATTATATTATCGATAGATTATATAGGTTTAAGAAGGATTACTCTGATGTTAATATAAAATATAGAATAACAGCCCCAAACCCAATCTCTTAGATTCGGTGATAAAAAAACTATTTTTATACATCTAGATTGATACTGAGAAACTTTAAAAAATTATTTTCAATCCAAAACATATAAAAACCAGAAATACTTATTCACTAACATTCCAAATGAACTTTTAGTTTCATAGTTTTTAAAAATTATGACAAACTCATGCATAAATAAAAACCATGTCTTCAAATGAATGTTTCTCCCACTATACTCATCTTTTCTAATTTCACATTATGTCATTGTCATCATTCATATGAAACCCTTCCATTTATAATTCATTTAACTAAATCCTTGATAAATTAACAAAAAAGAAGAATTAAAGTGGTGATCTAAAATTCTCATTAATGCTAAACGTAATCAAAAAAAATTTAATTCCGTTAGGGATAAATAAGATTAGTATAAGGGTATAATGACAAAATCAAATATCACATGCATAACACATATAAATTCGAACCCATGAAAATATGGATTGTTAATCCTAAAACATGGAAGTGTGATTTTAAAAAGGGAAGAGTTCGTGGAATTAATATTCATGAGCCATTCCATGTTAATATTGATCAAAGAAAACATTTATAACCCATATAATGATTAAATAAAACATGTTGGATTCTTGCAACATCATCATAATAGAACCCTTAAAACAATAAAAAATAGAATAACCATATTATTGACATCCAATATGAAAATATTGAGAAAAAAATCATTACCCCATGCAATGAACTAATATCTGGACATATCCATCATATTAGATATCTGTGACTCACATGATGAAATCTAGATGCACCCATCATATAGGAAATATCAGGCTCACCCAATTATATCAAAGGCCACCCAGAATATATGATATATCAATTTCTATGTTAATCTCATCATCTATATAGATAAAGAAAAATGATATTATCATTAAAAAATATCCCCATTTGAGCTTATATAAAATCAAGGATTCTTGATGTTGTTGAATTGAAATACCATTAAAATATCATTAAATTTTTTCGAGGAAAATAAAGGAAATGGTAATAAACTCTCTTTTCCACATGTTAATTATTCAATCATAATAAAAAATAATGAATTAAATAAATTAAAATATTAAATAACATTAGAATAATTAGATTCGTGAAATAACATGTAAAATGGTTAGAAAATACTAAGTATAAAATAAATTAGTTGTATTATAATAATATATGTCCCAATGAAGGAAAATTGAGACAAAAACAACTTCTACTTTATAAATCTCTAGATAAAAACCTCATGAAAGAGATAAATTCATAGTGATTCATAAATAACAAAACATATAGTGAATATAATAATAAAAAAACTTATTGGTAATTATATGCAACACACAATATAAAGAAATGGTGAATATGTCACATGTCTCCTCAGACTAAAAGTGGGATGAGAAACCCTTACCTCAAGTCAAGACTTTCCATGTTTGTCCATCAGATCCTATATAAAAAACATGTATCAATTACATATTTTATTAATAATCGTTTTCTATGATAATAACTTATACTTAACTCATTTATTTTTTTACTAAATTCTTTAAATATATAATCATTATGGACCACATAAGGTATTTTGAAAACATTCGGTCTGTATTTACAAAACATCTTATATATGTTGATTGCAGTCAAAGGGTAAATATTTTGATCATATAAATAAAAATAATAATTAAATCAAAAAAAATTTACATCAATTATAATTTTAAAAACCAACATGAAAAATTGTAATGATAAATGAACTATGTTATAATCATGGAGTTAGTAGGTCGTACGTACGCATGAACAACATTTCCATTTTCCAACGATCATTATAGAAAAATGATGAAAATTATTTTATATTTATATAATGATAATAATATCATATATATTATATTAATTAATTTAATACATTTAAAAATATAATCCATGTGATTTGGAGTTGAAAAATGAGTCACTTCACATTGGGGAAGTGGTAGTCCACACACACACAAATGATGTTGTCTTCCTTCAATTAATGAAAACAAATGAAAACAAATGACTTATTATTTTATTATAATGATAAATATATAATAGATATTATATATAATTATTAAATTCATCATCATTAACATCATTAAGAGGCGGTGATGGAAAACAAATTACATTGGCTTGTGAGGTGGTAATGTGTCGTACATAGAAACAATGGTTTTGTTACCGTTTTTATGGAAGATGATCTGAATTTAGAATATTAAATCAACATAATAACATTTAATTATATATTATATTTTATTAATATTATATAATAATTTTATATGAATAATTTTAATATGTTTAATAAGAATCAAAATAAGAACATATGGTTAAGAATGATACCTCTTCTTTGGATCACCTATTTAAGATTATATATAAATCTTGCATAGATTAAATTTCTAAAAAATGACTATTATAGTTATTGAGGTAATCAATTAATGTCTATTATCATGTATTATTTGAAAAAAATATTAATGTGTAAAAAGGGGATAAGTCTGTGTGGCCTTCTACATGTGGGGGGGAGGATAAACATAGAATTTATGAAAAGAAAATGTTATAACAATGTTTTAGACATTCCAAAAGGATAAAAAAATGGGCTATTATATAGTCTCAGATGACAAAATTCCAAAATATTTATATATATTATAATTTAGATATGTTTTTACATTATTTTAATCCTTATCTTTTTTTAACCCCTCATAAGTCTGTTTTAACTATAACCGTAGTAAAATATTTTTGATTTTCTAACTATTGATTATGACCAACACATTTTATTGACATAATTATATAATAGAAATTATAAATATTTCAATTATGGAATTAATGTTTCACCTTAAATTCACCTAAGTGGTAGAATTTATTTTAAAATCAAACATGCATTTGTGATGCTAAAGTGGGTTTTCATGAAATATATATTTCAGGAATAAGATAACCTTATATTAAATTTATGACTACTAATTATCATTATATGTTTTTTATTAATATTTATATATTTATATAATATATATATTTATTTAATTTAAATAATTATTCATTATTTTTTATTCCATTTAATTAAAAAAAGAAACAATATGCACTTTAAAAATATTTTTCAGAAAAATGTGCTTTTAAGATTAAAAATAATCATATACTAAAACCCAATATAATGATGATTAAATTGTAATTAATTATTTAATTATAAGTAAATAATACATTGGTTAATTTAAAAAAATATTAATATTAAATGGTCTTTTAATTTACTTAATCTATTGAAAATAAATTAAAATTTTACAAAAAATGTAATTGTTCACAATTTACCCAAAATCCATATCGTCCAAAAAGTCAAAAAATTCTTAACAAGTTAATTTTGATATTATTTTTTCAAAAAGAATTTCATTTTTATCAAATTAAATTATAAAACATTATAGAAATTAATTATAATTTTTTCTCACAAAGCACATTAAAAATAATTTTGGAAAAATTCATTTTCTATAAAGGGGGGAAATAATTCATTAAACATCTTTTTGAAAAAAGGGAAAATAAAATTTGAAGCCCTTCTAGAATAAATAATAAAGAGATTTAAAAACAAGGAAAAATTATTTTGATATAAAAATATTTACCTGGAAGAAAATATTAATTCCCAAATAATTATAGAGAGTTATATGACTTCTGGATCAAAATAATTTAAAATATCATGAAAATATTAAAACCCATAAAAGAAGAAACACAATATGTGTATAAAAGAACACAATATCCTCATAAACCATAGTCATAAAATAAAGTTTTCTTTTTTAATATTTTTTCCCCAGAGTTATAGAATTTATTATGATATAAAATTACAACAAAAGGGGAATTTAATTACTTGACATATATAATATCATCTAATAAAAAATTTCTAACTGAATTTAAAATTTTCTCCAAATAATGAGTATTTAAGATTAATATTTCATTCCTAATGCACTAAAATAATATTTGAACCAATCACATAATTCAAAAAATGTAAATCATGTTATTACATGTATCATTATACATAAACCAAAGCTAAAATGGGCATCGCATGATGATATATTTCCCAAAATCAATAAAACAAAATAATATGAAGTGAAATATTAATATTTGAATCCTTAATTATAACACCTAATGAGCATACTAAATCATTCCAAAAAATATAAACCCTATATCCACAATCACTTTAATAAACTCAACATAAAAAAGGGTCTTATTTTCAATGTTAATCTCATACATTTAATATTACACCCCTAAATGTATAATGAAATTATTCCAAAATAACCTTTCATGTCAAACTACATAACATACATAATGTTAAATGTTCCTCAACTTAATTAATGTCTCCTAAAATATAATTTATCTCCTCAAAATCCCATCACTCCAAACCTCATAAGGGGTATCTATGTTGTTGAACATCAGATCATCCTTAAACCCATAAAACTCTCATGGAATCTATAATTATTAGAAAAACCACACACAAAATGATAATAATTTATAAAATTATCTAAACCACACTCCGATACCAACTATAAAATCCCATAACCTACACTTTCAGATCAAGACTAAAATTCATTTTCTTTACATTTTTTCACTATATCTAGAAATGTGACCCCGTTTTTCATCTGAAACTAATAATAACAAAATGAGATATTAGTTTACTTATATATCCAAGGATGTTTTATGTTTATAGTTTCATAATATTAGGAAAAATAATTACAAAAAATACTCCACTTATTCAAATCTTCATTTCACCCCAAAACACCATATTTTTATTTTCCTGTTTAATAGTTATCATCATCTATATGAAACAATTATAGGCATAATTCATTTAACATTATTATTGATAAAATGGTGAAAAAACGTAACAAGGGTGATCTCAAAATGTGATTATGGTTAAACAAAATCATTAATAATTGAATGTCATCAATTAGAGATAAGATTATCATAAGGTTATGATAACATAATAAATGTACATGAATATAAAATAAGGAAATTCATAACCATAAATACCTGGATTATAAATAATGAAATAAGGAATAAATATTTAACAATGGAAAGAATCATTCAAATCCATAATAATGAGCCATGTGATGTCAATCATGCTCAAAGAAAACATTTGTAGCCCATAGAAATAATATTGAAAAGATGATGGTATCTTGAAACAACATCTTCATACAACACTTACAGAACACTTATAAATTTCAAGAACCATATGGCTAACTTCTAGTATTATACTCTAGGGAAGATAATCTATAAAAAATGAATTCGAGTGCTATTAGGGTGAAC
Source organism: Viscum album (assembly GCA_963277665.1). Taxonomy (NCBI): domain Eukaryota; kingdom Viridiplantae; phylum Streptophyta; class Magnoliopsida; order Santalales; family Viscaceae; genus Viscum; species Viscum album. The sequence goes on from OY728120.1 coordinate 1,914,498,073, forward strand.
CCTACCTATAATCAAAATTGAGCTCACTAGAAGTTATCCGGAAACACACATCATATAAGAAATATTAGGTTCATATAGAATATTATATGAACACCCATAGTAAAATATTTATTTTTACCCCCCCCCCCCAATTTTGTGAATTTGTTTTGAATTAATTTAATCATTCCAATATTATTCATTTAAGAAGTGATTAATATTTCTTATGTTATATGAAATCTCCATGTAATTATTTCTCTATACTTAATACCAAGAAGATTTTTCAATAAATGAATCTCTTAGATTAATTTTAGTTATAGGAAACACAATGTTTTGATTTTTTTTGTACACTATGTCAAGTTCCTTCAATAGTTTTCATTACACACAATACTTAGTTTTACCAAACTACAGAATACTATTAATATTTTTGTTAAAATATTATTATATTTGTCACTTTTCCTGTTGAATGGAATTTATGAATAAGATTTAATAAATTGTGAGAATATGATTTAAAAAAGTATAAAAAATAATATTTTGGATAAAAATTATCTAGAAATGAACGTAATAATTTCTTGAAAATAAAGAAATTCATTTTCAAGGAAAAATATTTTTATATGAACAAACGCCTTTTCATTTCAACAAATTTGAAAACAAATATTGATGATTTTTTAAAATATATTATATATTCGACAAATTGTTTTACACTCATCTAATAGGATGGATAGGCGTATGATAAAAATGAATCTAATTCTATAAATAAAAATATGTATTTTATAAATGGTTATTGTAGTGGCCTTTAATGGAAAACATATTTTAAATATAAATTTTAATGATTATATAATTGATAATTTATTAAATAAACACCATTTTTGAAATAATAATATAAAAATCTAATTTGGATATTTTTTGGAATTTTTTAGAGAAATTTCATGTTCTGATGAAACGTGAAAAAGTAATGAATATTAATTGAGAACTGCTTCTTCGTCTAATTAATTTATTCTAAGAAATTATATTTAATATTGTTTTTAATGAATATTTATATCAATTAGGAATATAAATATCCATATTAGTTCATTGTAGTCAATTTTACATTGAAATTTGATATTAAAGCATTTTATATTCATAGAATTATTCACTTTAGAAAAATGTTGTGTATTCTACTCCACGAGATTATTTTTAATAATATTTATACCACATATACGATTATAATTTGGAAATATGGATTCCATATTTTGAATTTTAATAATTTAAAATTCAAAATATATTGATATTACTTCTTTACTATAAATATTTTTGAAATTTTTTGAAATTAATTATAGCGATTAAGGGAAATTGAGTTTAATTATTGACTAATATTCGAAAGTAAGGTCTGAAAATGATCCTAAACATGTATAAAAATTATTATATATATATATATACCATTAAACCCTTAAGGATATATAATTCTGTATTATTAACCTTTTGGGATAATAAAAACAAGGGGATCAAATAATTATTTTCAATAATACCAAATGTGTCTTTTTCCCCGCCTATAAAAGGATTCCCCTCCACCCCATCTATTTACAGCTCACAATAAATTTTTTATTAGGATAATAATGGCTAAATATTCTCCCATTAACCATTAATTAATCCTAAAAGCATTTATTTGGTCATAAATCCAACAATAGATTCCCTTTGGTGAAAACCTAGATGAGTTACCTAAAAAAGTTGTACTATCCTATCACATTCTCTTCTGTTTTATTTTCATTCTAAACCCCCCTCAAATATTATTACTCCATGATTATTTAATAAATTTATAATCAAAAATATAAAATTATGTTTTAATAATTATTTTTATACAAACACATAAAAAACATCTATCGAATGGGTAACACACTTACGATTCGAGTATACGTCGAACTACTGCTTCACAAAACGATGTCATTCATTTTTACTTTACCACATCTCATGGTTGGTCATGGTGATGTAAATATAGTTTTAAATTATATAAATGATATTTATGATGTGTTTATACTTATTTAATTATTATATAAATCATGACTTTGTTATTTCCATTTTTTTAATGTATGATAACATCATTGTGGACGTGTGGACTATCTTCTCCTCAAAGCAATGTCATTCGTTCACACTTTACAAGAAATGTATAAAGGATGGGTGTAGTAAATATATATGATAAATATAAAAAAATTATATTTTAATTCCAATAAATATATATCAGTGTGTGTGTATTTCTTTTAGTTTCTTTTTTTCAATACAACAAGAAAATGAAAATGCGGTTCATGTGTGTTTACAACCTACTATACATATGAACTATTATATACATTTCATTTTATATATATTATATATTATCATAAATATTTATTCAATGAATATATATGATATTTAAATCCTTATTTATGTTTTTTAAATAATTAAATCATGATCTATGTAAGAGGATTAAGAATAAAATTTAAAACGTATACAAATAACAAAGTGTATATTACCTAAAACGTAATATTAACATTGAGTTATTAATAATCATGTAATATAAATTCATAATAAAAAATATATTATTATTTTATATAATAATATATTTCTATGGTAGATTTATAATTAACGTATATTTATTATACACGAGGTTCTAATGTGTATAACAAAATTAAAGAATTATGGTAAGGGTTTCCTCATCACAGTAATTATATCCATGAAATACATGTCTTGTTCGCCACTCATTTCTTTTATATAGAGTATATAATTCCCAAGAAATTATTTTGTGATTATTATCCATAAATTAAAGTGTATTTACAAATCCATTTAATGAACTCTTTTTTATGGGGTTTACGTTGAAAAGTTTCCTAATCAATAAGGTAATTTTGCATCAATCTGCCTTCTTTGAGACACATGTTTTACTATGAACAAATATTGTTTTAAAAAGTTTATTTAATATCCCTTTAACAAGTTATATCATAAATTATTTTAATTAAATTATATTATAATCTTCATGTATCGTTATTATCTTATGGGTAATAATTTTATGTTACTAAAGGGGTAAGAGTTAATTGCTACAGCCTCAACATTTATAGGAACTGTTTACTATTATTCATCAATAGATAAAATTTTATAATATATATCTTAAAAAATTTAATTAATTTTATTATCATCTATTTATTCTTGTTTCATATCATTAATGGTTCCATTTTTTAAAATATTTAGTACTTAAGATAATTATGAAAAAAAACTATGACAATAAGATATTATTGATCCGTTAATACTGAAATATGCGTTCTTTCCAAACCAAGTTATCCAAAAATGATTTCAAATTTTTTTAAAAGTTATCCATTAACTTTTTAAGGGCATTTTGACCCATGTTTTACCTTATAAAAAATGGTTTTAAAATGAGTCATCTTTTCATTTTCCATTCAATCCACTTTTCTATTATTTTTAAGGATAAAATGGAATGTTCAGAATGAAATGGCATACCTACCATCATTAAAATAATTTAATTTAGGCTTTCTTTATTAGTTTACAATGTTAATTATTTTTTAATGAATCCTTTTTATGAATATTCTGAATGTTTTTTATTTTAATGTGGTTCTCAATGAAAAATATATTCGAAAAATTGTTTAAAAATTGTTTTAAATGGTTTTAAAAACTTAATTTATATGTTTTAAAAAGGTTATTTTTAAAGAAAAGGATTTCAAGTATATCAGAATATTTTATAATTTTTCAAATCTATCCTCTACATAAGGGTTTTGAAAATCATTTCACGCTTTATTTTTTAAACGTTTTTAGAAGAAATTGTTTTTCAAAAGGTCTTCAAGCTTTATTTATGAGTTTTTAAGCTGTTTTCAAAGAAATAAGTTCTAAAAATATTTTCATGCTTCTGTTATATGTTTTAAAATATATTTTTTAAGATTTAAAATTTCAAAATGATTTATGTTTACTTATTCATTTTTCAAATTGAGAAATATATTTTACTGAAGAAATTTTTTAAATGAAATTATAAAGATTTAATTTTAAGTAATGGATTTTTGAAATGTTTTTATTATAAGAACCTTCAAATAAAGTATATATTCCTTAATAAATGTTCTATATGATCATTAAAAATCCTTATACATATAATATGGAATACTATTTTATATATTATGCTCTATTGGAGAATGAATTAAACAATACCATTAATATTATTTCTTAAATGGTTTGTGTTTAGATAGAATCATTGTTACGAAACCTATTTCTCATTTATGAGTTGTATGCTTTTGAAATCAGTTTATTTTTATAGGTTTTTATTTTATTAAATGATTATGAGACCTATCAATTTTCCATAGGTAATTATATCATGAAAATTTTAGGGCACTCATTTCATTTTGTGGGTTATAATATCATTTTTATTAAACCCATCTATTATTAACGCTAATGATAATAAGAATGTTTTTTATCTTGTAGCACATGTGTATGAAACCAATTTTTTATTAAGATAAAAATATATTACATTCCTATATTTTTTTTATAAAGCTTATATGTGGCCTATGTGAAATCCCTTTTATGTTATGGAGTTATTGGGTGTGTCAATAGATTGTTTGGATATTGAAACCCACATTTGTGGGTAAAATTGGCCTAGAACATGGTTAGTAGATACCATGAATGGAAAGGTGCACAGTTAGTTTTAACCATTCATGGCCATATAGTAGAGTCCTATAAGAGTCATGGTTATCCAATGGGTGAATGTTTGGTGCTCAATTTAGAAAAGCGTGCTTCCAAACAGTGTGACATATTAATTTAGGTGAATTTACAAAATATTTTTCTCGTAATCTATTATTTTGACAATAAATTTTTCTCCTCTCACTTTAGAAAGTTTGTAGACCATGAGAGAACTTCCTTAGCTCCTAAAAAAATGAATTTAAGTATATTCCCTATAAGAACTCAGAATCAAGTTCTTTTGGAGGCATTGGATCAACCATGGTAAGATATTTATTCCTTTTGTTCCATCCCTCTTTTTTATTGAATCGGTTGTGCTATTAGGGAGTATGAAATTAGGCCCTAATTTCATGTTCTTCAAATGTTCTGCTATTTTATCCATATTTTAGTCAAATCAAGAGCTGATAATGGATGATAACTCCCCTACAAACCTACAGTATGTTGTGACATGATTTTATTAAGATGTCTAAGTGTTTATATAAATGTCATTGTTCTACCTTCCCAATTTTTGAAGTGATTCCTTTGAAATGGATTTTAAATGATGTTTACAATTAATATTTGAGACCTTTTTAATTCATGAGACCTCTTTTAATTAATTAAACAATAAGTACCTTATATTGGAACTACCCCTGAGTGTGTGGAATAATTAAAAGAACTATGGCTGGATTTTCAGTTGGGTCACCCTTGACGTGTTCCTTTCACCCTTTCTTTGGGATGTCAATTGATTAATTGAATTGAAATTTTAATTTTAACAAAACTTTTAAATATAATTTTTTAATTTAATAGAATATAAGACTATGCCCCTTAACTATGGTCATGTAATTCGTTGCTTAACCATGTGTTTCCTCATATAATGAATTGCATGTGTGAGTTAATTAAGAGGCTAAGCCTTCAAATATTAGCCTTGAATTGAGCCACCTTATGTGGTGAGGTTTAATTGAAATTTTTAAATCGTATTTATGGAACACTTAATATATTTCATGACTCACCTTATGATGTTTGTTTTGAATGAAATGTAATGGGTAAATACCATTAAGTAGTAAATGATATTTATTGATTGTATAATAATATGCCTTGGGTGACATGTGAGTTCATATATGAAATACATGGAAAGACTCATTTGCATTCAATATTTCATACACCTGAGGGACACTTGCACTCCTTAGTGGACTGTCAAGGATGGAAACGTTGGGGGAAAATGTTAAATTCTTGAGGGATACTTGGAATCATTATATATATTCAACTATAGACTAAGGCGGGTGTTGATCATAAATTCCATGAGTGAGACTTGTGATCCCTTAGTATACATCCAATGATAAACTCAATGGGGATGTTGTTATACACTACTTAGAGAGATACTTGGGTTTTTATGAGGAATGCAATGGACAGGCTTGTTAGGTGTTTGGTTTATTATACAGCTAGAGTGATACCAAGACTCCAAATTTGTAATTCTAGGGATTGGATAAGGATCTGAATTGAATAATTAATGAAATTATTCATATAACACATCTTCCAATCCATAGTTAACGATTAGATTTTGTCAAATACATACACTTTATTCATATGCTTGATAGGTATTCATGATCATATATCATCAGGGGATGTTGGGGTACATTCCATGTATCAGGACATATTTCCTAAATGGGATAGATTAATTAAATGAACATGTTTAGAAAATGAAACAAGGAATACTATTTATTCATATTAGTTCAGTCTAGGTTCTAGTGGGCAGTAGTGGATAGGTTTCCTTGGGGACACGGACCATTATGATGTGTTTGTGTTCAATAATTTATTTATATATTATATTATTACCTATACACTATTATTATTATATATTCCCTGAAAGAATTGAATTAAAACATTGGTTAGTTTCTTACTGGAATTGTATCTCACACCCTGTTTGGGCCACCAATGGTAGCTAAACAAACTATATGATTTCAGGTATGGTTAAGAGAAATTTACCTACTACAGGTTCTTGATTTCTACCAAGGATTTGTGGAGAATAGGACCAAGCTGAGGTTCAGGATGAAAGATGAGATATAATTTTTGGGGAATTTTTTCATGATTAATACACCATCCATGTATACATGTTTTTGATATTTTCTCAAAACATGACTTGTATCATCATGTTCTATTTATGAAAATACATATATCCTTGTTGTACATATCTATATTGGATTTTTACCTCTAGATAGGATATATATTATCTGAATATTTTACAGATACCTATAGTAGTTTATTATTGTATATATGATGTTCTACACTCTCATGGTGATGGAATAGTCTCTCCATAGGCACACCCTCGGACCTCCCTTATTGTTGACAACCTCTATTGTTTAAGATGATACACATGGGGCTATGTGGCCAAATAGGCTTGGGGAACCTTCAGTGGAATCCGGATCTGGGAAATTATAAAGTGGCATCATAGTTCTTTTTCAGGTTTATTATTTTGTGACAATTCATATAGATATAGAAGGAATATGGACTTGGTAATGATTTTTTCCTAGGTGTAGCTAACCCAGGTATAGGGAAAATCCAAATTACCTTGAAGGGACCTGTTTTTCCTTGATTTTGACTATTATAGATGATTTGATTCCATTGTTGGGTGATTCAATTCAATTGTGATATTATTATTGATATGATTGTGGGTTATTTTTTTCAAATAGATGAGATGTGCTTGTACAATATTATTCATCATTTTAGGCACTTTTTATAAATCACATTTGTTGAATTATGCCATGTCCTATAGGATGAATTAACTAATTTAATATTATTGTGATATGTTCTTGGATTGATATATCAGCTTTGTGAAATATATTTTGTGTAGGAAGATGAGTGACTTGGTTGGAACATTGAGTATCGGCCTTAACCTATGTAGTTTATTCCATATTAGTCTACTAAATACATGCTAGGTATACAATTATGACATTTTGTGTCATGGACCAAGAGTTTCATGGACAAGAATGTGTTATGGTGTGAATTAGTTGGACACCATATTTTAATTCATGATATGTATGAACCATTATGGATTGGAATTTGGTGAACCAATTGGTTTAATGATTTTAAATGAATAATAATATAATGAATTTGAAAATGTGAATAAAAATGAAAACTGAAATTGATTATAACATAAAACTTAACCCAGGTACGACTTTAGTAGTGGGAAGTGGGAAGCATATCCTGTTTTTATAGATGATTTTTACAATGTCCAAACCGGAATCAAGAAGCATGAAGAGTGGTGTATAACTATATAAAACGGATTATACCTATCATATTTCAGTATTGATGCTTTTAGCTCTAAAATTTTATGACATTCTTATAGGAGGAATTTTTTTTAATTACAGAGGCATGCCACCAAGACAACCTCTAATCGTAATCCATGAGGGTTGCAATGAACACACTCTAAAGGTAGTGTTTTATGGACTACCAGTGGATCCTCCTTTAGTTCCAGCTACAACACTAGTAGTTTTACTCTACATAGCTTCTGTGGAAATTTTCTCTGAAGGATTTATATGATTCAAGTAGAACGTTTAGGTAGAACCATGACTAACCCTGACTATGGAATAGATGATGCTTGAGTTCCAATAGCAGCAGCCACTCGTATTTTCTATAGATGGTGGACCACTAGGTATTGATTCATGGAAAGAGTCCATGTTATTTATCTTCAATAATCTCTAAACACCTCTTAAAATCATAACAAAACTATCTACATATATTCTGTGTTATTCCTCAAAGAGATGGTGGGATTATATTACTCGTATGGATCACCATTTGGATATAAATTGTGGGAATTTTCATAGGGCTGAGGGAGGTTATGATTTCATTAAAATTGAGTTAGGAATGCTATTGGTTATCGATAACATGGAAATTTTTATAGAGATTTTATTCTTGACAACTATTCTGATGGGTAACAAGTTATCTAAATCCATGCGATTTTAGTATAGTCATAGGTAAAACATCTAATCTCAGATTAATGTATTTCAGTTGACTATTATTTCAAGAATTGTGAATCAGGCAATTATCACAGACCATATCTTGATAGAATATGGTGGTGTGAGTTGGGGAAGTTTGATATCTATATCTAGAACTACATTTAAATGTAGTAGGAAGAATCATATATAATTTTTCCATAGTGATATTGGTATCTGGACCAGATAATCATGAAACTAGGTGAGGTGCCACCAGTGTAGTTCACTAGGACAAATGAGGCCTTAGTGCATGATAGACCCATTTGAGTTACGATCCAACACAAAGATGGGACATCTACATCACATTTGTAGAAATGTTCCTCTTGCAGTTAGTGCTAGAGGACCTACACCAACTCCACATGAAGGAGTGGGGTCTACTGCTTCTCATCAGGTAGGGAGCTAGAGTACACTTTTATGATTAGGTCGAGGTGGTGGTCATGGTCATGGTAGTCAAACCCTACGATTTCAATGTCAAGAGTCCTGATCTTCTCAGGCTTTGCAAGTTTTATCACAGTTTCATGGATCATGCTAGATATATGAAGTATAATTGACACCTAACGTGCAGGACCCTAGTCCTTATATAGTGATACATACTCTTATAGTATCTGATAATTTAGCATAAGTACTTTCTGATACAGGTGCTTCTAATTTCTTTATATCTATGCATGTTTTTGATATACATGAGCTCATTGTTGAATTTTTTTATGGGTTTATGCCATAGAACACTCAATCAGGTATTATAATGGAGGATATAAATCAATTTATTGACACCCCCTTGTTATTGGTGTGTGTAACTCTATATAGGTCTTCTTTTCCCTGAGATGATATTATTAGGAATAATTATTGGGATGGACTGGTTGGTTCCCTTTCGAGCCATCATTTATTTCTATCTCCAATGGGTGACTTCAACATCACTAGGGGAGGAGAGTATATTCATAAGGATGAATGGGAAGTCCATACAAGATGAAGTAGACCTGAGCATCATCGAATGGGTAGGATGATAGCATATATTGTGATATTATTATTGGATAATCCAAGTACACATCAAGAATATTTTCATTTAGTGGTTGGTCATTTCATGTAACTTTTTCAAGAATACTTTTCAGGATTACCTCTACTGTGAGAGCTAGAGATCTTTATCAAGATAGTGTCATCAGCATCACCATTATACCTTCATCTATATAGGATCTCTTGTTCTAAGATGGAACAAATAAAGATGAACCTGGAGGATTTAGAGTACAAGGGCTTTATCTGACCCAATACTTATATGTGGGGTCTTCATTAATTTTTGTGAAAAATTCAGACACTAACCCTATATTTTTCATGGATGAAGGTAAATTGAACTAGTTGGTGGTTTGGAATTGGTATCCCATGCCTCAAATAGATGATCTCTTCAAATATATCTAATGATCTCAGGTTTTATTGATGATTTATTAGATATCATTTTCTCATCAGGTTTATTTTAGAAAATCTAACATACCTCGAAAAGCCTTTTGTAATAGGTATGGTCTATATGAGTATTTTCCCATTTTGTTCGGTCTCAAAAACATGCCAGCAATTTTCATTCAACTAACGAACTGACACTTCCATTATTATCCAGACACATTTTTTTTGGTTTTCATGGATTATATATTGGAGTATTCTAATAACTGAAATGACCATTCCAATCATGTTGAGATCATACTACATACACATAGATAGGATCTGTAATAAAATAAGATAAAAAATTGCCACTAATAGATGGATTATATTCAATTATTGGGTCAAATTATCTCAAAAGAATATTATTATTTGACTCATCAAAGGTCATAGTTGTAGTTCCATGTGATTATTCCATGAAACTCTATGAGGTATAGAGTTTCTTGAGACAAGTAGGGTATTAATGGAATTTCATACACGACATTATGCATCTAGAGGCACCACTCTTGGGCTTGACTAAGAACGGTTTGAAGATTGTATAGTCAGATGTGTCTGATTTAGGCTGTCAATATATGAAAGGAATGTGGACTATAGAACTCATAGTTATTTTTCAAACCCAAGAATGAGTTTCGCTATTTAATATGATACCTCGGGTATTGGTCTAGAGAAGTCCTTATGTAGGGAGATAGTCTCATGGAATACATGACTCAGTTGTTGAGGCCTCACAAGAGAAATTACCTAACACACTATCTTGACATAGCTATATTTTTTAATGCATTAAACTATCAGAGGCATTACATACTTGGAGGTCATTTTTTCTTTTTCACAGACCATAAAAGTATCAAAATCATGTTAACATAGTGTGATATGAATCTAAAGTAGTAAAGGTATGTTGAATTCTTACATTCATTAAAATTATAAATCTCTTACATTAATGGAATGGTATAGGTAGTGGTCGATGCACTAACCTTGAATAATATGATATAAGTAGTTTATAAAGACAATGGAAAGTGGAATATTAAGGATTTGTTCTCTGAGATGCACTTGGCTATGTGGGACCATTATGGGAATACAATTATTTCATCCTTATTTGTGACATATACCCTTTTGGATAGATTAATGATGTGGTTGCTATTGAATTTAGAGGACCTAATGCTATGAGGGAGTGTGGAAAGTGAGGACACTCCACATGGTTTGACCACTGGTGAGAATTAAATATTGTTTATATATGTTAAAATATATGTTTCAGAATACATGCACAAGGGGATGATGCAGGAGTTTCATGCTTCATCTTGTGCAGTGCACCCCACCATCACCACGATCGATCGGAATGTACATCTCTAATATTGGTGGTCGGGTGTGAAAAGAGATGTAGATAGATTTTCTTGGAGTTGGTGGCCTAGAACCAACTACTTTGTACATTATTCATTAATAAAAGCCTTATCACATCATGATTGTTCTTCTACGAGACAATGCATGTTGTAATGTCTTAATGATAGTTGTTTCATTAAAGGTTCATAGCAGATCCCTACTATGATGAGAAGCATGAATTGCCATAAAACTGTTCTTGAATATATTTTTAATGGATGTATGATTTTTTTGAGGGACACAAATAATATAGGCCATTAGGGGTGAGGACTCATAAAACATTGAGGCACCTTCTCATGGAGTGCGCCTATGGTAATATCCGGGAGGATATTTTGAGAACGAGACCCACCAGTAGGAAATCCACATTTCATAGTGTCATTGGATGTTCCTATCTACGGATGTGTGTATTATTCCATAGACATTATTATTATTATTAATGGGTATTACAACTCACACACTTAGATGTGTTGACGAAAACTGTGATGACACACTGTTCACAGTGAGGTAGGATAAGTTGGGTGCATCATGAGTAATACTGCATTAATAGATAATGCGAGATATTATTTTTCCCTTCTGTTTCATAATAGAAGTAGATATCTCTAGCCCTTTTTATGGAATTCATATAGCCTAAATAAATCCATGGTCATGGTAAGGAATGGGCAAGTTCAATTTTGTAAATTCAATGAAAGAATAATCAAGAACATGTGTTGTTGTCACTTGCATGCAACCTACTTGATTCGAGATATCGTGACAAAGGGATTATATACACAGTGGAATTTGTATGAGGAGACACTTCATGGCGGCGTTTAATTATTTCTCTATGTGTGCCTTGGCATGTTTCTAGATGCTATCCTTGGACTTCAGGTGGGCTCCGCCTAATGCCACTGAGAAAGAGGCCTAGAGGGTCACACAGTAAGTGTGTCCATGTATCTTAGTTAAATATTGAATTAACAAGTTAAATAAATATTATTCCTAGCTGTGGTTCAATAATTTTTTAAAGATTCCTGATCACATTTATTTCGACACTAGTTATTCTAGAGAATATATTGTGGATGAAATAATATATATTTATTTGTGAGTAATCAAGTTACATTTATTTTAGAAATAAATATCCATTACTCAGGGACTAATAAATGTTGTGGAGGAAATAATGAAAAATGGAAAATAATAGTACACATCGTGTATATTGAATATAAACACAGTGTAGTTTTAATGAAAATGAGTACACGATGTGTATTAATGATTACATGGCGTGTAGTTTTTCTAGTTTGGATTTTGAGGAAATAATATCATTTTATTAAATGATATTTATTATAATCATCATGGGTGCATGTCAAGGAATTATCATTCGACATGGGGGTTTTAAATAAGAGATAATGAAATAAATAAAAAGTGTAACACATTTATTTATTTTCATAACTCTATAACCTCAAACCCGATTATAAATATCCTCACAACCCTATCACTTTTTAGTGATAATAGTTTTGCACAACAATTCTGGAGAGGGCTCTCAAGGCCTAAAGAACTCATTCTTCCAAGAACTCTCTCAAGAATGAGAGAGATCCACCACCACCTGATAAAGGTGATCGAAGGTGGACATCGTAAGCAAAGTTTCTTCTGTGCTAGCACCTGCAGATCACTTCGACGACATCCATAGTTACGTGTAGCATGTGTGGATCACCATTAGAGGAATCCTACACTTGGATTCTACAACGTAACGACGGATCACACTAGATCGTGACCAGCGACATCAATGAAGAAATAATTCCATCAAGGTAATTATTGTTAATTAATTAAATTAATTATATTCCACATATGATGATCTTATCTCTATGGTTCTGGGATTCCCTCATTTTTTATTCTTCATTCTATTCTGAATATTCGGCTTTGTACATCAGGACGGATCTCATATTGATCACTGTTAATGCTAAAATTAATATTGGTAAAACCCACCAACGCCCTTCCGCTACGCCCGGAACCTACAAGTGGTATCAGAGGGGTCATATCATTGATTATAATTATTTAGTTTTTCATTGGTGTTTTATGAATTTATAAATTTAGTTGCTTCAATTCTAGTTAATCGTTCTAAAAAATATGAATCTCAAGATCTGTTCCTCCCCTCTTGTTTCTCATTCACCTTAAAAAAACGAATTTTTATTTTAATTTAGATTAATATAATATAGAGGAACCCATTCGGAGGTGCAAAACGCTCCTGGTCATACCAGACCAGAATACACGGCGTGTATTCGAAAGTACACACCGTGAAGTCTAGGTTCAATGCATTGACTGATCTGCCAAATCAGGTCATGAATTGGATCCTATCTAAGTCATTTATGACACCGTTTGTTGACCAAGAATATGTGGCCCATGGTTTCGGGAGTACATGCCATGTGGACCAACAGAACACGGCGTGTAGTCCCTTCGGGTTAGGGTTGGACCGTGTACATCGTACACATCTTGCCCATTTGGAAATAGTGTAACACAGAAACCACACTGCGTGTGTCCCACTGAACACGCCATGTACTCCACAAATATATGAAGTACATCAACACCCCATTTCTCCAAGTGTGTACTTTAGATGGATGGTGAAAAAAAAGTACACACCGTGTATTCGGAACTACACGCCATGTACTCATCCAAATTACATAGATTTATTAAAATTTATTATTATATTATAAAAACCCTTGAGATGTGTACCATAGTGCAGGTGTAAAGTTGAGTCACAACACGTGATAGGTGTTTTATATATATGTGTTTAATTTATCATCTGCGTAATGAATGGAAATTCACAAGGTTGCCTCCAAGGTAAAAGTTATGTACATGGATAATTTTAAATGAATTTATTTTTTAAAATTATGGTTTATAAGAATCTCAAGTAAATTCCTAAAAGGGTTTATGATAAAAGGATTGATTAATTATAGATAATTAATTGTAATGATCGTGAATTATCTTAAAAAATAATGATTAATGAATTGAATTCTAGATTTATTTAGGCGTAAATATCGTTGCATGTATGGATGATCATGAGCTTGACCAAAACCTTTGTATGTGAATGGTTTCTTTTAATTTATTTATTTAAATTAAATTTTTTGGCCATCGAGCCTTCTCCTAATGAATATGTAGGGAATGCGCTCCCATGGTCTAATATATTTAAAAAACCCTTTTTACCCCTTATCTATGTGTGAGCTAAATGAATATGTAATGGATGGACCTCTCAAGCTAGTGGAGGAGGCTCAAATCTGGTGCCAATGTGAAACCAATCCAAGAATATACAAAGGTGGATAGGTGTAGAGCTATAAAAACGAACCTGAATGGTTCATGGTGTTTCTCCACTTGGTCTAGGGACAGTTTATCAACTACTAGATAAAATAACCAATAGAAAAGCTCATGATCATACCATTTATTTTACTTCTGTCAGTTTCATGGTTTTTTTATTGTTGGTGTGTTGTCATGATCACACAATTAATGAATTAGACGTGCATGCAAGATGGAACTAAAATAAAACTGGCTTATACGTAAATATTGTCATAGACATGGTTCATAACTTAAGTATATCCCACATAATATTAACAAGTATTTAATAAAAGACAATAAATTGGAAATTTACTTATAAGGATAAAATCCCTCAAATAAATATTAAGTCTCTATAGCCTTCTATAATCTTGGTTAGAATCAAACCATAATACGAAGTGCTTGACCAACCCTAGTTGGGGTGCTTTCAATTATCAGGGAATTCTACTTCATGGTTTTTGGGTTGACTTGGCTTGGTTCACATCAAGGGTTGACTGCCACAGTAGGACTTGGTGTGACCAAGAGGCAAAGGTTGGGGAAATCCAAAATAAAAGGATTTAAGGATTGGTGATTCCACTCTGCGGATCAAGGATCTATGAGTTAATGCAGTTGGAATTTGGAATTCCTACCTAAAACCCTTCATGTTGCTTGACCAACTCTAGTTGGGGTAATGCGAAGGGCAATATGGATCATTTCTACTAGAATATTTAGGAAACAGTATATTCAGATGTCAATGATGAGGGCAATTGGATTATGATAAAATAGTGGGAGGCTAATAAATATTAATTTGTTTATTTGTCTCAATTTTATAATAATCTACTAAACCTTTTCATACCATAATTTTTAGATACAGAAACAAAATTGACTTCAAACATATCATTGAAAACCATACCCAAGAAGGAAAACCTTCTAACTAGCACTAATTTCCATGAGTGGTAGAGGCGTTTACTCATCATCCTCCACCACGAAACGAAATTGTATGTGCTGGAGGAGACTATTCCAGTTGCACCTAGAAAGGAGTCCAGTGATGAGGAACTGTCTCTCTACATGAATCACATGGATGATTCCATAGATGTCATGTGTTTCATGCTATCTTTTGTGTCTAATGATCTGTTGAAGCAACATGAATACATGGATGCGTATAGCATGATGTCTCAACTTAAGGATATCTACCAAGAGAAGGCGAGATAGGATAGATTTGATATCTCCAATGCTTTTTTTACAACTATGTATGGATAGTTTGTTCCAGCTAGACCTCAATTAGTAAAGCTTATGGGCTACATTGAACGCCTGGACATCTTAGGGATTAAGTTCCTAGATGAGTTGCATAAAGATATCATCCTATCATTACTTCCCAAGATCTTCTCTAGCTTCATTGTCAATTATAACATGAGCATAAATGAGAAGAGTCTATTAGATCTTATTACCTTAATTCACTAGGTAGATAAGGACATGGGGCATGACAAACCCACAGTACTTATGGTGAATAAGAAAAGGAAGGACAAGGTAAAGAGGCCAAAGACTTATAAACTGTCTGAAGCCTCCGATCACCATCCTTCCAGGAAGGAGAAGATCCAGATGGAGGGAAAGGAATGGGAGGCGGTGTGTATTGCATGTGGAAAGCAAGGCCACTGGAAGAGGAACTACACCCAGAAGTGTGGGGATGCTAAAGGTGTGTTCGTTATCAAGTTTAATCTTTCTATTTATACTCATTGGGTATTAGATACATCTTTTGGGGCTCACAAATATATATTAAGATGTAAGAACCAAGTAGATTTAGAAAGATTACAAGAGGAGAGGTGGATCTTCGAGCTACCAATGGTGCAAGGATGGTTGGATTGGATATTGGTGATTTTCGCCTCTCATTTCCAACTGTGATGATTTTGGTATTACATAACATTCATTATGTTCCTAGTGTTACCAATAACATAATTTATGTATCTTGTTTGGATATAGATGGATTTATTTTCAATTTTGGAAATAAGGGTTGTCTCTTTTATAAGAACAATGTATTTTTTTGTATGGAACATTTAAATAATTGTTTGTATATATTAAATTACTAATTCCAACAGTTGGAAATCAATAACGAAACAATCCCACATGGCTCATACATCACCCTGTTGTGGAATCACCATCTCGGCCATGTAAATGAGATGCACTAGACAATGATTTTTCAAGATGGTTATTTGGATTCTGCTGAGATAAAACCACTTGATAGATGTCACACTTGTTTGTAATGAAAAATCACCAAGCCACCATTTTGTGGACAAGGTGAAAGGGGCATAGAGATTCTAGGATTGGTGCACACAGATGTTTGTGGACCATTTCCAATATTAGATAGAGGTGGATATTCTTACTTCATTACTTTTACTAATGATTTGAGTAGATATGGATATGTCTACTAAATAAGGTATAAGTTAGAAGCCTTAGAAAAAATTAAAGAATTTGTGAATGAAGCAGAGAAGCTGCTTGGTAAGAAGATAAAGAAACTTGGATCGGATTGAGGTGGAGAATATCTGAACTACGTCTTCATTGATATTCTACGGGATTATGGGATTCTATCTTAGCTCACTCCTCCTAATACACCACAGTGGAATGGTTTTAGTGAAAGGTGGAACCACCCCTTGTTGGACGTGGTGAGGTCGATGATGAGTCGTGAAGATCTTCCATTATCCTTTTGGGGATATGCATTACAAACTGCAGTATACACATTAAATTGAGTACCAAATAAGGCAGAAAATGGAATTCCATCCGAGTTATGGAGTGGAAGGAAACCCAATTTTTCACACACTCATGTATGGGGATGAAAGGCGTTTATTAAGGTCTTATCAGGCAACAAACTAGCATGTCGGTGCATGAGGTTCTTCTTTATATAATATCCCAAGGAAACAAAAGGATATTACCTATATAAACCTTTATACATGAACAAGATTTTCGCGAGACAATCCATATTTCTTGAGAGTGATAAAATCATGAAGAAGGATAGTGGGATCAAGATTGACTATGAAGAAGTTGATTCTCAGGATACACAGGAGTTGGTATAGGAACATGTTCCAAAGGTCCCCATGGAAGAGGTTCTATAAACACAAGTACTGTGTAAGAGCTCAAGAGAGGTAAGGGAACCAGAGAGATTTGGTTTCCAAGTCATCGAGGATGGTGAATCATTTTTGTTGGACAATGATGAACCTATCTCCTAAAATTAAGCAGTAGAAATCTCATAAGATGCTAGATGGATAGAAGCTATGAATTCTGAGATGGATTCCATGTATCCAAACCAGGTATGGGTTTTGGTCGATGAGCCACTAGATGTAAAGCATGATTGATGCAAATGGGTATTCAAGAGAAAACTGGACATTGAAGGTCATGTTAACACCTATAAAGCAAGGTTAGTGGCTAAAGGATTCAAATAGTGTCAAGAAAATAACTATGATGAAACCTTCTTGCCAGTTTCCATGCTTAAATCCATAAGAATCATACATTACATAGATTCTTACCATGACTATGAGATTTGGAAGATGGATGTCAAAATGGAATTCCATTATAGGAACCTTCAGGAATATGTCCATATGAAACAACCCAAAGGGTTTGTGACACCAAGTGAAGCCAAATGGGATTAAAAGTTGAAAAAATTCATTTATGGATTACAACAAGAATCCAAGTCATGGAAAATTCAATTTGATGAAGTCGTAAAGGAATTTGGTTTCATTAAGAATGAATGTGAGCCATGTGTTTATAGGTGGTTTAATGGGAATGGAATCGTTATCCTAGTAGTATATGTTGATGACATATTGCTTATTGGAAATGATGTATCAGTCTTACAGTCAGATAATGACTGGATGAACAAGTGTTTCTCCATGAAGTACTTGGGTGAAGCAGCATACATTCCAGGGATAAAGATCATTCGTGACAGATACAAGAGGCTGCCTAGGTTAGGTCAGGGTATATACATTGACCAGATAATAAAGTGATTTAGTATAGAACAATCCAATAGGGGATTAGTTCCAGTTTCACATGGCTTACGTATTTCTTAGAAAATGTGTCCCCAGACACAATAGAAGAATGTTGAATGAGTAAGATCCCATTCTCTTCTGCTATAAGATCCATCATGTATGTCATGTTATATATCGGGCCTGATGTTTCTTATGCACTGAGCATGGTAGGTAGATATCAAGTAGATCCAAGAGAACAACATTGGAATGCTGTTAAGACTATCCTAAAGTATCTGAGAAAAACTAAGGATATGTACATTGTATATGGAGGAGACGAGGATCTTGTCATCAGAGGGCATGCTGATGTTGGTTTTCATACAGATCAGAACGATCTGAAGTCGCAATCTGGATATGTTTTTTTGTCTCAATAGAAGAGCTATGAGCTGGAAGAGTTCAAAGTAGCCAGTTGTCACCAATTATACAGTGGAGTCCAAATATATAGAGGCTTCAAATATATCCAAGGAATCCGAATGGATTCGAAACTTTTTCTCGTAGATTGATGTGGTGCCTAACAGTAAAGATCCCATCATGTTGTATTGTGATAATACTGCAGAGGTGGCTCTTGTAAAAGAATTAAGGTCACATCAATGAATAAAGCACATACTAAGAAAATATCACTTCTTGAGTAATTTCTATCAAAGGGGTGAAGTTGCAGTGAGCATAGTGTCCACGAAAGAGAATGTGACAGACCCAATGACTAAAGGAATATCTCTGCAGAAGCATGAATATCATGTGAGAGTTATAGGGTTAAAGGTTGTTAGTAGTTGGCTCTAGTCCATGTGGGAGTCTGTTGTAGTTGGTGGCCTAGAACCAACTACATTGTACTTTATTCATTAATAAAAGCCTTATCACATATTGATTGTTCTTCTACCTGACAATGCATGTGATAATGTCCTAAGGATAGCTTTTGTATTAAAGGTTCATAGCATGTCCCTGCTATGATGAGAACCCGGAATAGCCATAACATTGTTCATGAATATATGTTATATGGCCGGATGATGTTATTTGAGGGACACAAATAATAGAGTCCATTAGGGGTGAGGACTCATAAAACATTAGGGCACCTTCTCATGTTGTGCACCCTTGTTAATATCCTGGAGGATATTTTGAGAATGATACCTGCCAGTTGGAAATCCACATTTCATAGTGTTATTGGATGATCCTATCTGCAGACATGTGTATTGGTCCATATCCTTTATGATTATTATTAATGGGTATTACAACTCTCACACTTAGATGTATTGACGAAAACAATGACGACACGTTGTTCAATGCGAGGTAGGATACATTGGTTGTGTCACGAGTAATACTTCATTAATAGATAATAGGAGAAATGATTTGTCTATTCTGTTTCATAACAGAAGTAGACATCTCAGTCCCTTTTGATCAAACTGATATAGCCTAAATAAATTTTTGTTCATGGTAAGGAATGGGTGAGTTCAATTCTGGAAAATTAAAAAAAGAATAATCAAGCACATGGGTTGATGGCACTGTCATTCAAACCACATGTTTCTAGATATCATTACAAAGGAATTATATTACATGGTATGAATTCATATGTGGTGACACGTCATTGTGGTGTTATCTTCTTTCTCTATGGGTTCCTTGGCGTGTTTCTAGTCTCTAACCTTAGACTTCAGGCAGGCTCTGCCTAATGCCACTGATAAAGAGGCCTAGAGGGTCATACACTAAGTTTGTCCACGTATCTCAGTTAAATATTAATTTAACAAGTTAAATAAATATTATTCCCAACTGTGGTTTAATAATTATTTAAGGATTCCTAATCGAATTTATTTCGACACCAGTTATTAGAGAGAATATATTGTGGAAGAAATAATATATATTTATTTGTAACGCCCCGACCCCAGCTACCCAGAGTCGGTGCATTATTACATAACATTGGCATGATCACAAGAAAGATCAAATCTCGAAAGACCGATTGGTTTAGTAGCCTTGGAAATACTAGATATAATCATAAAGTTTTACATTACATTTCAAAGTGAAAAACTACTACAACAACAAAGTCTTCATATCCACACTATTAACCCCTCATAATATCCCTGCAAGTCATTCATAAATTACTTCTTCACTACCTGGGAAAAATAAAACATAGAAAAGGGGTGAGCTCAAATGCCCAGTAAGGATAACAATATAGCGGAAACTTTCATCAATAAGAATAAACATTTAAGGCAATGTATAACTAAAACAAAAGCCTTTTAAACATGAACTTTCAACATGGTATGGCATAAATAAAATTAAATAATGCCATTTACTTATTCACATGGATATTCCACTAATCGAATAATCACATGCAAAAATAAATAACCACTTTCATAATGTTGGAATGCATAATTCCAGACTATCATAACCACATAGCCAAGGCCTCGTGCCAAGACTACAAATAAGATTTTGTCAAGGACTTGTGCCAAGACACTAGTTTGTCTCATGAGACCTACCGATGCATCGAGGAGCTATAGCGGGCTCCACCCGTCACTTATTAAGTCCAATGCATTCCCATATGAAAAGGTTTAAACATAACATAAACATTCGTATTAAAACTAGCATACGAAATGTCAATACTTTCACAATAAACTATGAATGGTATAAAAATAGCACATCCACAGTCAAACATATCACAAAACCTTCAATACAATATAGAAGTTTTGTATCATAATAAATCAACTTCAAATAATCTTAAAATCCATCAAAGGATGTTGACATAGATGAAATCAAAATTCTTTTTAAAGAAATATCTCCTTTTATTTTGAAATCATTTAAGATCCATATAAAATAAAACATTTTCTTTGAAAATATTCTTATAAGCTTGTATGGGAAGCTTCGACGATTTTATAACGGCGGAAAATAACCGCACCCGCCGTATAAGTTAAAAAAAACATTCTTACCTCAATTCTGTCGAAAAGGTTAAAAAAAGACCTTGTTTTGAAAACGACGGAAAGATTCCTTTATAAACCTCTTATAAAAAGTCAAACAAGGGTATAAATGACTTTAACCCATATTCTTGTAAATAGTAAAAATGTTTTGAAATACATTTCGAAGAAACATGGATGTGGATGATAAAGAGATCCCAGTAGATTATTACGTATAATACAACCTCGGATAATGAAGAGATTATGAAATAACCCTTACCTTGTACTTTTCCTTGGTTGTGGTAGGTTAACCTCCTGTATAATGGTGAAATAATTGTTATTAAATTATACAAGAATCATATACATTAATATGATATCATATATGATCTTTTAATATTGATTTGATAATAATATCTTAGTATTATCGTTGTTTCGGGTGTTAACTTACTTGTTTTCTTTCATATGTTTTGTTACGTAAGACATGTTTGTAAAGGATAGGTTGTATATTATTCATATCCAGAATGATATCAAGTCCTTAAACATCATTTTTAAATCATCAAATGATAATTACGCTTTAATGGTTACGATGGAGAATGAATCTCATCGCGTTCGTGGAGACGGTAGTCCGTACGTACGCACGAGCGACAATATCATTCTTTTGATATTAAAATAATATATAAATGGATGGTATATCATATATAAAGAATCATTAACATGTTATATTTATTATTTACATGAGTTACACATCATTATTATACCCATCCAAATAATATTATATTGAATAACAATTACACCACGACGTGGAGACGGTAAGCCGTACGTACGCACGTATGGTGACATGTTATTCAAAGGGTGGATAGAATACTGAATATGATTGTACCATATTTATAATAACATCACAGTATATGTGAGATACTGGAGTTATTATTTCAGAATGGTAAGAACAAAGGAAGAAGAAGTGGAAGAAGAAATGAACTTAGAAAAGGGTGGTGAAATCATTACCTCTTCTTCGGGTTCTTCCTTTTGATTTGATCAAAAGGGCTCCTTAGGTTGGCTTTCTGATCAAACTAAGGCCTCTAGGTTGTAGTGAGGGATGTTGGGAGAGTATTTGGGCAGAGGTTGGCCGAACCAAAAGGCTTTGAAGGTGTGAAGAAATGAGAAGGAGGAGTGCCCTTTTATAAGAGGGGTGAGGGGCACCTTTGGAAAAGTTAGAAATATTAATTTATAATAAATTCATATTCGGTTTACAAAGGCTCCAAAGTTTACTATTCAAAGGATTAGGTGGTGATAGGTCGAAAACAACTCATCCAATAGAATTTAGACAGGTTTGGGTACTTATATTAACCTTATCTTTAAGTATTAACTCTAAGTTAATTAGTTTCACTTTTACAATGTCTCTTTGTATTTTTATATAATATGGTTAATAAACTTACTATATACATCCAAGCGACCCCCAAGTGGTCCATTAATGAGGAACCTATCATAATATAAGTCTCTTGGCCGAACCTTAGATTTTTAGGAATTTAATATCAATTAATAATATAATATTTTTTTTAAGAACTCTTTTATGTCAATTTTGACACTATTCAATAGTTGATTTTTGTGAAACTCCTAACAGATTGATTACTTCGAACAAAGTCAATTAAATCAATCCTAATATATCATATTATCATAGAAAATTAGTTTAATTCATTAAAAGTTTCATATTATAATTATTTGGGTATTTATAAGATCAATTATTTTTATTTTTCACTATTTTAGTAATTACTTCATCATCATTGTGTCATAAATAAAATAAATTATATAATGTCTAAAAATTATAAATAAAATATCATTATGTAGGAAATCGTTTTAGCTGTCTAATGAATATTTATAATCGAAAATACAACATGTATAACCCTATGTAAAAATTGTTCTTCTAAAAGATTTAAGCTTATGCCATTTTTATTTTTATTTTAACTTTATTAATATAATGTGTCCCTACCACATACAAGTGGCTCCAAGGGGTCCCCAAATTGACCCAAGGATGCTCATGGTCGGGTATGTGTCCACCAATAAGGTTAGGACACGTTTTAGGGTAATTTTGTATTATTATAATATTATTTTTTAACCCTTATTTACCGGATTTACCCTTTAACCATGGTAAATAAAATATTTACCGCAGTAATTATTCAAAATGTCTAAAAATAAAAGTTACCTATTTACACAATTTGAACATCCTGATTCCAAATATGGAATCAATTTTCCTAAATTCAAAACACAGAAGTGGCAGAAATTAATTTAAAATTAATTCCCGCTGTCAAAACAAAAAGCGTGTTTTTAAGAGATAATAACTATCAAAAGATTGACACTTGTTTATGTTCGGTTTAATTGTAAAATTATGTCCAATGATAAACATTAAATTGAATGGTAAAAATATATTCTAAATATACTTTAAAACCACTCAAATTCATAATTTATCACTATTAATTATTTTGATTAAAAAAGTTGTTTTTAATTAAAATTTAGAAATTTTCACTATTCATCAAAATATGAAAGTTATCCGAAATGTACCAAAATTTCACCCTAGGCTAATTTTGATATTCTGAATCCAAAAATGAAGTCCATTTTGAAATATAGAATATATATGATTTCAAAAAGTAGGTATTACTATTCACAACGGCTAGTTTAATTAGTTGTGGTGTGTGTTAGAACTCGAGGTTGCGTATAACACACGCTATCGCATTATTCGAAGGGAAACGTACCGTAGAAGCTTGGGGTGTTACATTCTCCCCTCCTTCAAATAATTGCGTCCTCGCAATTTCTAGGGTATTACTGCATAAAAAGACTCGGGTGGTTCTTCATCATAAGTTCCTCGGGTTCCCACGTTGCCTCTTCCATCTTATGATTCCTCCACAAAACTTTTACCAGACGCGTCGTCCGGTTTCTCAGTACTTGTTCTCTTGTATCAAGAATCCTGACGGGCTCTTCGCAATAAGACAGATCGGGTTCCAGTTCTAATTCCTCATAGGTGAGTACATGCGTTGGGTCAGGCATGTATTTTCTCAACAGAGATACGTGGAACACATCGTGAACTTTGGAGAGACTTGGCGGCATTGCCAATCGGTAAGCTACAGCCCCAATTCGTTCTAGAATTTCGAAAGGTCCGATGTACCTGGGACTCAATTTACCTTTCTTACCAAAACGTATGACTCCCTTCCATGGAGATACCTTCAGGAAAACATGATCACCGACTTGAAATTCCAAATCCTTCCTTCGATTATCGGCATAGCTCTTATGCCTACTTTGAGCTGCTTTAATGTGATTTTGGATTACCTTCACCTTTTCCACCGTTTCCTCCACCAGTTCTGGGCCTACAAGTTTTCTTTCACCAACGTCATCCCAACAGGTTGGTGTACGACATCTCTTTCCATATAATGCTTCATATGGTGCCATCTGAATACTCGAATGGAAGCTATTGTTATAGGAAAATTCTACTAGTGGTAAATATTGATCCCACATACCCTGAAAATCAAGTGAGCAAGATCTCAACATGTCTTCTAAGGTCTGAATAGTCCGTTCTGATTGTCCGTCTGTCTGAGGGTGGTAAGAAGTGCTCAAATGAATTTCAGTATCCAGGGATTTCTGAAGACTTTTCCAAAATCTTGAAGTAAAACGGGGATCACGATCAGAAACAATCGATAGGGGTACTCCATGAAGTCTCACAACTTCATTAATGTATAGTCTTGCTAGACGTTCCAGGGGTAGATCTTCTCTTATAGCAAGAAAATGTGCTGACTTGGTAAGACGATCAACAATAACCCATATTGCATCGTTCCTTCTAGGAGTCTTTGGTAGCCCCATGACAAAGTCCATCGTAATATTGTCCCATTTCCACTCCGGTATGGGAAGCGGTTGCATGACTCCTCCAGGCTGTTGCCTTCCAGCTTTCACTTGTTGACAAACCATACATCTTGACACAAAATCAGCAATCTCCCTCTTCATGTTGTCCCACCAAAATGTTCCTTAAAATCTCTATACATTTTGGTGCTCCCAGGGTGTATAGAGAAATTGGAACTATGAGCATCATCCAGCAATTCCCTTTTTAGATCAGGTATATTGGGAACACAAAGTCTCTTCCCGAATTTCAAAATTCCATCTTCATACACAAAGTCTCTCAATCTCCCATCATTCACAGCTTTAATCTTCTTCTGAAATTCTTCATCATTGGTCTGGGAACTCTTAATCCTTTCTAGTAAAGATGGTTTGGCAACCATTTGAAAAAGCATTGATGTTTCACCTTCCCTGGTTATTCCCATGTCCATCTTCTCTAGATCCATGAAAATTGGATCCCTTTCAATTCTTATCATGTTCAGAACTCCATGGTCTTTTCTGCTCAAAGCATCTGCTACTTTGTTTGCTTTCCCCGGGTGGTAGTGTATCGTGCAATCATAATCCTTGAGTAATTCAAGCCATCTCCTTTGCCTCATGTTGAGTTCTTTTTGTGAGAAAATATACTTCAAACTCTTGTGATCAGTATAAATCTCACATTTTTCACCATAGAGGTAGTGCCTCCATATCTTCAAAGCAAAGATCACAGCTGCTAACTCAAGATCATGAGTAGGATAGTTTTGTTCATGAATTTTCAACTGTCGTGATGCATAGGCAATAACTCTATCATTCTGCATAAGGACACAGCCAAGTCCTTTCTTTGATGCATCACTATAAATAACGAACCCATCATTCCCCGATGGTAGAGTCAATATAGGAGCATTGACTAATCTTCTCTTCAGTTCTTCGAAACATTCTTCACACTCTTTTGTCCAAACAAATTTAACCCCTTTACGTGTGAGCTTCGTTAGTGGGTTAGCCAATAGGGCAAAATTCTGGACGAAACGTCGATAATAACCTGCCAAACCAATGAAACTACGTACTTCAGTTATACTCGTAGGTGCTGGCCATTCTTGGATTGCCTTGGTCTTATAAGGATCAACAGAGATTCCATCTTTAGAGACAATATGGCCAAGAAAAGAAATCTCCTGAAGCCATAATTCACACTTGCTAAACTTCCCATATAATTCATGCCTCCTCAGAGTCTTCAAGATAATGCGCAAGTGATTTTCATGATCTTTGTAGGTATTGGAGTATACCAAGATATCATCAATAAATACCACCACAAATTCATCGAGATACTCCTTGAAAACTCTATTCATCAGATCCATGAATACAGAGGGTGCATTAGTCAATCCAAACGGCATTACAGTAAACTCGTAATGCCCGTACCTGGTTCGAAATGCTGTCTTCGGAATGTCTTCCTTCTTTACACACAACTGATGGTATCCAGATCGAAGGTCAATCTTTGAAAAGTATTGAGCTCCATGCAGTTGGTCAAATAAATCATCAATACGAGGTAGGGGATACTTGTTCTTTATCGTTATAGCATTGATCTCCCTGTAATCGATACATAACCTCATAGACCCATCTTTCTTTTTAACAAAAAGAACAGGGGCTCCCCATGGAGAAACACTAGGGCGAATAAATCCCTTATTACTCAATTCCTCTAGTTGTTTCTTTAGTTCGACTAGCTCTACAGTGGCCATTCTATAAGGGGTCTTCGATATAGGCCTTGATCCAGGAATCAAATCAATAGAAAACTCAACTTCTCGTTCTGGAGGATGTCCAGGTAAATCTTCTGGAAATACATCTACAAATTCTTTCACAACAGGTACATCCTCTATTTGAACATTCCTTTCCTCACCGATAGTTACTTCATTCTCTTCCTCCCCAATAATTGAATTAAGTTGAGCTACTGGGGGTGGGTCTAAATAAGAATTAGGTGGTGACGATTCTGCTCTAAAAATAAGGTGCTCCTTATCATTATCATCATGAATCGTAACCTCTTTCTTCTTACAATAAATCTTCGCATCATAGTCCGAAAGCCAGTCCATACCGAGGATTATATCAAACTCAATCATAGGTATGACGATGAAATCAGCAGATAAAGAAAATTTATGTGCTCTAATGGGGACTGATTCACAAAACTTTGTTGCAACGATACTTCCCTTAGGAGTTTTAACTGACAACTCCCTTATTAAATCAAATTGGAAATATCTAATTTTCTTAGCAAACTGGGAAGATATGAAACAATGCGATGATCCAGAATCAAATAATGCATTTGCTAAACTTGAGGAAACCATTAAATTACCTGCCACCACGTCTTTCGGAGTTTCTACCTCAGCAGTAGTGATAGCATAAGCATGGCCTTGATCCCTTGGCCTTTTCTGAGGTAAGTTCTCCTGACGCTTAGGACATGCATTTGCATAATGCCCCATCTCCCTGCAATTGTAGCACTGAACATTGGTAGCTTCCTTCTTCCCCTTGCAATCATGAGCTTGGTGGCCTTTTTCACCACACTTGTAACAGACTCCCATTCCCTTCAGGCAAGCACCGGGGTGTTTCTTCCCGCACTTACCACAAGATGGATATTCAAACTTTCCCTTCTTCCCCTTATTTCCATTCCCAGATTGATCAGCAGGTCTCTTCTTCTCTTGCTTTGCTTTAAAGTCATAAGACTTAGAGAATTCCTTTTCGGTCTTGATAGCACATGAGACAATGTCTTCGTACGATGAAAAGGATTGTGAGACTAATGCTCGACGGAGAAATGGTTTTAACCCATCAAAGAAACGATCAGTCTTACTTCTTGGGTTGCGAATATAATCACCAGCGTACCTCGCTAACCTTGTAAAGTTAGCCTCATACTTTGTGACATTATCATCCTCCTTTTGTCTCAGACTCAGAAATTGCCTTTCCATATCTGCTCGATGGTCGCGAGGAAAGTATTTTTCTAAAAACAGATCTTTGAACTCCCTCCATTCCATGTTTGATACTTCATCATCTTCCTTCATGTTTTGAATCAATGACCACCATTGATCAGCATCTCCAGTGAGGCGGTAAACTGCCATGGTAACTTTTTCCCTTTCACTACTCCCCAAAGCCTGAAATATTTTCTCTAGGGAAAATATCCATTGCTCAGCTACTAAGGGATTTGTACTCCCATTGAACGTTGGTGGTTGTTGTCTCATGAATCGATCTAACATTGATCCTCCACACTGCGGATCAGGGTGCTCCATACGGGTAAGGTTATTATTCATAACCTGAGTAAGTTGTCCCAGTACGGTGATTAGCTGATCAGCACCAGTTGCATCACCAGCCCCACTATAATTATCTTGAGCAGGAGGGCAATCCCTACATGGAGTGCGTGCATTGATACGGTTTCCATTTCTTCCACTAGGCGCCATTTCTAAACAATGGCATAAACTAGATCAGTTTATGAATCAAAATACATAATCCCATACTTATAAAACACTTAACATAAATTGAACTATTTATGGATATAATCCATAATCATAAAAATGTTTTTCTTTGAGGAAGTATATACTAATAAACCCTTCATAATGATTTGTAAAGATAATGAGAGTTATCCTAAGCATATCCCCCAGGAGTGTCGTAACCAAGAGTGCAGCAAGGCCCGTTGTCGTGCACCAGTTCCCGTTCGAGTCTAGCTCAAAGCGGTGTTTTCGGGTTTTACCCCTAGGTACATCTGTGCCAGAGCCGCCTCTACCTGCTCGTATCCAGACAGGGATGTATTGCTCGGAAAACTCACAAAATCTCTACAATACCAAAATTCTAGGAAGTTCTTCTATACTAATCCTCAAAGTTCATCTTAGGTCTACGTGCTCTAATCAGAGTTTATCTAAATCTAGCTTCCAAGGTTTGTACTAAACTTTCTCTGATACCAACTGTAACGCCCCGACCCCAGCTACCCAGAGTCGGTGCATTATTACATAACATTGGCATGATCACAAGAAAGATCAAATCTCGAAAGACCGATTGGTTTAGTAGCCTTGGAAATACTAGATATAATCATAAAGTTTTACATTACATTTCAAAGTGAAAAACTACTACAACAACAAAGTCTTCATATCCACACTATTAACCCCTCATAATATCCCTGCAAGTCATTCATAAATTACTTCTTCACTACCTGGGAAAAATAAAACATAGAAAAGGGGTGAGCTCAAATGCCCAGTAAGGATAACAATATAGCGGAAACTTTCATCAATAAGAATAAACATTTAAGGCAATGTATAACTAAAACAAAAGCCTTTTAAACATGAACTTTCAACATGGTATGGCATAAATAAAATGAAATAATGCCATTTACTTATTCACATGGATATTCCACTAATCGAATAATCACATGCAAAAATAAATAACCACTTTCATAATGTTGGAATGCATAATGCCAGACTATCATAACCACATAGCCAAGGCCTCGTGCCAAGACTACAAATAAGATTTTGTCAAGGCCTTGTTCCAAGACACTAGTTTGTCTCATGAGACCTACCGATGCATCGAGGAGCTATAGCGGGCTCCACCCGTCACTTATTAAGTCCAATGCATTCCCATATGAAAAGGTTTAAACATAACATAAACATTCGTATTAAAACTAGCATACGAAATGTCAATACTTTCACAATAAACTATGAATGGTATAAAAATATCACATCCACAGTCAAACATATCACAAAACCTTCAATACAATATAGAAGTTTTGTATCATAATAAATCAACTTCAAATAATCTTAAAATCCATCATAGGATGTTGACATAGATGAAATCAAAATTCTTTTTAAAGAAATATCTCCTTTTATTTTGAAATCATTTAAGATCCATATAAAATAAAACATTTTCTTTGAAAATATTCTTATAAGCTTGTATGGGAAGCTTCGACGATTTTATAACGGCGGAAAATAACCGCACCCGCCGTATAAGTTAAAAAAAAACATTCTTACCTCAATTCTGTCGAAAAGGTTAAAAAAAGACCTTGTTTTGAAAACGACGGAAAGATTCCTTTATAAACCTCTTATAAAAAGTCAAACAAGGGTATAAATGACTTTAACCCATATTCTTGTAAATAGTAAAAATGTTTTGAAATACATTTCGAAAAAACATGGATGTGGATGATAAAGAGATCCCAGTAGATTATTACGTATAATACAACCTCGGATAATGAAGAGATTGTGAAATAACCCTTACCTTGTACTTTTCCTTGGTTGTGGTAGGTTAACCTCCTGTATAATGGTGAAATAATTGTTATTAAATTATACAAGAATCATATACATTAATATGATATCATATATGATCTTTTAATATTGATTTGATAATAATATCTTAGTATTATCGTTGTTTCGGGTGTTAACTTACTTGTTTTCTTTCATATGTTTTGTTACGTAAGACATGTTTGTAAAGTATAGGTTGTATATTATTCATATCCAGAATGATATCAAGTCCTTAAACATCATTTTTAAATCATAAAATGATAATTACGCTTTAATGGTTACGATGGAGAATGAATCTCATCGCGTTCGTGGAGACGGTAGTCCGTACGTACGCACGAGCGACAATATCATTCTTTTGATATTAAAATAATATATAAATGGATGTTATATCATATATAAATAATCATTAACATGTTATATTTACTATTTACATGAGTTACACATCATTATTATACCCATCCAAATAATATTATATTGAATAACAATTACACCACGACGTGGAGACGGTAAGCCGTACGTACGCACGTATGGTGACATGTTATTCAAAGGGTGGATAGAATAATGAATATGATTGTACCATATTTATAATAACATCACATTATATGTGAGATACTGGAGTTTTTATTTCAGAATGGTAAGAACAAAGGAAGAAGAAGTGGAAGAAGAAATGAACTTAGAAAAGGGTGGTGAAATCATTACCTCTTCTTCGGGTTCTTCCTTTTGATTTGATCAAAAGGGCTCCTTAGGTTGGCTTTCTGATCAAACTAAGGCCTCTAGGTTGTAGTGAGGGATGTTGGGAGAGTATTTGGGCAGAGTTTGGCCGAACCAAAAGGCTTTGAAGGTGTGAAGAAATGAGAAGGAGGAGTGCCCTTTTATAAGAGGGGTGAGGGGCACCTTTGGAAAAGTTAGAAATATTAATTTATAATAAATTCATATTCGGTTTACAAAGGCTCCAAAGTTGACTATTCAAAGGATGAGGTGGGGATAGGTCGAAAACAACTCATCCAATAGAATTTATACAGGTTTGGGTACTTATATTAACCTTATCTTTAAGTATTAACTCTAAGTTAATTAGTTTCACTTTTACAATGTCTCTTTGTATTTTTATATAATATGGTTAATAAACTTACTATATACATCCAAGCGACCCCCAAGTGGTCCATTAATGAGGAACCTATCATAATATAAGTCTCTTGGCCGAACCTTAGATTTTTAGGAATTTAATATCAATTAATAATATAATATTTGTTTTAAGAACTCTTTTATGTCAATTTTGACACTATTCAATAGTTGATTTTTGTGAAACTCCTAACAGATTTATTACTTCGAACAAAGTCAATTAAATCAATCCTAATATATCATATTATCATATAAAATTAGTTTAATTCATTAAAAGTTTCATATTATAATTATTTGGGTATTTATAAGATCAATTATTTTTATTTTTCACTATTTTAGTAATTACTTCATCATCATTGTGTCATAAATAAAATAAATTATATAATGTCTAAAAATTATAAATAAAATATCATTATGTAGGAAATCTTTTTATCTTTCTAATGAATATTTATAATCAAAAATCCAACATGTATAACCCTATGTAAAAATTGTTCTTCTAAAAGATGTAAGCTTTTGCCATTTTTATTTTTATTTTAACTTTATTAATATAATGTGTCCCTACCACATACAAGTGGCTCCAAGGGGTCCCCAAATTGACCCAAGGATGCTCATGGTCGGGTATGTGTCCACCAATAAGGTTAGGACACGTTTTAGGGTAATTTTGTATTATTATAATATTATTTTTTAACCCTTATTTACCGGATTTACCCTTTAACCATGGTAAATAAAATATTTACCGCAGTAATTATTCAAAATGTCTAAAAATAAAAGTTACCTATTTACACAATTTGAACATCCTGATTCCAAATATGGAATCCATTTTCCTAAATTCAAAACACAGAAGTGGCAGAAATTAATTTAAAATTAATTCCCGCTGTCAAAACAAAAAGCGTGTTTTTAAGAGATAATAACTATCAAAAGATTGACACTTGTTTATGTTCAGTTTAATTGTAAAATTATGTCCAATGATAAACATTAAATTGAATGGTAAAAATATATTCTAAATATACTTTAAAACCACTCAAATTCATAATTTATCACTATTAATTATTTTGATTAAAAAAGTTGTTTTTAATTAAAATTTAGAAATTTTCACTATTCATCAAAATATGAAAGTTATTCGAAATGTACCAAAATTTCACCCTAGGCTAATATTGATATTCCGAATCCAAAAATGAAGTCCATTTTGAAATATAGAATATATATGATTTCAAAAAGTAGGTATTACTATTCACAACGGCTAGTTTAATTAGTTGTGGTGTGTGTTAGAACTCGAGGTTGCGTATAACACACGCTATCGCATTATTCGAAGGGAAACGTACCGTAGAAGCTTGGGGTGTTACATTATTAGTGATTAATGTTGTTACATTTATTTAATAAATAAATAGCCATTACTAAAGGACTAATAAATGTGGTGGAGGAAATAAAGAAAAATAGAAAATAAATGTACATGCCATGTATATTGAATATAAATGCCATGTATTTTTATAGAAAATTAGTACATGACGTGTATTAATGATTACACGACATGTAGTTTTTCCTGTTGGGATTTTGAGAAGATAATATCATTTTATTAAATGATATTTATTATAATCAGCATGGGTGCATGTCAAGGAATTAATCATTCAACATGGGGGTTTTCAATAAGTGTTAATGAAATAAATAAAATCCGTAATGCATATATATATTGTCATAACTCTATAACCTCAAACCTGATTATAAATATCCTCACAACCACAACAATTTTCAGGGAGAATCATTGTGCACAAAAATTCTAAAGAGTTTTCACACGGCCGAAAGAACTCTTTCCTCCAAGAATGCTCACAAGACCAAGAGAGATCCACCACCACCAAATCAAGGCAATAGAAGGCGGACATCAAAAGCAATGGTTCTTCCATGTTAGCACCCAGAGATACCTTCGGCAATATCTAGAGATACATGGAGCACATGTGGATAACCGCTAGAGGAATCCTACACTTGGATTCTAACAGGAAACGATGGATCACACTGGATCGTAACCAGAGACATCAACAAAGAAAGAATTACCTCAAGGTAATTCTTGTCAATTAATTAAATTAATTATAAACAACATATTATGATCATATCTCTATGGTTCTGGGACTCCCTCTTTTGTTTTTCATTCTTCGTTCTATTCTGAAGATCCGGCATTTTACATGGTGATGGATCTCTGATTGATTGTGTTAAAGCTAAAATTAATGTTGGGAAAACCCACCAACGTGCTTTTGATGCGCCCAAAACCTACATATTTTTTATCAGATATTCCACCTATTAGTAGATGAAGTTGGAACAACAACAACCAAATATATTTTTACAGTAGCATTCCATTCCTGATTTTAAAGAAAATACCTTTTGAGGGATTCTTGACTAGTTTACCATGGACACTATGACCCAATGATGTTGTATAGTTTATTTTTTATAGGATCACAAAGGTTTCTCATTTTTTTTCGATCAAGGAAACTATTATTTTGGATGTACATGGGATGTTTTATATCTGTGATATATTATAACTTCATGGGGTCCCACATGCTATTTTTTTGATATGGACACCCGATTTACGTTAGAGTTTAAGAAATGTATGCATTGGGCATTAACTACACAATTACGTCGATGAACAACATACAACCCTCAAATCGATGTACAGTTAGAGTGCACGATAAAGGTGCTTGAATACATGTTGTGAGAATTAGTCCATGATTTTGGGGGATCTTGGGAGAGGTAGATAATCTCAGTTTAATTATCCTAGAATATATATTTCAAGCAATTATTTATATATTTCCTTATGATGTCTACTATGATATGAAATATTGATCACCCCTATACTAGTTATAATAAGGATGGGTAATAATCCATGGACATCATCTCATTTAAGAAACCACACAGAAGGTTGAGTTGATTTATAAATACATGGCTATTGTAAAATCATGATAGAAATCATATGTAAATTACAATTAATGAACTCTAGAGTTTTTTGTCAGCAATTTGTTCTTTTTATATATTTCACCATGATGAGGATATAGGGGTATCAAGAGATAGGATATGTTTTCTACATAATATATTGGGAAGTTTGAGATTATCAATTGATTTGGGCAAGTAGCCTATCAGTTATAGTTAACTCAGAGGTACCAGAGCATGTGTGACATCTTCCATGAATCTCAGGCATACCATTATTAATCAGATATCTCTCATTATTTTCTTCTTGAAGAGGTTTATTTATAGGTAGATGTGTTAATTGAGGAGCATCTAATTCATATTGTGGATCGTAGCTCAAAGGTTATATGTGGATGGTTATTTACACTATTATGGGTGATATGGAAGAATGGTTGGTTATATGATAAAAAATGGGAGTAAGAGGCTGACGTACAAGAATAGTGGCTAGAGTTGTTCACAAGATTATACTTCAGTACCCTTAGAACAGAAATTCGTGGATGAATTTCTTGAATGGTGGGAAGTTTATAAGAACCTTGTTTTTATTGAGGTAACAAATCTATTTATTTCCATAAATTTTTAGTTTAAATTATTAAATAATTCTTATGTGAATTCCTTTTGGTGTTATAGAGGTATTTGGGGTGTTTGGGGATTGATTGAAGACCATAACCAATCCTTTGGAGTGAAACAATCCGGGAACATGGTTGGTAAAAACAATGTGGGGAAGTCCGCATGGTTATTTTTAACTAGGTGATGCTGGATAGTGGAGTCCTAGTGGACACATGGTAAAAAACTATTTAATTATGGCAGCTTGATCATGTGAAAAACAATAGACTTTTGAAAGAGTAGTTTCCATTGGATTGTGAATAGTTATTGAAGTCGTTCATACAAACTATGTGGGGGACCATTTTCTATATGGAAGGGCCCACAGTTGGCACATGATTTTCCCAACCACGTGTCCAAACTATTAAGTATTGTATCTTGGGTGAATTTATGAAATTTACATGAATTAAATAATTATTTCAAAAAAATCCCCTCCAATCATGTTGGTCATCCATTGGACCCTGACAACACCTCCATAACACCTGAACTAGGAATCGAAAGATCTTCTCCACATGTGTTCAGAATCAAGATTCATTAGAATAATTGGTTATATCTCGGTAAGATATACATTATTTTTATGTCATTCCTTGTTCGGTTTTATACTGTATGTTCTCTTTTAGTGAAATATACTGTTCCAAAATTTCATGTTTATTTTCAATTATTTTATTTTTTCTAGATTTGAGTCAAACTAAGAACTCATACTTGTCAAGCACTCCACTATGAACATATAGTAAGAGATCTTGTCATATTCATTCAATGTCGATGTTTTTCTATATATGGATTTTTTCCATGCATACAATTTTCAGAGTGACAACCTTCAAATAGATTTAAATCATTGTTTAAAATTAATAGGTGACACCTATGTAATTCATTAGACCATTGTTAATTAAAAAAATGATTCTTACTTTCCATATGTGTGCTGTATGATTAAATGGACCATGAGTGTCTTTTCAATTGGTTCTCCCATGAGATGTTCCTTTCACCCTTTCAATGTTATTTCAATTGAAGAATTTAATTGTAATTTGAATTTAAAATTGAAGTGATTAAGGTAATAGAAGGGAAGACCTTTTACCTAGTCTATGGTCATGTAATTGGTTGTTAATGCATGTGTCTCTTCTTATAATGAAATTCCCAAGGGATTTAATTGAGTAGAAATGCCTTCAATGATTACTCATGCCTTGATCCACCTTATGATGCGGGGTTTAATAGAAACGTTTAAATGGTACTAATTGAATGCTTAAAACTTGCCTTAAGTCACCTTTTAAGGTGATTTTTAAATAAAATTCCCTTAGTAATGACCTTGAAATAGTAAATGGGATTGATTTATTGAACTCATATATTCCTTAGGGGACACATGGGTTCATATATGAATTCAATGGATGGACTCATTTTCATTCGACCTTTCTTATTAATAAGAGACATTTTCACCCCCTAGTGTAATTCTAATCACGGACGAAATGGGGGATGACTATTATACACCAATGGGATAAATAGACCCATTATAGATTTCCAAGGATGGTCCTAGAGGGTAGTTTGTCATATATTCTTTGAGTTACACGTTGTCTCCCATAGTGGACTACCCAGCACAGACTCAATAGGGATGATGTTATACCACACCGAGATACATACTTGTGTTCTTAGGAGGATCTCCATGTATGATATTGTATGTTATTTGGTTCATGATACACCTAGACCGATACATAGAATCCAAAATAGGAATTCCAAGGATGGGCTCAGGTTATTAAATGAAAAATAAATGAAATGATTCATACTATGTGTCTTCCAATCCAAATAACATGGTCAGATTTTGTTATATAATTTCAGTTTATTTATATCCTAGTTAAGAAACCATATCACATTTCTTTATGGGGTATGAAAGTCTATGTTCTATGACTCGAGAAAAATTTACAAAATGATATTTATTAATTAAATATAATTGATTATTAACTGGAAAATGGATAAGTGTTTATTTAGTGCCATTCTAGATAAGATGAAGTAGGTTGCAGTGGATGGATTTCATGAGAACTCAGACCTTTACATGTTTTTTACTTTTAGTACTTCCTATAGAAATTATGTTACTCCTTGAACTTTAATGTTATTACATATTAACTAACTGGATGGCATTAAACATTTTGGGGTTTCCTTCTACTATTGTATGTCATACAATACTCTCATCACTGATGGTGCTCGAGTAGACTATATTATTGCCAATAAGCATAATTGCAAGTACCCTTTCATAGGTTCTGCATTTCAACTTTGGAGTATGTGAGCATCCTACCGAGCTAAGGATCATGATGCTAGATTACATAGCTTATGGTATTATTGGTATTCTTTTACAATCATTGTACACCAACCATGTATAACTATTTATGATATTTTGTAGAGGAAAAAAAGGTATCATCATTTTCTATTTGTGAGATTACTTCTGGAATGTTTGTATATATTTATCTATGATATTTATCTCCTCTTTAGTTATATATTGTATGACTGTTTTACTATTTATGCAACTTATCTGTTATTGTATATCCAAATTTCTACACTCTTGTGATGAGGGCATAGTCTCCCCATAGAAAAATCATAGGGACTTGTTGCTAGTCATCATCCTCTAGAATTTGGGGAGATGCGCATGAGGACATGTGGATAATCAAGCTTGAGGAACATTCAGTAGCATCCGGGTTCAGAATGTTATAACATTTATTTATGATTATATTCTATGATGGGTGGGACCTATATTTTCGTCATATACATTTATGTATGGTTTTATTGATGAACTTGTTTATAATTACCCTTGTTCTTAATGTTATAAACTAATGTTTATGACACAATCCTATATCTTATGCCTATGTTATGTTGTAAGGAATTATGATCATTGAAATCATTATGATTCAGGTATTATGAAATGAAAATATTTATCCCATGACTCTGGATTATGATATTTTGTATTCAGGTTATGACCATATGTTGTTATGATCATGTTTTCATACCCTTATTATCATGTCATAAAATTATATCCCCCTTTTTTACCCACTCTGGACATCTGATCTCACACCAATAAAATTTTTCCATTCCCTAGTAAATAAAGAAAATTTTACATAGGAGTAATAAAGGGTAGAATATTTAATGGGGTGGTGAAGATATTTCACCAACTTATAAGATTATGGTCACAAGTTTTCAAAGACACTAAACAATTATGGTCCTAAGGAATGTATTTTTGTAATGTGCTGAATATTCATCTAAAATTATGTTATATCCATGTTTGTTAGATATGTTTCTCTATATTAGATATCAAATATATGTTTTATTGAACCTTTGGAAACATTGATGACTAAAAATTAGTAAGCTCCTAAGGGATATTTTTTAGGATGTTTATACGGATGTCTCTAAGGATAATTTTAATGTGTCAACAATTAATAAATGTGTCATAATTTACATATTATATAAAATATTTATCATAGTTATTTTTTTCTATTATGATATTTTTTCTCATGCTATGATTTTTGGTTTCTGTTAGTGGCATAAACGAGATGGAATTGTGATAATATTGAATGTGACAAAAAAAATTCGTATGACCCGTCAAATGGAAAGTTCACTACAGTGATGGACATTGTGATCATGCCAAATCAATATACACAGAACATGATTAATTATGTATACCTTGTAAAACTATAAAACTTAACCTAAAATAGAATGAAATAGTTTTTTTTTAGATTTTTTTTAATGGATACCAAGGAGGAAAGAAGATTCAATTTCCTTTGTGTCAAGAAGGTGGAACGAATCACCGAAATAGATGACTTATGAGAACAAGATACTTTTTTGACTCCAAAAAATGAGGACACAAATAAAGAAACTAAAAATGGAAAATAAAAATTTCAGTTAATGCAATGGATGGTAATATTTTCCTCCCTATGGTATTATAAATTGATGAAATCCTAAAATATGGAATGAATGGGAATTATTAAAATCGATGTCTTTAATGGAAATCTCAAAAAGATAATCAGTAAGGCAGTACATGTAATTTTTATATTGCTGGTGATGATGACACTACATTTGAAATGTGAAATGAATGATGTATTAAGTAATAGTATGAGGTA
Organism: Viscum album; assembly: GCA_963277665.1. NCBI lineage: Eukaryota > Viridiplantae > Streptophyta > Magnoliopsida > Santalales > Viscaceae > Viscum > Viscum album. Next base: position 1,914,537,488 of record OY728120.1, read on the forward strand.
AACTTATTAATGGATTATGGATGATGTGGAATAATTGAAGTTATTATGTATTAGGATTCATCAATTTTGTTATATATATTCTGAAATTTATAAGGAATGTTCAGTTTATTTTTTTTCAATAAGTATTTGAATGAAAATGTTTAACGGTTCCAATAGATGTGAAAAGCGATTTAATGGAAATATTATATTCTTGTAAAACAAAAGATTAAATGAAAGATAATCCTTAATATGTTACTCATATTGAGATAATTCTATTCGGATAATGATATGTTGAATATGAAGAAGTAAATTGGATATTACTGATTACCTTATAACTGATAAATAATTTTTTTAAACAAAAGTAGTTTATTCTATAATTGATAGAGTTACATCATTTTTGGATTTATGGTGTATATCAAGTAATATTTAGAAAAAAACATGAATTCTTTCAATTATGATTTATGGAAATTCATCTCATTACCATGTTTCAATAGAATACTTGGTGAATGTATTCACATATTTCGTATTTGAAAAACAAGAGATACTCTACGATATAAAAAGTGTCAATGTTATGCTAATTTTAAATGTAGGGACCTTATTTCTAATTTTTTGGATTTAATCATTTTTAAGGGATAAAAGGATAACAATTTATTGAATGTTTATGTTAAACTTCACATGAGGTTTTATAGATTAAATTATTATCTCTCCATAGGCATATTAATGCATATTGGATAACCAATGCTAATCAATTTTCATTGATAAAGACTTATATAATGAACTATCAGTTTATTTATCGATCTCATGATCCAATAATTCTTTAATAATGACAAATTCACCTTCATTTCATGGAATACATGATAAATTGGAAAGGGATCAAAGAACTATAAAGGGCGAGGTTGTCCTGAAAACATATAAGTAAATACTTTCATAAATATTCTTCAACATTAAGTGGATGTTTCTAGAAATTAAATTTTTTCATGTTTTCATCATTTTTATGATATAAATGCCCTTTTATAATCCATATTATGTTATAGCCTTGTGATCACTATATTTTTCCTACTCATGCTCCTTATCACTCTCTATAAGAACTCGATATTTATATTTCTTTTCCAAGCCCATGTTTTCACTTACCACATATGTTCTCATATTGGGAAACCTGGAAATATTATACTTTGGGTGACTATTATGTTTCTGAATTTCCCTTTTTAATGGAAGTTTAATGTTAATTTTCATGATGTGGTTTTCTATGAATTGAACATTGAAGTATAGAACATTTCAATACCAATAAAAATTAAAGGTGAAATTTATTATCTACTGGGTAAATATTACACAACAAGATATTGGGAAATATTTTTTTCTTATAAATTTATGCTTTTCAATATTCTTAATTTCACACAACACTGAATATAGCTTCTATTAGGTCAAATAACTGATTTAGTCGTTCTCTGCACGCAACACCAAGTCAATTTTTTCAAAACATGACACAATAAAATTACATTTCATTACAAAAAACACAAAATTTTTCTTATGTCACACATAATTTTGAGGGCCTTAGATATATTTTTTTATACATAAAACATATTTTTACCTAACTACCTCGTGCAACTAATATTACAGTTAAAATATTTGTATAATTTTTTCCTATCTGTTAAAATGGAGGTTATGAATAAAATTAACATAATTGGTAAAATATGATTCAAAAATGAGTATAAAATAAACCCTTTGGTCATCAATTATCTAGAAATGAAGGTAATAAGTGTTTGAAAATAAAGAAACTCCTCTTCTAAGAAAACAATTTTTCTATGGGAAAATAACATATTATCTAAATAAATAAAATAAAAAACTGTAGATGAATTTTTGAAATATATTAAATTTTTAATAAAAATGTTTTTACAAACATAAAATATAAATTATAGGAATCTGATAAGAATAAACCCAATTATTGGAAGAAAAGGTCGTTTTTTTCTAAAAGGTAATTTTTCTGCCTTGTATTTGATAACAATTTTTTCAATACAATTGTTTGTGATTTTATAATTTCTATTTGATAAAATAAACTAATTTTTTAAAATAAAAATAAATTTTTTTAATTTTATAGATTTTATGGTATTTCTTAGGGAAGATTCATTTTTTGATGAATAGTGAAAAAACATTGAATTTTAATTAAAAACTATTTTTCCCGTTATCTTATTTATATATATATATATTATATTTTAAATATGTGGTAATATTTATTAAATCAATTAAACCTCAAATAATCTGATTTAGGTTACTGAATCAAATTTTATATTCAAAATTGATATAAAAATTTTCATTGTTTTGGACATTTTTGATTGAAAATCATATATTCTCATCCTCTATATGGTATTAATTTTAATTTAATTTATTTCATTTATAAAATTATAATTTAGAAATATCGATTAAATATTTAGAGTGATATTAATTTATAGTTTATAATAATTTCAACATAGTTTTTTGACCAAAATGATTAGTGAAAGAAATTAAAATTAATTATATTGATTAAGGTTGAAACAATCTAAATTAATGAGTAAACATTGAAAATAATGTTTAAAAATGACCATGAACTTGTGTAAAAATTATCTTTTGGAATTATATTATTGGCCTACAGCCTTAAACGTTATGTAATATTGAGTTAATTCATAAAATTTCATTAAGGATATTTTCAGGTTTAGTATTTTTCAAAATAGGGCCATTAAAATTAAATAACAACTCAAATGTTACAAAGTGGATCCTTCTACTAACTATCATTTTTTTTTAACAAAAATAATACTCATAATAATAAAACATGATTAATTTTTCTTAATAAATATGTTGTTAACATTCATCTTGACTTCTTCCTTCCCCTTACCCATCCTTAATCATAGTGGAAAGCATTTTTTAAAACATGGGATGAGTAGAAAAAGTTCAGTATGGGATATTAAATAAGGAATAAATATTTTATTTGATGAATATTTTAAACTCATGTAAACATTTTTACAAAATCATACTTTTCACCCATAAAACATAAGAACTTTAACAGACCTCATGAAATCCTCATATTCCTAAAAAATGTCTTAGAAATAATTAATCATAAAGGTAACATGTGGAGTTATGTCATACAAACATTGAAGCATTGACAACTACATAGGGAGTTACCTTCATTTTCCCATTTGGAATACCCATCATAGTATATACCATACATCTCATAGGTGAATCCTTATCGTTTAACTATGCCTCGTTACCCAATGAATTGGAAAGCTATAATGGACTTACCCTCCCTCCATTTATCAGGAAAACACCTATATACCCAAGTAATTCCCAAGAACTATAACATAATCATAACACATAAACCAAGCATAAAGGAAAATAGCATTTCCACATTGAAATCACATTTTGTTTTTAAAAAATCATGCACTCATAAATGAGACAACATTATTTGAAAATAATAAATTAAATACATTAAGGAATCTGAAAAACCTTAAAAAGACATGAATGTTCTAAATTACATTCATGGAATATATGTTAAAAAATAACCATTTTCAGTTTTGTAAATACAGTAGAAAGAGTATCTTTTAAAGGGGTTTTCAAAAGATTGTCCCTTACAATGATCATTGTATGAATAATTTCAAGGGAAATACACTAGTTTCCAATTTAAAAAATTAATTTCACTTGAAATAAGTTCATAAAAACCATTTTAAATACATGGATATTAATGATAATTATTTATAATAATAGATAATTAATACATTTAAAATGATATTTTAGTTGAAGAGTCCCTTACTTTGAGTATGACTCATCTTGTACGTTATATATCATCCTGAATAATAAGAATAAGTTAATTTATACTTGATTGAAAACCTTTTTCTTGATTATATTTCCATTTATATCACATATTACCATGTTATAACAATTAATAATTTTCTGAGTTCATATCATATATTTTATCATTATTCAGTACTAGGGTCATAAATTAACATGGTTTGATGTCAATAGTCCATGTTTTCACAAGTCCAAAAAATATGAAATTTTTTAATTAAATAATAACAATTTGTATACATCAATTAAAAATTTAAATAGAACTATTAATAGTTGTAACGAAAAATGAAAATTTTTATAATTATAGAGATAGTAGGTCATACGTACTCATTAGTAAAGTTTTCCATTTTTCAATGATTGTTATAGAAAAAATGATAGTATTATATTACCTTTAAAAAATTACAATAACATAATTAATATCATATTAACCATTTAAATATACTTATATATATCATACATGTTATTTAGTGAATAAAAACAAATCACATACCTTTGTGGAGGTGATAGTGCACACATACACACAAACAATGTTGTCCTTTTTATGGGTATGGAAAGTCAAAAAATAATTGATATATTATTATCTATTAATTTTTATTATTTTATTAATATCACATATTAACATTAAACCTATCATTTGAACCATTCATTAGAGATGGTTATATAAAACAAATGGTATCGATTTGTGGAGGTGATAGTTTACACGTATGAATGAACGATTAATTCAATTCTCATTAGATGGAAGTGAAAACGAATTTAGTAGATGATATTAAAATAATAAAATATCATTGTATTTAGGAAAAATTATTTTTTATATCATCATGGTTGGAGATTATTTTCAGTAATATGATGAAGAAAAATAATAAAAATATGTAATTATAAATGTTACCTTTCCTTCGGATGATTACCTTTATTAACACCTTAACACCTCTAAGGAGGGTGTTATACCTAAAATAAGGCCTATATAATTTGGTGAGGTATTATATGAAGGCTTTTTAGGTAATATCATCCCATTAAAATGGTTTCATAGTGTAGGTAATAGACATGAACGGGTGCATTTTTATTGGGGAGAGGTGGGGTACTCTGGGAATTATAAAAGACAATAAATACATATAAATTCATTTTCAATTCAAAATTGGTTCCAAAGGACACAGTTTATTCCCAATTGTTTTCATGTTCAATGATAACTCATAAAATATGATTATTACATGTGTTAGGGACGTTTTATATAATTATAATATTATTTATATTTTTAATTACTTGATTTATCTTTCACCATGGTAAATAAAATAAAACATATACTATTCACCGTAAATAAAGTTGATCATAATAGATCCGTTTTTTAATATTGTTTAAAAAAATGTATTTACATTTTTTAAAATTCAATTCACATATGTGAATAAAAAACTTTAAAATAAATCTTGTTGAAAGATTGATGAAACAAGTTCTTAAAGTAAAAACGTTCAAAAGTTCACAATGTTTTTATATCCATTTTCAATTGGAAATAAATTTCAATGACCTTAATTGGATAAAATAATAATAAAAATATAAATATACATTAAAACCAATTAAATTGATAATCTAACGATACAAATAAATTATACGAAAATGTTGTTTTGAATTAAAACACATTATTTATCACTATTCATTAAAATATGAATTTTTTTAAGAAAAATTTAAAAAAAATAAAACAAATAAACATTTGATGAAACTATAAAAACTAAGAAGTTTATTTTGTCATATATAACAAATAAATGTTTCCAAAAATATATTTTAATTGGTTCTCCATCAAAAGGACAAAAAATTGCATTTTTAGAAAAATACTACTTTTATCTCTAAAATTGAATTTCTTCATATATAATGTTTAGAAAACATACTAATGAATTTTAAACATTATATTGAATATATTATAAATATATATTAATTAATATAATCCAAAAATATTTATTTATTAACTTACTAGTATAAAACTAACTTATTAACATTTTAATAGATCATCAATAAAACATTTCCATTTATTAAAAAAAACAAATTTACATTCATTTATAAATAATTGTTCCCCAAATAATTAATTATATATATATTTGTAAACCATAGTTTCCTAATTTTGATAATATTTTTCATTCCATCTTTTTTAATGGCTTGGTTCTAATGATAACATTAAAATAATAATATTTTTTTATTTATTTAAGCTTCTTGTGGCGTATCATGTATACTATCGAACATACTATTACTTTTTTTAAAATAGGGATGTTACATTCTCCCCCAATTTTCGAAATTGTGTCATCACAATTTAAATTTAGGGTTTGTAACTAATGAATGACTTTTGAAAATGCCTTTATTGCAATCTCACATCAGAAAAAGGATTAAATGAAACATCCAAATTTAAATCAAGGAAATAGAAGTACAAATATAACATGAGATTACACAAACTAGGATTCCATTTGGGAAAACATGGATATGGAAGAAAAAATAACTATCATGTTCTTATGGAGAGTGATATTAAATGTAATCTAGAGAAAATTAACAATCGCATAACCATACTTTTTCATTACTAAAAAAATACCTTGATTCCATAGTAAAAATGGAAATAGATATTGTTTTTGATTGAAGATCATTTTCATCGAGTAATCTAATTCATTTAATTCATTGACTAATTCCATAAAGACATACTTAAATAAAAATTAGAGTTTCATCAATTAGTAAATTTCCACCAAATATCATCACTTTCTCTAAAAAGATGTGAATTCCAATTGATTTTTTCACACATGAATCAATATAATCCATATATAGATAATAGTATATCACAAGACATTAAATATATATTTCACTTATCTTATAGAATTAACCAAAAACATTATAATTAGTATAATATAAAACAATTATCAAAAAATAATAAACTGTTGGATGATGAAAAACTTCTTTTAATCTCCAGTTTTCCACATTGATACCCAAAGTTCAACATAAACCATTAAATAATACCCATCTTTAAAATTAGTAAAAATAATCCAAACATGGATTGAAACCCAAAATTTTGAAGGATTTGATAACTTTGTATCCTATGATAAATTTTTACAGTTATCTCAAAAAAACATCAACCACTCTTAATATCTCATACCAAAAACTAATTAACTAGATCACATATTCTCAATGATAGGTTAACCATTTCTATAAATAAACTAATTTTTCATTATTCCATAATTAAAGACATATTTTCTTCCAAAAATAGTTTCAAAACATTACTCCCCAATGAAAATCTCTTAGTATTCTATTTACCTTATTTATATAATATTCCAAAAAATAGTGTATGTCTTTCAAAATAACATTTATAAATTAATTCCAAAATCATTTTCCAATACCGAGGATATCCATATGAGAACACATAATTTCCAAAATAATAATATTATTAATACATATAAACATTTAAATAATAAGAAAAATTCTTAAAAATCATGGACTTCATGTAGGTATGTGGTAGGCGATGCAACCATGTCTCCCTTTGGTTGTAGGTTCGATTCTTGCTGCCTTACCCGATGCGATTGGTTAATAGCCATCCTAGGGGTTGTCCATTTTTTCTAAAACTATATAATAATTATAAAATTCCGAAAAATATAATTTCCTAAAAAATTACAATAAAATTTTTATCCACAATGTTTGTCTCATACATTTCAATTTGTATCCAAAATTTTATTAACCAAAAATTACCCCCAAAATAAAGATCATATAAACCCTAAATGGTATTGATAACATTGTTACTATTGTAATTAAATAATAGATAATTAATTATAAAATATAATTTTCACATAAAAATATAAGGGTTCGATATAACACAAATTAAAAAAATTATTCTAAAATAATCTCACGAACAAAAGAGTATTAATACTTTTAAACATTTCATAATACAACAATCTACCTTAACTATTGAATCCCTTATAAACATTCAGAGTTATTTCTAATAATTTAACCATGATTTTCCATATTATTCCTTAATACTTATTTCCTACAAAAAAACATGAATCATGTCCTAATATTCAATAATGTCAAAACATGTTTCATGAAATAATACATACCATTCATATGTCATTTCCAGTTTCATCAACATAAATTGTAATAGAATTAGGTATTGATAAAAAAATATTTTTATGGTCTTAGTGATCCCATTCATTAATATTCTTCTTAGGAAATTGATTTTCATAATGACCATAGTCCCCACATTAAAAAAATTAAATTGATAACTAAAAAATAACTTCATTCCCTTTACTTGAGTCAACTGAGCGCATCATTTTACCTTGGTACATTATTGTTTTATGACCTTCCATGCAAAATCTATAACATCTCCTTGTCCCATTAAAACATTTTTATTGGAAATTAATTCCATATACATAACACATATTTCATTGAATATACTTACCTTTATTATCAATATTAACTTAATATCCATAGGGATTCATTTCTCTCATATATCATTCCTCGTACAAATCACTAAGGTTCAAGTAGTTAATTGTTACTTCTGATAGTTTGTTTAGAATAACATAGAGTATTCTCATTGTATCTACCATTTAATTTGGTTGATTATTCATAGAAGCACCACATTTTTCATCACATTTGTTTTCACTTAGGTTCATGCTGGATCCATCCTGTTAATAAAACCAAAATTTATTTTCAAAATATCAAAAAAATCATCATAAAATATCTTATGAGGATGAAAAACACTTATATATGATTATTTATCTTATCTAAAATTCTTTATAATTATATAAAATAATTATTATTATTTATAATATTCTATTTGTGGTGTTTATATACAACTTGTCACTTATTCTTAAATAAAACAGTAACCTATAATGTTTTCTAAACTGACCTTTCATGTGAATAATAAGCCCCCAAAAAGAAACATTACATAATCATGAGTTACTTCATGAATTCACATTGAGTATCATTTCAGAATTATATTTTTAAAGGATTAGGACATAACTATTACATAACAACTCAAATATTACGATGTGGGAAATTATACTCACTATACATTTCTTACAAAATGAATCCCTTTAAAATTAAAAATTAATTACAATTTGTTGATAAAAATATTCATAAAATTCATCTTGAATTATTAATTTATATTAAACATAATTATACTCTATGGAAATAATTTAAAAACATGGGATGTGGAAAAAAATCTTAGTAAGGGACATAAAATAATGAATGAAACCGTGAGTCCTAGAATTTTTTAAACTCACAAAAACATTATTACAAAATCATACTTTTCTCCCAAAAATGTAATCTCTATAACATACCTAAAAAACCATAAGATTCATGTTAAACATCATAGTAATCGTAAAACCTAAAGGAAAATTGTTGAATGCATATCATACATACATAGTATCTTTCACAGCTACATAGGGATTAACCTTCATGGTTACGTATGGAATACCCATCACAGCAAATTCCCTAAATCTCTTAGTAGAAACTTTATTTTTAACCTCTCTCTCATTACCAAATGAATTGAAGAGATATCATGGGATCACCTACCCTCTATTAAGCGTGGAACCACCCCTATACATATGAAATTTACAAGAACCATAATGTAATATTATCATACAAACCATACATAAAGGAAAATAACATTTCCATGTTGAAATCACATTTCATTTTTACCAAGCCACACAATCATTATTGAAAACACCTTATTTGAAAAAAAAAATATTCTAAAAATATAAAATAGTAACTAAAAAATCATTGAAACATAAAATTGAAATTTTTCATTTATGTTTTAGATGTTAAAAAACATTTATTTTGGGTTTTTTATAAATATTTAAAAGGGTGACTTTTAGAGTGGGTGTTTAAAGGAAGTCCCATACAAGGATACCATTATTAAAAAAATTGTGAAATTAAAAAGTTCCTATTTAAAACATTCTTTTATATAGAAATAAATTCGTAAAAACTATTTAAAGATATATATATTAATCAGAAAAAATTGTTATAATAAATCATTAAAATACATAAAATGATGTTTTAGTTAAAGAGTCCCTTAACTGGAATCTGACTCATCTCGTACATTATTTTTCATCCGGAATAATAAACATAGGTCAATTTATATATAATTTATAAACTATTTCTTGTTTATTATTCCTTTAATATCACTTATTTACATGCTATAACAATTACATTATTATTTATGTTCATATCGGATGTTTTGTCGTTATTTCATACATGAGTCGAATATGAACGTGATTTGATGACAATATTCCATGTGGTAATATGCCCATCATATCCATAATAATATTTGTGACATATTTATCAATTTTATACAATAAATATAATTTTCTATCAAACCATTAATTATTGTGATTAATAATGAACAATGTTATAATAATGGAGACGGTATGTCATATGTACGCATGAGTAACATTTTCTATTTTTCACTGATCATTATGGAAGGAATTTAAATATTATTTTACCTTTAAATGATGATCATAATATCAATAATATCATATTAATAAATTAAGTATACTTATATATGTTGTTTAAGAGATGTAGTGAGTAAAAATGAATCGCATCGCTTTGTGGAGGTGATAGTGCACACGTACGCATGAACGTCGTTATCATTTTTATGATAATGAAAGGTATTAATTTTATTCATATATTTTTATCATATAATGATTACTATGTAATTAATATAACATAAGAACATTGATTCCATAATTATAACCTGACATGAGATACGATTATTGGAAACAAATTATATCAAATCGTGGAGATGATAGTTTGCATGTACTCACACACAAAAAATTCCATTCTAATTGGATGGATGTGAAGAAGGTTTTAATTAATTATATTATGTTTATAAAATATTATTATATTTTGGAAATTATTGTTATTATATTGTAATATTTGGAGAATATTTTAAAGAATATGATGAAGAAAAAAATATAAATTCATAATTAAAAATGTTACCTTTCCATCTAATAATCCCATTTCATAACACCTTAACACTAAAAAGTATGGTGTTATACTTAAAATATGGCCTCAAAAATTTTGGTAGGTATTATATAAATATGTTTTGTAGATATTGATGGAAAAAAATGTTATTTATGTGTGAATAATTGAGAGGATTGGGTTCTTTTTTATAGGAGAGAGGAGGGGCACTCTTGCAATAATTTAAAGAATTAAATTAATATAAATTTATTTTCAATTCCAAATGGGCCAAAACATATTTATTTAGAATATTTTATGATTTTGGGATTAATAAACATATTAAATTTAATATAAGACATTTTTCTAATTTTTTTGTGCTCATCATTTGGTATTAACCATTTTAACTCTTACCGTTTTATTATGTAATTTACAAATGGAGAGTTAAAATAATTAATATAACATATTAAAAACAAATAAATGAGTCATTAATGAAATATTTAGACTTCTATGAACAGTGTTCTGAATATTATCCTTTTATAAATTTTATATCATTTAACTAAATATTTTATTTTTTAAAATATAAACTATGTCAATTTTGAAACTATTCATTAGATGTCTTTTGAAAAATCATAAAAACTTTATTCCTTCGTAAAAACTACTTCAAAATATCAATAAAATACAAAATTATTACATAAAATTATTTTATGATCTAAAATATTAAAATTTATATTTATTTTAATGTAATTAATATAACTTATTTGATTCTTCCTTTAATATATCTATTAATGCATCATCATTTTGTCATAATTAAATTTAATTATTTAATTTCTAAAAATAATAAATAAATTATCATGATGATATTAATATTTTTATATTTCAAATTACTATTTCATTAGAATGTATCACTTATATTACCTCATATTAAAATTGTTGGAATAATAATAGACATGTTTATGACATCTTTGTTTTACTTTAAATAATATGTTATTAATGTCATGATCACTTCAAAGAGGCATATAAAGGACAAAATTTCGACCCAAGTATTTTATTGGTCTAAATTAACTCATCCAATAATATCAGTACATTTTTATGGAAGTTTTATATTATTATAATATTATTTATATCTTTAATTTCTTGATTTACTTTTAACTATGGTAAATAAAATGGAAAATATATTATCAAAAAACCATTATGTTGTTCCTATAAGATCACATTTTGCATAATGATTGAAAAAATGTACGTAATTTTTTCAAAATGAAATCCAAAAAAGTAACTGAAATTAATTTAAAATTAATACCTTTGATATATCTAGGAAACATGTTTTTAAATTAAAAATGTTCAAAAGTTCACAGTGTTTTTACATCCACTTTCAATTTAATATTGATTCCAATGAACTAATTTGATTAAAATATTAAAAAATAATCTAAATATACATTAAACCCAATTAAAAAGATTATATAACAATACAAATATTTTAGACGAAAAAGAAGTTTGGAATTACAACACTGTATTTTTTCACTATTCATTAAAAATCGAATTTTATCAGAAAAATAACCAAAATTAAACCAAAATAAATGTTGATATAATAATTCTTAATAAAATGTTTTTGTTTTCAAATATAACTTCTAAGAGTTTCAAAACATTATTTAAAATGGGTATTTCATCAAAAGGTGGTAAAACTGCATTATTAGAAAAAATACTACTTTTATCCATAAAATTGTATTTCTTATTATATATTTTCATCAAAACAAATAAGATGAATTATTAATATTATGTTGTATATATATATATATATATTCATTACTATAGCATTGAAAGATTTATTATTTCATTTATTAGTATAAGACACACTTACTTACATTTAAATAGCTTTTCATTAAAACATTTTCTTTTATTATTTTGACTAAAGTTTTACATTCATTTATAATTAATTTATCATAAACTAATTAATTATATATACAGGTGTAAAATATATTTTTATATTCATTTAATATTTTTCTTTAATTCCATTCAAATTTCAATATTATGACGACAACATTTAAAAAACAATATTTAGTTGTCTCTTTAAGCTCATTGTGGTGTATCATGTACACTATCAAACATAATGTTTATTTCATAATATAATAGATGTTAAATATAAACAAAATTACACATATAATGATCTATAATGACCCATTTATAACCCTTTTGTTACAATTAAAATAAAAGGAGCTCACAATTCTTTCTACGAATATCCAATCTGTCCTTTTCAGTATTTATAAAAGGCCTCATATCCTCCCACTCTCTTACTCCAGTCGAGACCTTTTTCTTTTAAACATATACCAAATATCATCCAAAAATAACTAACTTCATCCTATAAGCTTCTATTTGTACATAAATCCATCTAAGGAAGCCTTTTGGTTCAAACCAAGAAGAGTTACCAAAATAAGAGGAAACATCCTTCAATAAGCCATTTTGTTTTAATTTCATTTAACACCCCATAAAACATTACTATTAAATGTTTATATAAAATTGCCAATATACCCAATATAATAATATTTTTATATTATAAAGTTTGTGCTAACACCTATAAAAAAATCCATCAATGGGTAACGAACATATGATTCGTCTGTACGACGGACTACCGCCTCACGAAAGCGATGTGATTCATTCACACATATAGATGTTGATAAATTGGTTATATAAATACATAATAAAACAATACATGGTTTTATATATAATAATATGGTACCTTGATATATTTTTAATAAACTTATCTTTATTATATAATAGTTTTGAATGTGTACAAAGAAATTCCAAACTTAAGATGAGGGTATTCTAATCTCACATTTTATATCTGTGAGATACATGCCATGTTCACTAATTGTTTATTTTGTGTGTTTTATATACAAATAATGAAATTAATATATGATTAATATCATTAAATATATGTGTATTTACATAAAAAATTTATGATCTCACTTTCATGGGATTTACAGTTCTAATGCTTCCAAATTGGTAAGTTAATATTGTTTTAATTTTCCTTTATTAAGACACATGTTTCACTATGCAGCTATATACATTTATGAGGATTATAAGGTCCATTATACAGTTTAAATCTTGAATAGTTTTCCATTCAATATATTATATGATTCATTTAATTCCATTTTCTAATTTTTATTTTTATTCAATGTTACGAAAGTGGTCAATGTTTATTACTACAATTTCATTGTTTATCTAGATTGTTTACTATTATACATCTTTTAATGAAATATTATATTCCATATATTTATAACCTTCATTAATATTATTATAATCTACTTATAGATTTTACATAAAAGTAATGGTTTTATTTTCCCATTTTTTGTTACATAAGATAATTCAGAAATAAATTATGAAAATAAGGTGTTACTTCTCCTTCTGGTCAAAAATCTATATTCATTCATAACCTGTTATCTAGAAAAGTTTTCAATAATGTATTAATACTATCCTATTATATTTAAATGAAATTTTTTCAATTGTTTTACCATTTTTAAAAACTTTTTTGAAAGGAAAAATCTTTTCGTTTTCCGATCTAGGCACTTTTCTATGGGTTTAAAGGTGAAAGAGGAATGTTCATAAATTATGAACTTACTTACCATAATGTCCATCATTTCAAAGAATACATATTATTATGTTTACAAGGATTTTTTAAAAATAAAATTTTTCCTCATATTATGATTTTTTTTAAAGTGGTTTTTAATGAAAAATAATTTCATAAATGTTTTATATTTAAAATGTTATTTAACTAATTTTTAAATAGAACTTTATATAATTTCAAAAGAGTATTTTAAATGAAAAATAATTCAAATATTTCAATGTTTTTTGTATGTTTTCCAATCAATTTTTTAGAAAAATATTTTAAAAAATATTTAAATCCATCCCTTTCATGGTATTTTCAAAGAAAATGGTGTTCAAAATGACTTTATGTTTTCTTTATTAATATTCATGGTTTTTTCATTTAATTCCAATATTAAAATATTTTCAATATTCTTTTAAATGTTTTAAAATATATTTTAAAATAAAAATGTATTAAAAATGAAATTAGAAAAAAAATCCAAGGAGAAAACATATTTTCATCAGAAAATGTTTCAAATAATATTATAACATTTCCTTTTTAGGGAAACTATTTTTGTAATGGTTTTAAGATATTTATTTTCCATTAATTTATATTTTCATTGATAAATATTCCATGAGAAATTTAAAAATAATTTTTTCTCTAATATGGAATACTTTGTTACTATTTAGGATCTACAAGGGATATGATATAAAGATACCATTTATATTCTTTCTTGAATCGTTTATGTTTTGATGGAATGATATTTACAACACTTATTTCTATTCCACGGGTAATATGATTCTGTAACCAATTTTTTTTCATGTGATATTATTTATTTAAATTAGTAAAATACAAATCTATTTTATATATTTAATGATATGATGAAAATTTTATGATACCTATTTCATTTAATTGGTTATGATAAGGATTTTATGAATACCATTCCTTTTTATGGGTTGTGATATGATGAATGTTTTATTATCATATGGTATATGTATGTATTGTTTTGTTATGTCAATGGTGGGACCTATATATCCCTAAAATTCATTGGGTAAGTATTTAAATCTCAAGAGATAATTAAGGGAAATAAGTCGACGGGCTTAAACCACAATCGGAAGAATGTGTGGTTTTATCCAATATGGGAAACAGGCGTGTCCTGGTCAACTATGAAAAGATTGGAAAACTCTATCCATTTTGGGAATATTGGGAAATTTTGTCCACTATGGGAAGATGGCGGACCCTTAACCTCTATGGGAACATGGGAAAACATGATACACTATGTTCTTATGGTGAAATTCTATCCCTCATAAGGAATGTTCCTTAAGAAGGGATGATGGTGTGTCCTTTTTAGTAGGTGTAGTCAACATTAAGGGGCTTATTATGTTTTTTAGAAATGATACTTAGATTTTAAGAAATTATTTTATATGTGAACAAGATTTAATGTTCAAAATTTAATGGTTCGACTTATTTTCATGTCTATAAGTTAATGTGAGGTCTTGATTAATGGTCCCAAAATAAATGAGTGAACACGTTTCTATTTACCCATGTTCACAATTATTTAAACTAACGTATATTCTATTTGTTTATGTATTATTCCTATGTTATTATATTATGACATTTTCTATTTGAAATACTAATGATTCATTTATTATGAACTACAAATTTTTATTTCATCACTCTTTATTATTATATTCAATATGCAGGTTATTATCGTCTAATGTTATGATCATGTTCTTATACCTTTTGGCTCATGTTATGCTTATATTGCTTCCTTGTATACCCTTAAAGAGATTCTGATCTCACCACTTTCTTATGTTCCATTTCTCCATGTTCAAAAAAGGGTTTATCTAGTATTTCTAAAGGGGGTTATCATTAAGGGGGTTTTTTACTACGTTTCACAAAGTTAGAAGATTATGTATCTATGTTTTATAAGAAACTAAACTATTACAGCCCTCGGGAATGAATTTTTTAAAATGATGAATATTCATATAAAGTATTGTAATATCCATGTATGTTATGCCTAGGTATCTATAAAATTAGGATCCCCTATTTCTCTCTATGTGCAATCATGATCATTAATAATTTCCATGTATCATTCATGAATAAAATAGTTAGAATAATTCACCTTTTGATATTATAATAATCAGTTTCCCTTCAATGCTTGATTCACCCTTGAGAAATAAATGAGTCCCATTTAAATCTCATAATCTATCTAAATAATTAATTAGGATGGTGTAATTATAAAATATTCCCAGTGGAGCAAAAATCTCATCAATTGTTATTGATTTTAATGAATCAAAATACAGTAAAAATATCCTTTAATAAATTCTTGAGGAAAAAACCATTTTCACTATGAAAAATAATTTTAAAAAAAATAATTGAAAAAATATATTTTAATATAAACATAGAATATTGTAAGATAACAATTGAGAAATATAATGTCCATCATGGTGAGAATTATTTTTCATGATGTAAATGATAAAAATTCATTATTTTCCAACATTTTGTAAAGGGAATCAAGAGTGATCCATTCGAAAACCTTTATGAAATTTCAATTTTAAAAAATTAAAATTGGTTAAAAGGAAATGTAAAATATATTTCAGAAACAGTTTCTATTTACATATAAAATAATTTTAAAACATATTGTAAAACAAGCATATGGAAGACAAATATTCCCGATCTAAAAGAAAATACATGATATGAATCACTTATAAACAACTTAACTAATATTTATTTAATCTATAATGGTTTAAGTAGATCCCAATCATGTAAAAAAATTATAACTAAAAAAATTATTTCCTTAAATAAAATAATA
Organism: Viscum album; assembly: GCA_963277665.1. Classification (NCBI taxonomy): domain Eukaryota; kingdom Viridiplantae; phylum Streptophyta; class Magnoliopsida; order Santalales; family Viscaceae; genus Viscum; species Viscum album. The sequence continues at coordinate 1,914,554,584 of OY728120.1, forward strand.
GTATATGAATTTTTACATAGGATCCTTGAATTTGAACAATCTAGAAAAGAAAGGAGATTGTAACAATATAACTTTTCCAATTCATTAATTTTTATATCATAATCACCATGAAATAATAACATAAAATGATAATTAAATGTTATAAGAATGTTTATATTCATGATATAGAATTTCAAATTTGAAACATATACACCATATAAAATAAACTAGATACATTCTAATAAAATATGCCTCAATGAAGGAAGATTGAGTTGAAATCTATTAGTTCTTTGGTAATCTCAAGATCAAAACCTCATAAAAGAGTGAAACATAGAGGGATTCAAAAATCCCAAAATAATTGATAAAAATAATCATAAAATACATTAATATTATGTGTATACACAACAAAATATAAATAAGTTGTGAATATGACATATGTATCACTGAAAAGAGAGTGATTTGAGAAACCCTTACCACGAGGTCATACTTTCTATGAATGTCATTTAACTAATTTATAATAATATTATATTATTTTCTTACAATTTATTAATAAAATTTTTATCATTTAATACCTTTTATATAACTAATTTATTTTATTTATTTAATGATATATTCAAAAATTTAGTCACTTGATTCCATGTCATGTGTTTTGAGGATGTTTTATCCACACTTTCAAAACAGAGTCAAAATATTGACCATGGTAATGGGGTCCATTTTTCCACTATATAAATCATAATAATCATAAAATAATTATATTTTTTATGATGAAAAATATACTTTAAAACCCAATCGTGAATATTTTTTATGAAAAATGAACTATACTATAATCAAGGAGACGGTAGTCAGTGCATTCACATGAAAAACATATCTATTTTTTTCAACGATAATTATGGAAAGAAGTATTGTTTTAACTTTAAAAAAGAATTTTAATATCATACATATAATATTATTTTTAAAATACATTTATATATCATCCATGTTTTGTGGTTATGAAAAACAAATCATAACTCTTTGTAAAGGCGGTAGTTGACACGTATTCATGAATGATTTTATCAACCATCAAGGAATAGAATGGTTTGAAAATATATAACATATTATTTTAAAAAAATTATAATTTTTTCATTAATAATATATATAATCATTAAATCAATCATCATAAACATATTTGAGAGGTGATTATGGAAAAAGATTTATATTGGTTCGTGAGGTGGTAGTTCATCGTACCGAAAAATGTTGATTTGGTTTCCAATTTGACTAAATATGAGAATGATTTATATAATTCCATTAACATAATAACATATCAATATATATGGCATATTTTTTTATTATATCATCATGTATTAATAAAATATTAAGGAGGTGGAAGAAGAAAAAAACAAAAATTCTCAGAAAAGGATTATACCTCTTCTTTGAATCACCTCTTTAGGATGATACCTAAAGGATTCCCCAATTAACTTTGTGATCATAATAATAAATCTAGGTAGTGGTAATTTAATTATGGAAGGTATTATCAATGTTCATATATGAATCAAAAGATATTTAATTTGTGAATATGAGAGTATAGGAGGTGTGCTATTAAAAGTGGGGGAGAGGAAACACTTGGTATTTTTTAAAATAAAAAACTTATACCGACATTTTAAAATTTCCAAATGGAAACAAAATGTTAAATTATATATACATAGACTATATAAGGTCAATATATTTCCTTAAATTTTAATTTAGAAATTTTTTTCGGCCATTTTAGCAATAATAACTTTAGTTCATCCCCCGAGTAAATCTTTTTTAAGCTTTACTCTATTATAATATTTTTTCTATTTTCACTAATAGTTATAAAAAAAATTTAAGTTGAACAAATTATATGATGTAAATTATAATAATTATTAATATGGAATACATTTTATTATATTTAATTTACATAAATCACTTAATTAAATTCAAAATAAAACCCACATACGTATTGAAAGACCAGTTCTTCGATAGATATATTTTTCAAGCATGAGATTATATTAAACTAACATAATGACTTGAAATAATAATTATATAAAATTAAATTATTATTTAAAGATATAAAATCTATAAATATAATTCAATTATTTACTCAATAAAGGTAATTTTAATAAATTAAAATTTAGAAACTCTATGTACATAAAATTTATTATCATAAAAAAGTTTTCTAATATTAAAAATAAACATAAACTAAAATCTAGTATAAGGGAGATTAAAAAGTATTTTTTTAATTAAATATATATAAATAATTATTTTTAATTTTTTAAAAAATAAAATTAGTATGATTATTTTAAATTATGTAATTTTTTCAAAATAAATGATAGACTTACAAAAATAATTGTTTTCAAAATTTACAAAAAAAAATCAGTATTTTCCCAAAAATAGAAAAATTTGACCTTAATATACTTTTGGTATACTAATTTCAAAAATATAGTTAATTATTTCTTATACAATTTATTATATTACAATAAATTTATATATATATTGAGTAATATTTATATATATAGTAAATAAGTTAATCATATTCATACCCTCTATTTTAAGTCCTAGGTTATAAACATCATATATTATTTAGGTCATTTAAGATTGAGGTTTCATGTCATATATGCATTCAAACATACTATTCGACTTTTTTTAATATCAATGTGTTACAAATAGATTCAAATAGAGTTTTTATGACCATATATGGTAAGTGTGAATATCTATAATATTTTGAAATCATATAATAATTTGTAGAGTATATTTGATGGTTTATCCTCCATGAATTTTAAATCATGGATACTAATTATTCATTTACTAATGATGTATATATTTTTTGATCTGTGATTTTTTCTCTCCTAATAATCTAAATATATTACTTCTTAAATTCATTTGGAATAACAATATGGGGTACCTCCTATATCAATATATATTAAATAATGATTCAATGTGTATTACTTACTAGGTTCCAAAGAAGAGGTTTAAATCCTCTTAAACTTCACTTATCCAATCATCTTTTATGACTAAATTGATAATAGTTTAATCATATGAATTTAATGAATTATATTTTTTTCAATCAATGGAATACCCAAAACTAATTTTTTAATTTTTTATACCATTTTTTGTATGTGGAATACATTATTCCAATATGAACCATTAAATAGTTTTTTTCATCATATATTTGTATATAAAGTTCTTCAGAAATTCATTATCATTTGGGAGGCTTGTTTTAGTTGTTATGTGAATAGAGTTAAGAATCCCTTATTTGTAAATTATCATGATATTATTTTTATGTCTTACATGTGAGTAAATAATGTTCTATAATAATATAATGTTATATGTAATTTATTTTTAGTTTCATAATATATTTACCATTGATCGACCTATGAGAATGTTAAAATATTATTATAATTCTATATTTGTTTTTCCAATATTAATAAAAAAATTACAATAAATAAAACATGTATAAATTGAAAAAATTATTAAATTATTAAAAATTAATGCAACATTGATTTTTTATGCACATAACTCTTCATGTATTTCTAAGTCATCCCATTTGTGAGAAGATTTAATTCTGATATAGTAAAGATTTCATGTTCAAAACAAATACTCTGATTATAATTTGGATGGTTTAGAGACTGTTATTTTTTTAAATGTTCCATGGATCATCTGGTTTTTCAGGTGTTTATGATTGTTTCGGTTGGTAAAAATAGTAGTATAATCACATTCATGGAGATACATAATAGTTATCCTCTAAATGTCTCAGAGGTAGAGGTATAATCCCCCTACCTAGGTGGTTCACGGAATTAACTTCCTGTCACTCCATGAAATTTATCTAGGTGGTTTTTTAAATAATTAGGAGTCAGACCCCCATCCCCTTTTTTTGTTAAATTAAACATGTCTCTCATTTGACATATAACTTTCGCCTACCTCCCCCTTCCACTCATTCTCTACCCATGATAAGGGGTTAATTTGAGTGAGATTCAATAGAATATCTAGGGTTGGGTGTCTATACCTTCATCTATTAAACATTTTCATCGATTTCATTATATTTTAATTCTTTTTTTAGAGTTATGGTTCTGATTTCACTAAACCATAGTAGAATTCGGTGATTATAATGTAACATTCATGTTCAGTGGCTAGAAAAAGAACTATACAGTATCTACAAGATGGTAAATTCAATTTCGATGAAGGTACATCATCCTATATTGTTTCCAAAAAATTATGAAAAATTTATTTTTAGCAATCCATTGAATCAAAAATAATTACCTAGGATTTGTGTGGTTTGGTTTGAGAGAATCACAAGAGTAAACCATATCCCATTGCATGAGGTTTTAGTAAATACATTTGGGTTGGGGTGTTTTAAAACAATTACTCATAATTAAATTAAATTTATAAAACAACTATACTTATTTATCAAATAATTGTGTGTGACTCTTGGTATGGGATAGGTGGTCGAGAGAATGGATGTCGTTCAATGGTTTTGGAGAGGGCTCAATAGAGTATATATAGGGGTTAAAAGCATGTTCCAAGAAGTTAGACCATATAATTTGATTTCCTAATTATATTTATATATGATTTTTCATGTTTTTTAATAGTACATAGGTTTGTGTGGAGCTGATGAATGAGAGAAATGATTATAGGCATATGATGAGGCGACATTAATCCGCTAAGATGATTATAAGTGAATTTTTTTACTTTTGGTGTTCAGGATCACCTGATGAATGTGTATTTAAGTGGAAAAGATGCCTATTGAGCTTTATTGATACACTGAGTAGGTCTCAATATGTTAATGGGGATATAGAATTTCCAATATTTCTTTTTTGGGGATACTGTACAGGGGAGGATATCTTGTGGTTGGGTAAATATAGAGAAATTTTCATATATCCCATGAGCATTTAAGAACTACACATGGTGATCTGAGGTTAGTTTTTTTGTACATAGAGACTGGAGTATGTCCTATTAGAAATGGGAAATTTTAAAGATATTAAATTCCCCCAAGTGATTGGTTAATGAATCACCCTTGGGAAATGTGATATGAGGCCCATGGGAGTGTCATGTGGGTCATTTTGGAATTTGTATTCAGATGAAAATAGAGAATTAGATAGGATATGGACATTACCTATTGATTCTAATGTAAATTAGATTTTATTTCATAGGTATTTCTCGGGGTAAATATACTAGTAGTTATAGTAGTTTTAGTGATTTTAGACCAAAACACAATGTATGGGTCAGGATCAAAATTCAGGTTTTAATGTCAACAATGATTGAAAAACATGAGACACTCTTGACATTTTGAGACCATAAAAGCTCAATAGGTTATATTGTGTCTTTTATGTGTAGTAAGAGACATTTTATGTGGTTCGTGGACTTGTGCGACTACATCCATGAGATGATCTGATGAGGTATGTGAATGAATTTTACCCTTATGGTGATTCATGTGTTATGGGAGAGGTAAGAATCGAGTGGGGGAGAATATGGTGAGATGTAACCATTTCTTGAGTGTTAAAGTTGTTTTTTAGACCCTTACATTGTCGTATTGGGATGTGTGATTTACCTTACCTTGTGTGGCTTGGGTCAAGGAATACCCATGATAGGTCATGGTCCTAGCATGATTTGGGATACAAAAATTAGACTATGAAAAAAGAAGGCTTAGGTCAAGGACTGCCCTAGGGTATGGTTAATGGTATGTTGTAACAATTTATTCCATGCCATTCCTTGAGTGATAAGGTAGTTATTGAATATGGGACCTTATCCTTCAGTGATAGAGCCTTAATGGACATGTCTTGAGTGAGATGGTGTGGTTTGGATGATGAAAAAGGAACTTTTTCGGAGTATCTTTGGTCAGGGAAGTGGAATACCCTAGGGGAGATGGATTGTTTGTGACACGTCAGAAGACATAAACAATGGACCCAACATGAGTGACAAGGCAGTGGGTTGATATGATGATATCTTTCTATGCCTTGTTTCTTTAGGTAGTGGGTCGGTATATGAATTTTACGATACCCTAAGTCCCTAGGTATGAATATATAAACAATTTTAGCAGGATAAAGAGACATATAAGACCATGAACGGTGTAAATTTAGGTATTGTTGGGCATCATGATTGTTGGGTTAGAAAATAGTGACCTAATATGATTATGTACCACATCGGCTATCATTGTATCCAAATTGGAAGACAACAACCCAGTGAACTTGTTTATTTATTATAATTCTTCTCATCAAGAATATGAATGAATATGATTGTGTGTATTAGGGGATAATGGTTTTATTTTTCTGGTTTATATACTCACTCCCAATATTTGAATCTCATTCCATGTGAATACCATATGTCAACATTTTGGGTAAGATCATTGGTTGTATAAGGGGTAATATAGATTCGCTCAATGGGTTTTAGAGACACGTTTTATTCATGATCATTTATGTAAGTATGTATTGTGGACATATTTTTTTTTGTTTTTATATGGTATTTTACCAATGTGATATCATTTCATGTTTTGTTTGAAAACAATATTTTGAATGGGACAATTTATTTTTTATTCTGCATACTCTATTTTTAATGTGTATAATTTTGGGTTATTTTATGACTATTATTACACTTGAATTGAGGGGAATATTCTCTCCTTTAATATATTATGACCTCACAACTCATCACTAATATCTATTATATGAGTAGGGGTTCTTGATTCCATATTTCACCTCATTCTATGACACAATTTGGGGGGGTCTTTGAGCAGAGGGAATTAATAAAGGTATCATAAAGTTTTTATATTTTTGGTAGAAAGAATATAAGTTTCTAATGAATGTGTCATGTAATGTGATAGGCATCGAACAAGTCCATAAAAAACCCCATCTCTAATTGGTAGTCAGGGTTTCTTGGGCATGGGATTATTGTTTGGGTATTTGATATTATGGTTGTATGATTTAACCATGGATGATTCAATTAGACTATATATTTTGGATTTATTGTGGTTTAGGGATCTTGAAACTATATAAAGAAGATATGATAATTCATCATTATTTGAAATTTAATATTCACATGAAATTTTTCTGCTTTCTGGTATTTGTTTTATGATTGGATAATAAATTGTTTGATGTGTAAACAATAACTTATATGTAATTTTCCTATATACCATTTTAGTGTAATTGTAATCATATAGGACATGGAGTATTTATTTTTTTTATACATTAATGTGAAATTTACTATGTTAGGTTCTCTAGTAATGGTAATGAAAATACTTTTCCAAGGGATGTAATTATACAATCCATTGTTCAATACATGAATTTATTCCCTATTAATGACTTGATGAGGGAATGGTATTTCTGGGAGGAAATCAATGGATAGAAATAGGTTTCAATAATACTGAAAAAACCTTGTGAGTCATTGGGATTTGTTTTCTATATTTAATATATAGAAAAAATCAATATAATGTTTTCCCATGAAGATTCATAGAGAAATTATACATAATAAAATTTGGCATATGATCAAAGGAATAAGAAAATGATTGCTTGTTAAAGATTTTAATCATTAAGAATGTTTCTTATATCAAGGCTAGCTCTGAGGTCTTGACAGATTGAGTTATTGGAAAAATATAATATATATGTGTTTTCAGTTGAGATATTGGAGGTTGTCTAGATGCTCATCATTTTGAATGACAGTTGTGTGGATAGTGGATATGTGGTTATATTTGTATTGAGTGAGATTATTTAGGTAGTGGGTTGATCTTAAAATGTTATGTGGAATGGTTAGTGGCATAATCATGTTAACATGTGTTATATGGGATACACATCCTGGGATCCTAACTCTATTTTATGATTAGTTTATATGGGAGAATGTAGTCATTCACATCATGTGAGAACGAGTAGGATCTTCATTGGGAAATTGTTGGACGGTTCTGGGATGATCACTCTACCTAAGAAGGAGAGTGAGCTTCATACGGCCTATAAAGAAATGTTTCAATTTGGGAGGGAAGGTGTTCATTGAGTATGGGTGGTTTTACATTATGTTAAGGATCATTGAATGAGTCATGTATGGGACAATTGATAATGGTTTGGGTTATGGATGAGCCTAAGAATCAGTATGATATTAGTGAGGAGATATGGGGCTCACAAGTATGGAGGCCCAGAGTGTTATGTAATAATGGGAGTTGTCCCTCGATTAGAGGAGTTGACTTCATAAGTGGATTGTTTCATTATTATGTGATAGATTGATGGTCTGGATCCTTATTATGGATTGAATGGATAGAGGATAGTGGTTTAAATCCAATTTTTTTTAGGTTTTTAAGGTGTTGATTTAGGAAATCCATAAGGCTGGGATGGAATTTTTGGATTTCAAGAGTTTCGTTCCCATTAGAGATAGAATGGTAAGTGGTTGGTATTTCAAAATTTCAATCACTATGATATTTTTGGTCATGTATATTCATTTTTTTAATAATATATAGATTGTGGGACGTATATTTAATGTTTTTTATTTTTTCATGTGATAATGATACTATAATGTTGGGGATCATCATATCCGTCATGCATAGATAATTTTTTTTTGTAAAGGTCATGAGTGTGAGAGACCGATTCGAGTATAATTGAGGTGGAACTAGGTTACCATTGTTAGTGAAAGATATTATTTTATGTGGTTTATTTTTAAATTTCATATGTAATATTCAAATGTGGTGCTGGATGGAGTCAATTCAATGGAAATGGACTTAGGATGTAGTTTTCAAGACCCGAGGGTGAGTAAGATTAGAGGTGTTTCAGCGCTTGAGGTGAGAGCATGAAAACTAGAGAAGTTCATTGGTGATATAACAATGGAAATTACAAAATTATTTGGGTTCTAATTTTAGTGGTTATTTTTTATGATCATAGGATAAATTCATGATTTTTGGTGTTGTGATCAGGAATTTGGGTACATGATTGCTATTGAAACCGTGATTTTTTAGAAACTTCATAACGTGGAGGTCTGACTTCATTTTTGGAAAATAATTTGATTTTCTTGAATGGGAACCATTATAGAATTATTTTTTGCGAAATAAATGAGTTTTTTATGTGCTTTAGACCAATAGTTTTAGAGTAAATTTTGTGGATCCAAGATTAATGGATAAAATTTTAAAAAAAAAAGTGCATTTGGAGGATCAGAGTATAATTTGGAAATAGATCAGTTAAATAAAAACTAGAATAGGTCAGTACTTCTGGTTTAATGTTTTCAATGGATTCGAGGTGATGGTAAGTGTTATGATGGGGGAGTTTGTAACTCCTCGTGGATTTCCATGCATTGAATTTAAGATAATGTTACATTTTCAATTTACTGAGTGTTTTTAAACCAGTGTTGGGATTGGGATTATGAGCTCTTATATAGTCTTAATTTTTTTGGATGACTTTCAAGGATCTGGTGGTGTACCAACAGTTCCAGAGAGAATTATAAAAGGGATGACTGATCAGGCTTCTATAAAATGGTAATATCATCCTATTTAGAGAGTGACAGAGTACTCATTCTATGATTGGATCGGGGAATAGCGTGGTTCCCTTGGCCTTTTTAGTTGATGATATGAATATTTTTTTACATCTTAAATATTTTAGATAGTTTTTAGATAAATTAAAAAGGAGTTCAAACCCCCAATTTTATTTGTTGAACAAATGTGTCAAGGTATTGCATTATAGATATTTCCTCCCTATAACATTTTCTCCTTATTTACCATTGATATGGGTTGGTTTTGGGTCATATTATATGCTAGATAATATTTTGGTTGTCAATTACTTCATAACTTCTTCATTTCGATTTATTTTTTAGAATTTATATTTTATTTTATTTAGGATTTCAATTACAATTCCACCCGATCATGGTGTAATCAGCTAATTTGGACGTGGAATTAAATTTACATATATTTTTAAGACGATAGATGATATATGCTCACTATTGAATGTTGTTTCACTGAATTTACAGTTTCGTGTAGTTTACACCTGGTAATTGGTTAAATTTAATATATTTTTCTTTTCAATGGGGCATAGAAATGGGGGATTTTTTGTTTCATATGTGTGGGTTCCTTTCAAAAGTGGATGACACCTTGTTTCATGGGGTTTATACAAATAGATAATAACTGATTAATTTTTACGAATTTATGATTAGTAATATTATATTTAATAAGTAACTGAAAATTTTATAATTATTTATTTGTGACATATGGAATTTGACATGTTCCCTGGAACAAACATAAGGCTCGATGGGTTTGGGCATGGTTTGGTGGATCATTTCATGGAGTTAAATCTGTATTCCATGTAGGTGGGCGCAAAAATATAGTTTCATATGTATGTGTATACATGATTTTTCATGTGTGTGTCTAAACTTAATGGATTTAGGAAGATCTACGTGTTTATATAAATGATAATAGGTAGATGGCAAGGGGTTGTTGTGCCATGAGGATGAGAATAAGTGATTTCTAGCACTAGAGGTGTTTGATATTTCTTAATGACTATATATCTAAGTGGATAGTGTGATGGATGAGTTTACATGAGTCCTTGGGAAGGTATAGAGATGTGATTAGTAATCATTAATGGACTGGGTTGGGTTATTTGGGCTAGTGGGTAGAAAATAAGGGCTTGGGTCTAAGTAACTATATAAGAGATGGTTGTACATATTGAATGAAACTATCAATACACTCTTAAGGTTAGAGGTCATCCTTAATCTCTATAGATAGTGATATAATTCCTCCTATACATTTCATTAATGATGGAGAGGAGTTTCCTCATTATGCATAGGTAATGGATATCCCTTCAGATATTGGAGAAGAGACTCGAATGAGGGTTATCCGAGTTTTTCGAGATATGAATTTGAGATTTCCATGAGGTTTTTATGATTTGACCTCATTTTATGTGGCTAGTTCACTATATGAACTGTTCATGGAGATATGTTTTGGTTTAATTTTGAGTTTACTCCAATATAAACCATTTACGAAATGTTTCTACAGAGTATGAGGGGTCATGGGAGCTTTGGATGTGATGAATGAACAGAAAAATACATATTGTGTCTAGAATATAGTTGGAAAATTCTTATTCCTATCTGTTCCCCATAACCATGTGGACATTAATGTGTAGTTCATGATTAAAACATTTCAAGGGGGAGACTTGAAAGCTTTAATATTTGGATAGATCCTAACAAAAAACCACTTTATTTTTTTCTAAACTCTAATGTAACCCCATAAATTTATGTAACCAAGGATCCCTCATAAAGAGAGGGTGTCACATGGTTGGTGCATGGTTTGAAAAACCATATGGCCAAACCCAGTGACTCATTAAAATTGGAAAATTACTATTTTCCGCCTTGTGATTTTTGAATTATAATTCAATTGTCCTTCTCATTCCCCCGCTGAGAAAAATGGTTTAAAAAAAAGTCCCCAAGAATATCATGAGTTATTATCCATTGATCCATGGTCATTGAATGGTTATTTTTCTTGTGAATTGATGATTCATGGTGATTTTACCCCTCCCATTTCTTCTATTGTCTAGTATAATCAATGTGGAATTTTCTCTCCTTTTATAGTCCTAAACCCTTTATTTTCATAAAAATTTTAAATTGGGAATTGAGAGTTTTTTGGGATTGAATCAAGTGGAATTTTTCAGAAAAAAATTCTCTTTAATCTTGAGGTAGGTAGTCTAAATATTTTATCATGTAGTCTTGATGTTTATTCATGTGTATTTGATTCCGATTTTTTCTTGTTGGGTAGTAATTTTTATTCTTTGGGGTGAAATGAGAAATAAAGTGGTTAAATGATGTCTATGAGACCTCACGATATTTTTTGTATCTATTGAGGATGATTAGACAAGGCATATGGTTACATATGGTTTGTTACACTTCCATGATCAGGGAAAATGTATTGGGAAATGGTGAATTGGATGATTAATGAGATTAAACCAATTGTACCTTTTTTATCTCCATAACATGGAATAAAGGGATTTTTGTCTTAACATGAATAAGTAAAAGGAGATATGGATTATAAATGTGTAATTTTGAAAATTTGTTAAAGGGGGTTTTATATGTGGTTGAATGGATTTAACGGGATGAATTTTTTTTATTAGTTTAAATTCTGAAATTGGATTTCTATAGGAATTTTGAACATATTGAACGTAATGAACCATAGAAATGTGAAAAATGATGATGTTAACCTTTGTTGTTATTGAATGAAAAAGAGGATATTGATGTTGACCTTTGGAATTGGAGAAAATGGTTTGAAGAATGTTGGACTGATGTGACTCTCCCTTTGGTGGTCCAGAATAATGCTCCAGGTTCTTCCCAATGAATCATAGTTTTATATGATATACCGATTCTATAAACAGTAATGGTTTGGATATGGAATTTCATGTCACGTTTGGGATGGTCATAAATGGAATTCAAAATCCTTGTTGGATGCTTGAATTGTTGTTCCCAATATATCTACTAATGAACCCTCTTTGAAATATGTTCCAGACGACCAACATGGGATGAAGTAAGCTTCATGGTTATGGGTAACACTTGGAATAAAGATTAAACATGTTTAATTTAGATATTAAATAATAATGACATATGTTTTAACTGTACTTGTAAATTATTTATTGAATACATGAATTCACTGATATTTTACTAGATATTGATGTAGACACTCTTGGTGTTGGAATAATGAATTTTACTCACAACATTCTTGGACATCCACTAGGTACCTGGCCAAGATTCATGGTTGCATGTTATGATAAAAGAAATGGACCAATACTAGATAGTTGGTTTGTGATTTGGGATTGAGAAAGGTTGAAGGGACTAGGATAAATGTTGGGACTTGTTTTGGTGATTTCCTTACAAACATATTTTGAGTTTCTTATGACATATGAAATTATTATGGAAGATCATGTTTATTAATATAATTTTTGTAATTTATCAACTTTAGGGAATTGATTACATGATTAATAGTTTTTGATCATTACTACGTGGTTATTATTTTTATTTTTTTTAACTATAGTATTTCTCTACTAATAATGGTATATTCTCCTCCATGTACTTATTTTAGACTCTCAATGCTAGTCAAAAACCTGTAAAATACTTGGAGGAGTACTTGAGTTTATGTGGAGCACTAGATCGGGGTACTATTTCAGTGGCACGTGGGTTGGGATTTTGTACTAGCGCCAAGTATATGTGATGTCTTTCATGGTACTTTGAAATCATTACCACGAATGATTAGGATTTTGAAGATAGTGGAGCAAGACATGTGGTTGGGTCTGAATGAGCCTTCAAGAAGGAACTTCACTGAAGTGTGAATAATTCTAGAAGGTGTATATTCTAGAGACTTTAGTGGGTTAAAAGGACCCTGTGGTAAAATTTACGTGTGTTGGAAGATATATTGTGAAGTGAAACAAGGTCTCAAATGAGTTGCTCCTTGGGATTAGTTGGTTTGTTGTTTCATGGGTTGTAGAGCCTATTTGAAATCTGGTGTTATGTGAAGTGATAACTATGGAGTGGGAGATGATCCAAACCTTTCCATATGTTAGATCATTGGTCATGGTTTTAAAAGTGTCCTTTTTAGAGTTGGGTCATTCGATATACCATTCCATGAGTGGATTGTATCAAGGATGACCCATGAGAGGGTCAGGTCATAGAAGAAATAATGATATATATATATTTGACCTTTCCATGAGGTGGTGGGGGTTTATGAAAACCCATGGGGATGTGTAATGTTATTATGTTACACTTGAATATATGAAATACCTTTATTGATAAGGTAGTGGTTGTGAAATGGAAAATTTATATGGGTAAAAAGGCCTAAATGATGATGTCTTCATTGAGAAGGTGTGGTTTAACAATTTAAAAATGACATTTCTATTATTGTCTTAGGATATGTTAGTATACAACATTAAGAGACAGGTTTGGGTTTCAATGTGAAGTGATATATGACTGACGGACCCTACCTTGAGTGGTAAGGCAGTGGGTCATGATGGGTATGTATGTCCATGACTTATTCCTCTTAGGTAGTGGGATAAGGTTTAGATGCCTCCTTGTCCCTAGACATTGGGAATAGTTTCGGAACTAGTTATGGTACCATGATGTGATGAAAATATTTTTTTCATGGTGTTGAAGGTGGTATGGAAGGGAACCAAGGAGGCATAATTAGTACACAATGACCTGAAATGTGTGTGTATTGATATTCCTAAAATACATTGTTGAATATTATGGGTTGAAAAAAAAATATAAATTTAAAATTCCAAAAAAACAATAACAAAATTGGGAAAGAATATAAAAATCAAGGGATCAATCCCATAAAAAAATAGAGGCATATAAACAACTCTTGACTAAATGTTAGGTCATCACAATTTAATTAGGATAGAAATACACAATTTTCTGAAATGAATTATTAATTATAGGATCAATGAAATTTAGACCACATATACTGATAAAATTAGGGATCATGAATAAATTTCAATGTATTTATTTATAATATTTTATTAATCAATTAATAAATCAATCTAATAACATTGGCTATAAATTAATTTGAGGGAAATAAACTTTCTATGTACAATTGAATTCATTCTACCTAAGTCAGTCAATATCTGTTGGTCCATAAAATGTTTCCTTCTATCGGGTGTTCAATTCAACTCTTATAGTGGGATATGGATAATATATAGCTTACATAGATCCATCATCTAAATATATATTAGGGGTTACTTTGAGTGCAACCCCTTGGTCAATCTCATGAAAAATTATGTAGTGGTGAATTGGTATAAAATATAATTCCTAAACGAATTCAGCTTATCAGGTTCTATTAATTATTCATTAACACTAAAATAACCCCACTCTCAACACAAGACACCTCAATGTGTTAGATATAAAATTTATAGGTGATTAATAGTTTCATTAAACTATAAATCATTTAATAATTATAGTTGAAATTGAAAAAGAAGTACGAAAAACCCACCAATAATTAGCGATATTATGGTTAGACCTTGGAAGGATCTCCCCATTAATGGATAAATAATCGATATTAAACTCCAAATTAGAATGGTTAAAATACCTCTTCTGAAGTCATCTACGTCACCACAATGGTCTTCTAGTGAAAGGGGTTTTAAATCACCATAAAACAGGAAAACAAACTAATTTTGATTTTCTATACGCAACCAAAACACATAATAAAGGATGTTTAATGTTGTAAATAGATCCAAGAATTTCAAAAGTAAATTTTCTATACATCATGATCATTCATGATGTGACTTGTTAATCAAAATATTTAATTTCATGTGTTTATACGTTTTCATTCCTTTCATAGCTTAAATTATGGATGCTATATAGCTTAAATGTTTTTTCAAGCATTCCATTTTAAAATTATTATATATTTTTTATAGTGTGAATAGTGGTTCATGAAATGAACCACCTATTACATTAATACTTCACCACATCTTAAGAATTATTTTTCCACTTTCAAGTCATGAGGTATGGAATCATGGTGTAGAGTGACTGTAAGTTTCTAAATTTATATATTTTAATAGAAATAAATTTTATAACATAGAATAGAATAAAATTATATGATTAGACAAGAATATCAAATTTAATAATCATATATTATTTAAAGAATGTATAAAAATTGATAAAATTATACTTACAAAATAGATATATCGTGTACCTCATTGAGTTTGAGGGTGTCCTAATTACCACATGATGAATAGGAGATCGTGTTTACTTGTTTTGTTAATTTTCATTTTATATAAAAGTGAATATAAAATATAATATTTGAGGTTATTTGTGTGAATATACTGAGTTATATTCTCAAAACATGTATTACTATCTATATTTCCATACATACCTTATGTATTCTTTAAAGGTAAGATCCAAGGATTTACAGTAGATCCGGCTAGATTATCATGATTGGCATTAGAGATAGGGTGTGTTAAGGCCTTGGGATGCTATTTGGGCTTATGTGTGTGTTTTTTCTCATTAAATTGTATATGGGATAATCTTGGGGGATATCATAGTATGTGTTGTTTCAAAACATCATTTTGATATAGCATTTTTGTTTCTTTGTTGCGTTGGTATTCTCTATATTTTATGGAAGTGTATGATGGCTGGTTACTTGTTTTTTTTAATATAGGGTCATAATATCATAATTATATAGATTAGGACCATAACTCTATTCTGGATCCTCTGGTGTATTAGGATTCACTCTAGAGGCTATGGACCATCTCTTTCAGGGACACTGTTAGGTTGGTCCATGGGTCGAGGTGTTAAAATGGATTAATTTTTTCATGTGTTATAAAAAGTTTGTACTATATATTGTAATTTTAATATTTATAATGATTATTATTAGGGAGAATGTGATTGATTAGATTATAAATGGATTTTTATTGGAATATTTTTTTAAAAATGTGGATATATGTGATTGGGATATTAAACTCATAATTACATATATATTTATATTTATTTTTTCTTATAGACATAGTCTAATAAAAAAGACTTCATTATTAAGGTAAACATTTTCTTTTGAAATAGAATTTTCTATGTGACTGTATATAATGTTAAATTATAAATAAATTATTTACGAATAAGAAATTATGGATTTACCCTATTGAATATATTTTTATTTTTATTCTAAATTGCTTCCAATTGTGTTTAATTTAATAGTAAATGATCGTTTTCATTTAATTGGATTTTTTGTTTTGTCTTTAATTCATTAATGAAGGGAACATATTTTTTTTATTCAGATTTATATGTATCATAGTTTTTACACATGTCTCACTATTTTTAATATTTAATAGAAAAACTGTTTGACAAAGTGTATTAGATTAGAGATGGTTAATATTCATTTAATAATTTTATTTATTTAGTTAATATTTATAAAATAATGGATAGAATAACAAACATTAGTTGTCAATAGTTATTGGAGGTAGGATCAGTATCCCATATAAGAATCTAAGATATAAAGTTACAAAAAATATCTTTTTCATAATGTATAGTTGATCAATTTCAATGAAATTTTAACTTTTTTGTAAATGTTGGTATTAGAAAATAAAATTATATCACATGAATTGGTGGTGGGTTTTTTGATTGTTATAATAATGTATCTTATTTTTATATAAGTATATTTTAGTATTTGGTCTTTCTTGAATAACTTACATAAGTAAATTATTGAAATTTTATATTAAAAAAATTATATTATGGTGATTTATAGGTTCTAGGGTCTTGTGCCTATTCATATGGCATAGTTACAAAGCAATAAATATTGATATAATTTCATATAAAACATATAGTCTGAATTATTTCAACTAGTGTATCTTAATAATCCATCCTTATTATGTAATATTTTTTATTTATTCTAATAAAATTACAATTATAGATGAGGTTTATATTTAATTTTAAATTTAATGGGAACCTAAAAACATTTCCCAATAAAATACCATAAACGATGGGAAACTAATGAATTTCAATTTTAATTTTAATTAGGAGATCAACAGTTTAAAATAATTTTGAAAAACCTAGTATGGGTAATGAATTATATTTTTCATAATAATTTTATAAATATTACACTGTATATTATTCCATTCAGAATATCACATAGGATAACATGTTTTGGGGATTATTTTGATATATATTGATGGGAGGTAAGATGGAACTGGGGGTGTATGAAGATCGAATTTTGATATCTCATTTGTATAAATTGTAATGGAATTTATATGTGTGTTATTAACCATTATATTCATAAATATATATTTATAAATAGATTTATGGGTTACATGTATTGATATAAGTGGTCTATTCCCCTTTTAGGTACAATATTTCATCAATTTTTGTTAAGAAGGTCCATTTTGTGATTGATCTTCCATTCAGTTCTGAATGAGGATGTGGACTTTAATATATTTCTATGATATTAAATGGGGTAAAATCCATGTAACATGGTATATGAATTCCAAAATTATAGGTAATCTTGCATACAACATGTTAAAATAGATGTGTAAGATAAGATGTGTAATTACCATGCCTGTATAGTTTTCATACCTCTTTTTTCCATATAGGGGTTTGATAGATCTTGACCTTTATGATACATATTTGATATTTGAGGTTTATATTGAAGGTTAGATTCATAATATTTTCATGAAATTTATTATTTTTTTGTCATAAACATACTTAAGATATGTGTCTTAAATGATGAGGAACACTCGTATCATGATGACATATATTTAGGTTTCAAATATTTTCTTATGTTTCTATTCTTTTGGAATTTTAGTTATGAATTTATGACATCCAATATAACATTAAACCATATATAATATTTTATGGAAAAATACACAAATCGGTGCATTTTTGTAATACTATGTATAAACGAACTAAAAAATTAATTTATTGTTTTTGAAATGGGTGTGTCATGATAGTTATATCAAATGACTGCCACTATATATATATAACATTTATATGGTGTTATATGAACCATTTATAAAGGATTATATAAATTTACTTTTAATTCCTCAGTTAATGAGAGTTATTTATAGCTTACCTCTATATTGATACTATGATGTTGTAATATATAATGGTTTCAGGTAGTTATCTTGAATAAAAATGTTTATATTGGAGAGCTCATATTTTGGTTCTTGGTGTATGGGATCAATTAGTTTGGATTGTTTCAGTGATGTCAGGATATTTAAAAGTTTTCATTGATATACGAGTTGTTTAAATGTGATAATTATTTTTATTTTTATTTTTATTATCATAATTAATATGTGTAGTAAGTATGAAAATAATCATAATTCTAATGTTTATAAAGGTGTATTCGACAATGTGGAATTTCAATTTTCATATCAATAAGGAAATTATCAGTATGAAAGTGATATTTTTGGTGAAAAATGGAATAAAACAATAATTTTTTATTGTTTAGATGATATGATATATAATGTTGTTGACATCAAGAATATTTCAAAAGATATAAAGACACCATAATTTACTCATTAAACTAGCGAATATATAGGTACATAAACATAATTAAAATATTATGTCAAATTTTTTTAGAAATAACTGCTTAATGAATATAGATTTACATTAGTTCCTCAATGTAAATTCGGGAAATGGATGGATTATTCATCTATTCTGTGGAATATAACTACTAAATCCACAAATATTTCAACCCTTGATATTCTAGATTATTTAAAAGGAAATAAAGTTGTATGATAAAAATTTAAGACAAAATTAATTGGATTCAAATAACACTAATTGGATAATGGCTTTGAAAATAATTATCATTATTATAATATATAACTTTCTCCAATGTATAGTTTGATGGAAGCGTATTTCATTAATAGATCATGAATGATAGTTAATCCTATTATCATATGATATAATTTTTAAATATATAGTATTTTTATTGGATTGTCAGTGGATGCTTGTCGATTTAATTTATAGAGGCTAGTTTTGGTTAGTGAATACTATAATTAGTTGGGTGGTGCTCAAACATGGAATTTTATTAACATTTGGAACTTACTTCTTACAGATTGATTGATAATTCTTTTATTTTAAAGATACATTATTTTATTATTCATTAGAGTGGGTTAATATAAATATTAAAGAGTATATTTTGAACTAATGTTTATTATATAAATGATTGACTGTGATAATATTTGGATTCATTACATATTTATGGTTTAGTTTTGATTAATGATGATATTGTAATCCCCTCATATTCCCATATTTCCTATACCTCTATTTTTTCTATTTTCTTTGTTAATAAATGGATTATATATTTGGAAACCATTTGGAATGCCTATAAGCACTTTATAATTATATTTGGTAAAATTTTAAATGCCATCGGGAAAACTTTTATAAGTACTTAGAGACCATTGTAATATATAGGAATAATCAAATATGGTATAAAAATTTAGTGGATTGGCAGTCTGGTTTACTATTCTCTTATAGGGTGTTTTTATTATTTTATGTCATTATACCCCCATTTAATAATATAAATTATTATTATTATTATTCGAATAATTCCTTAAACAAGTAGTTCATGTAGGGGTTAACATCTTCTTGATCTGGGGTTAATTCTAATGTTATATTAGTTTTACAAAATTATTTATTTATTTTTTCTTATTGATTTGGTTTATTCAATATAGTAGGATGTATTGAGGGTTTGAAACTTTGTAAAATATTTGGATAGAGTTTTTGGATTGTAAATAAGATGTGGTGGGTTGATCAATTGCATACAGTGTTGGGAAAACAATACATATATTGGTATGGATGGTCATAGATGGTTGATGCATGTATAAACATAACTAATCGATGAAAGAGAAGGGTAGAGTGCATGGAATTATTTATTATTTCCATTTTCATGAAGACAAAAAATATAAATGTAAAGGTTATTTAATTATATATCACAGTTATTCTTATAAGAATATAGATAATCCAAGATTAAAATTTTCATTATTTAAATCTAGGGAATGGGGGCTACATATAATGATAAGTTTGACTCTGAAATTAATAAGTTCTAATTATTTTTCTAATAAACCTTCGATGAAAGTTATGATTAGACCTAGTAAATCCTCATTGGGTGTGGGTAATATTTTGATTTTTTTTAATTCATCTATTACTAATTTTAGTAAATTAATTTTTTTTATTTTTATTAAATGTAAAAAATAACATTCTACTCATCTGATTAACTAAAAAACCTTTATTTTATAATGGATCAGGATCCATATTTATAGAACCTTAAAATGGATGTTAGATGAAAAATAGAGTTTTTTTGGATCAGAAAGAAAATTTTATTTTTATCCTATATGAAATATCTATAATTATATACATTTTTTTATAGATGTCTTGAATATGATAATTTTTTGGTGGATTTCTTAAAAATTTGCAACATTAATATACGGATTGACTTTGATTTACACTTTATTACTCATTATATCCTAACAAATAAACATTTATCAAATTATATGAGGATTAAAAAATTGTTGAAAAACATGTAGTATAATATTTCTATTTAATTAGCGACTAGAAAAAAAAATTAGGAAACAAATAACATAGGGAATTACACAGTAAACAAAATAGTTTTTTTATTATTTCACATGGTATGATAGAGAAAATGGATATGTATTTGGTATTTTTTAAAATAATCACTATAAGATTATATATATATATATATGATTTTTCAATTTAATAGACATAACCCTTTTTCTTGGTCTTGGGGTCCCGTATTTTGATTTCTAACACTATTAATTCTACTTTTACAAACACTACTAATATTGTTATCAAATTGTGCATATTATAGTAGAGGATTGAGTATTACCGATTATAATTAATACATTAATAAATATATATCACACTCACTCAAACAATATGAATATAATAATTAAATACTTCATTTTGAATTATAGACACACAATAATCAGGCACATGGTATTTTCTCACGTGTGTTTGTATGTATTATTTTTTCTATTTATATACTAGTTAACTATCTTTTGGTGGGTTTTGTATGATAAAAAGATGATTATAATTAGTTATGGATTCAATATACTGATATCACAATTTTATTTATAAGACAAATATATGTCAACTTTCTGATAATGTATATTCCAAAATTCCGAAATTTTAATTTCTATATAGTTTTAGATAAATTATTTTTGTGGTTGATTTATTTATTAAAACTTCATTTTTTTTTAAATTTACTTTTCAATTATATACATTGACTATTGGATTCCCAGTCATGTGTATCAATATTTTTCAATGACGTTTTCTTTATATTAGATATGTGGGTGTGTCATGAATGAATTTCTATATTGTTTTTTACGAATAAACATGTTATTTATAATAGGATGAAAGACATATAAATTATTTAGTAAATCCATTTCTTTTAATTGGACACTTTTGGAATATAGTGATTTATAATTTTAGTCTAGGAGAACTCATACATGGAACCCAACATATCCTGATGTATGAAATTACAAGATACAATAACCCAGGGAACCACTAACTATTTTACAACAATTTCCATTTTAGAATAATTATCTATAGCGATAAGTACATATTTATTTTCACTTATTTTAAGATATTTATTTTATAATTTTGAAACCCATTAAAAATTATATTTTTTACATTAATAACATCTCTATACCTTGGGTAGAAAAGTTTATTGATATACCCCTTTATAATATTTTAGGATAATTTATGATCCCTTTAATTGTGATCTAGGGTTTTTATTCACATCATTTTCTACGTTCGAATACTTTGCATGTCCTTTTTATCTCATCTAATTTATTTATATATATAGTGACTAACGCCCAACATCTTATCAAGTATTTCATTGGGAATGCTTGATTTTAGAAATCATCATTTTCTTAATGGAACAAATCAAATACTCTTCAATGGTATAAAATATGATGGACCCCATTCCCCAAATTTTCATGACAGTCTTCTAGAAAATAAGAGATCAATCATTTTTATGAGTTTACATGTGTAACATAGAGTGGAATTTCATATAATTTTAATGTCAATGAAGTAATCAGCTATTATTTATAAAACTCCACTTATAAAATAATTCTTTCTCCTTATTTAACATTTATTATGAATTGTTTTAGTCATAAATATAGATATTTGAAAACTTTATCAACTATTTTATTATAAATTCCTCCTATTTCGTGGTATTTTAAATGAAACAAAACTATTTATATAGATGTTTTCTCAAAATATGATCAAAATTTATTAAATTTTCATTTTATATGCATCTTGAAAAATTAAAAATATACATTTTATTCTTTACCCACTTCCCTCTTAATAATGGATTTGTTGTCTCATCAATATATGATTTTAAAAAAAATTGTGATTCTAGGTTGCTAAATAATTTTGATACATTCATAAATCATTAATTAAGGTAATTTAATATTTCATAAACAATGATATTCTCCCTTTAAAAGTGATAATGTTATTAGAATCCTACTTTTAATATTCTAGTGTTTTCATTTGGATAATCACCACATTCCCCATGATTAAAGGAATTATTTAATATTCCTCATTGCATGTTCACTAAATTTGAATTTTTGTTGTTATCACTAAAAAATGTGTTCTATTCACTTTCCCAAGGAATATGTGAGATGTTTGAATCACATAGAGAATATAATTTATTTTATAATTAATTATTTTCAGAATATTATAAAAAAATATTCTAGAATTAATAGCTCTTCATATGTGATAATTATACCACACATATTACTTGGAATCTCTCTATGTATTATGACTATGTTTTGGATAAAAAAATAGGCAAAAAATGAATACAAATATATATAGAGAGACCCTGCATATGGTTATTTCCATTACCAGGAAGGGGAACTAGAATTCCCAGTGATTCAATGTATAAGGGTGGGTGGGAATACTTTCATGCAGATAGAGGCATATGATACCCACCCTTAGTCGGTAGTGTAGAGGAGGTGTCATCGTGTGGTAATACTAATTGAAGCTATAGTAAAATTAGTTAATTTTATTTCCAAGCTTACTGAATGATTTTGATAATAAAACATAAAAATAATAATCTTCACTTTGATGTGTGATGCACAGGATCCATTCTACTTTACTTCACCGTTAAAAAAATGAATGAAAGTCGCCCACCTGATCAAAATAATATACACCGTCCAATTAAATTCCAACCAGTATTTATCCTTTTGACCTCAACCCCTATATGCATGAATGATCCTCTATAGACTAAAAACAATCCATGTCTACTATAAATTCTAAGGGGGTGATCTATGATCAACTATCAAACCACTATGCATGAAATCTATATCTTTCATGAATTTGATTCTTCAAATAATGAGAAACTACCATGAGTGAAGGAAGATAATGAGTTAACTATTTATTCATATGAATTAATGATCAATCATGGAAGTATATCATGAAAAACAAATGATACCCATTGGGATATTCAATTATAACACTGCAACAATATCACATTATAGACCTTTTAGAGGTTCTCTATAAAGGATGAGATTTTCGGTCACTTTTATAATGTGACTCTCAGTTATCATGTGATGACTGTGTAAGGGAAACCTGATTAGAAACCCCTTTATTATCATTTTTTATCACATGTTTAAATAGATATACATTCTCAAAAATGTACTTAATACTCAATCATAGGACACTGTTGGGGTTACATATCCATGAGATAAATCATGTTACATTGATGGCATGAATTCTTCTCTATCCATCCGCCATGTCAAGCCAATACACACATCTCACTAAAATTAAAATAGGTGAGGATATTGGACCTCTATTAATATATAAACCCTTCTACATACCATTTATTAAGGAAGAATGAGAAAGAGTAAATACATGCATTGAACATAGAGAAATAGATAAGGGAGAGAAAGGATGTCACTCTTATAGAAACCCTCTATGTAATCACATTATCATGTGAAATATCATCTATTTTTTGATAATATAATTTCATAGTATTATTAGTATTCCATTATATGGTTCAGGTCATGTGTTTCTAGTTAGGTAGTCATGACTCATATGACGGTGATCTGACTACACTGCAAGGTAGCCATTTCTATACATCCTATCATCCATGTGGTGCACATAAGAAAAGAATCCCTTTTAGTGAGTTCAAGTGACAATTATTTACATTATTCCCTCAAGTGGTCTTATTCAGGGTAACCTTTTTCATTGGATCTCTGTCATGAATCTGAATTCATACAGAATCTTATGAGTACATGAAGCCCTTGAAGTCACATGACCACCTCACCCTACTTATTATGAGATATCATATCCCTTTTAGAGAAATTGGGAGATATCTCGAGCCATGCCCTCAGAGGGACTTTATACCATAAAAGAAAATGAAAACATGCCACGCATGGTCATCCTTTTTTATCATTAAAAGGATTAATAAAGAATATATAAAATTGGAATCTACTTTTCAGTAAGCACCTAATTATTCTAGATCATAGGGAAATCTTATTCTACATGTGTGATCATTAATCATCATCCATCATCGGATATGTAATGGATTCCAACAAGGTAATACTCCTAGATAAATAAAATGGCATGAGTATGACAAACATGGAAATTAAATTAATTTTGTGGAATACTCAATACATGACATAAACAAATTCCAAAAGACTGTATCAGATTAGTGTATTTGGAAATTTGGAACATAATATTCTAAAAAGGTTAAATATCTTCATCATACCCATAACGACATTCCCTATTTTTCTTACCTAAAACCATTATTTATATCATTGGGAAAAAACATAAAAAGTGTGAGGTGAAATGATCAGTAAGGTTAAAAATTTCGAACAGAAAACAAACCATAAACATAAGAATATAAAAATATGAACATAATGTTCAAATATCCAAATCATGAGTCATGTAATATATATTGGTAGTTTGTAAAGTATATATCATAAAAGAACATTAACCTTGATAAAATAGAATTTCAATAAAACATGGGATCGTAGAAAATAAATAATCACATAATATGATATCCAATGTAGCTAAGTCATTACCTCCAAGACCATCATAATGGACACATTCTATTACTACACCGGGTTTAAATTTTGGTCCAGTCATGTATTATTGAAATAGATTTACATTATTTTTCAACCACGTATTACTGAACGTGATTTACATGTTTTTCTAGTAATGTATATTTCATGAGATATAAATCATTACCCAAGCATTGTAGGGATGTATAGGTCCCACAAATCTCATAGTTAAATCATTCTAACATGTGCCAAAAAAACAAAAATCATTCATCAAAGCATAACCCAAGAAATAAAATGATTTTTTTAGACCTCATTTCATCATAATATATATAATATAATTAAACTTTATAAAAATAATTCCATCATAAACAAATTGAAACCAATGTAATAATAGTGATATCAATATAACCCTATCTCATATTAAATAAAAAATATTTTTTTAAAACACTTCATCATAATTATTTGAGGAAAATATCATTTCTTCTTCAAACACATTTTCATTTTACAAAATGAAATGAAATTTTAAAAGAAAAGAATTTAGTGGAAAATATACATGAATTTTTTTTGAGTAAGAGAATTTTCATGAAACTGTAAAAATACATTCATGTCTTATATGTTAAAAAACATTTTTCTTATACTTTTTCTTTAAAAGTCAACAAGTAACTCGATCCAAAAACAACAAAATATTTCATTCATACCATTGAGTAAAAATTCAATAATGTGTAAAATTTAATTTTAACACATGTATATTAATATAAAAAATATTTTAATACAAATATTTGTGAATCATGGATGTGGAAGACAAATATACATCAGTAAATATTTAAGAATAAACAGTATCAGATAAAAATGTTATTTCCAAATTTATCCATTAACTTAGGTCTGATATACAACATATATATCTAAAACTCCGATATAATGATTTAAATTATTTTATTTACATATTATATAATCATATAAATTTTTATAATATCATATATTACAATATTTTCATCCATTTTTAGTAACATTTCCTTGTTACTCGTTATTCGGTTATTAACTCCTTTATGTTCTAATGCACGTTTGGTCAGATAACATCTTGTTTCTCTTATTATCATATTGTTATATCATATAAATAATGATATTATAACAATATAAATCACTTTTATTCATTAAGTTAATTTATATAATCATTCTTTAATGGATATTATATTAAACAAATTGCATCGCATTGTGGAGACGGTAGGTCTTACATATGCACGAGTGACGATATCTTTCCCATAAATTTTCTATGGTATTTATATGTATTGTGTATAATATTTAAGAATAAATATAATTTTACCTTTATAATGCATAATAATTATATCCATCATTTTACCCATCCAGGTAAGTTGGTGATGAATAGCATATTACACCACAACTTGAAGACGGTAAGACGTACGTTCACACGCTTGGTGATTTTATTTTTCTTTGGATGGATAGAAGGTTAAATATGGTTGTTTAATATTCATAATGACATATAATTATATAGGTTATAATGGTGTTATTATGTAATAATGAAACAAATGATGAAGAGAATATATAAGAAAGAACAAGTTTTATTAAATCGGTACAGAATATTACCTATTCATCGATATTCTCCCTCAAAATATCCTCTTATAGTGCTAGAGTTGGTCTTTTAAGAAGACATGAAAGATTATAATGTTTTTAAGAAGTTGAAAATGTAAATTTCCAGGGTATGGCCGAGATTGAAGGCTCAAAATACATTGAAAATTTGAGGGAGGAAGTGTGCTTCTATAATTGAGGTGAGGGCAACTTTTGGAAACCTAAAAAATATATTTATAATAAAATAAAACCCATCTTAAAACCTCACATGTTTCCTAATTTAGAATATTATATGAGATACACTTGAAACCCCAAAAAAATATTTATATGTTTCTCGATCAATTCAAACCATATATTTTCTATTTACCACGTACTGATTCTATTTCATTTTAACAAGGGTAACAAATATTTCAATATTAAACGGGTAAAATATTTACTTATTTGATGTCAATTTAATAATAAATAAAATATTATGAACATTATCACCCGTATAATAATTATTATATATATTTTTTTAAATAGGATTTAAGAATATTTAAAAAAAAACATTATTTTCCCAAAATATCTATTATGTCAATTTGGACACTATTAAATTCATGGATTTTTAAAAATATCAAGATAAAATTTTATCCTCTAAACAAATATTTTATCATATCCCTAAAAGGTAAAGTGAATCTAGAAAATTTATTGGATAAATTAAATATCCCATATTATAATTTTTTAATATTTTTAATAACATTTATTTGAAATTTCCCTTAATAAAATAACTACTACATCAATATTTTGTAATTATTTAATATACTTTTATGATGAATATAAATTAAAAAAAATATATTATTAAGATAAATTTACTATATTTTAGAAGAATACTTTTAGTTGATTTTTATCCTCTGTTAAATATTCCCTTAAAAATATTATATTTATTAGATTATGAATGTGACAACTTTAACACCACTTGAAATGAAATAATATAAGTATCAAAATATCTTATATAAGGCTCCAAATGGTCACCAAATCAACCCATGGATGAATATGGTCGATATATACTAGATCAATAAAATTTGGTAAAGTTTTATGGCCTTTTAATGGTTATTATTATTTTAATAATAAAATTATTGATTTATTTAATTAAATAATTTCTCCCCCATCCATATATAAATCATTTAGGTAATTATTTATATCCTAAAAATAACAAAAAATTGCCATGATAAATAAAAACATTTTATATTTCAAGTGAGTATTTATATTCTAATTTATCTTTTGTATAACCTTATTTTAAAAATGATATATTATTTAAAACATGAATGTGAAACCTTTAAAAATTCATTAAATACAATATTATAAATACCATTATATCTTTGAAATTGCACAAAAATGTCAAAAGTAAATCTATATTATGGAAATATGTTTACCAAGTTAAAATTTACCATTTATATTTTTTGATATCACCCATTTTTTTCATATGTGAACACATAAAAGATATTAAATGCAAGGAAAAGGATAGTGTGTATTTCTTTGATTTAAATATTATTTAAGTCACTTTCATGAAAAAGTGTCCATTAAATAACATAATTTCGATTCTAAAATCTTAATGGTATAATTTATTTCATCAAATAAATTTTTTTCATTTTTTAATCATTATAATATTTTTACTAAATTACCTAATTTACCCTTTACCGTGGTAACAAAATTTTACCGTGGTTATTATTCATATAGGAAAAAAATGACCTACATACCAAATTTGTACATTATAAATCCAAATTTTACATACATCTATCATAATTAAAATCACAAAAGTTGTATAATTAAATTTAAAATAATATCGGCAAACTGTCATGAAAAACAGTCTCTTGGTATAATTCCCCTTTTAAATGTAAAATGTTTTTATAATAAAATAGTGTAAAAAATCATTTTTACAAACCATAATTGGATAAAAATTAAATATTTAAAATTTAAAACAAATCCAAATCATAATTATTCTATGTAATGGCATTAAATGGAATAAATATTACAATAAAAATATATATTTTCATTATTCATCAAAAAATGAAACTTATATGAAAAACCCCAAAAATTCAACCAAACCTAATTTATATAATCCAAATTAAAAGGAAAAGTTTATTTTTAAAAATTTAACATAAAAAACTTTCAAAAAATACATTTAAAATTGGTTTTCCATAAAAAGGCTGCAAAAGTTCATTTTTTGAATAATACTTCTTTTATCTGAAAAATTGAATTTGTTCTTATATTATTTTCAAAAATATACATAATATGAATGTTAATGTTAAATAAAATTAAAAATGTTGTTAATACTATTCCTAATTACTAGTTTATATTCCAATAATGAATAATATTTTTATAATATATTTCTATTTAGAGAAATTCAGTATTGTGTACAATGCATGCTATCAAGGAAGGTCACTCTTGTATGTAATGCAAGAAAAGCTAGTGTTAAGTTTAGTACAAGATTCCTTGGTAATTGTGTATACAAAAATACAAAACATATTAATTTTATACATCACAGAAATCTATACTCATAATTGCGTGAAAATAAGTCTATCAAAAGAACTTGAAATTGTACGTAACACCAGCCAAGAATACTGTTCTGTATACTGCAAGCTAAAACGGCATTGTGTAGAATGTAAGATAATATTGTTGTATCATACCAAACAAGATATAAATTAAATTAAAAAATATATATCTCATAAATTCTCAAGTTGTTACATTCTAACCCCCTTAAAATGAATTTTACCCTTAAAATATGTCAGGGTTATAAAATGTTTACAAATTGAAAGCTTCTTTTATAGAAAACTACATCATAAAAAATAATACTAAATCTTCATTTACAAAAGTATAGTTGGAAACTAATGGTCACCCAAATTAACTCATCATTGGGTTTCCACATAGGAGGACATAGGTGGGATGTGAAAAGATGGATATGGAAGAGAAATCTATCCATCATGTTTTGATTGACAGATATATAGAATAAGGTTTGGATAATGTTTACTACTTGAAAGATGTAAATTTGCAATGATTTAAGGGACCATCTAATTCATCCGATAAGAAATTACTAAGATAACATTTTTTGTTTTCAAGATCCATTCCATAATTTTGTTGATTTTTTCATGAGAATAAATACTTACTTGATTTTTGTACAATCTAACACCCCAAGATTCCACGGTACGCTTCTCTTTGAATAACGTAGTAGTGTGTGTTGAACGCATCTTTGAGTTCTTACACACCACAACCAATCAAACTAGCTATTATGAATAGTAATACCCACTTTTTGAAATTTTTTAAAATTTATCATTCAAAATGGAATTCATTTTTGGATTCGAAATATCAAAATTATCTTTTCGTGAATTTTTTTGCATTTTTCTAAAAACATTCAATTTTGGATGAATAGTGAAAAACACCGAGTTATTGGTTAAAACTGAATTTTTAAAATTAGTTATTTTATTTAAATTTATTTTAGTTCCAAATAGATACATAATACCTATATAAATTCAATTTAATTCATTGGATTCAGTTTATAATAATTTTAGATATATAAAAATTTTATCGAACTTTTTACCGTCTTTTATCCACCTCCTAGGAGAATTTTCAAATTCACAGAAAACATAATTTTACCACTTTGGTGAGTGAAATTTCAAAAAATTCAAGAGACACAGTAAATATCAAGGGGTAAAATTTGGTTCAATAAGATAAAAATAATTTTTGGTGAATAGTAACTTTTTACTTTTATTTACCACGATTAAAAGAAAATAGGGTAATTAAGGGTAAATAGATATCATTATTACCCAAGAACATGTCTTAATTATATTGGATAAGTATAATTCAACCAAAAACAACCTTATTAATAACATATGAACCTCTTTGGTCTACATGGATTAGATTAGGACACTTATTATTATTTTATTTAAAGAATAGTTAAAAGAGTTAAAATCAAAGATTAATAACTTGAACATTTTTTATATAGGGATATACATAAGATTAATTAGACTATAAGTGATAATTTTAAAGATAAAAAGATTTCATACATAATGGTGTTTTATTTATAATTTTTAAAATTAAATAAAAAAAATTATTTATGACATAATGATGATGTAGTAATTACCGTACTAATGAAATATTAAAATAATTGATATTATAAATATCCATATAAATGTAATTTGAGACTTATTATTAATTAAACTAATTTTCTAGGTTACTGAGACATGGTAGGGTTGGTTAAATTTATTTTTTTCGAAGTAATATTGCTTATATAAATTTAGAAAAACCTAAATTCCAAATAGGGTCAAAATTGACATAAAATAGTTTTTAAAACAAATATTATATTATTAATGGATGTTATATTCATAAAAATATAAGGTTTAGAAAATGGAATTATATAATAATATGTGTATCATTACAGAAATACTAGGGGTTCTCTTGGATGTATATAGTATGTTTATTAACCATATAATATAAAAATACAAAGAGACATGGTAAATGTCAAACTATTTAACTAGGAGTTAAATCTAGAAGATAAAGTTAATATAGTGTCCCAAACCGGTCTAAAACCTATAGTTTGAGTGTTTATAGACCTATCAGAACCTTAGACGTTATATAATATACTTTGGAGCAATTAGAAACCGAAAATTATTTTATTATAAATTAATATTTCTAGCTTTTCCTAAGGTTCCCCTCAACCATCTTATAAAAGAGAACTCCGCCTTTCTCTCTAATTCACATCTTAAAAGCCATTTGGATCAGAAAAAATCTACCAAAATACCCTCTAAACTATCCTCCCTTCATCCTAGAGGCCTTCATTTAGTCAGAAAGCCATCCTATGGATCCCTTTTGATCAAATCAAAAGGAAGAACCCGAAGAAGAGGTAAATATTTCATCACCTCTTTCAAGTTCCATTCTTCTTCCACTTCCACATTCTTTGTTGTTTACATTCAAAATTAATAACTCCAGTATCTTCAATATACTAGGATTTTATTATAAATATTTTACAACCATATTCATTATTCTATCCATCCTTTTAATGACGTGTTACCAAACGTGCATACGTATGGCTTACTGTCTCCATGTCGTGGTGTAATTGTTATTCAATACATTATTATTTGGATGGGTATAATAATGATTTGTAGTTGATGTAAATACAAAATATATCATGATAATGATTTTGTATTTATAATATACCATCCAATTATATATTATTTTAATATCAAAAGAATGATATTGTCTCTCATTCGTACATACAGATTATCGTCTCCACGAACGCGATGAGATTCATTCCCCATCATATCCATTCAAGACTAATTTTCATTTGATGATTAAAAATAATGTTTAAAGACTTGATATCATTTTGGATATGAATAATATACAACCTATCCATAAAAAACACAACTAATGTATCAAAACATATAAAATAAAACGAGTAAGTGAACACCTGAAACGACGATAATACTGAAATATTATTAACAAAGCAATATTAGAAGATCATATATGATATCATATTTATGTATATGATTCTTGTATAATCTAATAACAATTATTTAACTATTATACCGGAGGTTAACCTACCCTCGACTAAGGAAAATTACAATGTAAGGGTTAATTTCGCAATCTCTTTATTATCCGAGGTTATTTATACGTAATTATCTACTGGGACCTCTTTATCATCCACATCCATGTTTCTTAAAAATGTATTTCAAAACATTATTAATAAGTTATAGACTATGGGTAAAAGTCATTTACAACCTTGTTTGACATTTCATAAGATGTTAATGAAGAAATCATTCTGTCATTTTTCAAACAAGGTCCTTTTTAACCTTTTCGACAAAATTAAGGTAAGAATGTTTTTTTGGAACATATATGGTGGGTGAGGATATTTTCCGCCATTATAAGATGGTCTATGAATCCCTTACAAGATTATGAGAATATTTTCAGAATAAATGTTTCCTTTATAATTATGTGTCTCTTAAATTATTTCAAAATATAAAGATATATTTCTCAAAAAGAATGCTTTTATTTAATTTATCTCGACATCCATTGATGGATTGTAAGATTATTGAAGTTGATTTATTATGATACCAAACTTCCTTATTGTATTAATGGGTTTCTGATATGTTTGACTGTGGATGTTTTATTTCATACCATTCATGGTTTATTAATAATGTATTGACATTTTCTATGTTAGTTTTAATATGAATGATTATATAATGGAGTCCAGTTACAGAGGCTCTCTGCGATGCAGTTCGGTTACAGAGGCTCTCCAGGATGGAGTCCAGTTACATAGGCTCTTCAGGATAGAGTTCGATTACAGAGGCTCTCCCAGTCTGGGTCCAGATACAGTTATCCCCTAGGTCCTGGCCCAAGTCCTTGACATAGAAATTAGAGTCTGACATTATTCCTTCTATCACTATGAATGTGGTTATTGATATTGTATGTGATTATTTGACTAGTATAATATCCTTGTGAGTAATTAAAAGGAATTATTTTATTTTATCTATTCCATATTATTTTGAAGTTCAAGTTTAAAAGGATTTTTTTGGTTATACATTTCCATAAATGTATATTCTTATTTATGAATGTTTCTTCTATATTGTTATCCTTACTAAGCATCTGAGCTCACCCCATTCTATGTTTTATTTTTCCTAGGATGTAAATAATTATATTATGACTGACCTATAGGTATAGTCTATGGGATCTCATTTTTTTCTTTGGAAACAATTTTTTTGTACTTTTCCATTTTATGATGTAATGAAAACATTATGAATGTATCTAGTGTTTCCAAGGCTAGTAAACTAATCGTTTTTTCGAGACATGATCTTTTGTGATCATTAAAATGTTTTTTAATAATGCACCGACTTTGAGTAACTGTGGTTCGGGAATTATAGTTGGTATCAGAGGAAGTTTAGTACAACCCTTTGAAACTAGATTATGATAAACTCTGATTAGAGTAAATTACCCTAAGATAGACTTCGAGGAGTAGTATACAAAAACTTCCTAAAATGTTGGTAATGTAGAGATTTTGTGATTTTTCTGAGCAACACATCCCTGTCAACATACGAGAAGGTAGAGGTAGCTCTGGCACAGATGTGTACCAAGGGGTAAAACCTAAGAACAACACTTTGATCTAGACTCGAATGGGAACTGGTGCATGACAACGGGCATTGCTGCACTCTTTGTTAGGACACTCTCATGTGATATTCTTAGGATAATTCTCATTTTCTTTACAAACCATTATAATGGTTTTATGAGTATATACTTCCTCAAATAAAACCTTTTTATGATTATGGATTATATTCATAAACTGTTCAATTTATGTTAAGTTTTTTTCTAGTTTTGAATTATTTATTTTAGTTCATAAACTAATCTAGTTTATTACATTGTTCATAAGTGCCACCTAGTGGAAGGAATGGAAACCATATCAATGAACGTAATTTGTGAATGGATTTACCTCCTACTCAGGATAATTATATTGGATCTGGTGATACAACTGGTGCAGATCAGCTTATCACCATAATGGGACAACTCACTCAGGTTATGAATAATTACCTGACCCGTATGGATCACCCTGATATACTGTGTGGAGGATCAATGTTAGATCACTTCATGAGGCAATAACCACCAAAATTAAATGGGGGTAAAAATCCACTAGTTGCTGTGAAATGGATAAATTCCTTAGAGAAAATATTCCATGCCTAGGGATGTGTAGAAAGGAAAATATTTTTCCTGGCAGTTTACCGCCTCACTGGAGATACTGATCAATGGTGGTCATTGATTCAAAAAAAAGGAAGATGATGAAGTATCAAATATAGAATTGAGGGAGTTTAAAGAAATTTTCTTATAAAAATACTTTCCTCGTGACCATCGAGAAAATATGGAAAGGTAATTTCATAGTCTGAGGAAAAAGGAGGATGAGAATGTCACAAAGAATGAGGATAATTGTACAACGTTAGCAAGGCATGCTGCTGATTATATATGTAACCCAAGAAGTTATATTGATCATTTCTTTGATGGGTTAAAAACTTTTCTCCATCGAGCATTAGTCTCACAATCCTTCTTGTCATACGAAGATATTGTCTCATGTGCTATGAAGACAGAATATGAATTCTCAAAGTCTAAGGACCTTAATTAAAAGAAAGAGAATAAGAGATATACTAATCACTATAGAGATGGAAATAATGGCAAGGAGGGAAAAGTTGAATATCCATCCTATAGTAAATGTTGGAAGAAACACCCTGGTACTTTATTTAAGGGAATGGAAGTCTGTTACAAGTGTGGTGAAAATTGCCACCAAACTCATGGTTGAATGGGGAAGAAAGAAGCTACCGATATTCACTGCTACAATTATAGGGAGATGGGAAATTATGAAAATGAATTCCATAAGCATCAAGGGAACTTACCTCAGAAGAGGCCAAGGGATCAATTCCAAGCTAATGCGATCAATAATGCTGAGGTTGAAGCTCCGAAATACGTGGTGGAAGGTAATATAATGTTTTCCTCGAGTTTATCCAATGCTTTATTTGATTCTGGATCATCGCATTGTTTCATATATTCCCAGTTTTCTAAGAAAATTAGATATTTCAAAATTGATTTAACAAGGGATTTGTCAGTCAAATGTCCTAAGAGAAGAATCATTGCAACAATGTTTTGTGAATCAGTTCCCATTAAGGCATATAAATGTTATTTATCTCTTGATCTCATCGTCATACCCATGATAGAATTTGATATAATCCTCAGTATGGATTGTCATTCGGACCATGATGCAAAAATTTATTGTAAGAAGAAGGAGGTTAGAATTTCTGATGATGATAAAGAGTACCTTATCTCTAGAGCAAAAATGTCACCACCAAATTCTAATCTAGATCCACCCCCAGTAGCTCAACTAAATTCAATTATTGGGGAGGAAGGGAATGAAATAACTGTGGGTGAGTAAAGGAATGTTTTAATATAAGATGTACCTATTGTGCAAGAATATGTTGATATTTTCTAGAGGATTTACATGGACATCCTCTAGAACGAGAAATTGAGTTTTCCATTCACTTAATTCTTGGTTCAAAGCCCATATCCAAGACCCCTTATAGAATGGCCACTTTGGAATTAGTGGAACAAAAGAAACAACTAGAGGAATTGATTAATAAGGTATTTATTTGCCCTAATTTTTCTCCATGGGTAGACCCTTTTCTTTTTGTTAAGAATAAAGATAGATCTATGAGGTTCTGCATTGACTACAGGGAGATCAATTACATACCAATAAAGAACAAGTATCCCCTACCTCTCATTGATGATTTATTTGACCAACTTCTTGGATCTAAATACTATTCAAATATTGACCCTCAATCCGGATATCATCAGTTGTGTGTAAATAAGGAAGACATTATGGAAACAACATTTCGAACTAGGTACAGGCAATATGTGTTTAGAGTAATGCCTTTTGGATTGACTAATGCAGCCTCTTTATTCATGGATCTAATGAATATAGTTTTCAAGGAATATCTCGATGATCTTTTGGTTGTATTTATTGATGATATCTTGGTATATTCCAAAATCTATGAAGATCATTAAAATCACTTATGCATTATCTGAAAGGCACTTTGAAGAAATGAATTATTTGGTATGTTTAGAAAGTGTGAATTCGGGCTTCAAGAGATTTCTTTTCATGGCCATATTGTCTCTAAGGATGGAATCTTAGTTGATCCTTCTAATATAAAATCAATAATAAAATTGCCAACACCAATGAGTATAACCAAGGTACGCCGTTTTATTGGTTTAGCAAGTTATTATCGACATTTTGTCCAGAATTTTGCCCGATTGGCTAACCCATTAACGAAGCTCACACCTAAAGGGGTTAAATTTGATTGGAAAAAAGAGTGTGAAAAATGTTTCGAAGAACTAAAAATAAGATTAGTCAATGATTCTATCTTGACTCTACCATTGGGAAATGATGGGTTTTTAATTTATAGTGATGCTTCAAAAAAGGACTTGGTTGTGACCTTATGTAGAATGATTGGGTTTTTGCCTATGCATCAAGACAGCTAAAAATTAATCAGAAAAATTACCCCACTCATGATCTTGAGTTAGTAGTTGTAATATTTTCTTTGAAGATATGGAGAAATTATCTCTATGGTAAAAAATATGAGATATATACCGATCACAAGAGTTTGAAGTATATTTTCTCATAGAAGGAACTCAACATGAGGCAAAGGAGATGGCTTGAACTACTCAAGCATTATGATTACACCATACACTACCACCCAGGGAAGGAAAATAAGGTGTCAAGTGATTGGAGCAGAAATGATCATGGAATTTTGTATAAAATGAGAATGGAAGGGGATCCTATTTTCATGGATCTAGTGAAGATGGATATGGTAATTTCCATGGAAGGTGAAACATCAATACTTTTTAAAATGGATGCCAAACCATCCTTACTAAAAAGGATAAAGAGTTCTCAAACTTTGGATGAAGAGATTTAAAAGAATATTAAAGTTGTGAATGATGGTAGATTGAGTGACTTTGTGTGTGAATATGGAATTTTGAAATTTTGGAAGAGACTATGTGTTCTCGACGTACCTGATCTAAAAGGGAATTGTTGGATGATTCTTATAGTTCCAACTTCTCTATACACCCTAGGAGCACCAAAATGTATAGATTTTTTAAGGAACATTTTTGGTTGGATAACATGAAGAGGGGGATTTCTGATTTTGTGTCAATATTTATGGTTTGTCAACAAGTGAAATCTAGAAGGCAACAGCCTGCGGGAGTTACGCAACCTATTCCCATACATGAGTGGAAATGGGATAATATTATGATGGACTTTTTCATGGGACTACCAAAGACTCCTAGAAGGAATGATGCAATATGGGTTATTGTTTATCGTCTTATCAAGTCAGCACATTTTCTTGCTGTAAGAGAAGATCTACCACTTGAACATCTAGAAAGATTATATATAATGATATTTTAAGTCTTCATGAAGTATAACTATCAATTGTTTCTGATTGTGATCCCCATTTTACTTCATGATTCTGCAAAAGTCTTAAGAAATCCCTAGATACTGAACTTGTTTTGAGTACTTCCTACCACCCTCAAACAGATGGACAATCAGAACGAACTATTCAAACCTTATAAGACATGTTGAGATCCTAATCTCTTGACTTTGGGGGTATGCGAGATCAATATTTATCATTGGTAGAATTTTTCTATAATAATATCTTTTATTCAAGTATTCATATGGCACCATATGAAGCATTAAACAGAAAGAGATGTCGCACACCAACTTGTTGGGATGATGTTGGTGAAAGAAAACTTGTAGGACTAAAACTGGTGGAGGAAATGATGGAAAAGTTGAAGGTAATCCAAAACCACATCAAAGCAGCTCAAAGTAGGCAAAAGAGCTATGCCGATAACTGAAGGAAGGATTTGGAATTTCAAATAGGAGATCATGTTTTCTTGAAGGTATCTCCATGGAAGGGTGTTATATGTTTCTGTAAGAAGGGTAAATTGAGTCCTAGGTACACTAGACCTTTCAAAATTCTAGAACAAATTGGGGTTATAGCTTACCATTTGGAAATGCCGCCAAGTCTCTCCAAAGATCAGGATGTGTTCCACGTATCACTGTTGAGAAAATACATGCCTGACCAAACACATGTACTCACCTATGAGGAATTTGAACTGGAACCTGATCTGTCTAATTGTGAAGAACCCGTCAGGATTCTTGATACAAGAGAACAAGTGTTGAGAAATCGGACCAGTCGTCTGGTAAAAGTACTATGGAGAAACTATAAGACAGAAGAGCCAACGTGGGAACCCGAGGAACTTATGATGAAGAAGAACCCGAGCCTTTTGACACAGTAATATTCTAGAAATTTTTCGGATGAAATTATTTGAAATAGGGTAGAATGTAACACCCTAAACATCCAAGGTACTCTTTTTTTGAATAATGCAGTAGTGTTTTTTGTACGCAACTTCGAGTTCTAACACACCACAACCAATCAAACTAGCTGTTATGAATCATAATACCCACTCTTTCAAATTTTATAAATTTTATCTTTCAAAATGGACTTTATTTTTGGATTCAGAATATCGAAATTAGATTAGGGTTAATTTTTGGTATTTTTCTGAAAACTTTCAAATTTTGATGAATAGTGAAAAACACTGAGTTATTGGTTAAAACCAAATTTTTATTTAAATAATTATATATTTTATTTAAATTTATTTTATGTCAAAATAGATACATATTACCTATAAAAATTCAAAGTAATTCATTGGAGTTAGTTTACTATAATTTTAGATATATAAAAATTTTATCGAACTT
This sequence comes from Viscum album, assembly GCA_963277665.1. NCBI lineage: Eukaryota > Viridiplantae > Streptophyta > Magnoliopsida > Santalales > Viscaceae > Viscum > Viscum album. The sequence goes on from OY728120.1 coordinate 1,914,593,890, forward strand.
TTCATCGTCTTTTACCCATCTCTTGAAGGAATTTGAAAATTAACATAAAACTTAATTTTTACACATCTGTGAGTGGAATTTTCAAAAGACAAGAGACACGATTAATATCAAGGAGTAAAATTTTGTTCAATAAGATAAAAATAATTTTTGGTGCGTAGAAACTTTTTACTTTTATTTACCACGGTTAAAAGTAAAGAGGGTAATTTATGGTAAAAATGATATTATTATTACCCTAACACATGTCATAATTCTATCGGATATGTATAATTATACCAAAAAAATTAGGAATAAAATATGAACCACTTTGGTCCACATGGATTAGATTAGTACAATTATTATTATTTTATTTAAAGAAGAGTTAAAACAGTTAAAATCAATGTTTAATAACTGAAACATTATTAATATATTGTTATATATAAGTTAAATTAGAAAAAAATATATTCATTAGAAATATAAAAATATTTCATATAAAATGGTATTTTATTTATAATTTTTAGTAATTAAATATATAAATTTATTTATGACACAATGATGATCCAATAATTACCGTATTAATGAAATATTAAAATAATTAATATTATAAATATCCAAATAAATGTAATTTGTGTCTTTTTATGAAACAAAATAATTTTATAGGTTAATATGACATGTTAGGGTTTGTTAGATGAATTATGTTCAAAGTAATAATACTGTTATAAATTTAGAAAAAACAAAATACGAAATAGTGTCAAAATTGACATAAAATAGTTTTTAAATAAAATATTATATTATTAATTGATATTCTATTCCTAAAAATCTAAGCATCGACCAAAGGACTTATATAACGATAGGTGTATCATTAATGAACCACTTGGAATTCACTTGGAAGTATATAGTATGTTTATTAAGAATATTATATAAAAATACAAAGAGACATAGTAAATGCCAAACTATTTAACTAAGAGTTAAATCTAAAAAAAAGTTATTATTGTGACCCAAACCTGCCTAAAACCTATTGGTTGATTGATTTTCGACCCATCTCCACCTTATTATTTAAATAATTCACTTTAAATCCCTTAGAAACTGAATATTATTTTATTATAAAATAATATTTCTAGATTTTCCTAAGGTGCCCCTCACCCCTCTTATAAAAGGGACCTCCCCCTTTCTCTCTAATTCACTTCATCAAAGCCATTTGGCTTGGCCAAAATCTTCCCATATACACTCTTAACTATCCTCCCTTCATCATAGAGGCCTTTATTTAGTCATAAATCCATCCTAAGAATCCCATTTGATCAAATCAAAAAGAAAGAACCAAAAGAAGAGGTTAATATTTCACCACCTCTTTTCTGTTCCATTCTTCTTCCACTTCCTCTTTCTTTGTTGTTTCCATTATGAAATAATAACACCAATATCATCTATGTACTATGATTTTATTATAAATATGGTAAAACCATATTCATTATTCTATCCATCCTTTGAATGAAATGTCACCATACGTGCGTACGTACGGATTACCATCTCCACGTTGTGGTATAATTGTAATTCAGTACATTATTATTTGGATGGGTATAATAAAAATTTATAATTGATGTAAATAATAATTATAACATGGTAATGATTATGTATATATAATATACCATCAAATTATATATTATATTAATACCAAATAAATGATATTTTCGCTCGTGCATACGTATGGATTACCGTCTGCATGAACGCGATGAAATTCATTCCCCATCGTATCCATTCAAGACTAATTTTCATTTGATAATTAAAAATAAGTTTTTAAGAATTGATATCATTCTGGATATGAATAATATATAATCTATCCATAGAAAACACGGCTTATGTAACAAAACATATAAAAGAAAATGAGTAAGTGAACACTCGAAATGACGATAATACTAAAATATTGTTAACAAAGAAATATTATAAATCATATATGATATCATATTTATGTATATGATTCATTAATAATTTAATAACAATGATTTAACTATTATATAGGAGTTTAACCTATCCTCTATGAAGTTAAAGTACAAGGTAAGGTTTAATTTCACAATCTCTTTATTATCCGAGGTTGTTTATACGTAATTATCTACTAGGACCTCTTTATCATAAACATCCATGTTTATTAAAAATGTATTTCAAAACCTTATTACTATTTTACAGACTAAGGGTTAATGTCATTTATACCCTTTTTTGTCTTTTTATAATAAATTTATAAAGGAATCTTTCTTTCGTTTTCCAATCAATGTCCTTTTTTACCTTTTCAACAAAATTAAGGTAAGAATGTATTTTTTTAACATATCCGGCGGGTGCGGCTATTTTCCGACATTATAAAATCATTGAAGCTTCCCTTACAAGCTTATAAGAATATTTTCAAAATAAATTTTTCCATTATAATTATGTGAATCTTAAATGATTTTAAAATAGAAAGTTATATTTCTCAAAAAAAATGTTTTCATTTCATCTATGTAAATACCCTTTGATGAATGGTAAGATTATTTGATGTTGATTTATTATGATTCCAAAATTCCAAATTGTATTGATGGTTTTGTGATATGTTTCACTATGGATGTGTTATTTCATACAATTCATGGTTTATGTATAATGTATTGAAATTTTTTATACTAGTTTTAATATGAATTTCTATGTTATATTTCAACCTGTTTTTGAGGATGAATGTTTTGGACTAGTATGTTCTGGGTTGGGGACCAGTAAAAGTAAGCCCTCTAAGATGGGGTCCAGTTACAGCAGAACATCCGGGGTGGATTCCAATTATAGAGGTTGTCCAGGATGGAGTCCGATTACAGTGGATCTTCGGGTTGGAGTCCGGTTACAGAGTCTCTCCGGGACGGAGTCCGGTTACAGAGCCTCTTCGGGTTTGGGTCCGGTTATAGTTAGCCCCTAGGTCCTGGCATGATCCCTTGACACACAAATTAGAGTCCGACATTATGCATTCCATCCTTATGAAAGTGGCTATTGATATTAGATGTGATTATTCGACTTGTAGAATATCCATGTGAGTAAGTAACTGAAATTATTTAATTTAAACTTTGCCATATTATGCTAATGTTCAAGTTTAAAAGGATTTTGTTTTAGATATAAATTGCCTTAAATGTTTATACTTATTTATGAAAGTTTCTACTATATTGTTATCCTTACTGAGCATCTGATATCACCCCTTTTTTTCCAAGATGTGAAGAAGTATATTATGACTGACCCGCAGGGATATTCTATGGGATCTTAGTGTTCTCATTGGAAACAATGTTATTGTTATTTTCCATTTTATGATGTAATGAAAACCTTATGAATGTATCTAGTTTTTCCAAGGCTACTAAACTAATCAGTCTTTCTAGACTTGATCTTTTGTGATCATTCCAATGTTATGTAATAAGACACTGACTCTGGGTAACTTGGTTCGGGGCATTACATACAATCTCACCATTGTTATGCTTTAATAAATTTCCACTTGATCTCTTATTTAATGAAATGAAGTTGAATTTGTCATTCGTGAAGTGTTAGTAGATCATGAGATAGAATGATAGTTCATTCCATCAATCTCCAAAAAAAATTGTTAGAAGAGGTCATAAAATATGTATAATTACACTTATAGAGAGATTATACATTAATCAGACGAAATTATCTAAAATAAAACTTATACACTCCATAAATGGATAATATTAAAATCCTTCCAAAAACTAAAAATATAAATCTTAAAAATATGTTAACTAAATAGACATAACATTTTTCTCCCCTATCTCATTTGGAATTTCATGGCTGTCACATTCCAAAAATTTTAATACCATAATCATGTATTATCATGAATCATAATAATAACTTGAATTACCTTAGAACATTAGAGAAAACATGCATTCTGTCAAAATTAACTATTTCCACACACCCAAAAAAATTATATATTCTCAATCCACAATATCAATGTGTCATTATATAATTCATGACCTCAATAATACTATCAAACATCTAATTATTTTCTTATCCGTTTATTATGTGCATATCCCGGTCTTTTCAAAAATATTTCAATCACTTTTCATGGTTATCGGTACGATTTAATTATGGAAACCCATAACGGACTAATAAAAAGTTATTCCAATATTCCATAATATTATAAATGATGTTCCACAACACTATTTTGGAATACCATTACATAAACACTTAATCATCCCACCACTTTATTTTCACACTCAACATTTCAAAGAATGATCTCACGTGACTTCCCTTTATTGTTTTCCTTAAGGGGTTTCTAACTTAGATCGTCATTTACTCCTTGATTAGGGAATTGGTTATCATAATTCCACGTTTATTTTCAATTGTAGAATTGAAGTGTTGTTGCTGTTTTCTCTATAGAATTTTCCCTATTCACATCATTAGCAGCCTTTTTCCCATTACTTCAGTATTCAACTGCTTCATGAAATTATTTTACAAACATGAAAGATTTTATATTCCCTTTATGTCAATCTGCACAATTCTTTTTTCCGCACTTTGAGTATATGGAAACATTCATCTACATTTCACAATAGTTTTGTGATTTTCTATTGAACTCAATCTTTGGTTTCTTACCTAAACAATGAGATGGATATGTTACACCAACTTCTAGATCTACCTTTATAGAACAATGCATAATCTCTTCATAGATACTAAAGTATCTTATCGATAATGTACTTCGAAGTCATTGTTTTAATACACTAATGGATTGATAAACATTACATTCATGTTGGATGATAAATCCAGAAAAATACCTTAAATGTCTTGTAAAATTCTCATCGTACAAACTAATAGATTCAACAACTATTTGATTAAGCTCAAGGAACTCATTTTCCATCTTTTTTCGAAGAATAAAAGGAATGTATTTATTGATTAAAATGTTCCTAAACTCATCCAATTCAATGGATTCAACTTCATCTTAATGCCTTTTATTCCTAATTAGAGTCCACCACTAGTCTTCTTCATCTTTTAAATGTTAAATGTCCAAAATCAATTTTTTATGTTCTGAATATTTAAGGATGGAAAATAAATTTTCAATGCTGTTAGTCCATTGCTCAGAAAAAAGTGGATTAGAAAACCTACTAAAATAATATGTATGTTGTCTCATGAAGGACTTAATAGAATTTAGTTCCCTTCTATGCTCATTTGAAATTCAATAAAGATTCTGATATTGTGTTATTATTGTAATAAGTCTTTTCATTTCATCTCCAATAACATTTCGTTGTTCATGAGGAAACGAATAGAATTTCTTTGTGAATTTTTCTTTAAAAAGGTTTTTTTGTTCCATCCATTGCCTAAAACCCAAAAAGAATTGTGTGAAAGGAAAAATCATACTAGGAACATAGCATAATCAAGTGGGATAACTTTCAATATCTAATATTTTAGGTTTATTCCAAGGTTATTCATGATCATTACTGTATATAAAAACCCTTCTCTTTGTTATAAATAGAAACATGATTTATTTCATAAACTATTCACTTGTTACAACATTGAAGATATAATGTTCTAGTGTATATTTGGTTTAGGAACATTATATAACAACATAAAATAAAAAAAACACAACATCATTATTGAAAAATTCATTTACATAACCACAAAATTCACTCACACATAGCATTGCATGGGATAACCAGAGGACATACATGTGAAGAGGGTGAGCTTTAAAGTCCACTAAGGGGGTAAACAAGGAGTAACATGAAGAATATATTACATGTTAGAAAATTGGAATATTAATGGAGCATAAAATAACATGATCATAAAGGCGTGATTTAGAATGATTATCATAACTTGGAAATTTGGAAACATCACTTAACATGGAATTAGCATGAGCTAAGGCTCATTTCCCATAGAGCATGAGTAAACCATAATTGAACTTGAATTAGTACGATTAAATCCTCATTTCAAAAGAATTTGCATGCATAAATCCATATTTCACTTGATGTATCATGATACTAATATTTACCCCATGCATTGGAGTGTATCAAGGTGCACCCTTCTAAAACATTTCATTTCACGCATAAGTGTGCCACAAGATCATACAACATGGATTAATAAAAAATCATAATTTATTCCATGATTAAGGAATGTGGAATTACTATGTGAAACACTTCCATCAATAAGTACATGTGTATAATGGTTAACACCTTTGATAGAGAAATGGGCATGGTATTCACTACACAATAATTTTGGTGTGGAAAATTGCGGTGAAATTTCGACAACATAACGAAATGACATAAGCATTCATAAAAACGATTGATGATAGAGAAAGTAGTGTCTGGTCATATATACATGAAATGGATAGTAAAGTGGTAATATGGATACATATCACAACATAGGTAATGGAATTTTGATTCATAATACCAAATAATTTCCTGAATATAAATGTGGAAAGAGAAATTCCATACGGAATTTCAGCATGGTAACAGGTATACATGGATGGCACCAAAGAATGAAAAATGGGTCTCTCATACATCAAACATAAAGAGGATAGTATAGGGGATGTGAGAAATCATACCCCAGCATTTATAATTTAAAATAAAATGGCATAACAATACTAAAAAACATTGATAAATTGGGAATGGAAGGAATCCCTTACATGGTACTGTGATCCCAAAGGCATGGGAGAGGCTTGAGAAAGGCTTCTTAGAAGCTTCGGGTGCCTTGGGAGGATTCTAGAGAGAGGTGTAAAAGTTTGGACGAACTCTAAAGTCATTGAGGTAATATTAAGTGGAATCTTGGGATTGTTTATATAGGAAAAGATATAGAATTCTTTATTATTTAGGTTCGGGACACCACACATTAAATAAATCAACACCATAAACTAGCCCATTTTTTTCAATTGTTTTTTCAAAAGGGAAGTAGAAAAAAATATTTTATAAGCCCAATGGCCAAACATCATTAAAATTATATGGTTTCTTATGTAGTGGTGAGTCCCACTCTCAAGGAAATCAATATAAAAATCTATAAGATTTTATAAGTATTGGATGGTCCACTTAGGATTTGTAAAATAAATAAAAAAACTAAATTCACATTATTTTATGGTAGAACATATATTGTCTGAAATATAAATTTATAGTATCTTATTACATCACTATTGGGTCATTATGAAGTCATAAAACACATTATATATTTAAACGGTATTTAATTTTTACCCAAAAATTCCACTATCTCAGAAAATTATGTAAAAATCACTGTTGGATGATTTATAATTATCGATTCCAGAAATAATATTAATTTTATCTAAATAATTTTCTAAATATGTAAATTTTTACTTTTAAAATATAAACCAACATTTATTAAAAATTCATGGGTTTTGACAAAAATAGCTTTCAAACCTTAATTAAAATTACAATGGTATTCATAAAAATTACACAAACATTTATACATAATAAAAAGTAATTTAATAATAATAATATTTTATTAAAATATTATTAGATTCAAAATTCCATTAACTTGTCAAAATATATTAATAGTTGAATATTAACAAAAAATACTATTTGTTTTTTAAAAACTATTTACAAAGTAACAATAATAAAATGAATTTATATTCATTATTATATATAGAAATAATTAACATAATAGTAGTGCTAAGGCCTTATTATACAACACCTTATAACACTTACATAAGACCGAAGGGTATGTTGTGCGATGGTCACATACTCTTGGGGTGGCTCCGATAACATCGCTTTGGTGGTAATCTCAATCAACTTCCCCCGAATGGCCTGAAGGCCTTATTTTTTTATTATGGATAATCCAAATTTTAAGGGTTTAAAGGGAACCCATACCTAACCCGTAGGCCCAAGGCACAAGCCCCGAAAAACCCACAATACGTTACCCGAAGGCCCAGAGGCATACCATGCCCAATACATGACCTGTAGGCCCATCCCACTTGAAACCCCCCCTAGCTTTCTGTTTCATTGATCACCTAGCTCCCCACCTTGCATTGCTAATCGGCTAGCATTTCCCGGTACAAACATGTGGTTTTTCAGCGACACTATGATGGGGTGGGGGGGAATTGTCTTATTTCATAGAACTTTTTCTCTATGATCTAACATCTTCAATAGTTTATCCTCATATGAAATATCATCCTCTAACTATACTACCTCTAAAGAGAGTTCATGTGAAGGGTCTAGTATGTACACACATAAGAGGGATACATGAAAGAAATCATGTACTTTGGCCATGGTAGGTGGAAGTGTGGGTCGATAGGCCATAGCCCCAACACGATCAAGAATCTCTAAGTGGCTGATATACCTAGGACATAATTTCCCTTTATTTCCAAACCTCATGAACTTATTCCCTGGATATATGTCTAGAAATGCCATGTCTCCAACATTGATATCAAGGTCCCGTCAATGGTTATCTTCACAAAACTTTTGTTGACTCTGGGATTCCTTTATATGTTGGTTTTCACCTACTCCCCAATTTCTTAGACCATTTCAGGTCCTAGCAGCATAGGCTCACCAACTTAATCCCAACACTCCTGTGTTCTGAAACTTTTCACATAAAGGGCGTCCTATGGTGTTATTCAGATTCTTGAGTGGAAACTATTATTGTATGATAATTCAACCAGTGGAAAATGTTGGTCCCATCCTGCTTTTAATTCCATAGAACAGGATCTTAACATATCTTCCAGTGTCTGAATAGTTCTCTCAGATTGGCCATCATTTTGAGGATGATAGGCCGTAATGAAGTTCATTTCAGTGCTTAGGGCATGTTGGATACTTTTCCAGAACCTCGAGGTTAATCTAGGATCTCGATCAGATACAATAGATAGTGGTACTCTATTCAGCCTTACCGCTTCTTTAATGTAAATATTTGCAAGTTGATCCTATGAGAAGTCTTCTTGAATTGTGATAAAGTGAGATGTATTCGTAAGATGATCCACAATGACCCATATAGGATTGTCTCCTCTGGATGTCCTTGGATGTCCAGTGACAAAGTCCATGGTATTGTTGTACCACATCCATATTGGTATGGGTAGTGGTTGCATTATCCCCTTATACATTTTCCTCAAATCCCTCACTTGCAAACATACTAGGAACATTGATGTATATTCACTTGTCTCCCTTTTAATATTGTCCCACCAAATGTTTTCTCATAGATCATGATACATTATTGTTCTCCCCAGTTAAATAGAGAAGGTTGAGCTTTGTCTGTTTTTTAGAATCTTATTCTTTATATCTGGATCGGATGGTACGCATAATCATGACCAAAATCTCAAAATTCCATCCTTTTCAACCAAGAAATCGAAGGGTATTCCATTTTTGATAACTTCCTCCTTTTTCATAATTTCCACATCCTTTCATTAAGCATCCTTTATTTTCTCCACGAGGAATGGTTGAGAAATCATTTGAGAATGTATTGATGGGGTTCTTACATAAATGATTCCCATTTCCATCCTCTAAAAATATAAGAAGATTGGATCCTATTCAATTATCTTCATTGATAACTATGCAGGATCCCTTCTACATAGGGAATCTACCACCATGTTTTCCTTGCTGGGATGCTAGTGGATTGAGCAGTCATTATCATTGATGAGTAATATCCATCTTTGTAGGTGCATATTAATACCTTTTTGTATGAATATATATTTAAGGCTCTTTTTATCAGTATATATCTCACACATATGCCCATAGAGATAATTCTATCAGATTTTTAATGTAATGATCCTATACAGAAACTCTAGATCTTGCATGGGATATTTTTTCTCATATATTTTCATCTGCCTTGAATCATAGGCTATTACTTTATCGATCTCCATTAACACACAACCCAAGAAATTATTTTAGGAATCACTAAATACCACAAAAATATCTCCACGTGTGGTAAATGTGAGCACGGGCATAGTGATAATCCTCATTTTCAAATCCATGAAGATTTCTTCGCATTCACCACTCTATGAAATTTTTACTCCCTTATGAGTTAGCATTGTAACAGGGTTTGACAATCGTGATAAATTCCTCACAAGTTGGCAGTAAAATCCAGTTAACCCCAAGAAGCTACAAATATTTATTTCTGATATTGGCCTCAACCATCCCTCAATTGCAGTTGTCTTGGAGGGATCCAATTATATCCTATTTCTTGTGATGATATGACCCAATAATGATACCTCCTCCAACCAAAACTCACACATTCAATACTTTTCAGAGAGATTCTTCGTTCGCATGGTCTCTAGTATATTAATTAGATGCTCCTCATGATCCTCCTTTTTTTAGAGTATATTAGAATGTCATCTATAAAGAATACAAAAAAATTTGTAAAGTTAATTTATAAGGACTCTATTCGTCATGTCAATTAAGATTGATGAAGAATTGGTGAGTCCTAAAGGCATTACTATGAATTCATAGTTCATGTACCTTGTACAAAAAGCAGTCTTGGTGATATCCTCATTTTTCACCCTTACATGGAAATTCATGACTGTAGATCCACCTTGGAGAAGTATTTTTCTCCACATAGCTAATATAACAAGTCATCAATTTGAGGTATAGCATAATTTTTCTTTATCATGTTTTAGTTGATCTCGCGATAATCAAGGAAAAGGCACATTGACCCATCCTTCTTCATGATGAAGAGGACTAGAGCACCCCCTGGTGATGCACATGGGCATATAAACCTTGTATCTATATTCTCCTGTAGTTTTTTCTTCAGCTCCTCGAGCTCTATAATATCCATTCTATATGAATACTTAAATATTGTAAACACCCTAGTTATATGTTCATTTGATAATTCAACACCTCTTCTAGGAGGAAGACCGAGAAATTCCTTGTGAAACACTTCTGTGGATTTCCTCAAACTAGGAATGTCTTCAAGGATAGTTTCTTCCTCAGACCCAATCTTCTCATCTAGATACGCATTCTCATAGGGTAGTAATATCCAATCTTGATTTGATGGTGCTAAAGAAGATTCATCTCCCTTCATTCACTTGTATAGAATCGGGGTTCAATTCTCTATATAGAGAGTGATTTCCCTCTCACAACATTTTATGTTGGTTCTATATAAGGAAAGCCAATCCATGTCGAGAATTGCATCAAATTATACTAGAGGGATTATGATGAGGTTCTCTAGGAAATTTATTCATCAAATTATGATAGGGGAGGAGTTATATTCATGTTATGGAATGATTTTCCCATTTTCAAAACGCACCAACATCTTTACATCCCTAATTTGTGGCGGTATTAGGATTGTTCTACTAAACATTTATGATATAAAGTATTACATAGAACTAGAATAAAGAAGTATGTTCACTATTGATGAATTAATAACTAGTGTACCTATCTCAACCTTGTTGTCGGGGATCACATTGGTGGTAGAGATGGAAAAAGCTCACCCTTTCTGCCTTGGAGGTTGTTGGATGCCTTTGAAAACCCTTGGCTTAGGGAACTGATTTGCAAGGTTCCTTGGTTCTTGGTACTTAAAGAAATGAACAAATTTTTGAGGTTTGAACGAAGCATTCCTCTCCTCCTTTTCTACCACAGGTTTTTCATTTCGGTATTTAATGGTAATGTGCCCTTCTCCTCCACACCTAAAACATTTTCTCATCCCCTTTAAGGAATTTATAGGGTTATTCTTTCCACAACATTTGAATGTGGAGTGTCAGATTCTCTTAGCACTGTTTGATTTATCCATCATACTACCAGAATTATAGTCCATATTACGCTTCTTATCCCCATTATACCCCTGAGATTATCCAGTCTCCATTTTGACCCTGAGGGAACATCAAACAATTTCTTCATAGTTGTCGAAGTCATGGATCACTAGGGCTTTCCTCGTGCTAGGTTTGTTCCCACCAAAGAAGCGGTCCTCCTAGAATTTGTGGGTAACAATAAAGACAGAGGTTTATTATTCAAGACATGTGATGTTTTTATTATATGATCTGATGGATTCATCTTCTTTTTGAATGAGGGAAAGGATGTCCATTTCTATCTTAAGTTAGAGGGTGTAAGGAAAATATTTATCAAAAACCATTTTCCAAAAGTCATTCCATTCCAACACCTTGATCTCTCCCTCTTTCTTCTTATTTTTTTTAATTTCCAGTATTGATTGGTTTACCCAAAATATGATAAGCAGCCTGAAGAGCTTTCTCTTTATCTGAATATTAAAGGATGAAGATGATCTTTTCGATGGATTTGACCGATTTTTCAGTTATTGAGGTATTGAATGATCCATTAAATGTAGGAGGCATTTTTCTAATGAATCTCTTGATAGTGACTTGTTCTTTCATATAGGGGGTTGAATTCTCTTCTAGACCCATATTACTATTAAATGATTGAGTTAACTGGGATAGTACTATGAAAATGTTTTTTATTCTTAACCCATCAGATTGGGTATCTCATTTGAACAGTCATCACATTGGTCTTTGTATTTGTTGTTATCCTGAGTCCTCCAATTACCATCCATTTTTTGAAATAAAAGGACAGCTAGGGGTAAAATATAAAGGGTAATCTAAGGAAGAAATATATTACTTATAAATAACATTTATTTCTTTATCTTATGAATCAATAGGATTCAATCGATTTTATCCGTGATCTACTTTCTGTCATATATTCATAAGGGAATTTTTGTAATTCCCTTAAAATGGTTCATACCAAGCTTTTGAATTTACCAAAGAATATCCCATGAGAGTGTCATAACCCAATGTGATTCAAGGCTCATTTTCCTAAAACAGGATACCTGGGACATTCCTAAAACACTTTGTCGGTGTTTTCACTCTAAGGTACATCTATGCCAAAGGTGCCTCTACCTGCTCATATCCAGACAGAGATGTATCTACTTTATAAACACTTACTCAATAGTCACCAAAATTTAGGGATGTTTTTATTATACATATTCTTGTCTCTGAGGCATCACTAGGGTTTTTCTAATCCAAACCCTAAAAATAACTAAAACTCCCTCTAATACCAAATATAACAATGCCACTCTTTATTACACACTTAAACAAGATTTATTACATAAACTCGTCACTTGATACAATATGGAAGATCGAGAGTTCTATTATCTTTATTGCTTAGGAAAATTACATAATAACGTAAAATATAAAACAAACATCATATTTATTTAAATATTCCTTTACATAATCATGGAATTCCATTGTACTTACCATTTCATGGGAGAACCTAAGGAAATACATTTGAAAAGGGTGAGCTATAAATCCCAATTAGGGGGTAAAAAGGCATAACATAAAGAATAAAATACATGTTCGGAAATAGGAATACCAATGGAGCATAAAATAACATTAACATAAACACATTATATATCAAGATTAACATAACATGGGAATGTGGCAACAACAGTTAACATGGAATTAGAAGCAGCCAGGACTCATTGCACATAGATCATGAGTAAATCCTCATTACAATTGAATTTGCATGATTAAATCCTCCTTTCACTTGATCTACCAAGAGTATATCTTCATTTCACATGATGTATCATGATACAAATCTTTAGCCAATGCATTGGAGTGCTGTCAGGGTGAACCCTTCTTAAACATTTAATTTCATGCATAACTCTGCCACAATATCATAAAACATGGATTCATAAACCATAATAAATTTTTCCATGATTATGTAATTTGGAATTAATACATGAAAATATTCCTTCGATAATTAAATGTGTATAATGGTGAATACCCATGATAGAGAAATGGTCATGGTATTCACTACACAAATATTTTGACTTGGAAAAATTGCGGTGCAATTTTTGCAGCATAACGACATGACATAAGAATTGATAATAATGGTTGATGAGAGAGAAAGCGGTATCTAAGAATATGTACATTAAATGGATAGTAAAGGGGTCCTATATATACATGTCCCAACCTAGGTAATATAATTTATATTCATAATACAAAATAATTTCATGAATCTAAATGAGTAGAGGGAAATTGCTTATGGACTTTCGGCATGGTAATGAGTATACATGGAAGGCACTGAATAGAGAGAAAGGGGTATCTCATCATTCAAACATAAATATAATAGTATATTTGAGGTTCAAAATCATACCCCAACATTTATAATTGAAAATAAAAGGGAATAACAGTATTAAGAAACTTGGATGAAATAAGAAAAGAAGGAATCCCTTAGTTTGAAGTGTGATAACAAAATTCGTGGGAGAGTCTTGAGAGAGGCATATTTGGAGCTTAGGGTGCCTTGGGAGGATTCTAGAGATAGTAGGGAAGAGTTTGGATGATTTTCAAAGGCTTTGAGTGAAGAGGATGTGGGAGCATCGGTGGGTTTATATAGGAATAGAGAGAAAATTCTTAATTATTTAGGTTTGGGACACCACACATTAATCTAATCAGAACCAAAAAGCAGAACATGGTTCTTTCCAAATTAATTTTTCCAAATGGGAGTGTAAAACAATATTTTATAAGTTAAATGTCTGAACTTCTTAAAATAATAGGGTTTCTTATGTGGAGGTGACTCAAACTCTCAAAAAATCAATTTAAAAAGCTAAAATGTGTTATAAGTCTTGGAGGGTCCAATAAGGCTTTGTAAACTAAATAAGGCAAACCTAAAATCAGATATTTTTAATTTTAAAACATATATTGTCCAAAAATAAATTATTGTATTTTATTAATTCACTATTGGGACATTATGATCTTATAAAACACATTATATATTTAAACGGTATTTAATTTTTACAGAAAAATTAAACTATCTCAAAATATTATGAGAAAATCACAATTGGATAATTTCAACAACTTGATTTCAAAAATAATATTCATTTTATCTAAATAATTATCTAAATATTTTAATTTTTACTTTTAAAATTTAAATCGACATTTATCGAAAATTAAGGGGTTTTGTTAAAAACAAATCTTAATCCTTAATAAAAATTACAGTTATATTTATAAATATTATACGATAATTTATAATTAATTAAAAGTAATTAAATAATAACAATAATATTTTATTAAAATATTATTTAATTCAGAAGTCCATTAATTTATCAAAATTGATCTCTTAGTTGAATATTAACTAAAAATACTCTTTTTTTAAAAAAAACTATTTGTAATCTGACAATAATTAAATGAATGTATATTCATTATTATATAAAAAATAATTCACATAATCCTTGTGATAGGGTCTTGTTACATAACCCCTTATACATCACGCATAAGACCTAAGAGTAAGGTGTGTAATGGTGACAGACATTTTGGGTGGCTCAGATAACATCGATCAGGTCGTAATCTCTATCAACATCCACTACTCTCGTAGGAGGTTCTGTTTGAGCATAACATGTTAAAGCTTAGTTTGGTCTTGGTCAAGAGGGAATCCCAACGATGCCACCTCCTTTTCGAGCTCCAAAAAATGGCCTTTGTACAAGTAAATTCAACAGTATGAGGCCATCTCTTCCTTTTTCTGATTAAATTGGATTTGTAAAAGCCCTATATTTACACTAATCATGGGATCACTATTCAACGACTATATTATCAATTTGCATAATTAATTATAGTATTTTAAAAAATTAAAAATCATAAAACCAAAGGAGAACATATAATATAAAACAATTTCACAATAGAAGACATTTAATTAGATCAAGAGGAATTTATTTTATTACAATATTGGGTTGTTACACCATAATTCTAGGACTGTAAACTATAGTTATACTTAACATCAAGGAAATACGTAGACATGCCATAGAAATATCTCTAGCGATATCACTAATGTTTTCACATCCTATTTTCCAAAGGTCAGATAAAACATCACTCTTATACCAACTCTAATGACCCAATCTTGACCAAAATGGACATTAAATTACTTTTCTAGAATACTTAATACATTAGACAAATAGATACCCAAATACATTTTTAGTTTAGTTTCTTTGAAAACATGGAATATAATCATCTATTTTGGTGAACAATCTTCAATATCTCCCATAAAGATCTTTCCCTTTTTGTTTTCCTACAAAAAACATTCATTTATATCCTTGGGAAAAGAAAACATAAAAATGGTGATCTCAAATGCTCAGTAAGGGTAAAAATTGAGAACATAAAACAAACCATAAGCATTAGAAAGTAAAAACTTGAACATAAAGTTTTAATATCAAAATCATGAGTCATGTAATAAATTTTAGAAGTTCATAAGGCATAGATCATAAAGGAACATTAACCATGATAAAATAGAATTGGAATAAAACATGGTATTTTGGAAAACAAATAGGTAAATAATATGATTTCCATAGTATCCAAGGAATTACTTCCAAGACCATCATAGTGGAAAAATTCCATTACTAAACAGGGTTTAATTTCTATTCCAACCATGTATTATTAAACCAGATTTACTTGTCATCCTAGCCACGGTATTACTGAACTAAATTTACCATCTATTCCAGTCACGTGTATCTAATGATATATAAATAATAACACAATGAATTTTAGTGAGATATAGGTTCCACCCATATAATTGTTAAATAATTCTTACATTTTCCACAAAAACATAAATCATTCATCATAGAATAACACCTGAAATAAAATGGATTTCTTAACATTATTTCATCATAATGTATTTAAAATAAATGGATTTCATAAAAATAATTTCATCATAAAAACAATCAAATAAAATTAATAAAACTGATAGTAATATAACCCTATGTCATCTTATGAAAAATAATTCTGGTAAAATACTTGAACTTAATTCTTGAGGAAAATATCATTTATTTTTCAAAAACAATTATTTTCTCAAAATTTTGTGAAGTTTTAAAAGAAAATAATTTAGGTCAAAATAAGCATTAAATATTTTAGAATAAGTTTCATGGAGGTAAGGTGTCATGAAATGATAAAAATTCATTCATTCTGTGTAATATATAAAAAACATTCTTCTTGTACTTTTGCTGGAAATTTCCAAAAGTACCTCGTACCGAAAATGACCAATCAATTTCATTCATACCATTTCATAAAAACTAACCAATAGGTAAATTTTAATTTCAACACTAGTAGAAAGATATAAATAATATTTTTGAATCCATATTTAGGAAACATTTAGGTTAATGATAAATATACCCCAATAAATATTTATGAATAAAAAATCTCGGATTAAAACATGATTGGCAATGATATCCCTTACCTTAGGTATAATATGATTTTTATGTATCAAAAAATATTTTATAATGATTTAAATAATGATTTTTACTTATTCCAAAATCATATTATTTTTATCATATCATATATTTTTATATTCTCATTTTTTTAATATTTCTTTGTTACTCGTTATTCGGGTATTAACTGGTTTGTGTTCTTATGCATGTTTTGTCGGATAAGTTTACATTTCTCCTATTATGTTATAGTTACATCACATATTTAATAATATTATAATTGCATATATCATATATATTCATTCAATATGTTTATATAATCATTCTATAATGAAGATCATGTCGAACGAATCGCATCACATCGTAGAGATGGTAGGCTCTATGTACGCACGAGCGATGATATCATTCCCATAATTGTTTAATGGTATTGATATGGATTGATTATAATATTTCAGAATCAATACCATTTTATAAGAATCTTATATATTTTTATTTCCATCATTATACCCATCCAGGTATGTTGGTTATGAAAAGACATATTACACCACAGTGTGGAGATGGTATGTTGTACGTACGCACGAGTGGTGATTTGGTTTTTCATAGGATGGATAGAAGATGAAATAGGGTTGTTTCATATTCATAATAACATATCAGTATAAAATTGATACTAGATTTATTTTTAATAATGAAACAACTCATGAAGAGAATGTAGAATAAGAAATACGTTTGAAAGAATCTGTAGAGAAGATTACCTATTCTTAGATGTTCTTCCTATAAAACTCTTATTAAAACACTAGAGTAGGCCTTTTAAGTATATAAAAACCACTAAAATGTTTATTTTTTATTTTATAAGGTAGATGATTATGGTATGGTCAATCTTAAAGTCTAAAAAAGAAGGTTATGAGTTGAAGGAGTAAGTTCCATTTTATAATTTGGGTTAGGGGCACTTTTGGAAATTTCAAAAATATTAATTTATAATAAAATCAAAACCCACATAAAAACCAAAAAATCCTCCCAATTTATAATATTTTATGAGATATGTTTGTAATAAAATTGACCAAATTTTTTTTACAAGTTTCTCTATACATTCAAACTTTATATTTTCAATTTAACAATTATTTATTCAATTTCATTTTTACTTGGGTAACAAATATTTCAATATTAAAAATGAAAAATATATAATTATTTGATATAAATTTGATCATAAATAAAACAATTAGAATATATTAGACCATATAATAATTATTATATATTTTTAAATATTTTTTATTATTTTTAAATAATTTAATAAAGCATTATTTTTACAAAATTTCAATTGTGTCAATTTATACAAAATTCAATTCATAGATTATATAAAAAAGACAGATAAGTTGTTATCATTAGAACAAGTATTTTATAATATTCCTAAGAGGTCAAGGGAATATATAAAATTAATTGGAGAAATTAATATTAAACAATTATATTTATTTTTTTATTTTTAATAACATTTATTAGACTTTTCCTTTAATAAAATAATTACTACATCAATATTGTGTAATTATTTAATATACATTTTTTATGAATAAAAATTATAAAAAAATTATATTTATAAGAGAAATTTACTATATTTCATTATAAAACTTTTATTTTAATTTATACTCTTAAAAATATTCCATTAAAAATTTTATATTTATTAGATTATGAATGTGACAACTTTTACACCACTTGAAATAAAATAATATAAGTGTCACAATCTCTTATATAAGCCTAAAAATGGTCACTAACTAGACACTTGGATACTTATGACCGATATATAAAAGATGAATAAAATTTGGGAATGTTTTTTGGCCTTTGAATGGTTATTATTATTTTATAAAAAATTATTTTATTGATTTTTTATCAATTAAAAAATTTCTGCATCATCCATATATGAAAATTAATATAAATATTTCCTTCAAAAATATTAAAAATAAATTACCATG
Organism: Viscum album; assembly: GCA_963277665.1. Classification (NCBI taxonomy): domain Eukaryota; kingdom Viridiplantae; phylum Streptophyta; class Magnoliopsida; order Santalales; family Viscaceae; genus Viscum; species Viscum album. Next base: position 1,914,612,876 of record OY728120.1, read on the forward strand.
ATAAATAGAATCATTGTAACTTTAAAATGAGTATTTATGGTAAAATTTATCTTCTGTATAACCTTTTTATAAAAACGATATATTATTTAAAAAAGTAATGTGACATCATTAAATTTTCATACAATAAAATATTATAAATACCATAATATCTCTTAAATGGCCCCATAACGTCAAAATTTTATTTATATTATGGAAATTATTTTATTAATTTAAAATTTATCATTTATTTTTGTTGAAATCACCCATTTTTTCATATGCGTAAACATAAAAGATATTAAAGACAATGAAAATAACACATGGTATTTCTTTTATTTAAATATTATTTCAGAAATTTTCAATGAAAAGTGTCTATTAAATGGAACAATTTATATAATTAAATCCTAAGGGTCAAATTTAATTCTTCAATAATATTTTTTTCTTTTAGTTTTTTTAAATTTTTAGTCATTTTGACATTATTTATCTCCAAAATTTCATAATTTAACTTTTACTGTGGAAACAAAATTTTACTTTAGTTACTATTAATATAGTTAAAAAATATAAGTTAAATGCTTTCCCATTTTAGACCTTATGAATCCAAATATTAAATATGTTTATCATAATTCAATGTAAAGATGATGCAGAATTAAATATAAAATAAAACCGGCAAAATGTCATGAAAAATAGTTTCTGGGAAAAATACCCATTTTAAATGAAATATGATTTTATAATAAATTCATGTATAAAATCATTTTCAAAAACAATAATTGGTTAAAAAATAAATAATTAAAATTTATAACTAATACAAAACATAATTTTTCTACTTAATAATTTAAAATGAAAATAATGTTTTTAATAAAAATATATATTTTCAACAATCATAAAAAAAGAAACTAATGAGAATAATACCAAAAATCCATCAAAAAAGTAAATTTTTATAATCCACCTTAAAATATGTAGTTTATTTTGAAAAAATTACGATTATAATGTTTTATATACCAGATTTAGAATGTGTGCACCATTAAAAGGGTGGAAATTGTATTTTTTGAATAATAATTCTTTTTTCCGAAAAATTGATTTTGTTCTTATATTAGTTTCTAGAAAATACATAAGATTAATGGTAATGTTATATAAAATTTAATTTTTTTTATAATACTCAAAACGGGTAGTTTATATTTCATTAAATAATAATATTTTAATAACCTATCATTATTTAGTGAAACATGGTATCGTGTACAATGAAGGCTATCGAGGAAGGTTGATCTTACGTGTAATGCAATCCAAGTCAGTGTTACATTTTGTGAAATCTTCAATTATAGTTGAGTATAACATAATTCAAATATTTTTCTTTAATACATTGAACAAAATCTATACTCAGTGGTGTGTCAAATTAAGACTATCAAAAGAACATGAAATTATTTGTATCAAAAGCCAAGAATAGTGGTTTGTATACTTCAAGCTAGTATGGTGTTTCATATAGCGCAAGATAATCTTGGTGTAGTGTAAAACACAATACATCAACAAAATTAAAAATAATATTTCTCATAAAATCTCGGGGTATTAATCTGTAAGCCCCAACCATTCCCACTCTAATGTTCTTGAACCTAGTGGCACTATATCTAGTGCCATGAGCTGGGTCACCACATCACCTTAGGTGCACATCTTTATGCACTAGAGGATTCCAACTAAATTCTAGGGTTTAAGAGGACACATAGGGATATTAATCCATCCTTATCAAAGTAATCTATAGTAAATAAAATATAAAATAAATGAAACAAATCAACAGTTAATAATCATCATGAATCCACTTCCCAATATTTGTAACAAGCCCACAACCAATAGTAAATATTCCATGCAATGTCATACAGATCCAAGTGAAAGGAAAATCCAAAAGTATGAATAACTGAAAAGTCCCCAAAATGGGTAATGACTCCATGTTTGGATTCCTCATCCATGCACATCTCATGCCCAAATCAACCATCCGCCATATGATGCATGCCTCTATCCTTAATTACAAGTGGGAAGTCTTCTCCAGTAACTAATGGTAGCCTGAGTGGGTGTGATTACTACTCAGTACCCCACCACCAACAATTTCTTAAAAATATCCAATCCTAAAATAGAATGTATGCAGGTACATAATGAATTATAAGTTAAACAGGTGATAAAATGGATGACATTACATAACAAGATTAACTTTAGACATCTATTTTGTTTATTTCATGGGCTACCCACTTTCATCAAATAAAAATTGTCCCATGACGGTCATATCAATTATTCATAAAAGAAAAACGAATAATGTTCCCTATATCACTAGGTAAAAAATTTCATAATGTAATACTTAACACTTACCTGAGAGACTCTGTCGTGGTATTCACATTGTATGCATTCATTACAGGCATAGATAATTAGTCAAACTTCTTAACCCCTAAGTTATTGAGGTGGAGTTTAGAGCCTCAGTCTATCCCAACCTGTGGGCATCGAGCCTCTTTTCTGATACCCCGCTAATACAATTAATCCATGTGCAAATTCATCATTTACCATTTAACAAATATTTCATTTTCCAACAATAACTCATTGAACTCATTTACTATTTAAAAAAATAGTTCATTCAACACATATAACATCCACATTCCTAAACCCATTAAAAAATATACCATTTACACGCATAATCCATTTGACTCATTTACATTATACCAAATTCTCTCGTATTCCATGTTATTTACAAAACAATACTTATATCCATTTCACATAACAATCATTGTTAAAAAACTAAAAATAATTCTCATTGGTATCCATTCATAAACCCATGATTAAATTCTAAACATTAATACCATTTATTGTATCCTAAAAACCATTCAACTATATATTTAATAAACCAATTTGTTGATCACAAATATGGCACACCCCCTAGATGGCCTCTTTCCTAGTTTAATCATCCTCAATGCATCCTAAAGGGACAAAGAGGGGTTAAATAAATCATTTATGCACCTAATTTTTGAATTCTTACTGAGGATATCAAATTCAAAATTATAATGTACCATTTCACAACCACATTCACACAAATCAATCCCTATAAATATTGTATATATCTTGTAGAACACCTACCTTGATTCTAAAGATCAATGCTCACATAACAATAGACATTGATTTAATCTCTAACCACCTTCAATGACCTAGATTAGAAACTATTGGAAAAAGATATTTTTAGGGATTCTATAGAAGATTAAAGATTATTCAATACATAATCTTTAGAAGCTAATAAATATGAGTGTTTGACTAACCTAGTGCTTCAATATTCAACCATTAACACACCAAATGGCTTAGAAACAAAGGATATCAATCCATGGGATGTTTAAGAGGAAGGGTTCATCACCCTTGGAAACTGTAGGAGGAATGTGGGGGAAATTCATGTGAGGAATCATAAAGACTAAAGTGGGTAAATGGTAAATTCATCATATTTATTATTGTGCACAGATTCACAACATGGTTGGCCGAAATGTGTGCCAACTATGTGACACACTCTATCTAAGAGGGTTCCAGGACACATAGTCTTCTAGGGTACCTGCATGGTCTAGTAGGCCATCCAGTAACCATGGATAATGGATTTTTCAAATTAGGCATGGTTTTACTTCCCCCCATACACAGTTTCACCAACCATACACCCCCCCCCCCTCTGTGGAAATCATGATTAGGGAACATAGTTACTAATAAAAGTGGTGTAACCATGAAACATGCACTAAATGGACCCTTTTACTCACCGTTTATGTCTCGAACACCGAAGAAATCCTTGAGCCTCCATATAAACATGATAAACATTTAATTAACCATATCAAATGGATTTGAACCCTAATTTAAACAAGAACGTACCTCATTAGAATCCTTGGATCTTAAAACCTCACCACATTAGAACATATCAACCTCAAGAAACACTAAAAAACATCACTTAATCACTAAGTTAAATAGATCATTCTAATTTGCCTAGAAATTTTCTTTACATTCTATGTTTTCCACCTCAATATTACACCCCTCTCATAACACTCCTACCAAAGATACAGTCTTATCTCAAAAAACATTCTCAATATGATCTACAATAAGAAACAGATGCTCCTCAAAGAATTCATCAGCATCAAGCTTAAAATCATCAAAATATATTACATTGGAAGTTATTGGTTGATACATACAATGATATGAAATATAAAAATTATCATTCATACCACTATATCGCTATATAAGAGACAATCGGTACGCCACCAGTCTAATCCTATCTTCAATCCCTCACAAAAACATATAACCAGTGATAAATTACCCTATTTCTAAATCTAGTGGTGAACCTATCTTGGTGAAACCAGGTGGAACACACGATCACCCACCATAAACACAAGAGGTCGATGACATCGTTTTTCATTCGACTTATACCTACTATGAGTTGTATCCATACATTATTTAATCAAACAAACCTACTACAATGTCTCATGAATGAAACTGAATCCAACAATATTGATTCCCTATCTCTATCCAACATAATAGAGATCTACTCGGCCTATGAGAGATCGCCTCATTGGGTTCCATCTAAATAGTCTTTTGGTAACTATTGTTATAAGTTAACTCAACAAGCACTAAGTGCTTCTCTCAAGAGCAACCCTATTCATGGACACATTCCCTCAAAATTTCCTCTAGAATTTGAATAGAACACTATGAATACCCGTCTATCTGCATGTGAGAAACTATAGTAAAATAAAATGTGTACTAAGAGCCTTCTACAACCTTTTTAGTAACCATGAAGTAAAACACGATCCATGATATGAAACTATAGTATTTTTCACGCTGTGGAAGCACATTGCCTCACGAATATAAAAAACCCAACTGGTCAATGGTGAATGTCTCTCAAATCACTAAAAAAGTTTTCGCCATGGTGAACCAATCCACAACCACTCATATATCATCATTCTTCCAAGGCATCCTTGGAAGACCTACCAAAAAATCCATCCTGATGTCAACCCACTTCCATTTTGGTATGGGAAATGAATGTAACGAACCACATAGTTTATAATGATCATCCTTCACCTATTGATAGTTATATAATCTTATCCTGAATCTGGGCAAAACATTCTTCATCCCTAGCCACTATGTAGGTCATAGTACATCATAGTCAAACTAGTGTTCACCTCCCACTTTGAGGCATGAATATTTCACATCAAATATTCTTTTATTCATGTTGGCATGAACAAAGTACCATGAACATAAACAATATCATCATCAAAAAATAGTCCATTTGGATAGTGACTCCCCACTTTCAGGACTTTACCTCAAGGCCACACATTTTGAATCCTCATACTATATCTCCTTGATCCATCATAGAAGCATGGAATCAACAATCAACGATGAAATGGTCATCTTCCCTTGTCCATATTGGACCACTAGATGCATATAAACATAAAAACCAACATCCTCCACTAGGAACTAGATACTTGAACCACCTGAGCTTGATTCTTATGACTCAAAGAAACTACAACATTGATTCCCTTTACAAGTGTATAGACCATCTCAAAATCAATGTTCTACATTTACCTAACCCATCATCACTTCCAAAGATTCAACTCATGTTATGAAAAGATGTACATAAGGATTTTATGATCAATATTCAAAGTAAAAAAATTTCTACCTATAATTAATGCCACTAGAAATTTAATGTATAAACCATCATGGCACACTCCAAATCATGCATTGGGTAATTTCATTCCTGAGGCCTTAAATTCTGTGACCCATATGACACAACCTAATCATATCGCATTAGCACTAATCTAATGCCATCTCCATACACATCACAAAACAAGGTATATAAATTACCCAACTAGGGTTGTGTCAAAATTGATATAGTTGTCAACATACTCATGAACTCCTAGAATCCATCATCTCCAACCCCATTCCACCTAAACCTAACACCCTTCTTTGTTAAAACTGAATGTGGTTATCCCAAATGGGAAAAGACTTTTATAATTTTTTGATAGTATCCCACCAAACCCAAAAATCATTAGGAAAAAACATTTTGGGGATTCTTTCAAGACACAACATCTTTCTGTTTCTCAGGGTCCATAGATACACCTTCCATAGAGATGATGGGACCTATGAAATATACCCTACTAATGTAAAAATGACACTTATAGAGCAGGGTGTATATCATATTCTCTCTTAGTGTAGTCAGGATGATGTAAAGATGTTTAGAATAATCATCATGTTTCATGAGGTACACTATGATTTCCTCCACAAAAACAATTACAAATAGTTCCACGTATGGAAGAAATATTTAGATCATTAGGGTCATATATTCTACTAGAATTCTAGTTAACACAAATGGCTTCACAAAAAAACTCAAATAAATAATACCTATTGTTGAATATAGTACATGATAGAAAATAAGGTCTCACCAACTAACAATGAAACCCTGATAACAGATCAATTTTTGAGAACACTAAAGTACCTTTTAGCTGGTCAAAACGATATTTTATTCGTGGAATAAGGTAAATATTGTTTTCCCTCATTTGATACATATTTCAATAATCAACCCACAATACAATATCTCATAAACCTTCATATAAAACCAAACTAGAGATCTCTAAGGCGACATTAATGTATGAACAAACCCTTTATTATCCAATTCTTCTAATTGATTTTTATATTCCTTCAGCTTGATTGTTTCCATTCTATATGGATAAATAGAAATAGGTTCTGCTCATGGAAGAAACTCAAACATGAACTCAACCTATCTCTCGTGTGGTATCCCTAATACATATTGGATCTTATCCAGCAAGGTATAATGAAATCCCAACTTCAATCTGCCATCAACAAGTAAAAGACATGCCAATTGAGTTGTGAGCTCACCCAACTGTAGATGAACAGTCCCTGCACGGCCTACCGGGATACAACATTCCCCATAGTGAACATAATTATCCCCATTCAAGGGTGTGAACTTTACCCAATAGAGGTAAGCATTTATATGGTCTAGATACTACACTATCTAATCCATTCACATTATCATATCCAAACCTGACATCTCATCCACAAACAAGTCACATAGGATAAGGTAACCTCCAACCTCAAAGGTACACTCCTTACATTGTTGAATATGTTCATCTCACACAACTTATAGTGTATCAATATATATAAGCCCCCAAAAAAATCCACTAAAAAACCTAAAACATTCCAAAACTAAGTAGATATAAAAGAATATGAGGCGCTGATATCAAATAAATAACTTGAAAGCATGGAATCTATAATAATATTACATCAAATTGTAGATTTTCGAACATAGACATTTCTAGGTGTATGTTAAACAACATGAAGCTAATCGACACCTATGCCATGGGATCTAATATTTGTCCATGGTGTAGCACTACTCTAATGATACAAAATCCTTTGTCATCAAGTACCACACCCTCCACCCCGAATGGTACAACTAGTAGAACTCCAACTCCCTTCTTGATATCAGGTATCTAACCCCTACCTAAACACTAAATCTTCCTTGATCCTCCATCACTTCCCATCTGATGAGGGTTCCAATAAAAACTCTACATAAGACCCATCATTCCACATGCTCGACACACAACTTTTGGCCAGGGACATGACCATGTATGTGTCCTAAACTATCACAGTGATAGAAAAAATGTTGTTACTATCAAGGGAGGTTTTTCATATTCTATAAATACTCTATCCACCACCATCCTGGAGAAAACTCTCAAAAATGATCTTCCTACAATCAGAAGTCGCACCACAGGATTTCCCAACTAGAGCTGCTTGTTCACCAATAGAAACCACATTGAGTTTCCCTTCTAAAATAAGGTCTGAATCCACAACCATGACATACCTCTTTAAATGTAATGTATTCACCTGGGGATTCATTTCAATTATTATTCATTCAAAAAAATGTCTCAACATTGATTCCAAAACATCTTACAATTCTGAAACAAGGTGTTTCAGGTCGGTGAAGCAATCAGGATAATCCATCGCTAACATTGTCCCTAAGGTCATCCTCAAAAACTCTATAGCCATCTTCTAACTCTTGGTATACGAATAGAAATGTTGCATAAATGCTTCCTATAAATCCATCCATAAAATACCTTCTTCCTTATTAGATTAAACCATAACATACCACAATCTATCTACCAGTCCCCCAAATATATAATACTCCAACATGACACTATTCTCAGGAGGAGTCTCTAGGTGGTTAATAATCATCTGGATGGAGTCTATCCATAAAACTGCTACCTCATTTCATCCCTATCTAGAAGAATTTGGAGGCTTCTATTACTAAATTACTATTTAAAAAAAATACTCATCACAACCCATCCTTGGTCCCATTACATAATCTTCAACAAAAAGAGAAATTTTCTCATGGAACTGATCCTCCCCTTGGTTACCTAGGATCAATGAGGTTTCTTCCACCACTACCAGTGGTGATTTCTGGGCGATATCCTCATGTTTCATGACTACTATATGGCATCATGGGATAATCTCTCTGTAATGTCTCACGAACATCTCAAAACACACATCATATGGTTTTCACAATTTTTAAAAAAGAAAGATCTCTAGTAGCTATAAAAACCTGATTTCTCTTATATTATCCCAACAAATATTATCACATCTCTATCACTCCCCCATCTGTCCCTACCTTGGGTTATCATAAAAATTTGGAAAACCAAATTACATAGTAAATTTTATTTTATTAAAAATCATTTTTAACCATTTTACCTAAATAACCTAAGTATTTCTCATTTAGGAATCTTTCTATCTTTTAAAATTTTCATAAAATTATTTAAAACCATTTATAACTCATGATTAAGAATTATTCTTTTACAATTTAATTAAATTATTCTTATTTATTCAACATCAAAATCATTATTAGACACAATTTTATTCAAATTTCAAAGAAAATGAATAGCATTCTATTCCTCACATCCCACATTCCGCCCTATGTGTTCCTACCATGATACATGTCACATATATCCCTAAGTGCATAAAATTATACATGTATGCAAAACCCCATTCCATTTTAGTAAAGGGAAAAATACCATAAAATACTCACATTACATAACAAGGGCATAATCGAAGGAAAAATATCATCCAAAAATAACAACAAACATCAAAAACTACAATCACACCCTTTGTACTTCGGTGTTCACTCATACATGGGTTAGCAAATCCCCTGCATGAGATCATTGAAACGTCCCAACACACCCTAGTTTCTCATCTACCATTCATAAATAGTAATACACTAGAAGATAAAAACTATATGATACCAATTTGTTACATCCCCGAACTGGGTTACACTATATCATGTTCCAGTAGTCTGGATTCCACATCATCTTAGTCATGCCACCCAATATCCCAAAGGCTATCAACTGCATGTAAGGTTCTAATAGAACATGTGGGGAGACTATATCCTCTTTATTGGCGTAATACTTATAAGATGAAATAAAAAATGGATACAAATAAACAATAACCATGAATCAAAATCCATTTCACCAAAATAGGGTACAAGCACACAACCAATTGTAAATATTCCCTACCATGTCATATAGTTCCTGGTGATAGGAAAACCAAATATTAGTAACAACTATGTAACCTAAAAAATGGGTCGAAAATTTATGTATTTATACCCCATCCATCCAAATCCAATGAAAAAATCAACTATCTAACCTAGGGTCTATTCTCTTGTCCTTACATGAGCTAATAAGGTCTTATCAGGTACCCAATAGTGGCATGGGAAGGGTGTGTGTACAACTCAGTAGGCCACCACTAATAGTTCATATAAAACATCCAGTTCAATGAGATAGTGTTTGCATATACATAATGAAAAAAAATATAAACACGTGATAAACCGAGTGACATTAGATTATAAGATTTTCTTTATCCATTTTCATTCTTTGTTTTGTGGGTTATCCACTTGCATAAAATAAACATTGTCTTATGCCTATCGTATCAACTATGAATATGGGGGGAAGGAATCATGTTCACTTAATCACTATGGAAAATATTTCACAAATAAATATGTAACATAGACCTCAGATCTGAAGTAAATTTATTTTTATTCCATACATTTGTTAGGTTCACAGAGCCTTAGTCTAACACCCTATCCCATGAATTATAGGGGTGTGGTTTAGTGTCATATCCAAACCCAATTTGTGGGTGTAGAGCCTCAAATCAGATACCCTAAAAAAACCACTAAGCCATGTGCACAATATTCTATAACCATTTCACAAATATATCGTCTACAAACAATTACTCATTGAACAAATTTACTATTCTCGAACCATAGTTCATTCAACAAATATATCATTTCAATTAATTAATCCTTTAATATATTTACCATTTACACACATAAATCATTTGACCCATTTACATTATATCAAGATCCCCCATATTTCATATTATAAAACAACCATAGTTAATATCCATTTCACTTCCCAATAGATGACAACAAATTAAAATAAATTCTAATTGGTTTACATACACAAACCCATTTTAACATGGTAAACATAAATAATTTTATTATTTCCCAAACCACTTCAATTTCATATTTAATAACCCAGTATAATGTTCAAGATTGTGTAAATCTCCATGGGAGGCCTATTTCTCAGTTTAATCAACCTAAATGTATCACATGGGTATCATAAGGGTTTCAATACATAATTTAGCTACCCTATTGGTCAATTATTAAAAATGAAATAAAATTAAAAATAATAATATACCATAGAATAACCAAATAAGCATAAAAAACAAAAAGACTATGGGATATAACTTGCAGACCACCTACCTCAATTATGAAGATGAACACTCATATATCCTTAGCCTTTGATTCGATCTAAAAACACCTTCAAATCCATAACATAAGAACAAATTGAAAAACATGTTTCTAGGGATTCACAAGATGAATTAATGGAAAAAAATCCATAATCTTGAAAAATTAATAAAGATGAGTGTTAGACTCACCTAGAGCTTCGATATGCACCCAAAGGTGCTCCACGTAGCTTAGAAGCGGGGGAGACTGATCCTTGGGATTTTTGGTATAAAGGGTTTTTCACCCTTGGATACTGTAGGAGAAATTGGAAGGAAATTCAGGTGATAAATCTTAATTTCCAAGAAGTATTATAGTAAATTCCCCCTCATAAATGAGGTTCATAGTTTGGCCACACTGTTGGCAAACTGTGCACGAACCATGTTCCACACTCCATCCAAGAGGGGCCAGTTTTCATGATATCCAAGGGTCACTACACTATTTCTCTTCCCACCACTCTCAGTTTCATAAACCGTATATCCCTTCTATATGTATTCACATTTTTTACTTCTAATTGTGTTCCAATAGTGTGTCATTCATTGAATGGATCCTTTTCCTCCAATTTAAGTTCCCAACCCTTGGAATACCCACAAGCCTCCATATAAACTTGGGAAAAACTTCATTAACCATCTTGAATGTCTTTGAACCAACATTTAATCAAAAACTACATGTTAGAATCTATGGATCTTACACCAACAAACACCTAATGTATATATTCCTCCTATTTTTATCAAATTTCCTCATATCGAGATATCTCTTTGTGGATTCCATATTATACCAGATATTGAGATACCTCTTCTTGGAATTATTATACATCATGAGTCCAAACATAGGAACTCTTATTATATAAATCCTAATCAGGCATCCCCATGGGTGTATTTCTAGGCTGGTCTTTGGTTATACCTCTAGATATATTCCCTAACCATTATTTAATAATCCTCAGATTCATATACACCTCTTATATAACAAATATGGCCTTCCCAGTAGATATAATAACTAATAATTACTTGATAATTCTCCTTGGAATAAGACTTGATTGTTTACTTATATACCAATAGTCAAAATATTCCTCTTGGTTATAATATATGAGCATCCCCAAGGTCAAATACATGAACATATCTCCACACCAACTCACGTAATTGTTATTATATATCAGGTTAGCCTTATTTTGTATGATCTCATTCAACTATAATGGTAAAATCTCATGAAATTTGACTCATATTCTTTTTTCTCTTATTTCTCAGACCAATCGCAACTCACAATGTCTTAGAGATCTATGTTGATCATCCCATCAGCATGACTAATGTTCCTCTATGGTGGGCCTCATTTTCTTATGTCAACCCTGACCACTCAGCTGACTAAATGAGGTCTAATTCAAGTTCATAACATGATACATGTAATTCTACTTTGAGGTTCAAACCCAATGCTAGTTCGACCATTATTCAATCAACTGAACGAATTTGTTTTTTACTAAATTCCAAATAATGTACTTAGGATGCCCCTTTGAGGTATAATCCCAATTACAATACCCCAACCACCTCCATGGATGCAAATAAACTCCATAGTGGCCTATATTTCCTATAAATTAAAGCATCTTAAATTATTTAGATAACAATAAAGAATCATTAATGTGCACCATTTTTCTCATGGATTCAATCTGATAATTGGAATACGGTAACCAACCTCATACAATGATTTGGGAAGGATTCAATAACATATCTTAAATATTTAATATATTTATAAAGATTGAAAAATCCACATCAATGTGGTTTCATGATTATAACCTCTCATTCTCTTGAACTATGGGAGTTGATAAGCTTCATTTTTATGAATCACCAATGTCTTTCTGAATTTTCAAAGGAGGATTGTATCCCATTACAAATTCAAAATAAATTTGGTGTTTCCATTAGAAACAAAATAGCCATACCTGAATTATTGTACAGCCATAATCTAGATTCAATAATCAATCATAAATCCAAAATCTCACTTTTTTGAGAAACAAAAATGGTGAACTATATGTGAATCCTTGAACTATGTCAACCCTTTCATGAGTAAATAAGGAATGATTTTCCAATTCCCATATCGAATTTTTTTTACATGAAACCCATGAAAGACACAAATAGTGAACCCAATATGAATCCTAAAACTATTATAAAGCCTTAATAGACAAAAAAGATCCATTTTTTCATAATTTAACTTTCAAATCAATTAAATGACCATGCACTCTTATATATGATACTATAATGGAAGGTGTCTTATTTTTGTTTTCTCTCTTTATATTTTAGGACTAAATACAATCCAAATGAGATCACAAAATAAGAAAATGAATTCCCAAACTACTAGTAATGATAGATCCCACAAGCCACCTCAATCTAATTCTAAAAACCAACTCATACACATATCATATTCCTCTTCCTTCAATGGAAACCATGGCTATGTGGCCTCGATGAATGTACTAACCATCCCCACACCTCTAATGACTATTAGTGAATCTTATAGTCTAATAGTATCATCTTAATGGCTCCATCCAAACCTTTTTGGAATCTCCATAAATCCTCCAAATAATGATGCCCCATTTTTTCTCCAACATAGGACAAGACATAGAGAAAAATGTGGCACATGTGTCCATATCCAACCACCATGGGAACTTATACAATGACCATGGAAACACATTCCATACTTATATTAAGCAGGTAGAAAAGGAAAATATTCACATCAATTAAACCACCCAAGAGTAGCCTAGGAATTATCTTATTCATCGGTGTCATTATCATTAACTTGTCGCCTCAATTATGCAAGAATCTAAAGATAATGTCAAGTCTACCCCAACGACTTAAATTTGGTCACCCATAAAGAGATCCCACTAAGGGCATCCCACAACTTAGACTCCAAAGAATGTCCATATTTATACTACGAGAAATATCTCTGAGGTACATCCATGAATCTCGATAGTGGTCCTAACCAATTTTTATATCCCCATAATCCTAAATCTTAAAGAATCATTGTAGTTATCCCTGGTGTACGTTGAATGCCTAGGAGAACTCAAGTACACATGGTTGTGTGGATTTTTATAATTTTTAACCTTGTATTAATTGATAATATATTAATGTGAGTAGTAATTCACCATAAATATATATATTTATCCTCCAAATGATTCATTCATTCCTATGACAAATTATAAAATAGTAAATATCATCAATGTTTGAATAAATAATGATGAAAACCATGATATTGTCAAAAAGATGGTAAGAGTGTCCACATTAACCTCCTACCCGCCACCCAAAAATGGTGAATCATTATCCTCATAAGAGAATATTGCTCAAATTGAAGAAAGAACAATAAATTTGGTGTATATTAAAGATGATTTTCTCTAGGGAATCAAACCCACTGAGTTTGGTCAATGGGTTGAAGCCTCCTTTCCTCCTTCATGATTTTCATCCTATAAAATTGTAAAATGGTTGTCATCCTACTAAATATTACAATATTCACCATCCTTAAAAATGGTACATCATGTGTTGAACCACCAAATCGGTTACTCACCTAATGAGGGGAACCAGTTCAAATATGGATCTATCAAAAAGGGCTCAATAAGGTTTTAATACATTCCATCTAGTTATATTGAGCACACTCATGATGAGGATGATTAAACTCTCCAGAAATATTCTAAAACCTAATAGGTTGTCATGTCATATACTCCATGTTTTAGTGAAAAAGGTAATAATGATACCCTATTAACATCTATAAAATTTAATTTCAACCAATTTGTGATTTTAGAGTGTAATATAGATTAGGAATATTCTTTATTTCTAAAATAGATTCTGTCTAGCAGGGTCCATATTGAGACTTACATAATCATCCACCCATCCTACCAATGAAAAGTGAAGGGTATCATAATTTCATATTCCATTCATCCACTTGAGTTGAAAAATCAATTTATTAAACAGAATAGATCTTTTAGCTCTGATGAGTGAAAGTGGATCTGTAAAGAAATAATTGTAGAAAATATTTAGGGATATTTTACACATCGTGATATTCTAGCACCCTATTACAAAGGTCTTACTTGTAGAGTAGTTCCCCATCCCATATGGATGGGGGAATTTTTATATTCCCCACCCCCTTCATTAGGTAATATGTGGAAATCATTATACCTCACCCTACCTATAGGGTTGAAGCAATTTCCATATTTACACCCCCTTATCAAGCCCATTTTGGACAACTATTCAATCTCAATATTCACTATATTGTATCAAGGATAGTTAGAGTCCTCTAATATATAGGAAACATCATCAATTTGTTAGGCCCTTAATTCATTGGTATCTACCCCATAATTCATCAAGATCAGGGTTCCATATTCTATATCCAAAATTTAGCAATGTTTATATGACAATCTAGGAATATTTGGAAAATAAGTGAAAAAACATTTTCTTATATATCTTAATAATATAAAAATAAAGGTATTTTTCTTCAAACCATAACATGTTTCCAGTTATTTTTTCAATGCCCTATAGAATGCCTCGATGAAACTCCCATCAATAATGAAACTAGAAGAGGTATAGTTGAAAAGCCATTAAAATTACTACCTTGACCATAAACGTCTTTAGTATAAAATCAAGAATTGATTTACCATTAAGGACTATATTTAAAATTTAATATATGATGGGATATTGGAGCCACCAACACCAATATATCCACTCTATTCATATGAGAACTCTGAACAGAACACACAATCTATGCAATAGAAACTAGGATACTCATATGTCTATGATACATGAAACAATGTATATTATTTTATGTATGAGCATATGGTGTTAAACTCCACATGTTCCTTGAATAATAACCCTTTAAATATCTTGGGGATCAGAGACTCGAAGGAGAAATAATTAATTACAATATCAATTATTATTTGTACCACTGGTTCATAGGGATTCCGATTGATGGTTGGTTTGTCTTCAAGGATTTGATATATAAGAATGTAGAGAAATTATTGATAGAGATATATAATCCTATGACTCATGAAACATGCCTTAAAATAAATTTTTTCATCATAAAATCATCCTTTTGGACGATTTATATCATCACCCACATCCATACTGGATGATATTAAACAATATTACACAAGTCTTGGTAACGTGACATAAAAATGTAAAACATCATAGTCTTTACTACATAACATTAAACAACATTTTTTTACATCCTCACTATGTGATGTTATACTACATAGTTATTATCCTTATTAGAGGACCCTAAATAGAATGAAACAATGGTCTTGGTCATAAGTAATTAAACGATATAGTCTTTGTCATAATCAAAAGATGTTAAACTAGACAACAAGTATTAACATTGTAAGAATTTTACTTCCTTTTATGCATGATTTTGATCTGTATATAATTTATCTAGTGTATGGGTTTACTAACTCATGTTGAGTTTTCTCGAACAAACCTACACTAGAATAAGGTTACCACACCTCATCTTGTCACTAAAAAATCATCCACATTAGGTTACACTCTACATATATTTAGGATATGTATTAATTCTAAATTAAATATACATAAGATATATATATATATTGAAAATTAAATTAAATAATCCCTATATAATAAATAGATCTGTATAGGAACAGTATATAATAAATATATGTAGATTGATTCACATCTTTATAGTTCAGATAATGATGCATGAATATCCATTATTAGGGAAACACATGAATATTCATTTTTTAAAAAACATTTCCCTCCATTAGTTTCAAATAAATTAATATATTCATACTCACATTAAAATTTGAATTCCCCCACATGTCCCCTTTCATGAATCTTCATGTGGTTAAAATGATTTTCCTATTGTCTCTGGTCTCTCACAGTGTGCATGGACCATGTGAGGATAGAGGACATGGCCATTCCTTAGAAAATCATAATTTAGATTCATTTTATTCATAGGGAGAGAAATTTTTTCTTGTCTCATGGTGTTAAAATGAATGACATGAGGCTATCACATTAATAAGATCATCTATTTTGATGATTGTGTACTCACGAATTGTATGTTTTATATCTTTGTCCTGAAAATATGTTTAATATAAATTCATGGAAAATTTGGGGTTCTTGGAACCTTATTGAATATTATTTTTATATATTAACTGAATCCATATCTCTGATAATAGATTTAATACCAACAGAGTCCTTCATTTTACATTCTATTATCATTGGATGAACCTTGAGTGCACATTCTCTTGATTTCACCTTTTATGGAAATATAGGTAGTATCGATTGACTGATATGAAGGGACCCCAAAAGGATACAATTTTGAATAAAATTATTTTCATATTTATTGAATCTTAGGGTATGTTTTGGTCATATAGGAATGCTTCCCGTAACCCCATAGGATATTCTCCTAACTATGGGTGACATTTGTTTATAACCTTTGTGATGGTTCAACAACTCCTATAAGTTTCCACTTATTATTTAGTATGATATTATTAGGTTATTATTTATACATCACATAATTGACAAATTAAATTGGATTTTAATTATTTCTATATTAAAAAAGTGTTCATTGTACCCATTTTCAATGTAATAATATAACATAATATGATTATAGCCTTTCGTTATGTGGTTTTCATATCCTATGAATACCTAAATGACATGATTTTGTCAATACTATTTGAAATACTACTGGGTTAAAGGTGTTTGGCTATTAAATTCATTCATTTATAGAATATTTCTCATGAAAATAAATTTCATGGAATTTGGTTTGTCCATCACTTAAATGCCTTAATGTGGGCCATCCTATAAGACACACTGCATACATGAGAACTTGATCCATGTATGGATATGTGGAATATTCCACCCTAACCATAAATCAATGGTATGATTGAATAGTCCATCCAAGAAACCATAATAATATGTGGAAATTTCTATCCTCTATATGAGAGCATGATATGCATAAGGGACTCTTATCTAACTATAATTTCAATGTTTTCTCAGGTAATGAACCTAAATTCCCCCTCCCAGCATATGAGACAGTTCTATTAAGGGGATCAATATAATAAATTTGTATGGAATGACTTTAATCATCATAGGATACATATTTATGTCTACATCCCTATCAAAGGCTCTACCACACCTTCCATCAACAAATAATTCCCCCAATATTTGAAATCAATCAATATAGTGACGAAAATCCTTTTAAGAACTGTTTGTCTATTGATTAAGAAATATTAGGATATGTAGTCACATCTATGATAATATATCATAGACCCATCCATGATTTATATTTTATAACAAACCCATTTTAGGTGGCATAAGGTCTTAATGGACCTACCCCATATGATCTTTAATAGAGGAATTTTCCCAAAAATTCAAATATCATGATGTTAAACTACATAGCATCCTTAGTTCATCAAAATAGTCCTTAATGGACATACCCCATATGATCTTTAATATATTAATTTTCCCAAAAAGTCAAATATCGTGATGTTAAACTACATAGCATCCGTAGTCCATCAAAATAGTCCTCAAATAGTCTAGAGGGGTTTATTCCATATGGAAGAAAAATAAGAAACGTATATCCTCTATGTAGGGGGTGGGGGTATATCTATATAAGAAACTAACTCTATATCATCAAAATTCCAAGGGTTATATTAATCCTATAAAACCTTTTTGTTAAAGTTCACATATCTTATAGATCTTAGAGTTATTAATAGGTTATTTTCATCTCACTTATCTATTATAATTGGAAATGAAAATTACCCACTACTTGTTTTGACCCTTTTTTCAAAATTAATAAAATACCCTCACCCCATATGTAATAAAGATGTGAATGGGTACTCATCAATTAAATAACTATTTATGGGTAGATTCCCATTTTTTAAAGATATTTAGGAACATCTAGATCTACTTCTCTATGCATAT
This sequence comes from Viscum album, assembly GCA_963277665.1. Classification (NCBI taxonomy): domain Eukaryota; kingdom Viridiplantae; phylum Streptophyta; class Magnoliopsida; order Santalales; family Viscaceae; genus Viscum; species Viscum album. Next base: position 1,914,631,587 of record OY728120.1, read on the forward strand.
AACTAAATTGAGAGAATAATATATAATTAATCTCAATTTCTTCACACAAAAATTTATAATTCCCTAACCATGTTTTGGTGTTTTCCCCTTTAATAGTTTTTATTGGCTCTTTTCTTTAGTCATAAAATAGATAGGGTTCCCATGCTTCACACACAGATCAAAAAAATGTGAAACCAATGATAATTCTTAACAATAGGACATTAAACTACAATGAAATCACATCCTTGCAGAAATAATATAAATTACAATGTATCAAAGTCCTAGTTATAATACTTTAAACTATATATAACTGACATCCTTGTTGTATAACGTTAACTTGCATAGTTATTATCCCCTCAAATTGAATTCAAACTATGAGAATGAATTCCATCAAACATTACTTTTAACTTCTTATTGTGGACCATTACTTATAGCCTCAATTCCCCCTACATGAGAGCTTTATCCATGTTGATGTTTTTTCACATGGTTGGTATATGACATTGACAAAAAATACACATATTCCGCACAGAAAATCGAGATATATCAAAAGAACACTCCTTTTAAACAATCATTATGTAGGCTTGTTACCCATCACAATAGGATATATAGTGATGTATAGGTACTCTACTATGGACCCATCACCATCCTATTAATCAAATTGTAAACAATCCCTAATCATGTGTATAAATATGATCTATATTGGAGATTAAAACCTAGGTTCTCCCATTAATATAATTACACTTAGGATATAATTACCCTTCCCCTCCATAATATTCTAATATATTTAGGGGACCATTCTCTCCATAAAATATGTGTGGATTTATTCTCGTCCTTATATGATATGTAGGGATTCATAGATCCCCTAACCTATGATCATCCATAATGATGAAAAAAAGTTCTCCCCTGTACAAGAGTAATATTAGGGAACTGCACATTCATTATAAGAACTATGTGTGTCTTGATTCCTAAGCTCTATGTATATGTAGATACACCATGGTATATTTTGATAGGCCTAAAAATATTTCTATAACCATCATAAATATCCCTTGGTCTAGGTTAGTATAAAAATCAATCACCTTCATTTGGTTGTAATATTGTTAAGATTCCCAAAATATTAAAAGCCACTATAACTTTGAGAGACCATTTCCTTCATAATATAGTCATTAATTTGATATTATGAACCTGTTTGATGGTGGGTAACTATTTTTTAGGAGAAACAATCCCCTTTCAAAGACACATGAGTCCGAAATTTATTGGGGATTTTCATTTTTTAAAATCTATGTGTGGTTTCATTGATATCCATATAAAACATGTAGTGATGCTTGGATTGTCCATCATGGGAAAAAATATCTAAAATAATAATACCATATTTCCGTCCCTGGATACTAATTAGATCATTGTAGGGGAGTTTATATTGATTCATGTAACCAGTTATCACAATATCAATAAATAAGGTATGACAAGACCCCTTTCATCGTGATATGTTGGTCTCCATCGCCTCACTAAATGTCATGGCACTAGGTTGAAACCATTTTTCATCCCCCCTATGTATTGATTCTTATCATGATGATATTTTTATGTATACATAGATCTCCTCCCAATCCCAGCCAAAAATTTCAATAATCTCCCATCCTAGTTTATTGTTTCAATCAATATAGTGATAATTTACTTCTCTAAGGGTTCATTACTATGGTGGATCTTAATTATCATTCATTGATCATGATATAGGTTTACAAAGGGGAAGAATAAAAAATATTGTGAGTGGATTAATAAAACTACCCCTCAACATATGTATGAATTTGAGCTATGTAGGGATCTATACGAGAAATTTGAAAAGTTTGATTCAAATTATCATAGAATACAATGATGCCAAAATTATTATTCCTAGGACTAGATGAAAAAACAAAATAAATTTCCCCATTTCCCTTTAATATGATCAAAACCTATGCAGGGGATCGTCCATTTGAGAAATATTTATGGCTTGTTTCCAATATCTATAGGATACGTGCTGAAACCCATATCTCATATCTCATGCCCAGAAGAATTTTCTAAAAAAATTAAAATTTCTCTCTAAATACAAGCTTGATCTCCATTGGGGTCTCTTGGAAAAATATTCATGTGGATTTATTCCTAACCTTATATGGTTCATAGTGACCTTCAGATAAGACCATCCCTATAAATCCGAAGTTCCACCAACTCTTCTTGGTGCCAAATCAAATCACATGCTATTATAAACATTTCTCATCCACTACTAATGAAAAAATAAGTTTCTTCTACCTCACATATGAATTAGGTCTATGAAAAATTATAAATTGGAAAGGGACTCATCATGCTTACAATCCAGATCTGCATAAGGTCCCTCAAGATGGATTATCTCTCTTGAACACCCATGATATTGTATGATGTCCCAAATATTTCTTGTCCCACCATCCCATGAACCCCTAACCAATATAGTATGTGTTGTTCTAAAATCACCTATTGTTTCTCACATAGGGAAAAACTCATGTGGGAATATAGTTCTTTTTTTTTCACCCCATTTGGTGTGACTAAAAGAATCATGAATTTTAGTACCCTCGGTTTCAGCAAAGTAAACTTTTTTTAGGATTTTGAAGTACATGAATCATATGATAAATGGTTGGGAATGTTTGGAGACTTTTAAGTGTCAAAGGGAAAAAAGTGGTGAAGCACGGGCTGCGCACGACTTTCCCAAACTGTGCGGAATCCATGCAGGGGTGGTCACCTTGGATAGAGGAGACCGCATGGTGTGCACACCGTTTTGGAAAACCATGTGAGGAGGCCATGTAGAGCGCCCCTTCCAAGCAGTGACTACCGCATGATTAGCGCACGATTTGACTAACTGTGCAGACTAACCATGGGCAGAGTCAACTTAGATCCAGTTTTTAAGGATATAATCTATTTTATCTTTAAACCCACTAGTTTTCGATTATAGACGGCCCTAACTCGGGATTTCTCTCTGGTGAAGGTGGGAGAACACTTCCAGGCGTTTTGGAAGCGATCCGGAGGCTTGACATGGTGTTTAGAGGATGATTGATCAAGGTAAGTCTAATTTCTTTTAGTTTTCTTAGATCTCCTTCATCCCTCTTGATGGATACTTAGATCTATACCCAAGGTGGGTAGATCTAAGGTAGTGGATGAATTTTAATTTGGGTTTTGGTTTTTTTGGTACTAGGGGAAGAAATCTAAGGAGGTTTTAGGGAGTAGTTGACTCTGTTTTGTTGGAGTTCTTCATCCATTGGTTGGTTTCGCCTGATTTGTTGAGGTGGGTGGCTTCACTCCAGATTCCTCTATATTAGAACATGAAGGCTTAGTTTCAAATTGTTTTCCTCGATTGAAATGGTTTGTTTATATGTTGTGAAAGAATGGTTTAAACCCCTTTTTAGTAATGGGTGATGGGAATTGTGTGTTTTTGGAAAGGGTTTGTTGAAGTGAATTTAAAATGGTGATTTTAAATTGGTTATGGTATTTTTGCTTGAAAGAAATGGTTTTCAATAAAAGGAATGATACATTTTTGAATGGTTTTGAACACAATTGGTTTTCGAATGGATTTTCATGGGTTGTGGTGTGTGTTCAAAACCATTGGGATGGATAAGGGCGAGAAGTACCCCCATAAAAAGGTTAGATGGATAAGGGTGAGAAGTACCCCCATCAAAATGGACAGATAAGGGCGTGAAGTACCCCCGCCAAGGTAGTCCACGAAGTGACGACTTAGTGGAATGATAACTCACCACTCGTGAGTATAGGGAGGTCCAGGTTGCATGCATGGTTGGTTGTGTTGATTTGTGAAATGGAATGAATGTGCCAAAATGGAAATGGGAATTTGATTAGAAGCTTTTCTTGGTTGCTTTTCTTAAGAAAGATGGTTTTTGATGGAAAATGGTTTTGACATAGGACTTATTATATTGTGAACTATTTTGGAATTGTTTTATATAAATTATTTTATATAAATGTGATAACATGTTTTATCATAGAGGAATGGGTTGGTAATTCATCGGGGAAAACCTACTGAGATTCATTACTCACCTCCTGCTTTGGCATGTTGGTGCTTTTGCAGATTTAATATACCAAGATGTTAGAAAAGGTAAAGTGTCACATGTTTATAACACTACGTCATGATACTTGGGCTGGTTCGTGATGTTGGAGCATGGATCTTATGAAGCATGGAACTGGGTTATTGTCTTTTAGTCTTTTAGTTTGCCTTTCTGCTGCTTACTCTGATTTAGTGTTGGTTTCCGCTGTGGTACTTTTGGTTGGTTTGTGATAAAATAATTGTTTCAGTTGTCTTAGCTTTTATCATGCATCATTTAGTTTATTTGTTTGGTTATGGTTGTTGGATTTATGGTATGTTCTAAAAGTGTAAATTGTCCCCCACTTGTTTTGAAACCCTTCAGAATTTATTACCAACCTTTAGCACATTGGGGATGTCACTTAAGGCCAAGTAATTACTTGTTGTATTCTTAGGCCAATAAGGATAAGATAGTCATTAAAAATGGTATCAGTTTGTTCAGTTCTTGGGGTATAAATGTAATCAGCTTGTTCCGTTCTTTGTGGAATAAGTATTCATCAGTTTTTGTTGGTCTTGGCATCGAATTCTTATGTGTCTCTTCCTTGGGTGGTCATCTTAGGAAGGGGTAGGAATGACGGAACATGGAATGTAGAGCATAAAAATAAGTAGCTAATCTTTTTATTCTAAACTTCAAGTTACCAGGGATTTGGGTACATAAGTGTTTTGGAGACACATATAGGATAAAAAATCTCATTTTCATGGGTTTAGCAAATGAGATGATAATGAAATGCATTCGGGGAATTAATTCCCACTTGGAGTGCCTATATCATTTTGATAAATGGATTATGGTTTGATGCAAAAGAGTGATTTCTGAAAATTTTAAACTTGTTTTAAAATGAATGGCATTGAAAAGAGAATTTTTGATGTATATTGGAAATAGAAGGATTTTAAAAAAGAATGAAATTAGTTTTTTTAGAAATGGGTAAATGTGGAAAATCATGATGGTTGGAAATCAATGTTGTGATAGTGATGTGATAGAAATTGAAATGCTAAGCCTTCCGTGGCTAGGAAGTGACACTAATGATGTGCGTTGTTTGTATATAAAATGGAACCCATTAGGCATCGTAGAAACTGAATGGAAGAGGTTGCAGAGAATGTGTATCACCCTGAGATTTCATGATACACTTCTCTTTCAATAATGCAATAGCTTGCATTGTACGCATGTTCGAGATTCTAACGCACCGCGACCAAACAAAATAGCTATTATGAATAGTAATACCCACTTTTTGAAATTATATATATTTTATATTTCAAAACTATCTTTATTTTTGGATTCAGAATATCAAAATTATCCAATGTTGAATTTTTTGTAATTTTCGGAGAACTTCAAATTTTTTATGAATAATGAAAAAGACTTAAAAAACCTTTTTAATCAAAATAATTTATAGTGATATATTATACTATTCAGTGGTTTTAATGTATAATTAGAATATATTTTTACCATTTTATCCAATGGTGTTCATTAGAATTAATTTCACTTTGAAATAGGATATAAACAATTGTCTATCTTTTGATATATATTGTTTCTTAAAAACACGCTACATGTTGTAAAGGTGGGAATTAATTATAATATTAATTAATGGAAATTATATTTTTGGAATTTTTGAAAATAGACATCAATTTTGAAATCGGAATATCAATTATATCTAAGTGTGAAATTTTGGCACTATTCTGAAAAACTTTAATTTTTGATGAATAGTGAAACCACTAAGTGGTAGTTAAAAAACTGATTATTCATTTAAATGAAACATTACCACTTCTGTGATATGATTTTAAAAATTCCGACATACATGGTTTTCATTATGAAGTAAAATGTGGTTCAATGGGATTAAAATAATTTTTTGTTGAATAGTAACTTTTAAGTTTAATTAATCGCGATTAAAGGTAATTAGTGAAATTTAAGGTAAAAATGGTATTATAAATATATGAAATGACCCTTACACTTGTCCTACCCCTATTGGATGAGTCATGTCCGACCAAGACAACCCATGGGTCAACTTGGGGACCCCATAAATCCACTTTGGTAGGAAAATGACTTTAAAAACTTTTTATTTAATGTTAAAATAAAAATGTCACAAACAATAGTCGTTTTACTAAAACAATTTTTAAATGGGGTTATACAAGTCATATTTTTTACTATAAATATTCATTAGAAATATAAAAAGATTTCCTAAATAATGATATTTGTTTTATAATTTTTATACATTAAATAAATTAAATTATTTATGACACCATGATGATGCAGGGATTACCACATTAATTAACGATTTTAATAAAATGAAAAGTTAATGTGAAATCCAAGGCTTACACTTGTCAAAAACCTATTAGATGAGTATATTTTGAACCCTTATCTTCGTAGCCTCGAATTATATAAGTGTGGGACCTTTATAATCCAAAAAGCATTGTATAATAAATTAACATTTCATTAATTTCCAAGAGTGCCCCTCCTCTCCTCTTATAAAAGGCCTCCACCACTACCACCTTATTCACACCATCAAGCCTTTTGGCTGGGCAAACCTCTACCCAAATACTCTCTCAACTTCCCTCTCTTACTCATAGAAGCCTCAATTTGGGCAGAACTCTCCCCAAGGAATCCGTTTCCTCAAATCAAAAAGAGTTACCCAATTTTAAGGTAATGTCTTCTCTTGTGTTCTTTTATTTTATTTTTCTTCTCCAACCCCCTAAATTATTTTTATTCATTTCTTTTGTAACAACACCAGTATCCTAAATTTACTAGGATTTTTTAATAATAATTATTCTAGCTACACTTACACACACCTACATCTAATGGTTAAAGAACATACTGTTTCTGTGGATGGCGAATTTCTACATCACAAAATGATGATTGTTCAACACTCATATAACCCCTTCAAAGGTGGAAATTAAGATGTCACTCTATTTATATATGATATATAATATGTTTATTTTTTACTTAAGGCTCTGTATTTATCATTTATGGCATACCTTTATTGTTTCCATTATGGGTAAACGCGATATTTTCATTTTAGGAAGTGCGGACTACCACCCCCTCAAAGTGATTTGAATCGTTAATGTCATATGTGGGATGTATAAATTATGGAGTAAATGATATTATATATGATATTATACTGGAATTATTATATACCTTTATATCATTATGATTTCATTAAATACAAAATAGAAATGAAAGTAGTGTTCATGCGTACGTACGACTTACCATCTCCCTAAACGGTGCATTTCATTTATTACCTCTAAACGTTATGGAATATTATAAATGCACGTATATAATGGATATATATGAGATATATGATATCTATATCCTGAATATAATTATGGATATAATGGATATTTTACCACATGAACAAATTGTAATTATAAGAAGTCTATTTTTTACTCAAGTACCTAAGATCAACAAAACAACCGTTATTAACTTAAATAATTAAATAATGTTTGTAACATGGTAATAAGTGATATAAAATGAATAATGAACTTTAAAAAGGTTCTTAATCAGTTAGAGATTAACTCTAGTTTATTATTCAGGAGGTTAAAGAGCGGTCGAGTCAAGTAGGACATGAGTTAAGGGAACTTCTTAACCCAATTTCCATTCTTTGGGTTAATCTCCTACTTTCAAATTATGTCATGATATTATTATGTCCTATATTGTATTTGTAATTTTTTTATGTGTACTTATAGTGAATACAGATAATAGATCTATTTTATTTAAAAAAATGATCTTTTAAGGGACTTCGTCTCAATCTCCATTCATTGAGGCATATTTTGTTTTATACACAAATTTCCTTTATACGGTGTATAAACCCCTTTGACTTTTACATTTATTCAAAAGGAATCTTTTTATATGAAGTGATTCACTAAACCAAAAAAAGTAATGTTTTTCTTTTCATACGTATGTGGCGACAATGAATTCTCTGCCGCCATGGCCATTATTTGGGTTTCTGCTTCTCTACAAGCCATAACTTTTTTTAATGAAAAATAAATACAAAGTTTATCTTTCTTTTATTTTGGTATTGAAAATGGTTTTGAAAGTGTTTTTATTATATCAATGTGTTGTATTTATATCCTGTGATTGAAATGTGGAAATTTTATGTTTCCTTTATGCATGTTTTATGTGATACGATTATGTTATGGTTTATGATATGTTTAAACCTATTCATATGAGGAATGAATTGGACTTAATAAGTGACGGGTGGAGCCCACTATAGCTCCTCGATGCATCAGTAGGTCTCATGAGACAAACTAGTGTCTTGGCATGAGGCCTTGACAAAATCTTATTTGTGGTCTTGGCACGAGGCCTTGGCTACGTGGTTATGATTGTCTGGCATTATGCATTCCATCATTATTAAAATGGTTATTGATATTGCATGTGATTATTCGACTAGTAGAATATCCATATGAATAAGTAAATGGAATTATTTCATTTTACTTTTTCCATATTCTGTTGAAGTTCAAGTTTATAAGGCATTTTTTTAGTTAAACATTGCCTTAAATGTTTATGTTTATTGATAAAACCTTCCGCTATATTGTTATCCTTACTGAGCATCTGACCTCACCCCTTTCAATGTTTTAATATTTTCCAGAATGTGAAGAAGTATTTTATGAATGACCTACAGGGATAGTCAGAAGAGGATATGAGTGTGGACTATGGATACTTTGTTATTGTCGTTTTTCAATTTATGATGTAATGTAACATTAATGAATGTATCTAGTGTTTCCAAGGATACTAAACTAATCGGTCATTCGAGACTTCATCTTTTGTAATCATGCCAATGTTACGAAGTAATGCACCGACCTTGGGTAACTGGGGTCGGGGCGTTACAGTTGGTATCAGAGGTAGTTTAGTACTAACCTTGGGAGATAGATTTAGATAAACTCTGATTAGAGCACATTTCCCAAATATAGACTTTGAGGATTAGTATAGAAGAACTTCATAGAATTTTGGTATTATAGAGATTTTGTGAGTTTTCCGAGCAATACATCCCTGTCTGGATACGAGCAGGTAGAGGTGGCTTTGACACAGATGTACCTAGGGGTAAACCCCGAAAACACCGCTTTGAGCTAGACTCGAACGGAAACTGTTGCACGACAATGGGCGTTGCTGCACTCTTGGTTACGACACTCCTAAGGGATATGCTTAGGATAATTATCGTTTTCATTACAAACCATTATGAAGGGTTTATGAATATATACTTCCTCAAAGAAAACATTTTTATGATTATGGATTATATCCACAAATATTTCAATTTATGTTATGTGTTTTTTAAGTTTGTTATTATGTATTTCGATTCATAAACTAACCTAGTTTATGCCATTGTATAGAAATGGTGCCCAGTAGAAGGAATGTGAACTCCATCAATACGTATGATCTAAAGAGTAAGAAGGATCATATCTTTCACGGTATTAAGCCACCATTTAGAAGGGAAATAGTCTCCCATGTGTTCTCAACATATGAAGAAATAGAATGATGTGTTAATAAGATAAGTATAGAATTATCTGAGTCTTATGGATTTGAAGGGATGAAATAGAAGAAAAGGATGGAAGAGAGAATGATGGATAAAGGGATGAGGGAAAAGAATAATTTTCCAATATTTGATAACTGTGGGAAGAAACACCTTGGAACTTGCCTGAAGGGAATGGGAGTTTGTTATAACTGTGGAGAAATAGGACACCAAGTCTGTGACTTCAAGGGTAATAAAAAGGTTTCAAATGTGCAATGCTTCATCTGGAAGGAGTGGGGACACTACGCAAACCAATGTCCAAATCATCAGAGTATGCCCCAAATGATGTTATTGGATAATAATCAATTTATTATACTACCACAGATGAGGAGGAATGATTATAGTTCTTATGTTGTTATAAAATAATTTTGTCATTTGAGTGTTTTATCAATGATGTATTGGTTATAATAATTATGGAGTATATAAGGATTGTACTGCAGTACTATTTCATCAAGGACTTGAGATTGTGTGGAACCAAGAAAAGTGACTCCACAGCAGGTTGAATTTTTGGAAAATATATGGTTGAGAGAAAGATAAACCATAATATGGTTCTGATGCTGAGATAGTGATTTTGGAATAATATATTATTGATTTGGATAAATTATATTGGATATTCTTAACTTCCTCGAAACTGATTAATGATTTGATTACATTTTTTGATAGAAGGAGTATATCTAGTATTCTATAAGGAATAAGGGATCATGAATGTAAGGATTTATGGTAATTTAGTATGTTGCAGTGTTTTAAAATAATACATGATGAAGGTGTTCACATGTTGTTACATGGAAAAAAGGATGTTTATTTTGTTTACCTTCCTTATACAATTTGGACTGTGAGTTGGAAAGAAGTATTTTGGATAACTATAAAGGTTGTAATGGATTAAGTTGATCTTTGGATTGTATTGTTTATGGTTAAAACATATTTGAAGATTATTTTTGGAATATTATAATACTATAGTTTTAGGAAAAGGACAACCTACAGGGTGGGGCATAACCCGTCGCGTCGGACAAAGCTACCGAAATCGAACCCACAACCATAGTGCGACATGCCTTTATTACCTACCACTAGCCTACAGGAAGTCCCTGGTTATTACAAAATAGTTTTCCTAATCTCAATGGTATGTGTTAATATTTTGAACCTTGTACGATTAGGATAAATATAATATTTTTGAGTTCTATTATCTTTTTGAGTGAAAGATGAGTTTGTGGTAGAAATTAGTTGAAGGATGAAACTCAAATTGTCATGAATAAATATATATATACCTATCTCTTATTCTATGAATAAATTAATTCTTAAACTTTAGTAAATGGATATTAAAACAAAAAATGTGTTATCCTAATACCTTATGTCTTGTTGAACTAATAATATTTTAAATCAACATAGATTGAAGGCTTTGAGGACCTAAATTTTACACTTGTTTGTGATTGATGACCTCAATCACTCCCTAAAAATATTTACATTTTTCCTCCAATTATATGTCTCTAATTTCCACCAATGTTCTCCTTATCGAGATCATAATATGGTGGTGACTTTTTCATTTCCCTTTCCGTCTTATTAAGGCTAAATTTTATTAACCTTATTTCCGATGTGGGTTTTCTACAAAGGTATTTTCTATTTTCAACCTTTTATTTTCAAAGAAAAATTTCAAATTGCGAGGACGCAATTTATTGAAGGAGGGGAGAATGTAACACCCTGAGCTTTCATGATATGCTTCTCTTTCAATAATGCAATAGCTTGCATTGTATGCAAGTTCGAGATTCTAACGCACCGCAACCAATCAAAATAGCCATTATGAATAGTAATACCCACTTTTTGAAATTATGTATATTTTATATTTCAAAATGAACTTCATTTTTGGATTCGGAATATTGAAATTATCCTATGTTGAATTTTTTGTAATTTTCAGAGATCTTCCATTTTTTTATGAATAGTGAAAAAGACTTAAAAACAACTTTTTTAATCAAAATAATTTATAGTGATATATTATAATATTCAGTGGTTTTAAATTATAATTAGAATATATTTTTACCATTTTATCCAATGGTGTTCATTAGAATTAATTTCACTTTGAAATTGGACATAAACAATTGTCAATCTTTTGATATATATTGTTTCTTAAAAACACGCTACTTGTTGTGACAGTGGAAATTAATTATAAAATTAATTAATTCAAATTATATGTTTGGAATTTTTTAAAATAGACATCATTTTTGAATTCGGAATATCAATTATTGCTAAGGGTGAATTTTTGGCACTATTCTGAAAAACTCTAATTTTTGATGAATAGTGAAACCACTAAGTGGTATTTAAAAACAGATTTTTCATTTAAATAAATCATTACCACTTTTGTGATTTTATTTTCAAAAATCTGACATTCATGGTTTTCATTAGGAAGTAAAATGTGGTTAATTGGGATTAAAATAATTTTTTGGCAAATAGTAACTTTTAAATTTAATTAATCGCGATTAAAGGTAATTAGTGAAATTTAATGTAAAAATTGTATTATATAAATATGAAATGACCCTTACACTTGTCCTACCCCTATGGGATGAGTCATTTACTACCAAGACAACCCATGGGTCAATTTGGGGAACCGATGGAGCCACTTTTGTAGGAAAATGACATTAGAAACTTTTTTTTTAATGTTAAAATAAAAATGTCACAAACAAGAGTCATTTTACTAAAACAATATTTAAATGGGGTTATACAAGTCATATTTTTAACTATAAATAATCATTAGAAAGATGAAAATATTTTCTACATAATGATATTTTTTTTATAATTTTAATACAATAAATAAATTAAATTATTCATGACACCATGATGATACAGCGATTACCACATTAATTAACGATTTTAATAAAATGAAAAGATATTGTAACATCCAAGGAATACAGTTGTCAAAACCCTATTGGATGAGTAGATTTAGAACCTGTATCACCTTATCCTCGAATTATATAAGTGTGGGACCTTTAGAATCCGAAAAGCATTGTATAATAAATTAATATTTCATTACTTTCCAAGAGTGCCCCTCCTCTCCTCTTATAAAAGGCCCCCACCTCTACCACCTTATTTACAAAATTGAGCCTTTTGGATAGGCCAAAATCTGCTCAAATACTCTCTCAACTTCCCTCTCTTACTCCTAGAAGTGTCACTTTGGGCAGAACTCTTCCCAAGGAAGCCTTTGGCTCAAATCAAAAAGAGTTACCCAATTTTAAGGTAATGTCTTCTCTTATGTTCTTTTATTTTATTTTTCATCTCCAACACCCTAAATTCATTTTATTCATTTCTTTTGTAACAACAATAGTATACTAAATATTCTAGGATTTTGTTATAAGAATTATTCGAGCTACACTTACACACACCTACATCTAATGGTTAAAGAACATACTGTTTCTGTAGATGGCGAATTTCTGCCTCATGAAACGATGATTGTTCAACACTCATATAACACCTTCAAAGGTGGCCATTAAGATGTCACTATATTTATATATGATATATAATATGTTTATATTTTACTTAAGGTTCTTTATTTTTCATTTATGGCATACCTTTATTGTTTCCATTATGGGTAAACGCGATATTTTCATTTTAGGAAGTGCGGACTACCGCCCCCTCAAAGTGATTTGAATCGTTAATGTCATATGTGGGATGTATAAAGGATGGAGTAAATGATATAATATATGATATTATTCTGGAATTATAATATACCTTTATATAATTATGATTTCATTAAATATGAAATTGAAATGAAAGTAGCATTCATGCGTACGTATGACTTACCGTCTCAATGAATGGTGCATTTCATTTCTTACCTCTAAACGTTATGGAATATTATAAATGCATGTATATACTAGATATATATGAGATATATGATATCTATATCATGATTATAATTATGGATATAATGGATATTTTACCACATGAACAATGTGTAATTATAAAAAGTTTATTTTTGACTCAAGTACCTAAGATCAACAAAACGACCGCTATTAACTTAAATAATTAAATAATATTCATAACAAGGTAATAAGTGATATAAAAGGAATAATGAACTTAAAAAGGTTCTTATGCAGGTAGATATTAACTCTAGTTTATTATTCAGGAGGTTAAAGAGCGGTCGAGTCAAGTCGGACATGAGGTAAGGGAACTTCTTAACCCAATTTCCATTCTTTGGGTTAATCTCCTACTTTCAAATTATGTCATGATATTATTATGTCCTATCTTGTATTTGTACTTTTTATGTGTACTTATAGTGAATAAACATAATAGATCTATTTTATTTAAAAAAATGATCTTTTGAGGGACTTCGTCTCAATCTCCATTCATTGAGGCATATTTTTTTTTATACACAAATTTCATTTATACGGTTTATAAACCCCTTTGAATTTTACATTTATTCAAAAGGAATATTTTTATACGAAGTCTTTTACTAAACGACAAAAAGGAATGTTTTTCTTATCGTACGTATGCGGCGACAACGACTTCTCCGCCGCCATGGCCATTATTTGGGTTTTGGCTTCCTCTACAAGCCATAACTTTTTTTAATGAAAAATAAATACAAGGTTTTTACTTTATTTTATTTTGGTATTAAAAATGGTTTTGAAAGTTTTTTTATTATATCAATGTGTTGTATTGATATCTTGTGATTGAAATGTGGAAATGTTATGTTTCCTTTATGTATGTTTTATGTGATACGATTATGTTATGGTTTATGATATGTTTAAACCTATTCATGTGAGGAATGTATTGGACATAATAAGTGACAGGTGGAGCCCACTATAGTTCCTCGATGCATTGGTAGGTCTCATGAGACAAACTAGTGTCTTGGCACGAGGCCTTGACAAAATCTAATTTGTGGTCTTGGCACGAGGCCTTGGCTACGTGGTTATGATAGTCTGGCATTATGCATTCCATCATTATGAAAGTGGTTATTGATATTTCATGTGATTATTCGACCAGTAGAATATCCATATGAATAAGTAAATGGCATTGTTTCATTTTAATTTTTCCATATTATGATGAATTTCAAGTTTAGAAGGCTTTTTTAGTTATACATTGCCTTAAATGTTTATGTTTATTGATGAAAGCATCTACTATATTGTTATCCTTACTGAGCATTTAAGCTCACCCCTTTAAATGTTTTAATACTTTCCAGGATGTGAAGAAGTATTTTATGAATGACTTACAGGGATAGTCAGAAGAGGATATGAGTGTGGACATTGGAGACTTTGTTATTGTAGTTTTTCACTTTATGATGTAATGTAATATTTATGAATGTATCTAGTGTTTCCAAGGCTACTAAACTAATCGGTCATTCGAGACTTGATCTATTCTGATCATGCCAATGTTACTAAGTAATAAACCGACCTTCGGTAATTGGGGTCGGGGCATTACAGAATGTGGTCGCACCTGAGCCACAAGTGAACCAGCAGCTAGTCCAAAGTATAGTTCAATAATTTCAGGCTGTGGACATGGGGAATCAGAGGGATGAGTCAAGGCATGTAGATCAATCCGTCCACTTCTAGAAGCATAATCCACCCATCATTCGGGGTGATCTTGAACCATAAAGGGGGAGGTTTGGCTGAGTAGGATGAATCATATCTTCGATTTCATCGGCACACCTACAGAACTGAATATAAAGTTGGTGATGTACATACTAGAGGATCTTGCACAACAGTGGTGGGAGCTAGTGGTGCAAACTAAGGTGGATCAAGGCTTGGGCTGGGAGAAATTTGAGGAATTGTTTAATAAACAATTCTATCTTCACATGTTCAAGATCTAGAGGACGATGTACGTTTTTATCCTAAAGCAGGATAATCTCCCTATCACAGAGTATGTAGCTAAATTTATGAATTTAGTGTGCTTTTCACCAGAAGTTGCTGCAAGTGCATCACTGAAGGCACGCATCTTTGAATCAGGGTTCCGATATGATATTTCCTTGAATATTGTTGTGCTATGTATTACGGATTATACGGAGATGGTAAACAGAGCAATAGTAGCTGAAAGAGACATCTCGGGAGTTATGGGAGGAGGATATATGATGATACCCACTAGAACGGTAGGGAACTCTAATGCTGGGAACAAGCGGAAAAGAGACACCTACTTCCAAGGTGGGAGTGCGAATCAGAATTAGATGGTTGGATCGGTGAATCGTCATCCATGAAAAATGATGAAAGCTAGGTTTTTTCAATGTGGCTCGAATGATCACATGAAACTAGAATGTAAAACACCACCGAGAGCTTGCAAAAATTGCAACAAATATGTAATCTTCAGCGATATTGTCGCAGTGCTCCACGGTCGGGTGTTCGCGACACTTCCCATCTGTCGCAAGAATCTTATGATTCGACAGGGAGAGGATAGGAAAATAAGTCTCGCCAACAGATCAGAGCTAGCTATGGGGATTCTAAGAATACCATGACTCCTCAGGTAGGGAAATCTCAACAAGGAAATAAGGAGAAAAGTGCAGAAACAAACCAATTATATAGAGTGGAACAGGTGATTGTGGATGACCAATCTGGACCATCTTCGGTGAGAGCTATTGTTCTTTTTAATTCTACCCTCACGCCAGTGTTGTTCGATACTGGTGCATTACATTCCATTCTTGCTTCTTGCATTTCTGATTTTCTAAACATAAAACTTGAAATGATGCATTCAATGATAAAACATCAATCTCCTCTCAGAGAAAGAGAATGTAGATCCTTCGTGTGTAGAGCATGTTCTATAACTATTGATGGAGCTAAGCTAAAATGGGCATTCTTTGTGGTAGAAATGAATTTCTAGGATATAATCCTGGGTATGGATTGGTTGGTAGAGTTCGGGGCTTACATCGATTGTTATACCAAAACAGTCTATTTCGCGACTGAGGACGGTGTAGAGCATCTCTTTAGAGAATAAAGAGTGGTGAAGGCAGGTGAAACGGGCTTGTTGGCACCAGTAGTTGAAATGATCTCTTACCAATTGGTTGCGTTAAACTTGGAATCGTTGGACGAAATCCCGAATAATATAATTCCAGTAGTCGTGGATAAATTTCCTAATGTTTTTCCTGAAAACATCTAAGGGTTACCACCTGTAAGAGAAGTGGAGTTTACGATTGATCTCATTCCAGGGACCAGTCCTATATCACTTCCACCTTATAGGATGGCACCAATGGTATTAAAGGATTTGAAAGTACAGTTGGAATAATTTAAAAAAAAAATTTATTTAGCCAAGCGTGTCTCTGGGGGTATCACCAGTTTTGTTTGTAAATATAGAAGATGGAACTTTGAGGAAATGTGAGGATTATCGTAAAATTAACCAAGTTACGATAAAGAATATATATCCACATCCATGAATTGATGACCTTCTTGATCAATTCAGGGGATCTCAGTGTTTCTCTAAGATTGAATTGCGGTTAGGATATCACCAGTTGCGAGTTCGGAAGGAGGATATTCCTAAGACAGCCTTTAGAAGCAGATATGACCATTATGAATATGTAGTCATGAATTTTGGTCTTACGAATGCACCAGAAATCTTTATGGAATTGATTAATCTGATATTTCAATGATATTTGGATTTTTTTTGTTTAGGTGTTTGTGGACGATATATTGGTGTATTAAAGACCAAGGGTTGAGAATGAGAAACACTTACCAATGGTGTCGTAAATATTGAGAGACCATCAGTTGTATGCCAAATTATCAAAGTGTGATTTCTGGATATAAGAGGTACTCTTTTTGGGCCATGTTGTTTCTGAGAAAGGTTTTTTAGTGGTTCCAGAAAAGATAGAAGTTGTTCTTTCTTGGAAACAACCTAAGAATGTCTTTTAAATATGAAGTTTTCTTGGTCTATCTGGTTATTACCAATGCTTTGTGCATGACTTCTCATGACTAGATTCGCCTATGCTAGCATTGACAAAGAAGAACGGTGTATTTCAATGAACTGAGGAATGTCAGAGATATTTTCAATAGTTGAATGTTCTCCTTACATCAGCACCCATCTTGGTTTTGTCGGAATCAGGACAGGGGTACATGGTGTATTGTGATGCTTCATGATCTGGGTTGGGATGTGTTCTCATGCAAGGAGACAATGTTGTTGCTTATGGCTCAAGATAGTTGAGAGTGCATGAGAACAACTACCCAACACATGATTTTGAGTTAGCTAAAATTTTCCATTCCTTGAATACATGGAATCATTATCTCTTTAGTGAGAAATTAACTATGTTTACAGATCAAAAGAGTTTGAAGCACATTTTCTCACAATGAGATTTGAATCTGAGGTAGAGGATATGGATGGAGTATCTTCAAATGTTCGAACATGACTTGATGTATACAACAGGTATGGGAAATTCAGTGGCTGATGCATTAATAATAATATTGTATGTTCAGTTAGCGAAGGAAGCTCTAGATTAGTGGCAGTTGATGTCGGTCCTGGCCGACAATCGTATGGAATGTGAAGACCGATCTGATGTTGCGGTTTTCTTTAAAGTTGTACTTGTTCCTGATTTGGTGGAGATAGTAAAGGAGGCACAAGAATCTAGTGTAGACTGTGTTGCAATGAGTTCAAAACTCAATGGTGGGGAGATTATTAAGGGATGAAAGCTGGATCAGAGTTAGTTTTGTGGTTTCAAGATCAGATGATTATACCTTTAACTACTCAGGAAAAAATCATCCATACTTACCACGATTCAAGATGGGTTGTACACACAGGTAAATACAAGATGTATTCGGCGTTGATGGTGCAGTATTGGTGGAGCGGCATGAAAAGGAAGGGGGTCGAGTTCATCTCGTGGTGCTTAACTTGTCAGTAGGTTAAAGCAGAGCATCACAGATCAGCTGGTATGTTACTATCTTTACCTATCCCAGTGTGGAAATGGGATCATATAGCAATGTATTTTGATACAGGTCTTCCATTAACGGTCCGGAAACACGATGCCATTTGGGTGATAATGGATCGTCTAACCAAGTCAGCCCATTTCATCCCTATTCATGAAACTCATACGGTGGAAGATCATTCAAAAATCTATAACTGAGAAGTGGTAAAAAGACATGGTGTACCAGTGTCTATCATCTCAGATAGAGATCTGAGGTTCACATCTCGTTTCTGGTGATCCTTACAGAAAGCCCTAAGAACTCAGTTGAATATGAGTATGTTGTATCATCCATAGACGGATGGACAATCTGAAAGGTTGATACAGAAGATGGAAGAAATTTTGTGGGCTTCTGTGATGGATTTTGGGGGCTCATGGGAGGAGCATATATTCTTAGTGGAGTTCTCATACAATAACAGTTACCAGACCTCGATACACATGTCTCTATTTGAAGGATTGTATGGGAGTCCTTGTCGTTCTCCACTTTGATGGGTGGAAATTGGTGAGACTTCACTAGTTGGGCCAAGCCTTGTCCAAGAAACAATGAAGAAGATTCAGTTCATAAAAAAGAGTATGGGGACGGCACAGAGTCATCATAAATCTTATGTTGACCATCGCCAAAGACCATTGTCATTTGCGGTGAGTGATCGTGTCTTTTTGAGAATCTCTCCAAGGCGTGGACATCATCATTTTGGAAAGAAGGTCAAATTATCTCCTCGATATATATGCCCTTTTGAGATACTGGAACGGCTTGGCGAGGTGGCTTATCGGTTGGAATTACCACCACAGTTCAGAGAAGTTCATAATGTGTTCCATGTATCTCAGTTGAAGAAGTATCAGCCCAATCTTGACCATGTGATCAGATGGGATCACATTTACCTAGAGTTGGATGCTTTATTGATAAATATCCTGGTACAGATTGTGGATAGCCAGGATAAAGTCTTTTGTGGAAAAAGCATCGGTCTAGTGCGGGTTTTATAGCAGCATGGTTAGATTCAGGAAGAGACATGGGAGCACGAGAAAGTAATGGAAGAGTAGTGGCCAGAACTATTTCAGGAAAGCGATGGTTTTCTAGTTTCCGGGGACAGATAGGCCAATGGTGGGGAGAATGTAGTACCACCGGTTTCCGGTAATTAACCCTTGTTTTATGTTTTTTAAGTACATGAAGCATATTAGAAATGGTTGGGAATGTTTGGAGACTTTTAAAGTGACAATGGGAAAAAATTGGTGATGCACAGGCTTCACACGGTTTTACCAAACCATGTAGAAGCCGTGCAGGGGTGGTCACTTTGGACAGAGGAGACCACACGGTGTGCGCATGGTTTGGGAAAACTGTGCAAGGAGGCCGTGCGGAGCGCCCCTTCCAAGTAGTGACTACCACACGGTTAGCGCACGATTTGACTAACCATGTGGACTAACAGTGCGTGGACTCATCTTAGATCCTATTTTTAAGGATCTAATCTGTTTTATCATTAAACCTACATTTTTTTTCTTCTAGAAAGCCCTAACTCAGGATTTATCTTTGGTGAAGGTCGGAGAACACATACCAGGCATTTTGGAAGCGATCCGTAGGCTTTCCTTGGAATTTAGAGGCCACTTGATCAAGGTAAGTCTCATTTCCTTTAGTTATCTTAGATCACCTTCTTCCCTCTTGATGGATCCTTAGATCTGCACCCAAGGTGGGTAGATCTAAGGTATTGTATGACTTTTATGTTGGGTTTTGCTATTGTTGGTACTAGGGGAAGGAATCTAAGGAGGTTTCGGGGAGTAGTTGACTCAGTTTTTTTGGTGTTCTTTGTTTGTCAGTTGGTTTCTCTTGATTATTTGAGGTTGGTGGTTTCACTCCCGATTCCTCTCTCTTAGAACTTGAAGGCATAGTTTAAAATTGTTTTCCTTGATTGAAATGGTTCGTTTATCTTCTATGAAAGAATGGTTTAAACCATTTTTTAGTAATGGGTGATGGGAATTGTGTGTTTTTGGAAAGCGTTTGTTGATGTGAATTTAAAATGTTTATTTTAAACTAGTTATGGTTTTAATGCTCGAAAGAAATGGTTTTTAATGAAAGGTTTGATTCTTTATTGAATGGTTTTAACACCCTTGGTTTTGGAATGGATTTTTATGGGTTGTGTTGTATGTTAATATGCATTGGGATGGATAAGGGTGAGAAGTACCACCATAAAAAGGTTGGGATGGATAAGGGTGAGAAGTATCCCCATCAAAAGGGATGGATAAGGGCATGATGTACCCCCGTCAAGGTAGTCAACTATGTGATGGATTAGTGGAAGGATAACTCACCACTCCTGAGTATAGGGAGGTCCAGGTAGCATGCATGGTTGGTTTTGTGGATATGTGAAATGGAATGAATGTACCAAAATGGAAATGGTAATTTGATTGCAAACATTGCTTGGCTTATTTTCTTGAGGAAGATGGTTTTTTTGGGAAAATGGTTTTGACATGGAACTTGTTATATTGTGAACTGTTTTTTTAATTGTTTTATATAAATTTTTTATATAAATGTGCTAAAATGTTTTATCCTAGAGGGATGGGTTGGGTTGTCATCGGGGAAAAATTACTGAGTTTCATTACTCACCCCCTAATTTGGCACGTTGGTGCTTTTGGTAAAGGTAATGTGTCACATGTTTATAGCACTACTTCATGATACTTGGGCTGGTTTTTGATTTTGGAACTTGGAGCTTATAGAGCATGGAGCTGGGTTATTGTCTTGTAGTCTTTTTGTTTTTCTTTCGGCTATTTACTCTGATTTAGTGTTGGTTTCCACTGTGGTACTTTTGGTTGGATTGTGATAAAATAATTGGTTGAGTAATCTTATCTTTTATCATGAATCATTTAGTTGATTTGTTTGGTTATGTTTTTTGGATCTGTGGTATGTTTTAAAAGGGTAAATCGTCCCCCTCTCATTTTGAAACACTTTGGCATTTATTGCCAGCCTTTGGTTCCTTAGAGATTTCTCTTAAGGCCAATTAATGACTTGTCGTATTCTTAAGACAATAAGGAAAAGTGGGTCATTACATGGATAAATATTGAAGCTAAAAATAGTCCACTTTGTAATACATTAAACTTCTAAATATTGTTCTAGTCTTAAAGACTCACTTTCCATACAAATGAATCTTATTTTAATTAAGGGACCCCAACATGTGGCTACATATCCATAACCTTATGGAAGGATAATAAGTTCTATACGTATTATCCTAGTTGAATGAAATTAAACTAGATTAAAAAAGGTCCTCATCATATTTACCGAAACTAAAAAACATTTATGCCCTTCTCGCATGTTTTTTAACTATTCAATAGTTGTTTCCTTGTTTTATGATATTAAAATGCACAAAAAACATCCATTATCACTACCCATCAGAGGACAAAAGTAGCCTAACTATGGTCAATTGATGTTCCAAATAATTCCATCTTTTTTTTGACCATCTCAGAATAACCCCCTGATATTTTATGATATATTATTTTCAATTATGTTTACTTTTTTTGATATCTTACAGTGCACAAAACATCAAGTTTTAACAAATAAAAATATACTTTTAATATTATTAATTAATCATAATCATTATAAACTAGACATTGAACATAGTGGTATTAATTGGGAATAAAAATTTCAAATATCAAGAATAATTTTTTATATAAAGAAAATATATTGACAAATATGAACTAAATTTTTAGTGAAGACTATATAATACTTGAAAAAACATTTCTTTTAAAAAATGATTTTCATTACTTTTTGTGAAATAATAGTGAAAATATTTTTTTCCAATATCATAAAATTATTAGATGAAATTAACATAATTTTTTGAATACACATATCGAAATTTCTTTAGGATGAATATTTTATAGTTTTTTTAAATAATTACTTTTTCAAAGAATAGTGAAAAACACTATTTTCTGTTAGAAAACTACCTCCTTATTTAAAGTATTTAAAATGTAAAAATATTTTATAAAGTGGTATGAAAACTAATATTTGATAAATTATATTGTTATAGTAACAATTTACCTTTTTAGGAATCAATTTTTTATAGGATTTTTCTCTTAAAACATTTTACAAATTTGAAAAAATATTTTCTTTAGAGAATAACTTTTTTATCTCCTCTGTAGGTTTTTTTTATATTCAACAAATTTTCTGAATTGAATTTGGTAAAATTTATACAATATTTTGAATTATAATAATTAATATTATTTAATTATATCAACACAGGTTTTGTTCATAATGAATAGTAAATACTATAAAAAATTAATTATAGTAGTTAAGGATAAAATTGGGTTTTACATGTTACATTCACATGCCTTAAAATTAATTTTCCAAAAACATCGTATTTTTAATTAATATGTTGTATTTAATAAAGAGAATATGTGGCTGAAAGGTATCCTACAAGTATCATATTATTTTTAGGATTAAAGTATAAATTTCCTTGGTTAATAAAAAGAGACTTGTAACCATGGTAAAAACTCAAATAGAAAAAGGGAGTGAACATTGAGGATAAAGGTATAAATTTTTTAAAAAAATGTTTTTGTAGTAAAGGTGAGTATTTAAAATATATTCCACATAAGAAATTATTTATAAATTTCATAGGTTCATTGATTGAGAGTGTGTCCCCACTTTTGAAAAGTTTTTTCATATTTAAAAAGGCCACTCCTCAAATATAAAAAGCAACATCCTACCCTCACAAATTCAAACCTATTAATAAATTTTACTCAACTAATCCTTAAAAAAATATCTCCTGATCATACTTAAAATCATTATATATCTGATGGATTTCCCAAAAAAAACCCAGGGGTCCTCATTAAGAGATTCAAAAAACGTTTTTCTAAGAAAAGGTAATCGTCTTCCCTAATATTTTTCTTTTTAATAATAATCATTCCACTTTACTACATGTATTAATAATTGAAATATAACTGCACTATTATATTAAAAATAATAATATGTTCCTATATTAGTCATATAACCTGTATCCACCCACTCCTCTATCAAATGGGAAATGAAAACATCGATCATGTGTACGGTGGACTACTACCGTGCAAAATTAAATAATTCATTTTCTATTTTCACCAATCAAGGATGGATACATGGATAGATATAAGGATAAATAAATTTTTTATATAATATATTTATAAAATATTTATATATTTAAATTATAATATCACATACAACTTCATACCATGCCATCCATAACAAAATGATAATGTCGCACATGTGTACATATGGACTACCTCCACGAAGAAGTGATGTGATTCATTATTCTTTTTTTGGAATGGATGTTAATAAGGATATATTTAATTAATATATGATATGTATATGATATAAAAATTATTCTGGAAATTTGATATATTATTTACCTTTATTTATTTCTGATTGTCAATAAAATGAAAATAGTGTTCATGCGTTCTTACGACCTACCGTCTCAACAAACTCTGTAATTCATTTTCAATATCTAACATTTATGGTTTATTATAAATTCATATATAAGGAATATATATGATATTTATATCAAATTTACAATTCTTAATATTATTTATCAACAATAAATGTAAAAATATAGAGAATACTTAACAAAAATATATTCAAAATATGATCCACTTATTACCTTAGATGATATTTTAATATATAAATTATTAATAAATTGGTAATAAATGTGTAGGTTTTTGGTTTATGTGAATTATGTGATGGATATCATGAAAAACTTATTTTCTACAAGATATATGATAAATCTGAGATCTATAAGATGATAAACATCATTATCCACAGAATATATTCAAAAAATTCACAACATATAAATACACTAGAACCATAGATAGGATCATCACATGTTATTTATAATTAATTTAATTAAATAAATAAATACCATTTAAGAATTATTTCATTATTGAGGAATATGGTGACAGGTCTGTGGTCCACCATATCTACGTTATAGAAACCAAGTTTACATTTCTTCTAGATGTGATCCTGACATGTTCCATGAATCTTAAGACATCACTGATGTGATATTTGGGTCCTAGTATGGAAGATCCTTGCACATGTATCACCCACCTTTGATCGCTTCAAGAACCACTTATTAAGAGATACCCTTGATTAGTTAGAGGAGTATTTCTCTC
The DNA here is from genome assembly GCA_963277665.1 of Viscum album. NCBI lineage: Eukaryota > Viridiplantae > Streptophyta > Magnoliopsida > Santalales > Viscaceae > Viscum > Viscum album. The sequence continues at coordinate 1,914,656,098 of OY728120.1, forward strand.
TATTCTTCAGAGAATTATTGGAGAAGGGATCTCTCTAGGCATGATAGGATTCTCCAAATATGATGTGTGAAACCAAGACACAATGAACTAGATCTCTTGAGAAAATAACATAATTTTTTTGTATACTACGAGGGTTAAAATAAAATAATAGAACAAGTTCCCTTAATTATTTATCTAATCCCTATAGAATACTATGTCCAATAATAATAAAAATATTATTAATTCTCCACATGTGATTAACTTTAGAATTATATTAAATTTTATTTAATTAAATAATTCCAATATTTATTATTTATCACCAGACCATTAAACATAGTCCTACATTCCTCTAAAATATTTATCGGTCCTCGAATAATGAATTATTGTTAATTAAATAAATATCACTACATTATTCTTCAATAAATACATAAATGTTATATTAACCAAACAGAAAAGAAATATTTTTAAATATTCCACTCACATTATATTCTCTGATATAACTGGTGATGAAATATATGAGATAAAAAATACATGAATAATTATTCAACAATTAGTGGGAATAATATTTAATCTATTTGCTAAATAATAAATAATAAATATATTATTTAACTAAGATTCTAGATACACTTATTGTGTATCACTTTAGGTCTCTCATAGTGGAATTTGGTGATAGTGCCAAAAGTCCAAGGTTAGTATCTTGAAATAGACCAAGACACCCATAGAGAAAGAAGTTAAAGCTACAATGACATGTTACATCATACGGATGTTTAATGTGTAATATAATCCCTTCATCTTAGTACCTCAAATCAAGCATGGTTCATGGTAGTTCCATCAACCTATGTGCTCGATTTCTCTTTCTCTAACATCCATATAATAGAACTTTCCAATAGAACACCATGGCCATGGATTTATTTAGGCTGTATCATTTCCACCAATGGGACTGAGATATCAACATAAATAGAATGAAAAAAATTCTTTGTCACATTCTTCATTAATGCAATGTTACTCATGACACATCCAATATATCCTACCTCACCACAAACATCTATCATCACAGTTTTTTTCAATACATATAAGTGTTCAACTCATAATAGTCACTAATAATAATCTTAAATTCTAAAGACCAACACTCACGTCTATAGGTAGGGACATCCAATGACTCAAAGAAATGTGTATTTTCGTCTCGCGACTCTCATTTTCATGATATCCTACTGAATATTACCATGGGCATACACTATAAGAAGGCGACTCAAAGCCTTACGAGTCTCCACCCCTGATATCTTGTTTCATTTGTGTCCTTCAAAAATATTTAATTTGTCTATACAACATATATTCAAGAATAATGTTGTGGAATTTTCGGGTTCTCATCGTAGTGGGGAACTGCCTTGACTTTTAGTGCGACATCTACACTTATGCCATTTTCCCATGCTATTTTACACATAAGAACAATCACAAGGGGATAAAGAGTTTATTAATTTTCAAAAACATGAATACAAGTTATCATAAAGTACATAAAAGTTGGCTCTAAGGAATCAACTCAAATAAAGAGGTTATTTGTAAATTAGATATTGTATGATATATATTATTATGAGTTTGTAATAGATATATAATAAACATGTATTTATTATAAATAAGTGTAAAAAATATATAAATAAAATCAACATTTTAGGTAAGGGATTTCAAGTATCCCTTTCACTTTTGGGAGACACATTCCATATTCACCGGTAATTTCTATTGTTTTGTGTATATAACTCCCCCTTGAAATATTATTTAATAAATAAAATTATTTTCATTATATTTAAATTTTCATTTGAATTTATTATTTAATGGGATTTACGATTTAAATGTTTCCTAATTGGTACGGTATTTTCATATTACTTTTATTTCTATGGGACACATCTGTATTCACAACATGTTTCTTTTGTGTGGTGTATATAATTCACATGAATGTATTTTATGATTCTTCTCATGAATATTACATGATATAAATTTTCATCTTATTTTTTTCCTTCATGGTTCTTAAAAATAAAACATTATGCATGTAGTAATGTTTTTATGTTAAAATCTCAAGGTTTTATGGGATTGTTTAACATTATGTTTCAGATGTTGAAACATTATGAAATATCTTTTAATAAAATCATGAATGATATTTCCATATAGTAGTTTCTTGAAAATATTTGTTTCTCTTCATTTTACCTTCTTTAGGCACTAAAGAGTCTAATATATTTTTTTTATGAAAATATATATATTATATATATCTTTATTAAAAAATCCATTTTTTCCATGCCTATGTTATCCTAAAATGGTTTAAATATGGATTTTTAAATTCTCCATTGAATATTTCCAAAAAAATACACAAGTTTTACTTTTAAAAAAATTATTTAAATTGAAATTTTTTATCAATTTCCAATCATGTCACTTTTGAATTTTTAAATGAAATATGAAAGTAGTCTTCATTCTAACTTGTACGTTATAAATAGTTTTTTACATCATCATGACCAATATATGATTTAATGTTTCCATTATACGTTTTAAGGTTATTTTCAATGAAAATTGTTTTATTAATATTCTGTAAATTATAATATTATAAATTTCCATTTTCAAAGTGGAAGGATCATTTCTCAAGAAATTATCCATGTGATATTTCAAATTCACTTTCCATATAATATTATATCTATTGAATTTACATACAATTTGTTGTGGTATTATCCTATAATACCTTCCTTATTCTTCCTCTAGATGATTTTTGTTTATGATGAAAAGATATTTATAAATCATGTTCCTTTTCCATGGGGTTTTCTATAATGAAATAATGAAATGATTATTGATCCAATTTCTTTTATATGGGTTATAATATGATAAAATATCTATAAAACTCATTCATTTGAATAGGTTATGATAATAAAAATGTTTTATCATTTTTTCGAACAAATATGTATGGTTTCTTATGTAATGGGTGGTTATATTTAAAGATGAGGACAGGTAGTTATATTATAATCCATGTAAGGGTGAGCACATTATAGCTCTTCAATAAATTGTGTAAATATGGAAAATACATGTGTTAATTATGTTATGTCTGAACTTGGTTTCATGTACAAATTGTTATAAAATGAAAAATATTTATATCCATAAGGTTATTTATGGACTCTATTTCAAGTCCATAAGTTTATGAGGTGACCTTTATTCATGTCCATAAGGTAATTTATAGACCTACTTTCCTACCCATAAGTTAAAGTGAGGACCTTATTTCATGTATATAAGTTTCTTTTCGGGCTTGATTTCATGTGAATAACATCCCTAGTGACCCACTTTCGATTTACACAAGTTAAAAATGTTACAATCATATGATTTTTTCTATATTCTTATTTCTATGATACGCTCTGATGGCTTGAATTTATGAATTTAATTTATTACTCATGTATTACGAACATTAAAACATTATAAAGTGCTTCTGGATTATGAACTATGTTATGTAGGTAATAGTTTTAAAATGATAGGATCATGTTTTCCTACCTTTATGATCATGTTATGTTTATGTGATTATTTATATCTATATTTCATACCCTAACTGAGCATCTAATCTCAAAATTTCTTATGTTTTATTTCACAATGTATTTAAGACTGGTTTTCCGTAAGTTATATCTATAAAGATTACTAAATGGGGAGATCATTGTGAGATATATTGAATATATTTCCTTAAATTAGAAGATTTTTTATCTAATCTCAAAATAAATAATACATTTATAGCCATTCTACATATGTCTGTGAAATTTATTCGATAATAATATAAAGAGATGTAATATTTATGTATGGAGATCCCGAGTAATTATAGTTGTAATCAGAGTGATCCCAATTCACCCTTGTCGGATTTATTACCCCTAGGTACAACTTTGATAGATCCACATCCACATGTATTATCCATATATTGATTAATTGGTAGAAAAACAATATTATATATTCCTTACCCAAAAAATGGGGGTAGATATATTCTTAAAAAAACAAGGGATGCATCTATGTTGGGGTTATCATCCTAATGATTTTTTTTCATGAAGTGATTATGTGATTTTGCAATAAATATATCAATGTATGGATTCTACAAGTGGATATGGCTAGGACACAGTTATGTATAGGGGTAATAACTCCAAAAAGGTGCATTGGTCTTGACTCAATCATCACCTACTAAATGAAAGTGGGACTTGGTACACATCTAGTTTGACACTATTATGGGATATGATTAGGTTATATAAAATTTTATTTATATACCATTATAAATGAATTTTATAGATAATAATCATGGGTTAAAATAGTTTAAACATAATGTGTCATATACTGAAAATATGGTCTTATTATTTAGACATCCTATAAATTAATTTTAATGATTATGAGGTTTTCTACTATGATAAGTGTTCATCACACTATTAATTTTGGTTTTATTTAATTGTTGGGACTTGAAAGAACTATGTTGTTGTTGAATGTGATGGAAAATAAAATATTGTGATCCTAGGAAACCAAATACTAAAGGAGCTGGGATATAGACCCTTCTTATTATGGTCACACAAATTTCTTAATCCATGAATCATGAGGAGCTTTTAAATAATCAAATATGGGGGGAAAGTTATGTTCAATACCTTATGAGGCAACATCCACCTTATTTAATTGGATTGACTAATCCATTAGTTTTGTAGTTGTGGATTAGTACATTTTAAAATATATTTCTCATTCTATATTGATTGGAACATGAAGAGGTTATCTTATCCATTTATAATTTGGAAGGAAAAAACATATGAACAGTTAAATATTATTAAAAATAAAAGTAAAAGAGAACAAATTGACTCCATGGAGTTGGATGAGTTTTATAAATTATTTTAAATAAGCACTTTCACCATTTTCATTGCCAAACGAATTGAGAAATAACTCCTCAAGCATTAGCAGAAGGATAATGAATCTATTAGTACCTATGAGGAAAATTTTACTAGACATATGAGGTAATCATATTTTATTATCATCCAAACTAAGTGTATGTTTTAACTATTATTAAGTGGCATAAAACCAAGTGTTATAATGGTTTTACCCATAAAAAACATTAGAATATATGATGAAATCGTTTTTTGTGTACACAATGTGGAAATGGAAGATAAAAATTCAAATGGATCTGGTCATAATAAAAGGAATATGTGGCTTCATGGAATCCCCAATGATTTTTCACATGGAGGAAAGAAATATTTTGAACCTCCTACCTACTAAAAGGGTGGTAAAGATAACATAGTTAAATTTCTAAAAATAATAAGAAGGTTTTTTTAGTGTGGTATTCCAAGCCATTGAGAAAAAGAATTCATAAGTGATGTGAATTGGCTAATAAATGAAAATAATGGAGATAGTTATGAATATAATTCAAAAAATGTATACATATTCACTTTGAATGGAAGTGTTGTGAGATGGAAGGGCTCAATGTGGGATGTGGTTATAAATTTTCAGTAGTGTCTCTGTATATTGTGGCTTCAAAGGTACCTAAATAAGTAGTATAGTTCTGAAAATTATTCGAAGAGCATGATGTGGTACCTACTAGTAAAGATCATATCACACATCATTGTAATTATACTACAGTTGTGTCCCTTGAAAAAGATCCAAGGTAACATCAGTGAATGAAGAACATACTTCAAAGTTATCATCACTTAAGGGATTATACTTATAGAGGTGAAGTTGTGGTCATTGGTATTTTGAAGGAAGGTACCATGGAGGACCCCTTTACTAAATGCTTGAATCGGTAGAAAAATGATTATCATGTTATGTATAGAACACTAGATGTCATAGGTTATTGTCTCTAGAATAAATATGAGTTTTTTGGAGTTGGTTATCTATGAAATAATATTTTTTACATTGATTACAATAATATTCTACATATCCATTATTAATAAAACAAAATAATTACATATTTTTAATTATTCTACAAGACTTTTATGTAGTAATTTCCTCGATTATAAGTCTCATTAATTTGTTCATAATAGTTCCCTTCTATGATGAGAACCATAAATATTTTTTATGATATTCATAAATAATGTTCTATGGTTGGATAATGTACTATAATGGGACACATATAATATATAATGTCAGGTGTGAGTACTCTAAATATGATGAGTCACCTTACCAAGATGTTTTCACTTGGTAATCTATAAGACGTAAGATTGTGAGAAAATACCTACCAGTAGAAATTCATACTGTGTTAGAGTCATTACATATTCTTTTATGAAAGTATGTGTAATTATGCATAGTATTTATGATTATAATTAATGGATGTCGTGACTCACACACTTAGTAGTGCTAAAAACCCATTAATAAAAAATGTTCAATGTAAGGTAGGGTATGTTGGATACATCATGATTTAACTATCATCAAAATATAAGTTGATGAAAGATTTTCCCTTCATTATTTATGAAATTTTATATGTCAACCATTATATTGTAAAGGAACCATCACAATAAATTACATGGTTATCATGTAATAATGTATTTATTTTGAATATTAATTTAAATATATATCAAGAAAATAGGTTGGGGAAAGGGATGTGAAACCTAATTGATGATATATTTGGACAGAGGGATAATATTATATAGTTAGATTTTGTATTTTCTTGTATTCCTTTCAGAAGTATGTTCTTTATATTGAGTGAATTGACCAATTACAAAACAATAATCTTAGACATTAGGTAATCCATCCTAATTCCATGGAGAAATAATAATAGTGGATCATTAACTAAGTGTTTGTGATGATCTCAATTTAATTTTGATGGAATTTAATTAAATTAATAAATATAATTATCAAGATCAAGATATAATTTTATTCAGTTTGTATTGATCGAAAATATTTATTGTTGAATGAAATATTTAATTTCAATATTTATTGGGTGTTTAATATATGGCAGAGGAGTTCGAATAGACAGAGACCATGTCTGGTGAAAAATAATAATTAACAAGATGGTTAAATAATATATGTTATTTCACAAGTTTTTTTGTTCTAAAAAAATATTTGTATTTTTGTTGTTATGTGGCATGTGGTTTGTTAATGGTTATTATATTATTTAATGGTTTTCATGTAATTAAATAATTTTTCAACCTAATCATTGGATCTAAAATTATAATTTTTGCTCTATTATAGAGGGTGTGAAATTGAGAATTGATAGTTATTTCACATAATTATTTATTTATTGAATCCTCATTATCACTCCCTCCCATGAACAAGAAATGAAACAGGGATTTCTTCATGACTGAAAGGACATGTGATCAACCCAAAAAATAAGAATGAAAATAGATTCTCCACAGCAAAACTCATATATGAAAAGGTTATTCTTAGAGATAAAAGGAGAATTTGGGGATCAGCACTATAGGGATTATACACTTGGATCCTCACAGTGTAATGATGGAAAAATGAAAGGGTCTTCTCAAACGATCAACATTCACATTGAATAAATTTCCTAAGACAATGTATTCTTCTCTTTTGATATAGAATAAATTAATTATAAATTTTACATTCATGATCCTCACTCAGGGATTTAAGAGTATAAATAATTAAATAAATTTAAATATATCTCCCACCACCTTATTCATTGGTTGTTCCCATAAGAATCATTATAAACACAATGTTAGAATTCATTTTTTAGGAAAAAATAAATTATGGCTTCATCAAATAGAATGTATCATGACTTGGATTCTTGGTTTAATATATAAATAGTTTTTTCAAATTTTAAAACCTTGTTGGAATCCTTTATAGTCACAAACACTTCAAGTTCTGTCATATAGACATCTTCTTAAAGGTTCCCATTAATTAAGGCTGTTTGGACATCCATTTTCCAAATCATGTAGTCATGGAATTCTGAATATAAATTAGTATTATGAAGGATTTAAAAATTAAAAGAGGTTAAAAGGATTCATCACAGTCAATGAATTGATTTTGTTCATACCCTTTTTCAACATTTCATTCCCTAAAGGTACTGAATTTACCATCCATGTCCATTTTCTTCATGAATACCCATTTACAACCAATTCGTTATACATTTACTATAGGATCAGCAAAAATATAGACATATTTATAGAACATATAATCCATTTTATAATCAAGGTATTCATTCCACTTGGTAACATATGTTCCCCTTAATCATTACTTTTAGGTTATAGGGTCAATTTTAGGACTAATAATTGTCTACCATCCTCGGTAGGAGGAAAAATATATGGTTCAGGTTATTTCGCCTCCCTTTTATTCATATATTTTACTTGTGCCACTAGAATATCATCTTATATAGGGTTTTGTGGAATTTTTTCTGGTGCCAACACTTTAATACCTTGATCCTAGAAATTATCGAAGTCTATAGTTCTCCACCTATAACTTTAAATATGTTCTCCCAATAAATAAATATGGAATGTATTTCCAATTTTCCCTTTTTTATGGTTCATATAGGTAATATCCCATTATTTCCTTAGAATATCCTATATTGGAACACTTTGTGACTTAAGGATCATTTTTGTTACATGAATAGGCATTAACAAATTCTTTGTAATCACACAAATGTAATTATAAAAACACTGGTTTCCATCCATTCTATAATTAGTTCGGTATACCATATTAAAAAATAATTGGAACTTAGCTTAGTATTTGTGATGTTGTTTGTAACATGTATCCCCAAAAGGATAATAGAAGACTAAAATGACTCATCATTTATCTCACCATGTCTAACTAGTTGTAATACCTCCATTTTATTACACCATTCCATTGATGTGTATAAGAAGGTGTGATTTGAGAAATAATCACAGACTCTTATATATAATAAATGTATTCTTGATTAAGATACTCTAATCCATCGTTTCAGTGGAATTTCTTAATCTTCATACCAAGATAGTACTAAAATTCATTATTGTATTCCTTAAATCTCTTAATGGAATCCAACTTATACCCCATTAAATAGACATATCCATGTCTTTTAAAATCATCAGTAAAAGTTTCGAAGTATGAGTACCCACCCCTTTCTTCAATTTGAAATGTTTCACACACATTTTTATGAAATAATTCATGAATACATATATCTCTAGAAACATTTCCACTAAATAAGGATTTGGTCATTTTTCATTATAAACATATGAGATATAAACCAAGTGGTTTTAGTTAAAATGAATCATAATATCTATCTTGATGTAATTTATTCATAATATTTTTATTTAGATGACTTAGATTTTGATTCCATAGATGGGTGTGAAATAAGTATTTTGAATTAGTTTTCTAGCTGACAGATGAAATAAAATATTAATTTTTTTAAAACCAAGATTATTCTCATTGGAAATGTGAGGTTGTATTCCAAAATTGCTACAATAGTAATTTTTCAAGGTTGGATTCACATAGATTTACCTCAACTTAGTCAATCTATCAAAATATACATGGTTTTTGTATTTGAATACATATCCGAAAACCATAAAATTTATCTAATACCCAATATTTTAAATTAGATAAATTTTACTCGAAAAAATGCATTATTAATGTTTCCCCTTGATTTTTTTGATGGGTTTAGTTTTTATTTTAGTGGCCCTACTTGCCACGTACGTAACAAACCACATCATGTTACCATTCCTTCACCCTTGAACATATATTCTTGCAAGGGTTAAAAAATATTAGATCCTATATCTATTCACTTTTCCTTTCATTTTTTAATCATAATTATGGAAGTAACATCACAATTCATCTACTAATCAACATTGTAATGAAGAGTGTTCATATCTCGTAGAGGCTTCCCAATGATGTTCATGTCAAAATTTATAACAAAAATGGATAATCTATGAGGGTGTGTTGTAAGAATGAGATTAGTACAAAGTTTAATGATGAGTTCAAACCCAATAACCTCTAGTAAATCAAAGTGTCCAATGAGTTTGATAACATGATGCCCAAATGGATTTCCCTCTCCAAGATTTCTCTGAAAGAGTTAATTGTATATATCTCAAAAAAATTCTATCAGTCTCCCTCTAGATACAGAAAAAAAACATTCATGATCACGCTATAAGAATCAATGTTTTTCTCAGAAATAATGAGTTCACTATACATAGATGAAAGCATCAGATATTGGACATCTTTCCTATTGTCTGTGTGTTTTTCATTGATAGAAAGCCTTTATCACATTCCTATTTTGTATGAGGATTAGGTAATGAGGATTCTATCTTGTAAGATTTTTTTTCTAATAAATGAAAACCCATAGGTGGTTGTACCATTATTGGATGTTACTACTAGTGAGGATATTGATTTCCTCCAATATTGATCAAAGGGATAAATTGGATGACAAGCATTAAATTTTCTCTACAATTTAAAATAGACAATTATTAATATTTTTCTAGATTAAAAATTATGTGACAAATTATGATAAAAAATTTTAATTATATTTCCAATATTTTCTAAAGTTTGAAAATATCTCAACATTGTAATCATAATGTATAGTTTTAAGGAAATTCTAGAGATAGGGATCCATCTTCCCCTTCACATAACCCCAATTAAAGTTGTTCAATCTATTTGAATGTATTTAGGTACGTAGGTCTTTTACAACTACGGTCTTGTAGATCCTTGATCAATTGAGTGGAATCCCCAATATTGATATCCTAACTTGTATTTCCTCAAAAAAACCTTCAAATTAAACCATGTCTAGTGAGGGATACTTTTCTTAATTTAAGATGGTTTTTTCAACCTACAACCTTCATAAGAACTCCCCATTAAATTTAATTTTTCCTAAAAAGGTTTTGTTAAACACTTTGTTCTATGAATTTTTTAATAATAATGTAATTTATATGAAATAAAACATTTATGTGATGTCTTGTGTTTTTTTTTCAAGTATCCATTCACCTTTTATTGATCATACCTGGTTTGGGGTTTTCATTGGGGGGTTTTTGCGGAAATTTAGAGAATTTTGGAAGCCAATGGGGATTTTCAGGGTTCTCACATGGTTTTGAAAACTATGTACCCACCAAGTAGTCACTATTAACCCTAGACAATATGGTAACATAGGTAGGGTGAATGTATTTTCAAATTGTGTGGCCAGTCTAGGAAACTGTTCACACTAGATTTTAAACCCTCTAATTTTTAATTAAAATTCTTCAAACCCCTATTTTATGTCCCTAATCATTCTATGTCTTCCTAACATGATTTTCATCTCTATCGGAGGCCCCAGAGAGGATTACAAGGCACCTAAAACCCCATCCTTTGTGAATAAAATATATGATAGATGAAATAGAATCCATTAAGGTATTTAATTTCATCCTCATTTATAATTATCTATCTATTTTCATTGTTACCCTTTAGAGAAGGTTGAATTCTCCCTCAGTGATGGTTTGTATCTATATTTAATGGTTGTTGTTTTCATGGATCTTGATCCCAGGTTTTGATCATAGATCTCATCCACCATTGTGATTTTGGTCGTTTTACATTGAATTAAAGTCTATAGGTTGGGGGTGTTCATCATTGATCATAAGGTATGTGATCTAATTTATAATTCCTATATTATTGATATTAATATTATGTGGTAGCAATATTTTTCATTTATTGGCTGAGAAATTGAATTTAAATTACAAAATTTGATTTATTTCCATCATATGGAGTGACCTTTTACATATCTTATTGGTCCCATTGTAGATTTTGAGACAGAGCTTGATGGAAAGCCATGGGGTGTGCCAATTACATTAAAATTATGATAAATATAATTTATAAGGGTAAATTGTTTGTTTATGATATTGTACAAAATTATTATTATATGTTTGGTAATTTTATTTAAATGGTTGTTTGGATTTACCTTCAAGGGATAATGAGTTGTGAAATAAATGATGAATAACATATTAATGGGTAAATTGTTAATGTTGTTCCTTTTGATGAAAGTGAAGAATCGTTGTTATTATTGATAAATGAATAGTAACACGATTTTGATAATGGAATATATGTGAGTTATGAATTTGGAAAGATGGATTGTGATTATTTTTAATTATTGATCTAGGAGTTGTGGATTAGGGACTACTACTCCAAATACTTATGGGTAGTCATTTTGTAGCTCAAGACCCCTGATTCCTGCATGTGAACAATGAGTTATGGTTCATGGAATACTGCTTCAAATACCAATGGGGTTTCAGAATACTACTCGAGGCCCCTAAGAATTTATCATTATAATTATTATCAATGATCGCAAGATATTGGTTCCTATATTTGATTGCTCTGGGTACCATAAATGAAATTGGAATTAAATGAATAAATGAATCCCCTAAAATAATGAATTTTTATATCCAGGGGGTGGATGGTTCAATATTTAGAATGGGTTGAACTGGGTATTATGTGGTTGGATAAATAATAGTAATTACGAAACCCTTTTACCTTTTCATTTGATATTTATTCAATTTAGAACATTATAAACTATAATTGATTGGATATTGATTTAGAAACCATTGGTTGTCCCCTAATGTGTATTACTGACACCCTAATTAGTCTGACTGATTTGTACCCAAATATACTTCATATTTATAAGATAATATAAGAGAAAAAGACCTATGTTTGATGTTGAAGATTTTATTTGGGATGGAGCCTAGATGAAGGAACCAGACATGATGTTGGGACCTTCATGGAAGTATTTAGTGTGTCTTTATTTGGTATTTTCATTAGACTCTTAAAATGTGTAGGACATGAAAAAAATACTACTTTGTTTTGTGGTCATTATTCTTATTTTGGATTTATATATGTGACATTAGATATATTGATTAGGGTGGATTATTGGTTATATTATCATCTTAGTAATATTACATATTAATTTTCACTTTTGTATGACCTTGATAGAGAGGGTATAGTCTCCACATGTTACATATTAGATCCCCACTACTAGTCTATAGCCTCTAAATTATGGGGAGGTTTTCTTAAATTCATGTGGAGAACCAGCTCAGGGTACGAGTATATAGAACATGGGTTAGTATTTCACATAAAGGAAGGACAAGTCCAACTTCATATTTAGTTGAGGGATTTTATTTTTATATATATGAATTTTATCATGTATTATCCTTTACATGTATTGTTAATATTATGTCAATTTTATTAAATTAATTAACTATTTTGGGTAAATAATTTACTCATAATTATTTATTTATATTCTATATTTACAAATTAATTCATTTATTTAATTGATTGTGGCATTGCATCCCTAAAATAAATAATTTGAATGAATGAAATAAAACATTAATTATATAAACCAATCATGAGCCTCTCTAACATTTAATTTATGGAGTAGATAATAATTAATCTTTTTACATAGGGGAAATAACTCATTGCTCTGATTTTGGCACGTGTAACAGCAATCCACTTTCACACCTGTGTATCACCAAATTTCGTAACTTCTTGTTTCTATCATGGGCAACATCTATGCCCCTTGTGATACTGTATTAATTACACGTGTTTATAACATACACGTAGGTGAGGGGAGATAAAGTATTGATTATGTTAGATAACATAAATAAACAAGGACACATAGGTGCTACATAATATGGAGTGATGATATACAATCAGTCATATTTAATTTAATAACAAATAATTTAAAACCCATGAAAAAAATTAAATGAAATAAATCCAACAAATACATTGGACTTAGTCAATCTCATGAAATATCATGCATTCAATGAATACACCAAATTAAAAGTATTTAATATTCTTTTCTTTTTCATTATTTTTAATTCAGAAAAATGTGATTTCATTAATTATTTAATTAATTAATTCCCCTTTATCTAAATAACCATTTGAGTTTTCTTTGAGATATCCATCATAAATTCTTTCCTAAAAAATAAATTGTACAACCAATAATTATAGACAATTTCGATAGATTAATTTAGAATTAAATAATTCCTTAATACCATTGTTAAATTATCAAACAGAACAGGTTCTTGTGAATATAATATGGTTTTAAAGCTATAATAGTAAATTTAATGTAATTTAATTCTACATTTTACTATGAGACTACACAGTTTGTAATTATGATCTAAATTTCGTGTATCTCGGTTTTTATGTTCCTAGGTTAAATTTCTAGGTCTTAAACATGTATCTTGACTAGACTACATGGTACTTATGAGCCATCTACACAATGTGTATCACTATTTTCATGTATATGATTATCCTAGTAAAATACTCAACATGTCTTCATAGATGGGAAATAATGAACTACAGATATTGTAAACTCAAGCTATGTGCCATGTATTTCATTATTACTTTAGGATTTTAGTCTCACCATGTTTTCACCATCTATGTTTTCATACTGGTTTCATGAATTCTAATCCTAAATCATGTAGACTACACGACATGTATACTAGAAAGACTCCATCTAATATGACAATTCATGTGCAAAAGAGGCCTGGTCTACATACAGTGTGCAATAAATATTCCATGTGAAATCACTATTGGGAATTCTGTGTATCCCACAACACATTAAGATAATGTTTTATTAGGTACATGGTGTGTACATCTACTACACATCGTGTAACCTACTCTTACCGAACATAATTCATTGCACTTCCCAATGACATCTCTAGTCATTATTCATATATGGATAGTTCCTAAATGAAATAAAACATTGAATGATGATAATTAAATTTCCAATAAAATTTTAATTAAATAATCTTAAAAATTGAATAATTCTTGAAATAAATATATAGCCACTATTGCAAATATTGATCGACAATAATATACATAATTATAAAATTCAAATGTGATCGCTCCAGTAAAACTTGTTGGTTATGGATATAGGGGATGTGACTTTAGTGGCCATTAGATTAAAATGTATTTTAATATATAGTTTCTCAAAACCCCAAAGAAGGATACTTTCTTATTGAATTTATAATTATTTTTATTTTATATCAGAAGAAAAGAATGCTTCATCTTAGGAACTTTATCCCATGAGGATATTATTTATCATCTGAAAACCCTTTTTTTGTTACCTTCTTTACACTATAAGGATACAACTATAGTGTCACATTTTTTGGGATACCTATGTGTTCCTTTCATATTATAAATAAACCAATTAATTTCTACTTTCTAGAATGGGGAATCAATTATCTTTTGTTTTATGTATCCATCGCGTGTATTTAATTAAATATTGATGGAATATCTCTAATGCTTCTTCTTTTTTGAGAGGAACCGAGGAAGCAGGATGGAGAGAGGATTCCAAATTTAAAAATGACTCTCATATCTCAATTAACACTAAAAATAGATATAATGATTTATTTATAGATATATGTTTTTGAGGTTTCAAAGGATCTAATAATAATTGTGAAGGAATTGAATCAATTGTTAACATTTTATAATTTTCAAAACATTTTGAAACACAACCCCTTCAACCTGTTAAGATTTATTTACTTATCAACTTCTAGTAAATACTAAAACATGAAAAATTAGTAAAGAAAATAAACCACAAAAGATTTATATTTTTGGCCTTAGTGTGATAACCTACATCCTTTCCATTGCCACTACTCCTAATCTATATAAATCCACTACTATGAATAAGTGAATAAAACTTGTGAAACTCCCAATAGATTATTTTTATCCCCATATAGGAAAGATTATACTAACTCCCATCAGATTACAATATTTTATTATTAAAAAATTAATCCAAAAAAATGAATAAAAACTTTGTTAAATGTAACAACTGAAGAGTTTATTAATAAAAAATAATCTTCATATAATTAAATGTTTTATTATGTAAATTGGTTATATAAAACATATGAACATCCTTGGTTTTATCTTTTTTTATTTTAAAAAACTCTATGAATTGTTATTGTTGTTAATATAGTCGTTGAACAATGACCCCAAGATTAGTATAAAAATAAGGCTTTAACAAATCTAAATTACTCAGACAATAGAAGCGATGACCTCATCAAGTATAATTAAAGCCCATTTATTAGAGATTTGAAAGGAGGAAGCCTCATTAGGCTTCACTCTATACCAAACCCAAGCCAAGCTTCTACACATTAATCATGAACAGAATCTCTTACAAGAGAAGTGGAAGTTAATAAAGATTACCACCTGATCGATGTTATCCAAGCCACCCGAATACTATCATCATCGCACACCTTACCCTTAGGTTGTATGCGGGTGTTATAAGGGGTTATGTAATAAGACCCTACCATTATGATTATCTGTATTTCATTTTTGTAGTATAATGAAAATAAAATCATTTTATTATTGTTACATTGTAAATGGTTTTTAAAGCATAAATAGTATTTTCAGTTAATATTAAATTAAGGAATATATTTAAATAAATTAATGTATTTTTTAATTAAATTATATTTTAATAAAATTTTGTTACTAAATTAATATTTATTAAATATAAATGACTGTATAGTTTTTAAAAAATGGTATTTTTTTATTAAGGATGGAATGTTGTTTTTGTCAAAACCCATGAATTTTAGATAAAAGAATGTTTTTATTTTGGATGTGAAAATTCACATATTTATAAAATTATTTATATAAAATTAATATTATTTTTGGATTCAGGACATTGAAATTATCTAAGGGTGATTTTTTCATAATTTTCTAATGTAGTCGAATTTTTGTGTAAAAATTAAATACCTTTAAAATATATAATGTGTTTTATGACTTCATAATGACCCAATAGTAATGCAATAAAATACTATAAAATTTATATTACACAATATTTGTTTTACCTTTAAAATAATGCGATTTTATATTTTTTTTATTAATTTGATGGTACCTTAGTCGACCCTCTAAGATTTATAAAACATTTTAACATTTTAAAATGATTTCCTTGAGAGTGTGTGTCACCACCACAAAATAAAACCTAATATTTTAACAATTTCGTCCATTGGAGTTATAAAATAATGTTTTCGAATCCCCTTTGTCCAAAAACATGGGCAAAACCCATACTGTTTTTGTGGTTTTTAATATTTAATTATATAGATTCTGAAACCATAGTCGGTGAAATATTAATGAATTCCCCTCTCATTTCCTATATAAACCCACCCAGGATTCCACTTCTCTTCAATAAAAACAATTGGATTACATCCCTTCACTGACCTCCTCTATCTATAATCCTTTCAAGGTTCCCCAAGCTCTCATGAATCCCCTCCTCATGCTCTCTAACACACACACTCATGTTTGGGATCCTCAATTTCTTTCTTTATTTATGTCCTAGTTTTCTTATATTGTTATGCCCTTTTATCGTAAATTAAATATTTTGCGGTATAATTTATCACCACACCTATATATCCCGCCTTATGTTTGAATAATTAGAGACCCCTTTCTCTCTTATTAATTCCTCCCATGTACACCCATTACCAAGCCAAAATTTCGTAAGGGTTTCTCTCTCCTCATTTACATTCGTGCAATTATTTTTTATATTACTCATCTAAATTCCATTACACATGTGGGGATATTATGTTCCATTACCCCCTTACATTCCATTTCATGTATAAATGATTAGATGCCCCTTACTCTCAAATTAACCCATTTTGGGATTTCTATTTGACGTCGTTATTATTTTGAAGTTACACCAAAATTTCCCATGCCAGAATAATCATGTATTTATATACCATCCCAATTTCTCTATCAAGGGTATTCACCATTATGAACATGTAATTGTTTATTTAGAAACTACATTTATGTATTCCACATCTCTTTTTTAAATAATAAATTATGATGTTTAATGAATCCAGGTCGTACGATCTTTGTGGCACACTTATACATGAAGAGAAATGATTAAGAAGGCTACAACATGATAGCACTACAATGAATTGTGTAAAGAATAGTATCTTTATACATCAAGTGAAATGATTTTTTACTCATTATAATTCAATTATAATGAGGGTTTACTAATTCTTCAAGTGCAATGAGCCTTGGCTTATGTTAAAATCATGGTAAATGTCATTTCCACATCTCTATGTTATAATAATCATGCTATATCATGCCTTTATGTTCATTCTTCTCTTGTGATCTATTTATTGTGTTATTTTATAAATGTTTATTTTATTCGTCATGTTATTCCATGTTTATTCCCTTAATGGGATTTATATCTCACCCCATTCTTATGTAAGTCCTCAGGTTATCCCATGAACTTTTAAGTGCGAAGGAATGTAGTGGCCATGTAAAAGGAGTTTTCAATAAAGATGTTTATTTCATAATTTTGGTGGTTATGTATTGTTCCTAAGCCCCAAAGGCACTAGATATCTCAATATTCAATGTTGTATCAAGAAAAAAGTTTATGTAATAAATAATGTTTATGTGTCAAATAAAATGCAAGGTTGATATAGTTGGTATCAAATGAATTGTCTATTATTTTTTAGGATTATGATTAGAAAACCCTATTGAAATCCTTAGGGATAAGACTAAGTATAATAAAAACCAACCTAAATTTTCGTGATTATCGATTAGGTGGTTTATCAAAAAAACATCCTTGTTTGGACACATACAAGTAGAGGTTGCTCTGGCCCAGATGTATCTATGGGTAAAACCTAAAATTACTTTTCTGAGCTAGACTTGAATGAGAACTGGTGCACGAAAACGGGTCATGATGCACTCTTGGCTCAACTGTCATATGGGATTTTCATCGGTAAGTTCATAATTTTAGTGTGAAACATTATTAAGGGAAATAAAAATTTCCCTATGAATATATGTTAGGATGTAGATCATGGATACCATAGATTAAAGCCTATAAATTCATAAGTTATGGAAATAAATGTAATTTATAAGTTATCAATTTCTATCTTTGGATTACCCTTTACGTGTTACCCCTAACATTCCTTTTATTATAGCCAATGACCAGTAATATGAGGACTCAGGCTAACCACTAATTCAATGATCAATGTGATGACTGTTCTAATGAGATGCCCAATCTAATGGGAGAGGGAATTGAAAACTATATCACAATAATCTCTTGATTAACACAAGTTTTCAATATAAACATGGGTTAAGAGGAATGTTCTTTCCCCCCATATGAAAGAAAAAACCTCAATCGAGAGATTCATGAGACAAAGGCCACCTACATTCAATGGATCATTTTATCCCTCAATCAATGAACGGTGGATCAACACTATTGATAAGATCTTCTACATCCTTCAATGTTCTAAACAAGGGAGGGTTTTTATTGATACTTATCATATGAAAGGTGAATCTAATCAATGGTGGAAATTGATCACGAAAACAAAGAATGAGGAAGATATCAAGGTGTTAGAATGGAAGGATTTCCAGAAAATGTTTTATTATAAATATTTTCCACGCACCCTATGACTCGAGATAGAAAGGGATTTTCTTTCCCATATGAACAAATATGACAAATCCATCAAAGTATACAAGGTATACATCATAAAGATTGCATGATATTCCCCTAGCATTGTCCTTAACCCTAAATTCAAGGTTAGACGCTTCTTTGGTTGGCCAAAACTATCCAACAAAAATCCCTATCGATCCGTGACTTTGATAGCAGTGAGGAAATTGAGAGATTTACCTCAAATTTGAAATGGATATTGCCAAATCTCATGGGTATCAGGGGGATATGAAGTGGAAAATGGAATTCAATTCTGGCGGTCTGATGGGTAGAGACAACGGTTCTAAGAAATTACAGCACCCCACTTTACAAAATTGTGGAAACAAGCACCCAAGAAATTGCCTGAATGGGATGAGGAAATGCTTTAGGAGAGGAAGAGAAGGGTGCCTAGCAATTAATTTTAGACAAGAAACACCTGTTGTTGAAATAGAGGAAATTAATGCTATGTTCAACCCTCAATGCATTTTCCATTGCTTCAACATCAAATAATCTGGTAACATTTCAAACTAGTACCCTAATCCAAGGGTTTTTAGAGTCAAGCCACAACCACCATGGAAGAAATGGTGAGCTTTTTCCATCACTACCACCAAAGTGATCCCTGACAATGAATTGGAGATAGGTACACAAGTTATACATTAAAGAATATGAAATATACATTTTAATTCTAGTTCCACTCATTCTGTTAGATCTCGAAAGATTTTTAGAACACTGTCAACATCATTATGAATCATGGGAGTAGAGAAGTTGGTGAGAACGACAAATGGTTCAATTATTACATCCTGTAAATAAAACTCCTCCCCTATCACAATTACTATATTGAACTTCTCAGCAAACCTCATCATACACCTTGTGTATGAATTTGATGCAATTCTTGGCTTGAATGTTTTCCCTATATAGAGCCAACATAAATTTTCATGAGAGGGAAGTCACTCTCCATATGGATAATTGACCCCTAATTCTGTACAAGTGCAAGAAGGAGGATAAATCTTCATTAGTAACATTAACAAAATCATGGATACTACTGATTTATGAGCATGAGTATCTTGCTCGGATAGTTGATTCTAAGTAAGGAAACGTCCTTTAAGACATGCCTAATGTGATAGAATTCACTAATGTGTTTCTCGAAGAATTTCCCGGTCTTCCTCCTAGGAAATATGTCAAATTCTTGATTGATCATATACCTAGGAATTTTATAATATCCATGATTCTTTATATAATGGATCCTGTGGAGCATGGGGGTCAAAAGAAACAACTACATGAGAATATGGATAAAGGGTTTATATGACCATGTGATTCACCATGGGGTGATCCAATCCTCTCATAAAGAAGAATGACAGATCAATGATCCATTTCGTTGACTATTGTGAGCTCAAAAAAATCACGATAAAGAAAAAGTATCCCCTCCCACAAATTGATAATTTATTCGATCTTTAATGTGGAGAACAATAATTCTCCAAGGCGGATCTGCGGTCGGGATATTGTTGTGTAAGGGTGAAAAGGGGGATATCCCCAAGATTGATTTCACTACATGGTACGAGCAATATGAATTAATTGTAATTAATTTAGGACTCACTAATACTCCATTAATATTCAAGGAATTGATGAATAGAGTCTGTAATGATTACCTTGAGAAATTTGTTATAGTCTTTATAGATGATATTCTAATATACTCTAAAACCAAGGAGGATCATGAGAAGAATCTAAGAACCATAATAGAGACCTTTACAAAGGATAATCACTATTAAAATTATATAAAGTGTGAGTTATAGTTGAGGTAAGTCTCATTCTTGGGTCATATCACCACAAGAAATGGGATATTTGTGGATCCCTCAAAGAAAAAAGTAATTGAGAGATAGATGAGGCCAACATCTATGATAGATAAATATAGCATCCTTGGGTTAGCAGGATATTATCATCCATTTTTTATAAATTTCACATGATTGTCAAACAATCTTACCAAGCTAACTCATAAGGGAGTAATGTTTTCATGGAGGGATGAATGCGAAGAGAGATTCTAGGAGTTGAAAAGGAGGATTATTACTAGGCCCATTCTCACACTACCAACAAGTGGAGAAATTTTCATAGTATTCATTTATTCATTGAAGAAGGGTATGGGCTTTCTGTTGATGAAAATTGACAAAGTCATTGACTATGCTTCAAGGAAATAGATTGTTCATGAACACAACTATCCAAAACAAGATCTAGAGTTGGCTCCAATTATCTTCACATTAAATATTTGGTGACAATACCACTTTGGGGAAAAGTGTGAAATATAAATAGATCACAAAATCATCGAGTATATATTCACAAATAAAGAGCTTAATATGCACCCAACAATGATGGTTATAGCTTATCAAATAATATGACTGCTCAATTCACTATCATTTGGGAAGAGTGAATAAAGTGGTAGATGCATTAATTAGAAATGACCTAATGATTATATCATTGATGAGAATTTAAATGGATTAAATATTCTTTAATTTAATGAATATGGGCATTGGAATCATAAAGAAGGGAACATCATCAATCCTTTCACAAATGATTTCTCAACTGTCTCATTTGGAAAGTTTAAAGGATACTCAAAATGATGATGTTGGGATTAAAAAGAAAGATGAAACTCTCGGAAAAGGGAAATCCTCAATGTTTAATTTTTCTGAAGAAGGAATTTTGAGATTTGGGTCAAGACAATGTGTTCCATAAAGTCA
Source organism: Viscum album (assembly GCA_963277665.1). Taxonomy (NCBI): domain Eukaryota; kingdom Viridiplantae; phylum Streptophyta; class Magnoliopsida; order Santalales; family Viscaceae; genus Viscum; species Viscum album. The sequence continues at coordinate 1,914,678,091 of OY728120.1, forward strand.
AGAGTTAAAGAAATATCTTTTTGATGATTCACATAGCTCAAATTTCCCCATTCACCCATTAATCACAATGATATATCGAGATATATGAGAGTATTATTGGTGGGATAACATGAAGAATGAGATCACTGAGTATATACCAAAGTTCCTAGTATGTCATATTTTGAAGGATGAGATGTTGAAGTCTAAGGGTATGATGAAACCATTACCCATACCAACATGGAAATGGGAAAATATCACTATTTACTTTGTCACCATAATTCATAAGACATCCAAAGGAAACAATGATATCTGGGTTGTTGTGGATTGTCATACAAATACATCACACATCATTTCAATTATGGAGGATTCATAATTGGATCAACTATCACGGATACGCATCAGAGAAGTGGAAAGTCCACATGGAGTACCACAATCAATTGTAACTTATTGGGATTCAAGAATCACCTCTATGTTCTGGAAGAGTAACCAACATGCTCTAAAAACAAAGCTGAACATCAGTACAACTTATCATCCTCAAATTTATGGCCAATATGAGTGGGATATCCAAATACTTGAGTACAAATTAAGATAATTCACAATGGACATAAAAGGATAAAGGGATAAACATCTTCCTCTGGTTGAGTTCTCTTACAATAACAATTTCCAATCAATCATCCAAATGACTTCTTATGAATCTCTTTATGGGATGTGGTGCAGAACACTAGTTTGTTGGGATGATGAAGGGGAGTGAAAACTCCTTGGTATAGAAATGGTCGAAGATATGGTGGAGAAGGATATGGCCATCTAGGAGCACATTAAAGCTGCTCAGAGTCAAAAAACGAATTATGCTGATAATACTCAACAAGACCTACATTTTGATGTTAGAGACATGGTATTCCTCCGCATATCACCATGGAATAGTGTTATGATATTTGGGACGAAGGGAAAGCTTAGTTCAAGGTACATCATCTCTTTTGGGATCATTGATAGCATTGGAGTTGTGGCCTATCAACTAGCACTACCACCGAACCCATCTCAAGTACATGATGTATTCCATGTATCACTCCAGAGGAAGTATATACCTAACGCATTGCATGTACTCAATCCAGAGGTGGTACAATTGGAGAACGATCTCTCCAATGAGTATTAGTCGGTGAAGATCTTAAATTTTATGTAAAAATTTGTACAAAAATAATACAATACCCCTCGTCGAGGTGTTGTGATGAAACCACAAGATTGAAGAAGCAGCATGGGAATCATAGGAAGTGATGAAGCAGAGTTACCCTCATCTATTTCTGTGTGGGAAAAGTAAATTTCATGGGAGAAATCTCTTAAGGGGGAATATTGTAATGACCTAAAATTTTGTTAATGAATGTTCCCATTAATCTAATTAAATGTCTTATTATGTAAAATTGTAATATAAAACATATGAATATACATGGTTTTATTTTTTTGGATTTTAAAATACCTTTATGAATTATTAACATTGCTAATATAGAAATTGAACAGTGATCACATGATTAGTATATATACGGATTTAACAAATCCAATTTAATTAGATAAATGAAGTGATGGCCTCATCCAGTAGAATTCCTCTACACAAATCCCATTTGTAAGAACTCAAAAAAGAGGTATTGACAATGGGCATCACTCCTGACCAAGACCAATCCGAGCTTCATCATGTTATGTTAGAATCGAATCTCATATAGGACAAGTGGAAGTTAACTGAGCTTACCACCCGAGCAATGTTATCTGAGACACCCCAAGAGTCTATCACCATCTCACACCTTACCCTTATGTCTTATGCGGGTGTTATAAGGTGTTATATAACAATACCCTATCATTGTTATTATGTTAATTTTTTTACAGAAAAAATAATATACATTCATTTTACTATTGTTACTTTGTAGATGGGTTATAATGAAAAAATAGTATTTTTAGTTAATATTCAATTAGGAAATACATTTAGCTAAATTAATATATTGTTTAATTAAATCATATTTTAATAAAAATATTATTACTATGTTAATGTTTATTAAATATAAATGATCGTATAATTTTATACAACTTAATTTTTTTTTCAAGGTTTATAAGTTGTTTTAGTCAAACCCAATGACTTTTTGATAAATATTGATTTTTATTTTAAAACTGATAATTCACATAATTATAAAAACATTTAGATAAAATAAATATTATTTTTGGATTATGGGGGTCGAAATTATCTAAAAGTGAATTTTTCATAGTTTTCTGAGATAGACGAATTTTTGGGTAAAAATTAAATACTGTTTAAATATATAATGTGATTTATGACATCATAATATCCCAATAGTGATGTAGTAAAATACATAAAAAGTTATAATCATGTAATAAATGTTTTACCTTTAAAATAATGTGATATTTTTAATTTTTTTTACTAAATTTATGGGGCCTTAGTGGACCCTCTGATACATATAAATCATTTTAACATTTTACAATGATTTCCTTGAGACGAAGACTCACCATCACATAAGCATGCCTAATATTTTGATAAGTTCGGCCATTGGCCTTATAAAATAAATTTGTTCCCACTTCATTGGAAAAAATCATGGGAAAAACCATGGTATGTTTTTTAGTTTTGATTATTTAATTATATAGATTCCAAAACCTCATTTTGTGAAATATTAAGGAATGCCCATCTCATTTCCTATATAAACCTACCCAAGTTCCAGCTTCTCTTCACTCAAAACCCTTAGATCACATCCCTAATCTTCCCTCCTCTCCCTAGAAACCTCCCATGGTGCCCCGATCTTTGAATAAGCCCCTCCTCATGCTCCTGCAGCCACACACTCATGTTAGGGATCTTTACTTTCCTTCCTTCCTTATTTATGTCCAAGTTTTCATATATAGTTATTACCTTTTATTTTCAACTGAAAATGTTGGGGGATGCTTTTTCGCCTAACAAATACTTCCCTCCTTATTTTTGAATGATGAGAGACCCCTTTTCTCTCTTTAATTCCTCCCATGTACACCTGTTTCCATGCTAAAATTCCGTTAGGGATTTCTCTCTCCTCATTTACATTCAAGTAATTATTTTATATTATGCATCTAAATTCCATGAAACATGATGGGATATTAGGTTCCACGGCCCCCTTACCTTCCATTTCTTTTATAAATTATTTGAGACCATTTATCTCTCATCAACCCATTTTACGATTTCAATTTGGTGTCATTATATGGCCGAAGTTACACCAAAATTTCCCATGCCAAAATCATCATGTAAGTGAATACCATACCCATTTATCTATCCAAGGTATTCATATTTATGAACATGTACATTTTTATTGAGGACTTAATTTTTTTTAATTCAACATGTCATCTTCCAGAAAAAAATTATGATGATTAATCAATCCATGTTGTGCGTTATATGGGGCACCTTATGCCTGAAATGAAATGATTAACATGGGTGTGCCCTGATAGTGCTCCAATGCCTTAGGCAAAGAATATTATCATGATACATCATGTGCAATGAGTGTTTACTCGTACTAATTTAAGTGAAATGAATGTTTAATCATTATCCATGTGAAATGAGTCTTGGAACATGTGAATATCAAGTTAAATGTTCTTGTCACATCTCCATGTTATGATAAGCATGTTATATCATGAATTTATGTTCATGCTTCTCTTGTGCTCGATTGATTTTCATATTGTCTAAACATTTAATGTATTCCTCATGTTATGCCATGGTTATTCCCTTACTGGGATTTATAGATAACCTCTTTCTTATGTACATCCTCATGTTATCCCATGCAGTGTTAAGTACGAAGGAATGTTGTGGTCATGTAAAAGTAGTTTTCAATAAAGAATTGTATTTCTTTATTTAAGTTATTATGTAATATTATTATGTCCAAAAGACACTAGTCCTATTTATCTTCTATATTTTATAAACTGAAAATTTTATATAATAAATTAATATTAAGAGTGAAATAAAGAGAATGGTTGTTATATTGAAATTGCTCCGCAATCACTTAGTCGAAATCCTTAGTCCGATTTGGCATGATAATATTTTTTCAATCTGATGAGGTTGGATCTGATTTTCTCAATACGATGAGCCTAGTTATGATTCTCTTAATATTATGACTCTAAATCCAATTATCTTAATATGATGGACTCAATATAATGAACCCATTCAAAATCTAAAAAACTCATACTCTTCTCAAATACTCAATACGATGTACCTTGGTCCGATTAACTCAATCTGATTAACTGAATATAATCATCTCGATATGATCTTCCCCAATATGATATTCCTCGATCCCTTAAATATATGTTTATATGTCTGATCCTCCTCATGATATCTATGTATGTAAATTAATTTCACTTTATTTCCTCATCACTTTGCCTTTTCCACTTGTGTGAAGGTTCTCTCATGAAAGAATGATCTGAGAATGTATTTATAGGTGACCCTGAAAGAAAAAAGTAGGAATCATGAAAACATTCCCCACATCCAAGAATTTCAAAAACGCCGAAGATCAATCACAATTAAAGAATCAAATTTTACATCTTTAAAACACCTTATATTTCCCTAAGATATATGAAAAGTTGAATTTCAATATTGACCCCTAAACACTTCATAAATCTTCTTGAATTTTCCTTTGGAGATTTCTTCATAATCAGCACAATATGATTTTTCTTTTTTTCACAGTGATTCTAACATCTATTTCATTCTCAGTGAATCCAAATTCAATTTCATTCTCAATGAATCTGAATTCTAATTCTAACATAGAAAATCCAAATTTCTTCTTCCTCAATGAATCTGATTTTTGTTTATTTATTTGTGTATCTTACTGAATTATCATTATGATGGAATTACCAATATGATGGGATTACAATTAATACTAATTTTAAACTTTTAAACCTATCCAACATTTCTTCTAAAGCTTTTATCATGATATTTTTCATGATTTTTGAGAAATTTATTATCAGAAAAGAGTCATATATTTTTTTAGAATGAATGAAATATTTCTAAATCCTATCTTTAAAATATTATTTCAAAATAATTCAGCAACAATACTACTTCTTCACATAAAATATACTTTTTATTTTATTACTACAAAAGAAAAAATCCAACAAACAACAATTTCTTCCTCTGATTCTTTTCGATCTGATGAGTTGAATACGATGCTGATGGAGTTGATTCCTATATAAAAAAACAGTTGATATACAAAAAAGTTAGGTGTCAACAAATAAAAAAACATTTTTATAAAAATAAATCAAAATGGTTATTCAATATAACCCTTGGATTTGTTAATAACCATAATTAACAAATTTTTCAACTCCTAGAATTTTTTCATAACTCAAATTTTTTAAACAACTCATGTTCTTTTTCCTTCAATCAAAACATTTACTTTTTTCAAAAGAGATTCATGACAATACTCTTCTAGATGAAATAATTTTTTGAAATAAAATCATCTCTAAATGGATTAGAAATTTTGTATCCACATAAAGATAAACTCTCCCTCAATTTTATCTTTACCTCTTTCATTTTTATTTTTCTCTCACTTTTATTTTTCTATCACTATTATTTTTCTCTAACTTTCCTTTTCATTTTACTTTTCTCTTTCGCTCCCCCATTCTAGGATAATTCTAACTTCATATTCATAAATTAAATATGGAAAAAAATTATTACAAAGTTTAAATCTGTTACGTTCTATCCCCTTTTTTCAACATAATCCAAAGAAAAATGGGGGTTCCTTGTGATGTCTATGAAGAGATCGGAGGAGGCTAAACATGAAGTTTCAGCCTCAATTCCACAAACATTTCTTTCAGAATTTATTTTATGTATACATAATAAAGATGATAATTTATTGAAATGTATTCCAAAAAATCTTCTCTAGCTACAACTTCATATAATATAAAGTTAAAATTTATATCAATGTCTTTTGATCTTGAATGACAAATAAGATTTTTAGTATGATCAATCACACTATGATTATCACAGAGTATCTTTAATGGTTCTTATGTTATTACATTCAAATATTATATATTTACATTTATCCACAACATTTTAGTACAAGCCTTAGTAGATGCAACATATTCAAATTTACATGTTATCAATGTTACTGAACATTGATTTTTATTAGGCCAACTCAAACAACTTTCACCCAAGAAATGTTTTCTTCATGATGTTTATTTTCAATCATTAAAATCTCAACCCTAATCATCATCAGTATAGAAATGAAAATTTATCTCACTGTTTATTTTGAATAACAACCCATGTGAATTTTTTCCTTTGACTTATCTCATAACCCTCTTTTCTACAAACATATATCGTTCATTCAGATTACCACTAGTAGAAATACTGAATTTAACATCGAAGTAATGGCGTAATTTTTTTCTTAACTAACACCAATATTATGTGTGAGAAATTTTGGGCATCGGTTTTACTAAATAATAGCACCAAAATATTTATAGAGTGGTTTTTGGGGATGGTTTTTAGAATAACTAATGACGAAAACCACAAAAGGTATGATATATAGCATTGGTTTTTCAAAATTCTAACATTATAAATAAAAAATAGCATTGGAATTGGTTTAAGAAAAACCAACCCCATTAATCCCAAACTCTACATATTTTGGTGTAATATTTTTTAAAAACTAAGTCCATATATTAAAAAATTTATGTCATTGATTTTTATGAAAACCGGCGCAATATATTAAAAAAATTGGGCTTCTGTTTTCAAAAAAACTAACGCCAAAATTCCTTTAAAATAGTCAGAATTAGGAAACCCTCATGTTTTTTATTCTTACAAAACTAAATTGAGGTCGATCCTATTGACATTCAATGACTTAAAAAGTGTATTTGAGATCTTTAATGGTTATTCTGGTATATTTTCTTCGAGTTTCATGATCTACATTCTGAGTTATTGATTATCTCTCTATTTTTCATCAATTACAGATTATTTGATCTTTTGAATCCTATTTTCGACGACCTTCTACCGTAGTTTGATTTTGGTTTTTTTTCATCTTTATTTTCCATATTTCAATCATTTTTGTACATCTTTTAGTGTTTATTTTTTCAAATCATTCCATGGAGAAAAGTTCGTATTTGGATCTATTTTTGTGTTAAACTCCAAATTTTGTATGTTTTTTTATTTTAAAGATAAATTAGTTATCATTTAATTATGTTTTTCATTTAATTAGATTATTAGTTTATAGTTTATTATAAATATGTTGGAACGTGGTTAATAGTTATCCATAAAATTGATCATCCCATATATGGTGAAAAGTCCAAGTGGACTAGGATGTGATTGTTGTTCATACGTATTTTTTTTAAGATTTATTAGGGTTTCACATTGACTGATGTGATTATATTATTATCTTTTCTGATTTATGATATTTATGGTATTAAAACTTGGCCTAATACAAGAAGAATGTATAATTACATGAATATTTATAGGAAAATACAGATTAACATATACTTCATATGAAATTCCATGAAGGTTGGAAAACTATGCTATTTTAAATTTACAGATATACCATGTACATTTCATTAGAATTCCTTTTACATACTATGTGAGGAGTTCTATATAATAACATAATATTATCCTCTTTAGGTATTTGATAAGCATGCTTGTTTTTACATCATGATTCTATTATATAATTATCATTCTTTGAATATATTCTATACTAGAGTGTTTCCTACATATACAGTCACATTCCATGCATGTTTGTTATGCTATTGATTCTCTAGCATGTCTACCTATACATGTTGTGTTATGCATGATTCCTATAGATTTATTAATTTTTCTCATGTTCATTACTTATTTATGTGATTACATAGTAATCCATAGTTTTTTTCCATGTATTTATACATAGAAATCATGTTTTCTATTATTTATTACTTGTGATATCATGCCCAATATACAATTTCCATGCACTGTTGGGTCAAATAAAATGATAGAATCAATATTATTGAAGAAAATTTATAATTTTTGACCTAATTATTAATGTCAATTATAATATGAACGTTACTATAATTATTATTTCTTAATACAAATAATATGAAATTTATTTCCTGCTAAATTAATGATATTTTCAATATATTTGACACATGAAACATCGAAATAATGCAACAACTATGTAAAATGAACTAATAAATTTTAGAAGATTGATATTATAATTAAATTATAATATCAATATAAAACATATATATACTATGAAAATAAAAATTGTACTATTTGTAAATGTGTTTCATATCTAATTATTTATATCTGATTGTCAATAGTTTTTATAAAATATGTGTCTGTTTACAATTTATCTATATATATATATATATATTTAAATTATTATATGTTTTAATATATTCACCAATTATATTGTGATATTACATATTGAATGGATCTTAATTGGATATATTTATAAAGAACCACAGGTGAATATGAAGAAGGAGTTGATGAATTCTTGGAATTTTCTCAATGACGTATTCAAAACAATGATTTTATTTTCTATCCATGTGTAAAGTGTTTGAATATGAAAAAGATAAACTCTATATAATTGAAGTATCATCTCATTTGTTATACTGTTTGCCTTGATTATACATGTTGTGTCTGATATGGTGAAAGAACAGAAAATTCAATATCCAATGTTGATGAAAATATTCATAATTAAGAAAAGGATCATACTAATGAATTAAATCATGATTTTTGTGTCAAAACCATAAAAAACAGAAATTTTTTAATGATTGTATGGAGATTTTGAGAAACCATTATTCCCAGGTTAAAATAAATATACATATTTATCAGTAGTTTTGAGTTTGGTTAATTTTAAAAAAAGGGTGGAGTAATAAAAGATTCTCCATATTACTAGAGATTTTAAAAGAGCTACTTTTAGAAGGTAATGGGCTTCCATATTCTAATTATGAGGTGAGTAATATTTTATGCCTAATGGGATTGAGGTATAAAAATATACAGTTTGTCCACAATGATTATTTACTGTATACGAATGAATATGAATATTTATTATGTTTTCCTACAAGTGGGACATCATGATATAACATAGATGGTCATGTCAACTCAGATTCATTCTCAGGTACTATCATCTAAAGTCATGAAAAATCAATTTTTTACATTCTAATGATATCATCCAATATTTTTTCATACAATTATGATAATTCAACTATGATTCATTCTTAGGTACTAGAATCAAAAATCCGGCAATGAAATTTGGTACCTTAAAATAATTCATCGTTTGAAGCTTATATTTTCAAATTCATTTGGCACAAAAGGATAAGATAACATTTAGATGAGTGCAAATCTGATGGTAACTTATGTCACCCCACCGATTCACCATAGTGGAAGAGTTTTGATTAAATAAATTAATTATTTTGGAATTGAGCTAGAAATATAACAATGGGATTGTGTACTAATAGAATGAATCCATATCGGAACCTCACTAGCCAACATAGTACATGGCCTGTTTTGTTGGTAGCTTACAACTAGTCCCCACATCAATGTATGATGAAAAAAAATATATGTTATGATGCAATTGATGATTTGAGGACCAAAAAAACAAGAAATGATATTGATATGTATCATTCCCCAGTGATTGATGATTTGAAACATTTATGGGAGGAAGGTGTTAATGTTTTCGACGCATAAAAGATATAGTACTTTATTTTGTGTGTTATAGTAATGTTCATTATTAATGAATTTACTGCATATAGAAACTTATCTGGATATACTGTTAAGGGACATAAAGCATATCTAATTTGTGAAGAACATACTTTATATTATCAATTACAGAATAAAAGAAATATAGTGTACATGGGATATCAATTATTTTTTTAAATTGATCATACTTATAGTAGATTGAAAAAATAATTTAACTGCTTACAAGAATACAACCTTCCCCCTCATCCATTGTCAACTAAAGAACATTATGATAGGTTCAAAATATTTTTTCATTATTTGGATAGAAAATAAGTTCCATTCATTAATGAAATATCTAGAATACGCAATATTTTTTTAACTACCTTATTGGTGATTTTTAAATATGAAACATAACATCAGTGTCACGCATGTTGATAAATACATATGTGAACGTTATATAGGAACGTTGTTAGAAATAAGAGGATAGATAAAATATGGACTGTATGCCAGATTGGACATGATATTAGTGAGAATACATTTAGAGATTGATCCCACTGTGAAAGGAAACATAACATATTTACCTCCGACTTTCAAACACATTAAGAAACATTGAAAAGATATTGTTTTGTCAGTGTCTTCATAGTATTACAGATCCTAGTGGTTTTTCATCAAATGTGAATAATTTGGTGGTCTTGAAGGATTGTAAATTAATATGTATGAAATATAATTTTTCCATGTATTGATGCAATAACTTTAACCAGTAGAAGTGCATGGTATATTTCTGACAGCTGTCAGAAAGACTATCAAAAAGTTATATAATTATTTCAAATCCATATGTAGAAAATTCTTAGATCCAAATTTTTTAGATCTGTTGGAGAATGAAGAAAAAATTATTCTTTGTCAACTACAAATGTATTTCCCACCTACATTTTTTGATATAATGTTTCATCTGCTGATTCATTTTACGTGTGAGATAAGAATATGTGGGCATGATAATTTACGATGGATGTATCCTTTTTAAATATATATGAAACTTTTGAAGGGATATGTTAAAAAAATTTATAGAAAAGAGGCCTGTATTGTTAAAAAATATGTATCATAATAGGTGATTGAGTTCTGTACTGATTATTTGTATGTGATAGAGCATATTCGTCTCCCTATATCATGATATGTGAAGTTTTATAGTAAAGGTAGAGGTATTTGAGTATAAAAGTTAATGTTCATTGAACGTGACAAAGTGATACATGCGAATTTATATATTTTGAACAAAACAGATGAGGATCAATCATATATATCCCCAAATATTGATGAATTAATGTTATTATGTTAGAAAAAAAGGAAAATTGGTTGATGATTGAACATAACAAGACATTTGTTTTATTTTTAATGAGAAATTCACCACCAATATATCTGCCTCAGAAACATTAAAATTTTTAGTAGGGGGGATATATCATAATGTGACCATATGGTCTACTTTTGATATTAATGGTTACACATTTTACGTTAAACATCTGGATGAAATGAGTACCTTATTGAAGATTGGTGTGATGGTTTTCGTAGAAGCAGTGCATTTTTTGAGTGTTGAAGATAAAATCTTAATTTCTATGACAATTCCATGTTTTTATGTTCATGAATAAATATGGGAAATTGATTATATTAAATTTTGAGTCAAAATTTTTAAGTGTAATTGGGTTGATAGTAAGAGTGGTGTGGAACAAGATGAATATTGGTTTAAACTGGTTGATTTGAAAATATTTAATTACAATGAAGAACCATTTTTAATGGTGACATGTGAAAAAAAAGTATTATATTTCATTGGTCGATTGAAGGATCATAGGTCCATCATTTTTCAAAGAAAAATACACCATTTTGGTGACGATGATGATGCTGATGATGTTGTTGATTTACATGAGCTTTATTCATTTATTAAACAATATCTAGATGATTACAATCATTTTAAGACAGACATAGTTCATGAAATACATAATGATCATTATAACGTATTTTGGGAAAACACTAAATTATTCTCCTATAGTAAATATTTATATTTTTTATTTTTTTGAAACATACAAATGCATACATCTTTTTTTACATACTTATTTTTTTCTTTCTTGTTTCTAAATATTTTGTTTTCTAATGATATAGAGGTAAAAAAAATTCATTACACTTTCTAGTAGAAATTATACATATAGATAGATAGGATATTTTATCGAGGTATATCTATTATTCCATATTATTAAATATTCAGTAATATACTAAATAAATGAAAGAAAACTATTAATTTACAAAAATATGCAGGAAAACTGATGCATCCTCGATAGAGGATATTTCTTCTATTGCTACTAAATAATAAAGTTCTAAAGTTTTTAAATGCGTAATTACACATTTACCAAAACATTTACTTTCTAATGATAATGATAGATTACACATCCGTTTTAATGATACTAATAATGCAACTGACCCAAATGCAATTCAGTTTATCAGTTATATATCAATGTAGAGTCATTGCAGGATTAATATTTAATGTCATGGTCTGAAATCGGGGGACATGATGTCAAATAAACAACTCATGGAGGCCATGATGGTAAAATATCTTAATTGATTTCTTTTATCACATTTTTTGACTATTCTATATTTTAACTGATAAATTTAACTTATTCAATTATAGATGACATTTAATTTTGAGGTAATGAATGAAATTAAGAAAATAAATCTCTCTTTAGTAGTAGTCTGATGGTGGGAATTTAAAAAAGATTCAAATTTTTTTATTGGAAACAAAATGTTTGAAAACCCATGCCTCAAGTATCTATTTATAGATTAAGATACTTGGAAGTTATTTTTTGATAGTCATTAATAAGAAAATTTTCATTTATGATAATTATTTAATATTATAAAATTTATCATATAGTTTTTTAATTACTTGTTTTTTTATTTTTATGTAATAGGCCTCCTGGGGAAATCATCAAGAGATTCAGTTGAGAAATGTATACCCTGAAATATTATCACATAGAGGGTATCCGTATTTAGAGCAAAAAATGATTGAAGGAAAATTTGAAGCATTAAGAGCTTGATCTAGTAGTGGTTCAGATGAGCTTCAACATTTTACTCCATCTCCTCTCACATTCCAGGAAAAAGGGAAATGATCTAGAAGAAAGAAAAATGAGCTGTATCTTATAGACGAAGCTAAGCAAGTAGATTATAGAATTGGAAGCAAATTTTATTTATTTTTAATCATTTTTTATATTTTATAAATATTAAACCCTAATATAAAATTTTCATTTTCATTTTAGGAAGAACATCAGGAGCATGATACATAAGGCTATTTTATCCCTGAGGGTAGGATAGATATCCTAGGCACTTCTTTGGGAATGGAATAACACCCAGGATGTGTTAGAGGATATCAGGTATGTGTTAGTATTCTGGAATATTTTGGTCAGAGTAAGAAATCAAGAGACAAGAAAATAAAACCCTTAATGGCCGATATGAAAGATATAAAATAGTCGATATGTGATAAAATCCACGAAGTAGTGCTGATGGCATTGTTAGAACACATGGAATGACATTCACAGTCTACACAGCCTTCCCAGGTATACTATTTATATGTTACCAATATTTCGTTTTTATAAATTATAAACACCCATATAACATTTTCATCATTCAGCATTCCCAATCTACTGAATAGAATTACCCGACCCCATCTACCTACCATTCCCCATAAGAGAATCCTTACCAGGTATATCAATTAATTGTCAACATTTTTTCTATTTTATAAATTATAAACACAAATATAACTTTTTCATTTTTTAACCCTCCCAGCCTAGAAAACTAGACTAACCTACCACATCTACCTACCATGCCTTGTATAAGAAGCCTCCCTAGGTATATTATTTACTTTTCATCAATTTTTATATTTTATAAATTTTAAACACTAATATTACCTTTTCATTTTTCCGCCTTCCCAACCGGCTGACCCGGACTACCCTGCCCCATCTTCTTACCCTGCCCCGTATGAGCATCCTTCCCTGGTATATTATTTATTTGTCATAAATTTTTCCATTTTATAAACTAGAAACAAAAATATAATTTTTTTTTCATTTTTCATCTTTCCTTGCAATCTCACTCGGATAACTAGGCCCATGTACTTACTTAGATCCTCAACCACCCCACTCAGACCAAAACATATATTGTGAGTTGTTTTCTGGTGATCCTCATATACAAATTGTTGTGTGAGTACTATTTCTTTTTTTGGGGTTTTTTAAATCACCATCTTATGCATATGGGTCAGGTTATAATATTACTACTTGATATTATAGATCCTAATGCTCTACCCATTTCCTACTAAGGAGAACCGCAGAGCTGGGGAATGTCTAGGTCATTTTTTACTATTCCCAACTAGTCTCCATCTTTATATTTTATATGAGGAATGAAAATTTTAAAATATTAATTACAAATGATTCCAAATTACTTATTAATTTTTCTAACATTTAACTTTTATAGGATTATGTGAAAGAAAAAAAGTTCCAGCAATGAAACAAAATGTTTGGGAATCGTCGATTGTAGATACATCAGATATTTCTTTTGGGATACAAATATTATATTTCTTTTTATTCATTGAATTATATCTATGACTTTAATATGATTGATGATATATGCAAAATAGAATATACATTGAGATAAATCAAAGAAGATATCTGGCATCTAGTTGATTTTGAAGAGCTCGGTCTGAATGTGGTATAGCTTTATTCCATGTTAGTAAATTGACAATTGAATATTCATTTCTTTAATAAAATATGGTTTTAAATTTATTAACTAATTTCTTTTTAAATTATTTATATACACAACCTTCTTCTAAAAAATTATAGCATATGCATTTACGGTTTTATAGATCAAGAATGCATTTCCATGGAAATGGAACATGTGAATAATCATGATAGAGTTGCACATATATGTGAGAGATTGTAACATACGAAGATTGGGTGTTGGACTCTACCATTTCTTGATAAGTATAAATAGAAAAATATTTATTAATTAATGAGGATTATAATTTCAGTAATTGGGAACTTCTTGTATTGTAGGGGGAATTAGATATTAGGTGTATTACTCCCAAGTTAATTCACCTTATATTGGTTGTTCTCTATATCTGGGAATGTTTATAAAATATTTTCTACCTTATTAGATAGGTAAGTTCAATTTTTTGTTTTTTTTGTAATCTCATTATGTTGAATTATAATTATTTAGACTTGTATTATTACTTAATATATAAGAATGTTTAGTTCATGGAAACAATTTTACAAGGAATACATGTCGATAAAGACACTAAATAAAATCAAATATGTTGATGTAAAATTAATTAGTTTTTATATTAGATTTTATTTTAATTTATTAATATATATTGATTTTTATTATTAGTTAAATGTTTTATAATGATAGTTTCATCGTCAAAAAGTCATGCTGAATGTAGTTACTATATTCTACGATTCATGTATAAGATAATCACAACTGGGGAAACTACTGAATTTGATAAGGTTGGTTATATTAATTGATTTCTATTTTCTGCCATATTATTCTATTTTAGTATATCATTTCATTAAATGTTATTTTAGGAATTCATTGGTTCCCAATATTTTTATCAATCTGAACGTACCCTTATTCGATCTATTTTTTAAAACTATTCTTCAATTTTTATTTGGATTTGAGGTATGTATATTTTAGTATTTATAAATAATAATACACATGGGTTCAAAAAATTAATTCTTTTCATATAATAGGTGTTTGAATATACTGATAACCAAATGAATTATTCAACAATAACCAACAATGAGAATGTTTTAAATTTCAGGTATGTGTATTTTAATTCTACTTTATAATACAAATGTGAAGAAAATTTATAGATTAACTAAATAAAAGAATATAATTTATAGAATTTTTGTTAATGTTAATATAGTTTTATTTTTATATTTTTTTATTACATGGGTTTATATTATTTTCGAAGAGTAGTATTTTCAAATTTTTTATAAAAAAAATTAACATTCAGTATCTATTTTACAAAAACCAATGCCTAAACTCTTAATGAGAGTAATTCCCAACATCACATTTTGTAAAATCAATGACGAAAATAATCTTTTTAAACTAAATTTATAAACATCGGTTAAAAACCGCCATAAAAAATAAAAAAATGACGTTAAATAATATTTTTTCACTAGTGTCCATTTATACACGGTGCACATTGTCACAACAACAAACAATATCAAATCATCATGCTATAAGGAAATCAAGACAACCTATTAGATTCCAAAAGCATTTATGAATCACACTAATTCTAGATTCATCTTTACTCAAATTTTTTCTCATTAAAATGGGTTTTGAAACATCTTTGGATTCTACTATCCCAAACATCTTAAATATTTCCATGACATAATTTTAATGAGATAAGAAGATGTATTTTCCCATTTTTATATTAAAATACAAGGAAGAAAGTTAATTATTCCAACAATGAAATTTCAAAATTCTTCTTCATTTCCTCAAAAAAAATACCAATATCTTCTCTATCTACAACAAAGATTATGTAATCCATATAAACAATATCGATTTGAGCTTAAAAGAAAACATACATATATGTTTCTATCAACTATTACTTTAGAAAAGATCAACTTAAAAATCATTCTTCAAATTATAATGTTTATTTTCATCCTCATCTGGTAGAAACCCACATGGTTTTTCAATTTAAACATATTCCTCAATATCAACAATTACAATATATTTTTTCACATCTATATGATAAAATTTTTAATTATAGTGTGTGAGCACTAAAAGAAATAGTCTAATAGTTTTGATTTATGAAACTGAGGCAATGTTTCTTTAAAATAGTCACCTCCCACCTATGAATAGACCTTATAAACAATCCAGATTTTGTTTCATGAAACTTCTCCAGGTTCGTTTAAGTTGTTTCTGTAAACCCGCATGGTTAAAATAAAATGTTTAATTTGTCGGCCAAGAAAAAAGTTACCATGTTTCATTGTTTTCAGTCAAATCCAAAACTTCATTCATAGAATCCACCCATAATTTATGGTTAATAGATTATAAAATACATTCGGATTCAACTTTTGAGAGAAGTTATGTCTTCTTATATAATCACAACTTTATTTTTGTCTGTACCAGGGAATTATGATTCCCAATAATGTATTCATATTCATCATGTTTCTGTAAGGTATGAAATTTCAAATATTCTTTCCTGACAGAAATTTCATCATTACACAATTCTTCTAAATATTAATAAGGATGTTTTGAATTACATTCACTACTATAATAGTTCTCTAGATTATCCTCCTCAATGTTTTAAACAAATTTTGTTTAGGAAATTTGATTTAAAATTACATTCAGATTATATGAGTCCACCATTATTTGTAAATTTTTGTTGCAAAATTTTTAACTTCTTCCATTTTGTGAATAACCTAAAAAAGTTCCTTCCTAATCTTTATCATCAAAATTTATAAAATAAATATTTTTTATTTTAAAAAAATACATTGGAAAAAATTGATGTATTTCAATGATGTTTTTTTGAAATAACACATTTCATAAGGAGTATTGATAGTTTTTGGCCTCAACAAGAATCTATTTTGAACATGTACAATAGTACTAGGAACTTCTATACAATAGAAATTTGATAGTTTTATCTCCTCACATAGTTATTCCCTTTTCAAACAAACATCTATTCCTTCTTTATAGAACTCCTTTTTTTGAGTATTGGAAAAACTATAATAATGCTTGATACCTCACTTTATCAGATAAATTTCAAAAGCCATTTTTGTGAATTTGGTATCATTATCTATTATTAACATCTTTATATAAACCTTCCTTTCATTCTTAACATATTTTCTGAAGAATTTGAACATTTCAATAGCCTCTAAATTTATCATCATAAACATGATGTTCGTCATCCGTGTGAAATCATCAACAAAAAGTGATAAAGTTTAAATCTCATTTTTTGATAAATGTATGATCAGTCCACATAAATTGGAATGAATAATCCCAAGTGTCCAGGTAGATTGAATATCAACTATTTTGTGACTTTTTTAATTCATTTTACCATTTTGATAAATGAAACTTTCATCTTCTTCTATTCTATTAAATTATGGAATATTTAGAATGACATAAAATTTAAAAAGTTTAGTCAATTTTATCTTCCTAAGGTTTAAAAGTCATTGATGCCAAAATTTCTTTTCATATTAATCACTCAAGTAACAAGAGATGTTGAATTCTCATTTGTGAAATAGATTCCCAAATGTTCATTATCCTTTTATAATAACTTTTCCATCATTCGCAATTTTGATGACAAAAAACAAATTTCTAAAAAAAATATTTTCCTTCATCACAAAGTTAACATAAACTATGTATGTTATGTTTTAGCCCATCAAAAAATAAAACATCCTTATAATTTATCTTTTTGGAATCAATCGTATCCATTCTGATTCCTCTAATCATTTTAAGGAACTATCAATTACAGTGGTAACAGCTCCTCCATCAAGAAATTCAACCTGTTTCAGGATTTTTATATCTCCAATTATATGTGAAAAAAACTACTATAAATTATCCATGACTTTTTTCTTTTACAATCATTCGATTATATCTCTATAATAAATATTATTTCATTAACTTTCTTCCTTTTATCTTTCTTCTCATTTCTATTATAAGAAACTTATTTAGGAAGGAATGTCATACATCTTTTATCTTGATGGCCAGAATAATCACATCTTCCACAACCTTGTTCCGAGAATTAAAATTTATTTCTTTATGGTATGTTTCTAACATCTTGATACATCACCTTTTCAACTTTTAGTATGTTAATAATGATTCTCATTCTTATTCCACTATTTCTTCCACTTTTCTCAAAACTTATTCCAGGTAATGATAAGTTGTCCCAATAATTATAATCCCTCTTTCCATTGATTCAACAACACAAACCATAATATTGAAATAATTAATTTTAATTTAAATAATATCTTCCTCTATTTAAGATTTGTTGATGTCGGTATCTTCTTTCAGGTCTAACATTTTAAAGACATGAAATGTCTTTTCTTTTGAGTGAGTTATCATCTTTTGTAGATTTTATAGGTTTATCACATAATTTATCCAACTAATATTTACAAATACATTTTGGCAACAAAAATTTTAGAATAATTAGATGAAATATTATTTTTTGTTAGACAATATTTCACTTAATTCTAATATTGATCATCCTCAACATCTTTAGAAGTATCACCTTTTACAATAGAATATTTGTTGAATTTTTCATTCATATACTTCTATGTACTTTTGGACCAAAAAATGTTTTATTGAAACTTTTTATCCTCTTATTACATATCTTCCAACTTCTTACAATGATCAACAATCATATTTCCCTCTTCAGCAATTCTATTCTTATAACCTAAATTATTTTGAATGTATTCATCCTTCAACTTGATGACATCTTTTCTTCCTTTAGAGACTTATTCACAATATTTCTTCATTATTATAATTTCATCTTTAGAGTTTTTTTCAATTCATGAATCAAGTTCAATTTAGAGATAATACAATCCATAGGATTATTCACCAAATTCTTTACTTATTGAAAAATATTCTGTTTTCAAAACATTTTCAATGAAGGTTATGTATTTTTTCTAAAGATTCATATTTATAATAGTTTTTTTAGTTGTGGTTGATTTAACTTTCTTAATCAATATACATATTTTGTTTATAGTAAAATTCTTCTTGTATATTTTGGTATACATTTCATCTTTATCTATTATATTACACTTCATACATCGAAGTTTTCCATCATAATCATCTTGAAATTATCCAACTTTTTTCTTGTTGAAATTTATAGTAAAGTTTCTGATTCCACCACACTCAAAACATTTGATATTAAGTTTACCTCCATACATTACTCTTCATCTTCGATAGTTCTTTGAAATATGAGACATGATTTTTTAATTTAACTCATCATCCTCTTTATCTTCGAATTCATAATGATGAGTTTCTTCAACATCATGGAATATCATCTTTCTCGATGCTTCAAAATACATGTCATAATTCATATTATTTTTAAAAATTTGAGCTTTCCTTATTTTATAAGAAACGGAATGTTATAATATTCATCTGGATTTAAATAATTCTTTTCTTATAATGAAAAAACTTTTTAATAAATCAGTGTCAAAAGTTTCTCACATGTTTCTTCCTAATTATATAATCTTCTATGAAATATCAAAATCCTCTGATATTGAAAACAATTTAATTTACTTTGGAGAAGTATTCTTCAATTATATCTTCATCTATAATTCTAATTTATTCAAACTTGCAACACTATATTTTTAACTTTTCTTCCATAACTTTTTTAGTCCCTTCAAAAATACTTTATATGTTACCCCCACATACTTTTTGGTGTTTTGAGACCAATTACCTTCTAATAAAAATTTTATTATAAGGACCTGAGAAGAGAATTTATTTCCCTTCCATCAACATCTATATTTCTCCTATCAGCAAACCTCATTGGGGAATTTTTCTCAATAGGTGAATACCCAATAGTAGAATCATCAAAAACATTTGTGCCAAGAGATTAGAGATATCGATTCATTTTATGTTTTTGTCCATATTTATTTTTTCCTTCAAATGTTATAATTCTTATACTATTGATATAATTCATATTATCCATGATAAGGATTCATTGAGGGAACCTTCCCCCACATACCAATTCATGTTCTTTGATTTATTTCCTTATCAACTATTACTAAAGAATCATGCCTTAAAATATAAGAATGTAATGCAAACAATATTTAGATGTTTTATACTCAGTGTGAGAAACTATATCATTTATATAGCCACTCCCATGGATCTATGTAAATTTACTTTTAAAAATAAGTGATTAAAAGTTGTGCCAACTCCCATTAGACACCTTATATCACCAAATTGTAAATATTATACTAAATCCCATCAGTTAAAAATGTGTTCATATTAAACAATTGAGCCAAAAAAATAATAAATAATTGTTGAAATTGTTCCACAATTAGTCAGTAGAAATCCATAGTTTGATTTGGAAGGATCTCATTTCCTCAATCTGAACAGTTTGGATCCAATTTTCTCAATCGATTGAGTCTGAATATGATTCTATCAATACGATGAGTCTGAATCTGCTTTTCTTAAAATTATGGACCCAATATAATGAACCCATTCTCAATATGAAAAACTAAAACTCTGCTCAAATACTCAATAATATGTACTTCAATTTGATTTAATTGATCTAGATTAATGAATAAGATCATCTCAAAATGATCTTTCTCAATATGATATTTATCAATTTGGTAAAAAAACACTTGTATTATCCTCCTCACAAAATCTCTGGCTGGTAATTACTTTGAATTGATTTATTTAGTGCTCTTCCTTTTCCCATTATGTGAAATATCAAATATGAATGAATGATTCGAGAAAGTTTTTATTGGTTACTCGGAATGAATATGCATGAAACATGAAAAATTTCCCTACTTCCACAAATTTCAAAAAATATAAAAATACCATCCATTCAAAACATAAAATTTTACTTCTCAAAACCACCATATATTTCTATGAGAATTGTGTAAATTTTAATTTCATGTTTGACCTCCTCAAATATTCCTAAAACTTCAAGAATTTTCTTTTGGATTCAACTCCATAATCCACTCAATATGATTTCAGTTTCTTTCTTAGTGAGTCTAATGTTATTTCCTTCTCGGTGAATCCAAATTCAGTTTCATTCTCAGTGAATCCAAATTTTGTTTTATTCTTAGTGAATCCAATGTTTGTTTCTTTATTAGTGACTCTGATTTCTATTTCATTCTTAGTGAATCCGATTTAATTCTCATTACAATGGAATTCTCATTTCATCAACTTGGAAATTCTTCAAAACTCTCCATCATTTATTCAAAATATTTTATCATGATAGTTTTAATTATTTATGAAATATTTTTTATTAGAAAAGAATAATATTATTTGATTATAAATTATTAAAACATTCTAACTCCTGAATTCATAGTATTCTTTTAAAACTCTACAGTAACAATATGACTTCTTCACATAATAACTTCTTTCTTTATCTGAATAAGATAAATGAAAAACTTATATCAACTACATTTTCTACCTCTAATTATTTTAGATCTAATTAGATGAATATGATGATAATGGATCTGAAAACAGGATAACAAAAACCTCCATATACAAAATGGTAAGTTCTCAACTAATAAAAAAACATTGTTAAAATAATTTAACCCCAATGTTCTTCAAGATTTATTGAAGATGTTATTTAATTTAATATTGGATGTTAAATAATATTATAATTATGTACAAAAACTACTCTATATAATATTAATAATATTTATTTTTTTATCCATTATGTTAACTTACACAATTGATAAATATTATTTACAAACATATTCATCCCTATACACGATTTTGGTCCACTGTAACTCCTCGAAATTTTTTGAATAAACAAATAAATATTTAATTAAATATTTTATTCATAAAAATATAAAAAAAAGTATTGTATTCTCAATCCATAAAATTTGAATTTATTATATATTCTTAATATAAAATAAATTATTTATTATTCAATAAATATTTCCTTATTAAATTGCATATATTAGTTATGAAAAAAACTGAATATAATTATTCCTTGGTCTTGAGAATAATGTTTATTCCATTAATTAAATTAAAATATAATTAAATCAAGATCCATAGAGACACTTAGTGGGTGACCCTCTATGATTAATTCTCATTTCTATTAGGCAGGCTTTCCTAAAGTCCTAGATTATTTTCTAATTGTGGTTAAATTCCCCCGAGAGAAAGAACATAATATTGAAATGAAAAAAATACAAATTAAAACAAACAATGTAATATATTATTTTTGTCACAATATCTCTTACGAGAGGTTTCATATATGTTTTTCCAACCTATATGCTTTATTAGTCATTCTTATACGATCAAAAATAAACACATCATTAAACCGTGGAAATAATATTTAATATGATAGTTATATTCCTGTCATAGGGATGAGATATAAACTTATCTAATAATATAAGTAAAAAAATATTTCCTCCTCTTATCCATTAATAACTTGCCATTCATGATGCACCCAACGTATCCTACTTTTGGTGAACCTATTGCCTCATTGTTTTGGTTAGTAATTATATGAGTATGAGTCAATACATGAATTAATGATAATATTAAAGAAAAATGACCATTACATGCACAAAAATATTAGAATATCCAATGAAAAAAAATCACATGGAATTTCAACCAGTGGTTCCACTCTCAAATTTCCCATCATTGATATTTCTATGTGTGAACTTAATCAGAATAATCCATGTACTCTTAAAATTACTCACACATCAAATTAAATATTCTATGTGTCCCATTGTAGTATATTTAAAGCTATAGAACTACATATCTGAATATCATCATAAAACATCAATGCTATCATCATAGAAGAGATATTTTATAACCTTATCAATGTGACATATACCCTAGTACATTAGTTGCAATAAATTCATCATGAAAAATAAAAATTATGTAATAAGTTGTTTTATTAATATTCAAATCTATTAATAAACATGTAATCTGATGAAATAAATGGATGGTTCTAGAACACCAACTCAAACTGATTTTTTTATGGTGGCCTCTAATGATTTTATAATTAAATGAGAATATAAATGATTGGTGATGTGGTTCTAGAACTTTAATCACTATCATGTGATGTAGACTGTTTTATTTCATACTTTTTGGGGTTTATTATTTTCTAGTAATGTGTACGTTGTTAATTAGGTTTCTATAAGTGGTATTCTTAATAAGGTTTTCTTATGGTGGTGATCAATTTATTATTGGGATGGTGTGAAATTGGATTACAGTGTCATCTCCTTTTTGGATATGGATAGTGAGAGATAGATTTAATTGTGGCTGATTTCTGTTCAATTAAGTGGGAACTTTGGAGTTTGATATATATAGATTTGGTTTTTTTATAATCTATTTTTTATTGGTATCATTGGATAATGACACTAGGATTATGTGCATAAGGTATTCTCATGTGAGATGGTGATTTGGCATGACATTGGAGATGATTATTCACATCGTTGCAGCAACTATTGAGGAGACTCTCAAATATAGACAAACATGGATAGATGAGTAAACATATCTCCATCTATGAATCTAATCGTTGGAATTTTTCAAGGTTTTCGCTAGATTTTTGGTTACCCTTACCCATTTTATAATATATTTTGGATTTCCATACATTTTCTTTGTTTTGTGTTTTTTTGATATGACCCTCATTTTGTAATAGTCTTCCCTAATCAATAAATTAATTTTTTGAAAATGAAAAAAATTTATTCGAGTGACAGAATAATTTTTTCCAAACTATTAAAAAAATAATTAATACATAAATTATCTAATGATTAAAATTGACTAAAAATAAATTCATTTTTTTAATAATAAAAGAACAATTTATGACAACCATTTTGAAAGTAATATATATATATAACCATTTTTATTTTTATATGTTATTAACATGAAAAATGAGGAGCATAATATTGACTTGATCTGATAAAGTGCGTATTTAAATTTATAGAATAAGGATATTTAATTTTATAGATTTTTGTTATTTGGTTTTAATATCACATATATTATTTATTATTCACTATGTCGCTAATTTTACATACGGGTCAACTTACTTCTTGAGAGGACTATACTAAATGTTATTTCTCACCCATTCATGAGATCATGATTACTTTTTATATAATTTTAATGTATATGAATTTTTAAATCTAGTAAATGAAACTGAATAATGTGAACATGAAAAATGTAAGTGGTAATTTATGGTTGGGTCAACAAAATCTATTAATGTTGTTGGGTTTTATATTATTTATGTAATATTATCCTTCCATCTAATGCATTTTATTTTCTATAGATATATTAATTCTATATTTATTTATTGATGTCCATAAATTATTAAATTTCTAGATTCAGTTTTGTTAATACATCATTTTTTATACTATGGATATGTTTTCATTTCTAGTATTGAAGGGATTCATTAGGGAAACATATCTTGTTATCTGTATCGATAGCTTCGAATTAGTCCCTATATCATAGCCTAAAAAAGAAATTCCTATGTATTTAAAATTATAAAAAAATTATAATTGACATATAAATGAAAGAAGATATTATTGAAAAATATTTTTTAAACCACGTATATAAAATGAAATATCATACCCCAAAATATAATCTAATTAATATTGTGAATTTTATGGTTTTTTTAGAAAACATTATAAACCTATTAAACCCTAACATGAATAAATTCATCCTTTTGAAAAAAAATCTTCCACAATACTCAATAGGAATATATCACATGAACTCAATATTGATCAAGATTTTATAAATTTCCTTAGAAAAAATGAAATTCTTAACTTATAGTGGTCGATATAAGGAAGAAACATCCATTAATTCATAGAATTATTCCTCAAAAATTGGTTGATATATATTTCATGGAATTTTCTTTCTTCCAATTTCATATTATTTGTTTAGTTAAGATCTGGTATAATACACTCGCAATAAAATTACCATGTTCAAATGTATACATTTCAATGATGATTTTCACATAAATTCTCTACAATTAACAATAATTAATTAATTCATATTGTTCGTATGGACCATATAAATTGATCAAACACTTAATATTAAATTCAAAGAATTTATCACATAATCTGTAATATCATACTATATAAAAAATAAATTTAAACTAATCATTTATTTTATCATAGGTTTCCTTTATGAGTTTATATTTTTAAAATTTAAATTAACTAATTAATTCATTTTATATTTCAGTTAAATACAATTAGAATCCTAGTTGTTATATTAGTCTAAGATCAAGAAAAATTATATTTTCTATTGTTAAAAAAATCATGTGCATTATTTTGTTTTATTACTCGTAGATTTTGTTTTTTTGCATGTTTATGATTTATTTTGTTTGATTACATATGTTTTTTGTTTAAAAAAGATTATGTATTTTTATTATTTTATAAACTAAATTAATCGGTTTGGTGTGATCCTTAAACATTTTGATACATATGAGATTTATCTTCATTTCATTAGTTTATAAGAATTTCTGAAAAATATTTTATTATACTCTATGTATTCAATAACATTGGTACTATAGTTTTATAACCTCTATTGTTTTCAGTTTTTGAAAGTTTCTGTGCTTATGTTATTTGAACTTCTATAGTAATCATTTTTTGAGGAATCTTGAATTTATAGATATCCATCAAGTTTACCATGAATTATATTGTTTTTCATCAATGTTTAAAAATGTTCTTTTTTAAGTGAAAAAATTGTTTGACGTTATGCTATGAAGTGCCATAGTAGTAGTTTTACAGAATATTTTACATCAATTTTTAATGATTTTTTGAACCATGGATGTTGTTTTTATTTGATTCATTATTCATTAGAAATTAAATTTTATTTTAATATAATTATTTTTTACCAATTTATGGTTATTCTTCTCTGATCCCTTAAAAATATTATGTTTGTTTATATATGATAGCTAGTTTTTTTCACAATGTATAGTTTGTACCCTATATTCGCAATAGTAATATGTATAGTTTGTCAACCCTTTGTTTATTTTTCATCATCCATATGATGTGTTTACTAAACATGAGTATTGAAATGTACAGTTTATTATCCATACTTTCATTGTTCATTCTCTACTCTACTTTACTCTTAATTATGTAATGTATCGTTCTTTCCCTACGCGATTTTACTGCTAATTCTGAAATGTATGGTTCATTACCTACTCTACTTTATTGTTATTTCCAAAAAGTATGGTTCATTTCCTATGTTAAATTACTATTCATTTCATAATGTATGGTTCATTTACTACGGTAATTTACTGTTCATTCCTACATTTAAGGTTCATTCCCTATGCTACATTATTATTCATTCCACAAAGTATAATTCATTCCCTACATTAATATTCATGAATAGTTCAACAACCCTAAATTTTTGTTCATGAATATTACTATAAACATGGATTATTGTTCATAAATTGTACCTAAACCCAACATTGTTGTTCATTTTGGAATTTATTTTTCATTTAGTGGGTGTTTATTTATTTGATTTTCTACAGATATATGGATAATTTTTAGTTTTTTTTATCTATAAAAATTTTCATTAAATATAAGGATTTGTATGAATGGGATTTTAGTGTTTTAGGGGATATATTTGGAGATTAAAATTAATAAATTTTCCAATTACTTTTTTACTTAATTTTTGGTAGTATAAAAATTGTTTAAATTCAAATATTTAAATTTTTTTTACTGATTGTGTTGCTATTTTCCAGTAACTATTTTGACAACATATAAATTGTTTTGAATAGATTTAAATGATTTATAAATTAGTAAATGCTTCTATATTTCTAGACATATTTTTGGAAGACTTGTTAAAATTCTTATTTCATTTTAAGAATTATTCTACAAGTATTAATGAAGAAGTGATGCTACAATTTTCATGGAGATATTTATGAACACCATTGACTCAATCTATTTTGAATATATGAAGGAAGTGGAGTTGTTATAACTTCTGAATATTTTCTCTATATATATCATTATTTCATGTACGATAATGGTATGACACATTACATTACAACACATAGTTTTAAACATATAGTAACAAGCTAACATATTTGATACTCTGTTTTGTTATGAGAAAAGTGCTATGAACATTGAATCTGTTCTATATGTAAGACATCTTATAACACAATGTTTCATCACCTATGTGATCTCTCAAGTGCTGAATCTTTTCTACTTTGACTACAATTTCATTGATGGTATGTGCTGATCAAATCCTCATGAACCAGTGCTTATGCTTCATTATTTTATATTCTCATTTGTCTGGTTATGAGTCTATAACACTATTTCCCATCTTTTATAGGCACTCCATTTTTCCTATTTATGAGTTTTCATAAAAATCATTATTTAATATTGTTTTCCATCAGGGTTTGTCTCCCAGATTCTAATGTCAGGATCTATGGGTTGTGACTCCTTGTATCCCAATTTAGGACTGTTCAGGTTGTGACTCCCTTTATTTAATTTTAGGTTGTAAGGGTTGTGATTCCTCATAAAAAAGTTAGTATTGTGTTTATCCATATACTATAAATGGATTTTTTTAATTTGTATATTATTCTCGAATAAAAATCATTTATAGTGTAAATGTATCTCTCACCAAGTAGATAGATATAATGGTTTAATTAGGCCCAATTTGGACCGAACTACAATAAAAAACATCCTTGCTTTATTTACTTTTTCCACTGCAAATTAATTGTAACAATTATATTTGATAGTTAATTTATATAATCAAGTTATTTGATTATATTTTTAATCTGGTCTATTCACCCACCTCTATACCATCTTCCATTAGCCATCCGACCAAACAATTGGTTTCAAAGGTTCTTTCTTTTTATAATTGATTATCTCTGTTGTTCCCTTTCTGATACCAAAAATTTGGTATCAAAGGGAAATCCTATGTAGAATTTTTTACCACTATATTTCTCTTTTTGATACATTTCAATTTGTATCAAAATATTGTTCCGTTTAGAAATTATCAAATCCCTCAATACAGTTTTCATTGTTTTTATTTGTGTAATCATATTCTTAGACCTAACAGTCTAAGGATAAATATCTTTCAAGATGGAAGGATTAAACCCCAATTATTCTTGGATTCCCCTAAAGCCACTACACTTTTAGGTTAATGATTATGGCTATTGAAGATCCCAAATGGAGGCATACCTCAAAAAGTAGAATCTTGAGCACTGTTTTATCATGTCAATATAGTACACACTAGATGATGCTGACTGAGATACTAATTCAAGAAATGATGCTATTAAATATGTTTTAAATTACAAAGTTATTAATATTTTGTTTTGTGTTATTAAAAAAAATTAGTCATGTGTCTACTTGTAATAAAACTCATGAAATTTGAATGATTTTACATGTTACTCACCATGGCTCAAAAAAATTGATTTATACCAAACATGGAATATGAAGTGCTAAGAACCAAGACCTCAGGATGGGTGAAGATGAAACCGAGAACTAAAAGTTCCATAGGTTCAGAAGAATTGTTAATGGAATTAATTCAATTGGGGAAGCATTGAGAATCATGGTACATGTTTCAATAGTACAATGAGCATTACCAATGAAATGTAATTCCAAGAAGGATTCCATTAGTGAAAGAAAAAATTTCAAACAATACAGCCATGATGAATTGATCGGATCACTAGATTTGTAGAAACTAGAAATGAAGAACATTGATGCTGAAGAGAAAATGAATAAAAGGTGTAGATTTTAGATCAATGAATATTATTTATAATTATTATTCTTATTATGATCTATAGGAAAGAGAAAATTAATACATAACTCATATTTTGACTGGTGTTTACAAAAGAATGAAAAATATAGGATTGAAGAATAAGTTTAAAATAAACCCTCAAAATGAAAAATATAAGGGAGATAAGAATGGTGATTCAAATAATAATTATTCAAATGTAACACTCTATGAGTGCAGAATGAAAGGGTATATCAAACATGATTGTTCTAAACTATAGAATAAAGACAAGTAAAAAAGTTGGATAGAAAGACATTTACCACTAATTGGAGTTATACAGAAGAATCTGATTCTAGTGAACAATCAAGAAATAAAAATGAATATTTTAACTTCTTTCTCATGGAATCAATGGATATGGATAGTAATTCTTGTTATTAATCTTCATGTTCTGATTCTGAATGTGATTCTAAAAATCCCATTGTTTCGGAATTTAAAAAAGATATTGAAATATTAAGAAAGGATATTTTCAAAGATGTTGACTTGTATAATAAACCCAAACTAAATAATAAGAAGATTATTTCTGAAAATAAAATATTTTTACAAGAAAAAAAAATTTTAAGAAACTCTACTTCTACATATCAATCAAATTTTTTTGAAAATTTGAAATCTTATAAAGATTTGAATGAAAATTTTGAAAAATGAAGTTGAATGTCTTAAACAAAGTTTATCTTCTTTTATTCAATGTAGTGAAAAATATCATGAGATAATGTCTTTGACTAAACTAATAAAAATAATGATGGTTTTTTCTATGATATAAGATTACCCCAAATGTATAAAACATAGTTTTTTAAAATTAAAAATTGTTGTACTGAAACTATTACCTGTTTTGAATGTGGCATGAAAGGTCATTATAAAAATGATCATTATCTTCTATTTAAACAATCATTGGGATTTAAAAAACTAATATTTCGAAATATTTACTATCTAGATCCCATTAAATGACTTTTTTAAAATTATTTTAGGTTCCTAATGAATTTCTTACAAATATAATTGAAATCAATGTAGCTTGGGTAGCAAAATTTTCAAGTAATTTAATTTTGTAGGAAAAATATCATGGATTTCTCAAGAACAATATATGGTACATGGACAGTGCATTATCTAGTCATATGACCGGAAATCCATCAATTTTTACCACATACAACACATGTGATGGAGGCACTGTTACTATTAGATAAAATTTCAAAGGCAATGTAATATGTTTTGGTGAAGTTGGTAATAAAAATTCTACCTTTACTTCTAAATTTTAATTTTATTAAGGTTTGAAATATAAGTTAATTAGTATAGGAAAATTATGTGATGATTAAATTGAATTAACTTTTAAAATAATAAATATCTACTTTTTAAAGATGATTATTTATCATTTTATGCTAATTAAAAAGATAATATTTATACTATTGATTTTTCTGAAATAATTATTCAACATGTAAAGTGTTTGAATGATGTACAGAATGATAGAATCCTTTGGAATCTAGGTTTATGTTTTTTAAATTTTATATTTAAATATAAGATCTCAAAATATGAGAATTTGTTGCAGCTTCTTTCCTTGAAGAAATAACAACATCATTTTTGTAAATCTTGCATGAAAGGGAAGCAACACAAAAGTTTGTTTAGACCCATGAATCCAATAAGTACTAATAGAATTTTACAGTTAGTACATCTCGATTTATTTAGCCCCACTCAAATTTCAATCCATTGTGTAAATAAATACACATTAGTTATTGCTGACGATAATAGTATATTTATGTGGGTATACTTTCTTCCTCATCAAAATGATACTTTATCTTGACTTACTGCCTTTTGAAAAAAAGTACAAAATGAAAAAGTATGCATGAATATTTTTCATTATAGTGATAAAGGAGGATAATTTCATAATTTATATTTTGAAAAATTTTGTGAAGTGAAATTTTTATTTATAATTTTTCTCCTCCAAGAACACCACAGCATAATGGTGTTCTAGAACAGAAAAATTGAACTCTTATTGGAATGGATCGAACGATGTTTAGGTGAATATAATTTTCCAATATATTTTTGGGTTGAGGCTATCTTTATCACTTGTTATATTTCAAATATAATTATTACAAGACCTTTTTTAAAGAAAAATCCATATTAATTATTTCAAAATAAAAGGCCTAAAGTTAGTTATATTATAATTTTTAGCTACAATGTTTTTATTTTAATTTACAATGATAATTTAGTTAAATTTAATTATTAGAGTGAGGTTTGAAATTTTCATGGTTATTATAATAGTATTAAATATTATAGAGTTTATAATGAACTAAAAATGGTTTTTGAATAATATGTTCATGTTATGTTTGATGAAAAAAATGTTAATTTAAATTATAGATCTATTGTTATTGATAATGAGTTTATAGATTTTAATTTCAATGAAGAAATTACTCAAGATAGGAATGAATTAATTGAGGGGGAGAATAATCCTTCTCATCCTCATCCTAAATCATATAATATTCATAGATATCATCATTTTTAAAATGTAATTGGAGGTTTTCATTTTGGTGTTAAAACTAGAAATTCTATTATAAATTTTTGTTCCTACTCAACTTGTAATTTTGACTATATTCCTTTTAGTGTAATATATGCATAAAAAGATGAAAAATTTATTTTTCAATTCAATATGAATTAAATAAATATGTTAGAAATAATTTTTTTACTTTAGTATAATTTTCGGAGGATAAGAAGATAATTGGAACGAAGTAGATTTTTAGAAACAATCTGGATGAATCTGGACAGAGTATCCAAAACAAAGCTATATATTTTTCTCAAAGATAATCTCATGAAAAATCAATATACTTTAAAGATTAATTTTCACCAATTTATAGGTTATAATCAATTATAATTTTATTATCATTATCCTATTTTCAAGGTTTGAAATTATTTCAAAATGATGTAAAAAGGGCTTTCATAAATGGTTTCATAACTGAATAAGTATATTTTTCTCAACCCCATGATATTGAATGTGAAAAATATCCTAATTGTGGTTCTAAATTATCTAAAGATTTATATGGTCTTAAACAATCACCTCTTTGTTGGTATGAAATCCCTTCTTTGTTTTTGTTAAATATTTGTTTTAAGAAAGGCAATGTTGAACATATGCTTTTTATTAAAGTAACTTATGATGATAGTTTAATTGTTAAAATATATGTTTATGTTATAGTTTTTGGTTCATCTAGTGAAATTATTTGTAATGAATTTGCTTCTTTGAATTATTCTAAATTTGAAAAGTGGTTACTGTGAGAATATAAATTGTTCTTGGACTTCAAATTTCTCAAAGGAAAGATGGAATATTTATTAATCAATAAAAGTATTCAAAATAGATAGTTAAAAAATTGTCCATGATTCTCCTAAATCAATGGAAACTATTTTGGGTACTAATTTAAAATTAGTTATTGATGCTTCAACTAAATCTATTGATTTTAAACTTTATAGTTGCATGATAGGTAGCTTAATATATTTAACTGCCTGTAGACCTGATATTATTTTCAGTGTTTGTTTATATGATAGATTTATACAAGATTCTATTGAAATTCATATTAATGGAGAAAAAATAATAATTAGATATATTAAAGGAACTAGTGATTATGGTTTATTTAATCCAAAATATAACTGTTTTAATTTAAAAACTTATTCTATGTCTAATTTTGGAGGTTGTAATGTTGACCAAAAAATAAAATTAGGTATGTGTCATTTTTTGGGAAAAGGTTTGATTTCCGGGTCATCTAAGAATCAGTTATCAGTTGTCTTATCTACTGTATAAGTTGTGTATATCTATGATTCTAGTATTGGTGCAAAAATTTTATGTATTGAAAATATATTATGTGATTTTGGTATTTATCTTGATAAATTTCTTATCTGTTATGATAATACTTCTACAATTTCAATTTCTAAAAACCCCTTACAATATTCTAGAACAAAGAATATTGATCATATATTTCATTTTATTTGATATCATGTGAAAATAGGTTATATTGTTTTATAATTTATTCCTTTTTAAAATCAGATATAAGATATTTTTACATAGCCTTTATATTCTACTTTGATAGAAAAAATTAAAATTAAATCTTGGTATGTTGGAATTTTAATTTTTTTTATTACTGTATTTGTTTAGAGTGAGTTTGTTTTCACTTTTTTTTTATTTACAAAATTAGGGATAATTTATTAATCTTTTATTTTAATATTGTTTTTGTTTTTTAATAAAACAAAAATGGGGGGATTGTTTTTCCATTGAATTATTTTTTTTTACTTGGAGTGTTTTTTTCATGTTCATAATTTTTTTTGATTACATATGTTTACATTTAAAAATTGTAAGGAATTTTTATGATTTCGTAAAATATATTTATCTATTTGTGTGATCCTTATACGATTGTATAGATAAGATATTTATTTTCATTTCATTAGTTTATGAGGATGTATTAAAATGATTTTACTGAACTCTAACAATTCAATTAAATTTCTCCACAATTTTAGAACCTCTATTATATTTAGTTTTAAAAAGTTTATGTATTTATTTCACTGAAACATCTATAAAAATCATTGTTGGATGAAACCAGATTTTATAGATTCCTAACATGTTAATCTGGATTTATTTAGAATACATCAATGTCTAAAAGGTACTTCATTTGGTGATAAAATTATTTGAAGTTCTGATATGCGGTTTCATATAAGAAATTTTTTCAAAATATTTTACTTCTATTTTTATGAGGATTTTTGGAATAGTAGATTTTAGTTTTATTAGATTCGTAATATATTGGATATATAATAATTATTCTAAAATATAATTAGTTTTGACCAATGTTTACTTCATATTTTATGATCTTCTAAAAAAATTTATGTTGTTTATGTATAATGTCCTATTTTTTCACAAAGTATGGCGTGTACCCTAATTTTCCCAATTGTGAAATTATGTTTCCTCAACCCTAGGGTTACCATTCATCATTCATAATGTACATTAACTATTCATGAATTGTGAAAATTGTTTTTCATCATCCCTACATTCACTGTTCATTCCCTAAGCTGTATTACTATTCATTCCACAAATTATGGTTTATTCGTTAAAGTACTCTACTATTCATTCCACAAATTATAGTTCATTCCATATCCTAATTTACTGTTCATTCCACAATGTATGGTTCATTCCCTAGGCTACTTTACTGTTCATTCTGGAAAGTATGGCATATTCCCTACCCAACATTACAGTTCTTTTGGAAAAGTATGGTTCATTACCTATGCTACTATATTGTTCATTCCACAAATTTTGGTTTATTCCCTACATTACTGTTCATGAATAGTGCATCATCCAGATGTTACTATTCATTACCAAAGTTACTATTCATTCCATGCATTTTTTTAAAGTTTTATTTTCTTCATATATGTGGGAAACTTTTAATGGTTTTTTAGCTAGAAAATTTATCATTAAATATAAGGATTCTTATTAAAGAGATTATAATTTTCATCCTATATTTGGAGACGAAAATGAATAATTTTTCCAACATCTTTTTCCCTTAAATTTTGGTAGTTTCAAAATTGTTGAAATTCAAATATTTTAATTTTCTTACAGATTTTGCTACTAGATTACAATGACTATTTTGACTAAATTTAAATTGTATTAAATGGAATTAAATGAGTTTTAGATAACTCAACACTACTATATTTAAGGAGACATTTTTGAAAGAATTATTCAAATTATTATTCTAGTTTAAGAGTTATTCTACCGGAAATAAAGGGGAAACGGTGCTATAATTTTCAAGGATATTTATGAGTGTCGGTGACTCAATTTTTTTTGAATATCATAGGAATAATATTTATTGTAACTGATTACTATTTTCACTATATATATATATATATATATATCATTAATTCTTTCTATATAAAGTGATGACGTATAACGATACAAAAAATATCTATACACTTACAGACATGGGCTAAAATAATTGATACTTTGTTTTGAAAAGAGAAAAGTGATGTGAAAATTGAACCTGTGGTGCATTTTTGACATCCTACGACACGTTTTTTCATCACATGTGTGACCTCTCAATTGCTGAATTTTTTTACATTTGCTCCAATTTTCAGGAAAATGTGTGTCGATCAAATACTCAAGAACTAGAACTTGTGCTTTATTATTTTATCTTCTCATTCATCTGCTTCTGAGTCTGTAATCCTATTTCTCATATATCACATGCACTCCATTTTTTCTGTTAATGTTTTTTCATACAAAAATATTATTTGTTATTGTTTTCCCTGGGGATGTAACTTTTGAATTCTAAATTCAAGATCAAGGGGTTGTGACTCCCTACATATAATTTCAGGACTATTCAGTTTTTGATTACCTTTATTTAAAGTTAGGTTGTAAGGGTTGTGACTCCCCATACAAAATACGGGGTTGTGGTTATCCCTCCACTAGAAAGGGATTTCATAATTGTTTTATGATTCTCCCATAAAACTCATTTTTACTGAACATGTATCACTCACCAAGTAGAGAGATATAAGAGTGTATGTAGGCCCCCTTTGAAAGGAACTACTATAAAAAACATCCTTACATTATTTACTTTTTCCGCTACTATTTAACCGTAATAATTAACATTGATAATTAATTTAAAAAATAATTGATTTGATTAAATTATTAATCTGGTCTATTCACCCACCTCTAGATCATCTTTCATTACCCTTTCTGACTTAACAAAAAAATCTATGGTTAATATATTTTACTAAATAATCATTAAATTTGTGGAAGATTGATTTTAATGGAGTGTCCTTAGAATTTAATATATTCACTTATATTTTCTTATCATTCTATACTATCATGTTCATACATTTTTTTAATCAATATTATCATATTTACAAAAAAAGTATTTTTTTGAAGTAATATATCATCCCTAAATGAAGCATTAAGGGTTTATTTGGATATTAATAAGCATATTTGTTATGCTATAATTGATCTAGTATCTAAATTAAAAATTTTAAGATGCAATGATAATGAAATAAAGTTTTATCTACATTTTTGTGAATATTGTAACCAATATATTAAAATAATATTTATTTTGTGATATTTTCACTCCATTAATTTTATTTTTTTTTATCATTAATTCCATTTCACTGAAAATCAATGTACTTATACTAAATAGTACATCCTTTTCTATTCTTTTTTACCAATATTGGTCTCATCAATAATATAAATCTTTACATATGTGGATATATAGATATTTTTTCCTAGAAAATATAAAATATCCCAACATAGAAATTTTAATAATTTAAAAGGTGTGTTGTTTTTTAAAAATACTGTCTTATTACATATCAAAATTGTAACTTTCATATATAGTGTGACTCTTTAAATATATTGGTTTTAGAAAAATAATTCAAAAATTGTTTTTATTGTATATTTTTTCAAATAAAACAAAAATATTTGTGCATTGATATTTAAAAATAGTCATAAATTAATTTTCATATAATATATATTTATATATATATTAATTATTTTTTCTAAAAACCTGTATATGTTATAAATTTTTGTAAATTTTAAAATTTAAGCCTCCTCATTTTTCTCACAAAACATTTATAACAACCCACATCTCATTAAAAAATTATTTTATCTTTTTTAACATCAATATTTTGAAGCATACCATGAAATTTAAAAGTCCAATGTCTTTTAAATATTAGATACAAAAAACACATCAAAAATAAAAAAAATACATTATATTGTATTTAAATCTTCATAATATACTCTATGATATCCCCCTACTTCTATCACTATATAGGATATCTTAGGGACCAAGATACTCAATAAGGGTGAGTCATAAAGCCTTGTAAGGGGATCATGAACTTGGTAATGAGGTATAAGTGTCAATAACAATCACATGGGATCATAATAGATTATAATCAGGAAAAATAACATAGGAAAATGAAATATATTTGATGACATTATATAATCATATAAACCAGGTGAACTAAAAAATGTTCCAGAAAGATAAGACCAATCCTTATAAACATATGTTAATACTCTATACAAATAAAACATAACATAATTTCCAAGTACCACTGCATGTGTACCAAACATAGACTATCATGAGATGTATTAATTGATCACAAATTTTGGGGAGGGTGGAAAATAAATTTTCTACAACCATTTAAATCATAGTATGTCATCTATATGTGTTCCTTATTTAAAATAAACATACATAAAATATGAACTGGAATTAAAACCATGAGAGAGGGTTTGGAAATTTAACACCCTATGATTTAATAATATTTCAATATTTAAAAAAATTGATTTCATTGATAGTTTTCTTTAAACACAAAACTTAGTTTAAATGAATCGTGATATAATTATTACTATTTAAATGTAACTATTATTGAATAATAGTTAAAATTGGAAGTATCAATAGGAAAAAATAAATTTGGAAAAATATTTTTATAGATTTAAAATAATGTAAATTCATTGATAAATAATTACTCGGTTTTGGGTAAAATCAATTTATTCTTAAAATACACATTTTCATCAAAAAAATGTTTAAATTAATTTTTATTACATATACTATAAATAATACCAACCACTTTTAGAAATTTTATTTTATAATAATGATATAATTTTTTAATTAAACATATCCAAATTAACATAGGATGAAATTTCTATATTTTTTGAAAAGATTATTTTTTTCATTGAATAATATAAAATAATAATTGTTATATAAAACTGTCATCTTGTTTCAATTAGTTACAATGTTATCTTTTTGATTTAAAAAATTTTAAAAGTTAAATTACATCATTAATATAATGAATAATCTAATTAATATCATTATAATCTTTTTTACATTTTTTTCATAAAAATGTTTTATACTTAACAATACATTTTTTTCTGTAAAATCGATTTTCCTCATAATTTGCAGGTTTAATTTTAAATTGAATTCAAACACTTATCTAAATTTAATTTTATAAAATTGATTCTATATTTGGAACCATAATAATTAATATAATTTAATGTGTTAAACTTTTGTTCATTAATAAGTTGACCACAGTAAGGATTTTTCACCTCGGTGAAAGTGGTAAACTAAGTTAAACTAATGGTGTAAAACAATAAAATCACATTAATAGTAGATTTTAAGAAATTTATAAGTGTTTTTAAACAAAAATACATGTTTTAGGAGTTAAATAATGTATACAAAAACATTATTTTTAATTTGGGAACACAAGAGCTAATTTTTTTAATATAAGTTATATTTTATTCAAATTAAAAACTATATTTTAATCAGTGAAATTTATGGAATGGATAAGAGATTCCATTTATTTTTTTTCATTCTATTTAGGTCTAAAACAATTAATTTTTTATTTTTTAACAAAAAATATTATTGGAAGCAGTTTATTACATAATTTCAAGATAAAATAATTATTACTCTTAAATCATATATTTTCCTAAAAATAGTTTCACTTTGGTTTTTGTACTAATATTAAATGTTATTTTCACCACCTAATAAATAAATATGATAAAATGTATTCCAAAATTATAAACATAACATCCAAAAAAATTATAATTACCCCTTTTTTTATATGATTGATTTATCATGATAAAAAATCATTTTATCAACATTAAGGTTAAAATGGGTTTAAATTTATTTAACCGAAAGATAATAATTAAAATGAATCAAACACTTGACCAAATGTTATTCATTGAGTTTATTTGGAACTCATAAAATATTATGCGAAAAGTTTTGGTTCCTTGACTCCATTTCACCTAATTTTTATATTAATATTAATTATCATTTATGTAATTAAATGTGTGTCCTTTCCCTCAACTATAAAAGGATAACACATTTATTATCTTCTATAAACATCATGAGCCATATAAATAATCCCATTCATACTATAATACCTTCTTATATTCCACACTCATTACCCTGAGATTTTTGATACACTATAAGACCACCCATTAATATCATAATATGTATGCCAAAATTGGTTTCCCAACAAAGTGGTATAACACTTAACCAAGTACATTAATTTTTAAATCTTCTTGTACCTTTTCCAAATATAAGGTACTTTTTATAAAATAATAACATTAATATACTCAATATATGGAAATTATATTATGATTATGAAACCACCATTCTCTACCCTATTTTCCATGAAATTGGAAGTGAAAGTATCGCTCATGCCTACATGTGGACTACTGCCTCCACATAGTGTAATAATTTTGATTCTGGTCCTATAAGATCTTATCTACCTTCTTATATGAATGCCTATTGTAAAATTCTATTGTCTCTAATCTGTACGTGGGGATTACCACATCTATAAAGTGATGGGATTAATTTTTATTTTATCATTACATGGATGGTAATAAAAATAGATTTAATTAATATATTTGACATCTATTATATAATAATTATTCTTTAATAGGGAATTATTAAATATAATTCTTTTTTTCCATCCATTGTGATGTTGAAACATCACGTTTGTGCTCATATGGCCTAATTTATCCACAAAGTGATCTAAGTTATTTTATATTAACACATTATATGAATAGTAATAAATTGTATATAACAATTACACATGATTATAATTACATGAATATGTTCTAGAGCTTACGGAACCATGATCAATGTAAATGGACCATGACTACTAAATTGAATCATGCATGAAAAATAAAGCAGCCATCACATGAAATAGTGATATTAATAAATAATTATTAATAAACTAGTGAGATGATCTTATATGTAAATAAAATTTTTTATTATACATATGATTATAATCATTAAAAATATTTACAATAAATATACATTTTTTTATAATGTATTTTTAAATGTGTATGAAACAATAAAAGATTTGAGGTAAAGGGATTTCTCATCTAAATTTTATTTCTGTGAGACATATTCCATATTCACCACTTATTTTCTTCTTATGGTATATTTAATACTCATTGATATTGATTATGATTATTATAATTAAGATTATGTTCATTTAAAAATACAATAACTGGTTTACCATTCATAATGTTTTGATTCCTAGATTACTGATCTGGTATGTGATTTGTGTTACAATCCTATTTTAATCATGATTCATTATGATTGAACTTACATTGAGAAAAATATAAGATCATAATTTGATAAAACTCTTTTATTTTTATTCTAATCAATTTATTTATAAAAATATGATGTTCTAGTACTATTTTTCTCTATTTGGAACTATAAATAGTTTAGAAAATGTTTTAAAGAAAAGTTAAAATTTTTCCTCCTCTTTTGGTTCGAAAATTTGTACATCCATATCCATGATTAGAATATATTTTAAAGAATGTTTTTTACTATTATAATATGATTTATTAAATTTATTTTTACCAATGGTTTACTTTTTATAAATCTTTTAAAAAATAATATTCTTATTTTTTTCTTAAAGAGGTACTTTTTTACCAAAGGTGCAAACATAATATCTATTTTTGAGATAATGGCATGAACTAAATTTCCATTCCATATGACTGCTCAATGACTTGGATATTCCATTTCGATTTTATATATTTATTTTTAATCAAAATTATTTCCATACTATTTGAGAAATATTTGGAATTTAAATATTAGATTTTAAAATGAAAAGGATATTTTCCCTAAAAATATTCTATTGATCTTTAAAAAAAATTATCTATGATATAATCCATTGATGTTAACTGTGATTTATTTATGATATGATACAATAATATTATCCTCATTATTTAATAACATTTATTATGATTATGATGATGACAATGTAATGAAACTTGTTTTTTCCATGGGTTATGCTCTGATTAAATGTTTATGAAAAAAAATACTTACCACAGGTTATGATATGTTGATATGATGAAGGTTTCATGATCCTACAGCACACATATGAATGAACTATGATTATTTTATGGGTCTTCATATAATTATATATAATTCCAATTCATTGGGTAATTTTGAATATCTAATGAGATAATTAGAACTAAAATGAGGAGTGAACCATGTTTAGTTAGTGGATTTTTCTACTTTAATAGTCTTGGGAGTGAACCTTGAATAAGGATACAATCAAATTTTGTGTGAACCCAATCCAATATGATAGACATGGAAATGATTCTTTACTATGGAAATTATTTTCCTTGTATATATGTATTCTAAAAGCATTTATCCTAGGATAATGATGTTTTCTCTTAGATTATGATTGATTAATGATAATTTTTTAGACTAATTAATTTTGTATTCTATTATGACCAATCCATATTATAAGATGTAATGCTGATGATCTTGGGCTTATTGGTTATGATTATTTTAATTTATGATCATTTTCATATACTAGTGTGTTTATCTTATGATTTCATATGACTATCAACTGATATCACCTATTTTTACCATTACTGATCATTTTAACTCACTCTTTATTTTGTTTCTTTTATAAAGGTTATAAAGAATGTTTAGTATGGTCTATCTAATAATTTTACTATATGGGATAATATTTATGGAATAC
This sequence comes from Viscum album, assembly GCA_963277665.1. Taxonomy (NCBI): domain Eukaryota; kingdom Viridiplantae; phylum Streptophyta; class Magnoliopsida; order Santalales; family Viscaceae; genus Viscum; species Viscum album. Next base: position 1,914,719,585 of record OY728120.1, read on the forward strand.
ATTCAATATATGTAATTAAATATGTTGTTTGTGTATAGGGTCCCAAATGACTTGAAACCTTCTTGGTTCTGTAATGGATTTTAAAGTTATGTAATCAGTATTTATCTAATAATATGTAATATCTATGTGAAAATATTATGTGTCACTATAGTAGGTATTCGAGTAGGGTTTAGTTAATTTTTAGAGATTATTATTAGATAAATTTGGTGAAAAAATAAGGGATATGTTTATGTATAGGAGAATATCATAAAGTTTGGGCGAAGTATTTATAATATATCTTCCTATAAAATATATCCTTTTTGGATACTAGTAAGTGGATGTGTTTATGTAATATATACAATTAGGGGTAATAAATATGAAAAAGTTAGATTGTGTATTAACTTAATCAACATTGGTGCTTGATGAATGGGAATAAGACTGAACACCTAGAAAGGAACTCTTAGGGGACTTTCTTGCAATAGTTCATATTTTCTTTTTCAACCATTATGATGGATTTCAATAGATGAATTCCATATAGACAAAAATAATTGGCATCATACATCTCAATAATGTGGGAAGAATAACCCAAGAAAATATCTCAAAGGAATGGTAAGACGTTTTGGGTGTGGAAATGAAGGTCTTAGAGAAATTAATTATCAGGGAAAATGAAGGGTTCAATGGAACTAAATAAAGTGCATACAATGGTAACATTTATAGTTCAATGTCTTGTGTATGGGAAAGCTGGTCATTATTTGATTAAACACCTTAATCCATGGGTTATCTACTAAGATAAAGAAGTTCTTATGTTATTCCAATCATTTATGCAGAATGATTAGTGTTTTTATAATCATGGTATTCACAAGTTTTGTATGTGACATTATGAGTTAATTTATTTTGTTTAGGGTTAAATGTAAAAGTTAATCCTTGAAAAATATGTAAACAATTCCTATGGATTTTTTTGGATTTTTAATTTGATCAGACTTATTTTGGAGGATTAATAAGATAAACTCTTAATGGAATAGATTAATTTGAACGTTGGTTGTTATTTTTCAGGTTTTAATGATTAAAGTATTATATTAAATAACTTTTGGTAAATATTTTGGATTTAGTAATGATCTAGTGATAAAAGAAATGACATCTCATTATTCAAAAGGTTGTTTTTATTGAAACAAAATCATCTTGAATATTTATTTCATGGACTAATATATAAAGTTGAAAACAATAAAAGTTAGTCCAAAGGATGAAATTTATCTTATTAATGGGAATTACGAAAAGATTATTTTATCACATAATCTGTCTTGATCATAAAATAATCCTTCAAATTTAGGAAGAAAATATTGATATGAAATTGGTATTATTTTACTTTCATTTTTTTTAATAATTGAGGATTTTTAACCAGTAACTAATTTAGGGGTTTTAATTCATTAACTTTCTCATTATCATGTTCTCTATCACTCCCTATTAGTCTTTGGCTGTTATTTAATGCTCTTTCTCAATATTTTATATACATATTTGTGTTCTCATTATCTAGTAACTCATGTATTTGTTATTTTAGTAAACATTTTTTGTTACCATTTTTCATTTTCAAGGAATTTTTTTTCATCCCTTCATGCAATGTGTGTTTCCAAAAAATATATTTTGAGATATTAAACCTTTGATGATTGGGATAAAATTATAAGGGAACAATTTATTTAATGGGGTAAAAGAAAACAACATGATAATTTAGAATATATTTATCTTTAAATAAATTTGAGTTCTTTGATATAATATTTGTAAGAAGAAATTAGTTTAAATAAACCATTATATAAATATTATTATTTAAACATGATCATTATAACCTAGTCATTATAATTAGATGTATGGATAGGAATAAAATAAGAAGTTTGGAGGGTTGAAATAAAATAAAAGTCATTGAATTGATGAAACATAGACCCTAGAAGAAAAACGATTCTTATAAATGGGTTATATTTGATAAATATACTATGCATGACTCACGAATTACATTAATGTGTTCTTGGTATAAACTTGTTGACAAAAAGTAAAAATAGAACAACCCCTCTGCCCCTTCCTCAGATTGAAAAAAGGACATGTTTTCTAATAGAAATTATTTAGAAGAAACTTCCCCAAAGAGAAGTTATTATATTAGTATAGCCATGTAAATTTTCCACAACATCAAGAATCATATCGGATATCTAACAATTGTGGTTAATATTGATATATTGTATCAATACAATGTTGCTCCATTTACTCTACCTGATAGAATTGAAATTCCTCACAATTATCTCGACACCATTTTAAAATATGATTCTTTTGTATTATATGATATATAGAATTTTCATATTATGGTGAAGACTACATAATTCATATTGAATGATATATACCTTATTCCAAACTTATATTTTATAAATTCTCAAGGATAAATTACTATTTCTAATAAACCCAAGGAAAAAACTTTTTCTCTAAATGATCAAAACAATGTAATAGATAATACTCAATCAACAAAGAAATTTGGGAATTGAAATAGTGACCCTTATCTAAATTTTGAGAAGAAGTAAATTAGAGCATCCTGGTATATGAAGAAAAAAATATTATAGGAATCAGAGAATAAGAAAGGATGATAAAATCATGTTGTAAGAAAAAAGGGGGCTATAGTCCCAAACATGAATCTAAATAATGATTTTATTTTGAATTTTTCATGGGGTGGAAAACCCTAATATAGCCATCTCCTTACACTGGGGTATTAAAATCCACAAACCCAAACATCTATGAAATTATGAATAAATGAAATTTTATTCTATTCGATTTTATTGCTTGAAAAACAGTGTGCATCCCCTCATTAGTACTAATAAAAACTCTTCCACTAGGAAACTCATTGGGTCCCACAAACTCTTCTCTTAAAAATGTTTCTACATTCATCATTGAAGAGTAAATGATCACATGTGACATTTATCTCCTTATTGTTCATATGTAATGATCTTTTATTCATGTTAAAAACAAATACCTAGATGTTAGAGTGATTTGGAAAAGTATCGATAATATCAATGGAAGAGTAAAGTATCCTTGATTAAAGGGAATGATCTTGTTGAAATCAAATTATTTGTTTCCAAATACACCTGGTACATGAGGAATGTCAATAGAAATAATATTATAAATGTTAATGAGCCTTCTCCAATAAATTTTACCTTAACAAATTAGATTTTATTTCAATTTTCTATCTTCCAACGCTCAACTCTGGCCACATCACCATTTCAGTAATCCTTATTACCATGAATTATACGCCCCTCATGCCTTTAGATTTAATAATTCATGGGATTTCCACCCAGATTGTATTAGTCCTATTCATATTATATATAATTATTGTCACTTTATAAATGATGTTTTTTTATGTGAGATCTAAAATGAAAACTCAATGTTTTCTGCAGGGATACTTCCAACATGATTAATTCAAATATTGTTACTATGGAAGCTTTCCTTAATGTAGTAGAATATGAATCCACTGATATTTATTTTTTCATGTAATTTCCACAATAGAATGAACAAATTTCTTAGCTTAAAGCTCTAATATTCATGTAGGAATGAATTCAAAAGGAGGAATTCAAGCTTATGTGGATAAAGGAATGAGATAGGAATTCTAAACATTAACACTCTCTTGAAAGAACATAGTATTATTGAACACCACTATAATTATTTAAATATGGTAATAATTTTATTCATCAAGAATAATGTAGTATAGACCTTATTATATATTATTATATAATCCACTTTAGCGCGCCAGGTCTCAATGAAGATATAGCTTCCAGCGTCATTGATACTCTAATTATCCCAAAAGATAATATCTTCCATACCAAAATTCCTCTTCAGTTTAAAATAAAGACAGTAGCCTTCAACCAAAATCTGGACAGTGATTCGGGTCGAGATTAAGTTACCAACTCAATCTTTTAGAAATTTTTGTATGATATACACTCATATGTGTCTAGGTCGGTCATAGTTTTCTATACAAGGGAACCCTTCACATAGCCTCATTGGTAAATTCCACACCTTGATTCCAGAATATGAAAGTTCTTCTATGATTCATCACTTGAGGCCCATTTCCCTTGTCAAAATAGTATAAATATTCATTAAAAATATCATTACTCATATAATGGCCTTTATTTTCAACAATATTACCTATAGAAACCAGTTTGGTTATGTTAAGGGAAGAACCATTCACAGTTTCTTTGGAACAACTTCTGAATGTGTCAATCTACATAGAAAATATAATAGTGGTTGTTAACATTTTCTTTAACTAGATATATGGAATTCTTTTGATACTATGGATTAGAGATTCATTTATAATGTGTTACACAACATTAGATTCAATGGAAATTCTTTTAAATGGGTTAAACTCTCTTTGGATCTTCTCACATTTTAGTTCTAATTAATGGATCTTCCAAGGGTTAATTCAAATGTTCAATGGGAGGTTAGGTAAGTATACCCTATCTATTCCACTATTTCCCCATTTTAAAAATCTACTTTAGTAAGATACTTACTCGAAAAGTGCACCAAGGTAAACTAAAACTCATTCCAGATCCTAGAAGTCTTTTTATCCCTATTTATCTTCTTCATATAGATGAAACCATCCTCTTCTTTTCCAGATGAAAAAACAATCAAAACCATAGGTATGATCTCACCAACTATGAAAGTGTTTTCAGAAAATACATCAACTTGTAAAAATATTTTATCTATTTATCAATGGGGTTCCCCTTCCAGAATTGATCACATCCATATAGACTAAGTTATTAGAGAGGGATTTATTTCTATTACATACATCAGCTTCCCTTCTATAAGGGAAACCAAAAGTTAGTAACTTCTTTGGGATTTCATACCAAATTATAAAAAATAGCATCATGGAAAGGGAAATCCCTCTAAATAGATTATAAGATTTTAGCCATAAAATCCATCATTTTCACAAAATAGGGTTACCCCTTATTGATTTACAAATAAACCATGGAGTATATTAATAACCTTATTGCCTGTATTAAGAATTTAATTAGGAGTGAAAGTATCCTTGATTGAAAACATATTACTACCCATTGGATAAAATTTTTTATGACTCTCATTGATGGAGGTTAAAAATAAAAAACAAAAAAATTACAATTATTCTCTCTAGAATCGGTTAACTTAGATTCTTATCATTAGTTATTATATGGATCTTAAAATTCTTACGTCTAGATTCTTGAAAATCATTAAGAGGGGAAATATTCATTATCATGATTCTTCAATCTGATCTTCCATTAAATCATTATTTTCTATCATCATGTCATACTCTATATAGATTGAAAAAATTAAAAAATCTCTTAATTTTTGGATTGATAACTATATTGCTACTCCTCTAATCTATTCTATGAAACTTAAAAATGAACCTCTTGATTTAAAAGTCTCTATAAATGATTTTTTTTCTATACCTAATTTAGATCTTCTGGATCTGTTCAGTAGCATGCTCAATAGCTGCTCTTTTTCCCCTCGTGATGTTGTTCTTATCTAGGATCATGTCTATACTATTATTCTAAGACTAAAATTATATCATCATTATATTAAGGTATAATAAATCAATGAATTCGCCTAAATTGGTATATTCAAAAATAATGGGATCATTCCATCATTTTTAACCCTCACTTGGAGACTTTTTCAAAACAAAATTATCACAAATACTTTTTTATGTCCATTTGGTACTATTTTTTATTCTGGGTGTTTCCTTTTTAATCAAAATTTGGAGGATTATATTCTTGCCTTCCTCTATTCTTCCACTATCTCATCTTTATATAATTTTTTATTTAACCTCTTTGATTTCTCACGTCCATATGCAACCTCATTTACCCTTGATCTTCAATACCTTGTAAATGTACATCTCTCTCCTCAGCTCAGCAACACCATCCAGGAAACAGTGGATGAACTCCTGCACATTATATTGTATTCTGTGAATTCCCCTTTCCACAACCAAAATCCCTTAAACCATTAATTAGCTATATTTAAGATATTTTCTTCAATCACAGAGTCTATCTTACTCCTAGGTGATCAATATCATAATTCTGTTCATGAATTCACATTATAAAGATGAATAAGTATTGTTGGAAACTACAAGTTATATGTTATTATAATAAAATGGACCTCATATAAATCAATGTAAAAAATTTGAATCACATAATTTCTTAAATATTAAATTTTTATTATCATCACTACATTAACCTTTACAATGAAAAAATTTTAGAACAACCTTTTCCATGGAAGTAACTCTTACATTATTGTGCAAGTTGTCCATAATTACATTATTCATATCTCATGGCGTATCAAATATATATGGATATAGTTTATGCGTTTTCATTAAATCTATAGATACATTATCAACCATTTTTATCAACATTCATTCTTTGTTTAATATGGGTATTCCACCAAAATAATAGACTTCTTCCTCACATGTTTAGAGTATCTTAATTTTGATTTGTAGCCTCATTTTTAGATAGATTATAGTAAAATAATTTTTTTTTATTCATGTAATACTTTTTATTATAAAATAAATGATCCTTTTATTATTTGGATAAGTCATTTCCTTCTTAATAAAAATGTACTTAATTTTGTAAATAAATTTATCCATCAAAAATACATTTTCTTCAAAAACTAGGTTTTATTGTATTTTGTGAGAGAATAATAAAATTAATTTCATGAAAATTTAGAAAGAAGTTTTATTCAATCAATATCTTTCAGGAAATTATCATATGAAATTTATAATCGAATAAAAATTTTGGATTTTTATGGAAAATATTAATTTTTCTATGAATATTTGAAAATAATAATTTTTATTAATAACTATTTTCAGATTCAATAATTGAAAATGTTAAATTTTGATTTTAAATAATTTAAAAGGGAATTTATTTACATTATATTATAAATAATATTATTAATTTAATAATAATAAATTTTATGGTAGATATTGTAATAAAAACTTTTTATACATAAGAATACATTATTTCTGGAAAACCGGTTTTCATTACGTTTTATGCGGTTCATTTGAAATTAATTTTTTGTAATTATTTGAATTAAATTTTATAAAATTTATTCCAAATATGGAATTTAAAAAATAAAATAATTTAATAGGATAAACATAACATTTTCTCAGTAAGAATAGTGATAATAGTAAAGATTTTTCAGAATAGTAAAAGAGGTAAAACTAGGTTTAGAAAATGGGACAAAATATTAAAATCTATTTAAACAACCTGTAGTCATATTGTAGGAGTATTTCTCAGGAAAAAATATTTTTAAGGAGTTAAATAATTTTTTTTAATACATTTCTTTTAATTTTTAAAATTAGTCTTGTCTTTTTCGAAAGTTAAGTAGTATTTAATTCAAATTAAAAACTATTTATCAGTCTTTACAATTAATTCCATTATTGGAAGATGTCATTAAGATTTTTATATATATAAAAGACCGAAAAACATATTTATTTTATTATTTAACCAAAAATATCCTCGAAACCAAATTATTACTTTATTTCAAGGTAAAATTATATTTACTCTTAAATCAGGAATTCTCCTAAAAACGTTTTTCATGTGTTTTGTGTTATTATATTAAAAGTAAATTCTACTATCTATATAAAATAAATCATTTAAAATGTGTTCAAAATTTTGTATAACTATCTACATATGTTTTTATTACTAATAATTTATTTTTTGAAATGTAACTATGTTATCATGCTAAAAAGTTAAGGTGTCGTAATTATGGTTAAAATGTGTTTAAAGATGTTTAACTAGAAGATATGGCTAAAAATGTATCCAACAAATTTATGAAATGTGGTTGGTTAATTTTTATTGGCCCTATAAAATATTATATTCTAATTTATGTTTCCTTTATTCCACTTTAAAATATAATTATATATATATTTTTTAGTCTTTTATGTAATTACAAGCATGTCTTTTCCCTCCCGTATAAAAGGAAACCACCTCTCATGTATTCTCCGCACTTCTTCTGACTTATTTATCAGAAAAATCATACCATAATTCCTTAAAATATTCATTTCTTATTTCCTAGATCTTATGGTGTTTCCAAAATGCCACACTTTTAAGAATTAAGGTGTAATCCAAAATTGGTTTCTCAACGAAGTGGTATAACTCATAACCGAGTACATTCAATTTTATTTCTTTTTCTACCTCCTCTATATATATGGTATTCATAATAATATAATAAAATAAATATCCTAAATAGACTGAAATGTTATTTTTATTATGTAACCACCATTATCCGCCATATTTTCTGTGAAATATATAATGGTTTTATTGCTCGTGTGTACATGTGGACTACCGCATCAACGTGAAAATATAATTCATTTCCATCACCATAATTTATGATTAATTATTATGAATTATTTAATTATTATATATTATATTTTTGAAATAATATTTCTACTATAATTATATTATCTTATCAAACTTTTACCCTTATATCGCCTGGAAAATGATTATGTCACTTGTGTGTGCATGTGGGCTACCACCTCTATGAGGCAGTGTGATTTATTTTTTATTTTTTATTTACATGGATGTAAATAAATATATAATTAATGAATATATATGATATATATGATATAATAATGATTCTATAATTGTTAATGTTTTTTACTTTCTCTTAATCGATCTATTTAAAACTAGAAACATCACCCCTACGCATGTACAGACTACCATCTCCACAAATTGATGTAATTCATATTTCATAACCACGATATATGAGTAGTATAAAATAGTATATAATGATTAAATATTATTATAATGAAATTATTAATAGTATATATGTTATGTAACTATGATCAAATTACACGTATCGATAATAATAAACCTATAAAAGCCGGAAAATTGAAGTTCTCACCCAAAACAGATATTTTAATAAAGAATTTTTAATAAAATGGTGATAATATATCATGATTCAATAAAATATTTTATTATATTTTCGTTAATTTATTATAATATATTTATAATTAATCAATGTTTATTTTATAGTATTTCTTAACATATACTGAAAAATAAAACACTTTCGGTTAGAATATTTATCATCTCTCTTTTATTTCGGTGAGACATTTTCCATAATAACAACTTAATTATTTAGTGTATTATATATAATTCCCCTCAATATTTTTTATATTGATTCTCTTAAAATTTGTGGGGATTTAAAAATTTATATATGTTTTTCTCTTTCAATATGTTTTTATTCCAATATTAGCAAAGTGAAAAGAGATTTAAGTTTTAATTCTATTTTTTTCGGGACCTTATATTATAGAAATTAATTTGAGGAAATTTTATGATCTATATATAATAAAATCATTTCAATTTTCATATAATCTATTTATATCTGATAATTTTATGTTTTACTATCATTTTCTTCTCATTTTTACTCTAAATAGTTACGAAAATATTTTCATGAAAATGTGGTTTTATTTCTCCTCTTTTGGTAGGAAACCCATTTTCATCAATGTCCTAGAAATTTAAGATATTTTTAAAAATGGATTTGAAAATTATTAAAAGACTTGTTTAATTTATTATTTCCTTTGTTTTATTTTTTAAATTTTTTTAAAAATAATATTCTTGTCACATTCTAAATAAGGTAATTTTTACTGATGGTGTGAAGAGAATATTTATTTTAACGATTATTACATGAACATAATTTTCAATTGTCATGAAAACTAATTTTAATGAAGATTACTTTATAATTATCAATTGATATTTTCAAATAAAAGTATTTCCTTAATATTTTCAACATATTTTTATTTAAAATAATTGATTTCGATGTGGAAAGGTTGTTTTTTAACAAGAAATATTCCAATGACCTTTTAATGAAATTTATCATATATGATAATATCTTTTGATTTTTTTAAATTTCAGGGTCAAAGCCTTATTTTATTATTAAAGAAAATCCCTATTTTTATCTTGGTAGCGCGAGACCCATTACATATCCCAAAGGCCCAAGGCCAAGTGGCCTAGATACATGGCTTAAAAGACAAGTTTTTTTACCTAAAGGTCCCTTCATTGAATAATACTACTAAAATAACCATGCTACTATAGTACTAGCTATAATACCACTACTACTATAGTTCCTCTACCACTACCGTGAAACCGACGCTGCAGTTTCGCCGCTAATATAGTACTACTACAGTGCCCTGCTACCGTACTGTTATAGTAACCCAAAAATTCATCCCTACCTGAATTTGATCCTGAGTGTTTTGGATTTATTGAGGATAAGATATTATAATATAATAATTATTTTCAATCATTAACGTTTTTTGTTATGTTTATTTGGTTTTTATGAATCCTATTTCTTTTACAAGGGTTATTCTATGAATAAATTTTTATGTAACTTTTTTCCCTTCCATGGGTTATGATATGATGATATGATGAATTTTTTATGATCTATTTGGATATATATAAATATTTTAGGAGTATGTGATAGGTGTTATTAGAATTATACATCACTCCTATTAATTCCTTAATGATGGATATCACATTAGATAACTATGACATGTACTATTACTGAACCTAGTATATAATGGGACTTTTTCCACTATGGTAGTCTTGGGAGTGAACCTTTACTAAGGATACAATGGTATGAGGAGTGATCCCAATCCATTGTGATAGTCTTAAAAATGATCCTTAACTAAGGACATGATTTTTTTTATGTTTATGTGTATTCCAAAAACTTATCCCTTATTCTTATTATTTCTTTTCATGTTTTTGTATTGATTATTGATGATTCTATGAACTTATTAGTTTTTTAATTTGTTTTAACAACTCCACATTCCATGATTTATGAAGGATGATATTTGATTGATTATATATGATTATTATAAGTAAAGATCATTTTCTCAAAACCTTAATATTATTTTATGATTGTACATACTCATTTATTGATATATATAATGTTTATATTTAATAAAAATCCATGCTCACCCTTTCTTATGTTTCCTTTCCCCGAGTTATAAAAAACTAGTTTAATTAGGGTATGCCTAATATTTGAAAAATATTGTCAGATATTTTTGAAATATCTTTATGACCAATCATGGAATATTATTTTTATTTATCTAGTATCCAAATACACTAAACCATTTTGTTTATAGCATGGATCCTAATTTTATGTGATCAATATTTATCTAACAAGATATAATATATATGTACAAAAAGTATATGCCAATATAGGTAACATAATTATGTTTAAAGGAATAATAAAATATTGAATATTATAGACACCAAAATATATGAAAGGAATATATTAGTTTGTATGTTACATGGTTATAAAAATCAATTAATAAATGATCATATCCCATGTTTAAAAGAATATATGTGGAAAAAATAACAAAATAATAATTTTCTAGGGGTGAAAATATATAGAACCTTTCTAAATATATTTTTTTAGGATACGCATTATAAATAAGTATATTGATAACACAATGAAATTTTTATCCCATAGAGAAATAAATTTTATAGATTATCATCAATAGGATATATTATAATGAGGGTTAAATTGAGATAGAGAATGCGATAATAATCTTAAATAAGAAGGAATTATCAATAGTTCCATTACATTAGTCAAGGCTTGCAATGAATACTCCAATATCTTCCTGATGAAATTCATTACATCTCTTGATTTTTCATTATTGAACTACCTCTTTTATCCATTATTATAACAATTTTATTACCATATATTATTCTTGTTTTATAATTATTTAGTGAATCTCAATGATTAGTGATTTTTTGGTCCACTTTTCCAAAATTGCTTATGTCTAACAGTGATACATAAGATTTCTTATCCAATGGATCCATAGTTAAAAAATATTCAATGTATAGAATAATTTCACTATGGTGTTATACTATTTATCTAATTCATTTAAATCACTAACAAATTTACAATTTAAGAGCCACTTCATGGTAATCAGGTATTTATCAAATTTTTCCAACCCTTACACTTTAACACTATCATTTTTAATATTTAAAATATTTTATAATTATATAATTATAAAAATTATATTAAATGATTATTTATTCTATATAAATATATAAAAACCATTTTCACTCAGATTAATTAAATGCATCTGTGAATATAAATCATCATCATTCACTTATGTAGCATAACATGACCATGGGTCTCTATTTCATTTTTCAGAAAAAAAAAATGAAGATATAAAATTAATATTTTATTTTCATAAATAAATTAAATAATGTTAATACCATTTTTTAAATTTTTTACCTTATTTAATGATTTCATTATTATAGAGAAATGATATGAGAAAAAAATGTATGCATAAAAATTTTAAATACAGACCATAATATTTGAGAGGCCTCCCTAATATTCTCCACAAGGATTCTAAGAATAGTCATTTGAAACAATTAGGACCTATAAATCATATATATAAGGTTTTATAAAGTTATTTGATCCATTCATTAGATGCAGTAGTATTATTTAATTCCATATAAATAGGTGTATGATGGGTGTATTTATAGGTGAATGAGAGGGTTATCTTTAAATGGCGATATAATTAATCTATTATTATTTCTCAAGATTATAAATTGATTTTATTCTTATGTTTAATATGATTTTTTCATTAGAAAATATATTTTTTATTCAATGATAATCCCCTAGATAATTGAATAATATAATTGTATTTTAAATTTAATACCATGATAAAAAAAATATTTTTTATAAAATTCAATATAATTTACTTCTTATAAATTCTCTTGTAGGTTTGGAAATAAAATATATCCTTATAAAATGAATTAATTTACTCACATAACATATTATTTTATTGAAATATTATTTTTAACTATTTGAGTAAATATTAAAAAAATTATAATTTTATTTAACAAATATTAAATAGAAATATAGTGTTGTCACTATTCATCGAAAATTAAAATTTCATGGAAAAATTCTAATAATTCACCCAATTGTAATCTCTTTGGTATGATTCCAAAAATGTGGTCCAATTAATTCCAATATAATTTAAATGTTTAAAATATTTAATTTTTAATTTTTAAACTAAAAAAATTATTTTTATTAATATTTTATAACATACGTAATTAAAAATTTACCAACATACACATTTTAAATTATTTAATTTGGGAATTTTTTTATTCTATAAATTTAAATTTAATTACTCTATTTAGGGTAAATATATATTTTTAGAAATTTTTGATTCACAGTTTATAGGATAACAATATATCGATTAGTTAATAATGTTTCATATAGTTATTATTCAACTATCATACGATGATTATATTTATATAAATAATTTTTAATTATAATATTTTTAACTCTCTAAATTTTCCCAAATTAGTTTATATTCTCCATTTAGAAATTTTAATCATATTAAAAATAATTCTATTGAATTTTGTATTAATTTTTTTGATATTTTTATGAGACCATAACCAAATGGATTTTAAAATTATACTCATGTTAATTATGTTATTTTTAAATTTAATTATTTTATTTATACTATATATTTGTTTTATTATATTTCATATATAATTAGATTTTATTATTATATTCTTGTGAAGTATACTATGCCTTATACATAACAATAATAATCATTAATATAGATAAGGGAAAAATTTATATTTAAATGTCTTGGATGATACATTTTTTCCCACATGAGAAATTTAACAATTAAAATTTGAATGATAATTATTAAATGAGAATAGTAGGTTGTACTTCAGTTTCATTGCAATATCATGTTCTTATTTTTCCTCTTAGTACTTGGGGTTTCAAAAAAAACATTAACAAAGTGATTTTACATTATGTATAAAACCTCATCTCAAGATCGAGTATCAATAGATGATTCTTTTCATGTGAGGGATGATGCTCTGACTACACCCCCAAAATACATAATACATGTGATGGTTTAGTATATACTTCCATAAGATGTATATGTGGATTTAATTAGGTACATAACATTGGTTTAGTAGGCTTTCTACACATAAGGACATGAGCCTAACTATATTAAGAATCCTGCAAGGGATAATATTTCATGGACATAGTTTTTATGTCAACATAAACTTCAATAACTCACATTATTGAATATATTTTACTAAATAACTTATATATATTCTTGTAAACAAAGTTTCTTAAAATATTATTCATATATAGATTTTGTGTACTCCCTTTGATGTAATGTTCAATAGATTAGATGTTCTCTCTTATCTCTTTCATTACTCCTAAAAAATCTTCTCTTCAACTACAACTCAACATGTATTTGTTTTTCATGTATTCTAATATAGGTATTAATAAGGATATATTTAAATGATTGGTTGGAATTTAATTTTCTATCATTACTTGATTAGATAAATATATTAATCCTGAACACCTTTCAATATCATGGAGTATGATATAAACTAAACATTTAGAGTTTGAAAGTTCCAATATGACTAATAATTTTTCTGAATATTCTATGAATTTTTCATGTACGATGATATTTTCTATTTATTTTATGAATATTGAATAATGTTGAAAATATCTTCAAATATCTATATGATTAAATCAATATTATGGCTCCACGAAACCTCCCAACATCTAATTAATATATCATCGCAATATAAATGAGTGAAAATTCATCAAATGAGATGATTAAATTATTAGTATTTATAAGATAATCCATCAAATAAATGTGGTTTTTTAAATTAAATGACTTCAAGTTACCAATGAAAAAATCATAGTGATCTTTTCATATTTTTATGATATTATATATAAATGTGGAATCTTATTAGATAAATTGTTTAATTTTTCCCTTAAATTTATTAAATACCTAACACTTTTATATATATTATGTATTCAACTACATTATATTGTATGGAAAAAATTTATCATAGAAACAACAATACATCTTTATATTCGCTCGGTCGATAGATAATTTTTTATAACTAGTATCATCAAATATATCTTAATTTCTCTCATCTGTGATGGTATATATAAAAATATCACAAAATATGACATCATGATCATTAGAAATATTGAACTGTGATATTTACTAATTTCTTATTAATTCCCACTTCATTGATTTACCAATATGATGTCTTTGATTCTAATAATTATTTTCTAGGATAAATAGTTATGAAAGAAATTTACCAATGTGTGATATTATCCAATCATTTTTAATTACCATATAATTCCTTTATATGTCTAATAATAATTGATCCATTTCATTTATCGTGATAGATTGTGTTAATTAGTTTTTTTCTATTTATAAAATCTGCATATTTTTTCATCTTTTAAGGATTCTGATGGATTGGCTAACCATTTTCATTATCTATAAATAAATAAAAAAATTGGTATATATTGTTCATATGAAACCACTCAAATATTTCAAGGTATGGTATCTTTAATGATCATTGAAATACACTCTATGTTTTATTAGTGGGGAGTACAATAATGTAAGGGGATCTTAGGATTGTCTTGGGGGTTTGGGGCTTGTGATTTCATGTTTTAGGGATGCAGAATATGGTGCAACGTTAGTGTGTGGTTTTGGAAAATCATTCCCCAAGTCATGCATCGTAGAATAAGGAGAAGAATGGTTTCTGATATTGTACAAGGGTGGATGAGATATCCTGAAAAACCTCCAATTTTTTTATAGATCTATTTCAAATGGTTTGTGAATGGTTTGACGTATCATGTGCATAACCTGGTAGGTTGAGTTGTTTCTGATAAGTGGGGCATGCACAGTTGGGACCTGGATTGGTCGATAGTCCAAAAGATAACATAAAACCCAATAAAAAGTTTATATTTTCCAAATTTTCATTATTACCCTAACACCTTATTATCCAATTTTTTCCTCCTTTTTAACCATTTTAAGTAGTATGAACATTTCACCTCACTCCTTTTGTTCATAGGTGGTCCTCCTTTGTCCCACCTTAGATTCTGCTTTCGTTCATCTCATTATGAGGATCATTGTAAGGCTACCAATCATTATGTCTCTCATTTCAATTGTACATTATATCATAAATTCTGCAACCATGTTTAAAATAAATAACTTATATTCAAGGATTCTATCTGATTTCCCAATATCATCTATTTTATATCATATTATATGATATTAATCAATGTGTTGTAATCTTATAGGGTAAGATAGGTTATCTCGTGATTTTCCTCAATTTCTCACCTTTTTACTACATCTTTGGCATGTGTGGCTGTGCTGACATTTCATATGCTGGACCAATATATAAGCTATATCAATTTAATACATTTTTTATGTCTTAAAAAATCCCATGGATTTATAAAATTGGGTTAGGTTGGGAAGAACCACGTTAAAATCATTAAAGAGGTGTATTGTGTCTTATTCCAAGATATCCGGTGAAATTAAATTATAGTTTAAGGATTACCATAATGAAATTTTCAATTTTATATGATAATTGGGGTGTCTATGATGACCCCGAGTCCCTTTGGTTCTTATGACCAGGAAAATGGGAATTGGACCTAATGGATGAACATTGATTGTATTGTAGAATTTTTAACTGTATAGATTATGGGATAATGAAAAGTTTAGAACTCTTGGAAATGGTTATTAGTATGTAATACATTGTGGGACATCCTTAGATTCATAAATATTTATATTTTCATGGAATTTTGTCGAAAAGATAAGGATTCAATTTTGTTTTCAAGTGAATATCGGGGTATGTGGATGCATTAAGATTAAATGATGTCCCATGCTATGGTATTCCTTAAGAAATAAAGTGGAATATACATATATTCATTACTATAAATTATTTATTATGGTTCCTACTTGAATTCAATAAATTTCTATACATGTTTAATGACACGGAATAATTTTATGGATTCTTTAGGGGTAGCATAGTCGAATTAAAGGAGATGAGCTCCCTAGATTCGGATCAGTATTTTTGGGAATAAGGCCTCTAGTGTAAGCCTTAGATTTCAATCATGTTATTCCATTGAATTTAAAGTGTGGTTCATTAAGATAAGAACTAGAAACTAAATATTATTCAGAACTATTATAATGTAATTTCTATTTGATCCATGTGAATTTCTTCGGTTTACATGATCTTTGTTTCCCCAGTGATACACCTAGGAACTAGATTAATCTATGACACCTCCTTTGTGTTCAGTTACCGACATGGACCAAACTGGGTAACATTATCCTAGGTTTTCTCCATGAGACCGATGGTTTAACGTTGTTCCTTATATTCTCATTGTATATTACTATTCTCATTGTTTCTTTTATGAATATTACACACTGTTATGATTTACACTCTAAACTAGATTTTCATTAAGCATTATTGGTGGTAGCCAATTGAGTTTCACATGCCCCATGTTCATGTAACAATTTAAAACATGAGAATACTGCATGGTTGAATTTCGAGACAAGATAAAGAACCCTATAACAGATTCCCATGTTTATTCCTCAGGCTAGAGTTGCGAGCTGTGATCCATGAAAGATGTTGATTATTTTCGGGTTTTTTTATCATTTAGTATTTTTCGATTTTCTACACTATTGGTCTTGTTGTACTTCAACGGACATATATATACATCTACTTGTTCGATATTTTACATCAACATGACATTTCATTGGTTGTTAGTTGATATTGTATAACATATTTATCATATTAGGTTGTGATGTGAATATTCTATTATTTATTTCAATTATTTTGGATTCTGACTAGAGGATAAAGTATCCCCACTATTCCAGTTATAGATCCTCTCATGTTGTCAACAGCATCTTATGTATGGGGAGGCATGCTTTATGGAATGTGGTGCACCATCTCAGGGAACTGGTTTAGTGGTACTCATATCAATCTACTAAATGTTGTTATCATATCTTCTATTTTTTTATTTTTTTTTCATGGAAGAAAGGACGATAGGATTTTTCATGATATGGTAATGATATTGCATCTAGGAGTGGTTAATCAATGTAAAAGTGAATATATATGTTTCAAGGGTAGGGAAATATTAATATTATTATTTGTTATTATAAACAATCTATTATCACCTCTATTGAAGAATTATTATTATGGGGGTACAGTTAATGGTATGTTACTCTCTTACCATGTTCTTACATGCACCATATTAGGTACATAGTTATTTACATGAAATTTACCTTATTCCTTGATTACTTTTCTTGACTATTTCTTGGGTTTCTTGGTTATGACATATTTTGGTTATTTAAAATATCTTCCTTAACCTCAACCTGGTTTCCTTGTATAAACTAATAGAGGAGTAATATCTAATCAACATTAAAATGACTTAAAGGGTGAAATTATGACCTCTTTTTTGGAATTCAAATTTTTTGGAGTTAAATGGGTGAAAATGAGAACATAAAAAGTGTTTTAATCTATATATTTTACACAAAAATTCTTGTAATGAAACCAGTGCAATGAAATATGAAAATGATGAGAATATAAATGAGAATAATATTTGTGATTTGGATTAATGTATATAGTGGTTTATGTCAAATAAAATTTTATTAAGAAACCTATAAGGAGTTTTACTTCATATATTTTGAATGGAATATTATTTAACTAAACCAAGTGGCCTAAGGATTCGTGGTATGTGTGAATTGACTCAAGAGTTCGTAGATTTGGATAATTATAGTACATGGGTTTTGATTTTATGATCCTAGTCTGGTTAATTCATTCCCCAATCAATGATATCATGGATTTTGTTGGTGTGTGGTTTGAGTTATTCCTTTGGAATTCTAGATAAATCCAACCTCCCCGTCCACCAAATGTGTGTCAATAGGGAACTGGAAAGAATTCCCCTAAGCATTCAAGGACTAATAAAATTTTGGAACATGGTTAGGGTACAGATTTGTAGCATATAGATACTATCCTTTTGGGGGTGTAGTCCTTGGATTGTGACACACCAAAAGTTGTAAAGATGATCTATAAGTTGAATATTGCATTTCAATTGTACCATCTACATAATTTCTTTGAGGATGGTGGCCCCTGTAGGTTTTGGGTGCAGCAGAAGCACGTTGGTGGGTGTACCCAACTTTAATCATAGCATTAAAACGACCAATACGCGATTCATCACAATAATAAATTGCCAGATCATCGGAATAGAACAAAGAATGAAAAGGAAAGAGGGGAGTCCCAGAATAATATATAGGATCATCATATGTTGGCTAGAATTAATTTAATTAATTGACAATAATTACCTTCATGGAATTATCTCTTCCTTGATGTTTCTAGTCATGATATGTTGTCATCCGTCATTGCATCGTTGAATCCATGTGTAGGATTTCTCTAACGGTGATCCACTTGTGATCCACGTATCTCTGGACATCACCGAAGGAATCTCCGGGTGTTATCACCGAATAGCCTTCACTTGTGATGTCCGCCTTCGATCACCTTGATCTAATGGAGTAGGATCTCTCTCTAGAACCTCGAGGTACTTCTTGTATCCATTGTGCAAAGAACCCAAAAATGGATAGGATAATGAGATTTATATAATTGGGACTTTTAATTACATGGATATTAAAATGAATTAATTTACCGAAATCATTTATTCATTTCATTTAATTCTTAGTAATAACCCATGTCTAAAAAAAATAGTTGACTGTTATTATAAATTGACAAGCACCCTGCGAATTACACCTGATATTATTTAATTAAATAAATAATATTATTTATCATAAGTTATCAGAAAAAAATAATCAGCGTGTATATTTAATATACACGGCTTGTACATTTAATTTTCCACTTTTCTTTATTTCCTCCATCATAATAATTAGACCATGAATAATGTATTTTTATTTATTAAATAAATGTCACTGCATTACTCGCTAATAAATATATTATTTAACCCACAATATATTCTCTCAAATAACTAGTGTTGAAATAAATTCTATCAGGCATCCTTAAATAATTATTATACCACAATTAGGAATAGTCATTATTTAACTAGTTCAAATATTATTTAACTAAGATACTTGGATACACTTAATTTGTGACCCTCTAGCCTCTTTCTCAGTCGTATTAGGCAGAGCCTACCTAAATTCAAAGGATAGAGTCCAGAAACACGCCAAGTCACCCATATAAAAAGAAGTTAACACTGCAATGAAATGTCACCTCCTATGAATGCTTACTGTGTAATATAATCTCGTGGTCTCGATATCTCAAATCCAGTAGGTTTCATGCAAGTCCCATCAACCCATGTGCTCAATTATTCATTATTTGACATTCTAGAATTGAACTTTCCCATTCCTTACCATGGACAAGGATTTATTTAGGCTATATGAAATCATTCAAAGAGCCGGAGATATATACTTTTGTTATGGAACAGAAGGGAAAAATCCATTCACGCATTATCTATTAATGTCGTATCACTCGTGATGCACCCAATGTATCCTGCCTCGCTGCGAACAGTGTGTCGTCACTATTTTCGTCAATACACTTAAGTGAGTGAGTTGTAATACCCATTAATAATAATCTTAATGTCTTAGGACCAATACACATGTTCACGGATAGGAACATCCAATGACACTGTGAAATGTGGATTTCCAACTGGCAGGTCTCGTTCTCATAATATCCTCCTGGATATTACCAAGGGAACACAACATGAGAAGGTGATTCAATGTTTTATGAGTCATCACCCCTAATTTCATGTATTATTTTTGTCCCTCAAATAATATCATCCAATCATAGAACATATATTCAAGAACATTGTTATGGAACATCCAGGTTCTCATCATAGCAGGGATCTACTATGACTCATTCATGAAGTAGCTATCCTTAGGACATTATCAAATGCATTTTCACATAGAATAAAAATCAGGTTGTGATAAGGTATTTTTTAATGAATAAAGTACAAAATATTTGGTTCTAGGCCACCAACTCCAACAGACTCCCACTTGGACTAGAGCCAACTACAAACAACCCTTAGCTTGCTAGCTCTCACATGATATTCATGCTTCTGTGGATATTGGCCTTTAGACATGTGTTCCACCATGTTCTCTTCCATAGACACTCTTCTCAATGAAACTTCACCCCTTTGATAAAAATCCCTCAAGAGGTGATACTTCTAGAGTATGTTCTTTTTCGGTTGATGTGACCTTGGTTCTATTGAAAGAGCCACCACTACTATATTTTCACAATATAATGTGATATGATCATTAATCTAGGAACCACATCAAGCTCCTAGACAATGTTCTAAATCCATAGGGCTTCCATGGCCGCATTATAATCCACTATATATTTGGAATCCACTGTAGAATTGGCAACAACTGGTTTCTTTGAACACTTCTAGCTCATAACTTCTCTAATAAGATAGAAAACAAATCCAAATTGTGGATTCAGATGATTCAGATCAATCTGAAAACAAGATTCAGCCTAGCATCTAATGACAAGCTCCTCATCTCCTCCGTACACCAAGAACATATCCTTAGTTCTACTGAGATACTTATGGATATTCTTAATATCATTCCAATTCTATTCTCCTGGATATGCATGATATCTACCTACTATGCTCTGTGCATAGGAAACATCTATCCTGGTACATAACATGGAAAACCAGATGGATCCTATAGCTGAAGCGAATGGGATCTTGCTTATTCTATCATTCTCTTATTGTGTCTGAGGTCAAATTTTCATATAAATATTCAGTCCATATGACACTAGAACAAATCCCCTCTTGGATTTCTCTATACTAATTCTATTTAGTATTTTGTCGATATATGTTACTTGACTTAGTCCAACCTGCCTCTGGGATCTATTTTGAATGATCTTGATCCCATGAATGTAGGATACTTCATCCAAGTCCTTCAGGGAGAGAAACTTGTTCAACTAGTCATTAACTAACTGTAAGACTGGTACATCATTTCCAATAAGAAATATTTCATCAACATAAACTAATAGGATACAGACCACATTCCCATTTAACTTCTTATAAACACATGGATCACATTCATTCTTAATGAAACCAAATTCCCTTATGGATTCATCAAATATAATGTTCCATGACCAGGATGCTTTCTTTAATCCATAAATAGATTTATAAAACATTGAAACCAGTTTGGCTTCTTCTGGTATCACAAACCCTTCTGGTTGTGTCATATAAGGAATGTTGTTTTGACATGCATTTGCCAAATCTCGTAGTCCCAGTAAGCTACTATGGAAAGTATGATTCTTATAGATTTAAACATGGAAACTGGTGAGAAATATTAATCATAGTCAATTCCATGATGCTGTCAAAATCCTTTAGCCACTAGCCTTGCATTATAGGTGCTAACAGGACCTTCCATGTCTAGTTTTCTCTTGAATACCCATTTTCATCCAAAAGGCTTTACATCAACTGTCTCATTGACTAGAACCCAGACATAGTTCAAATACATGGAATCCATCTCAGAATTTAAAGATTCTAGACATCTGGAAGCTTATATGCTTTCTACTACTTCCTTATAAGAGATAGGTTCATCATTGCCCAAAAATAATGATACACCATCCTCAGTGACAAGGAAACCAAATCTCTCTGGTTCCCTTACCTCTCTTGAGCTCCTACGTAGTACTTGTGTTTCTAGATCCTCTTCCATTTGGACTGTGGAACTTGTTCCTATACAAACTCCTCTGTATCTTGAGCATCAACTTCATTGATGTCAATCTTGATCCTACTATCCTCTTTTAGGATGTGCTCCTTCTCGAGAAATATTTCTTGTCTATTGATAGTCACTTTCTTGCCTATAGGGTTATATAGTTAATATCCTTTTGTTTCCTTAGGATAGTCTATAACGATACACTTCATGCCTTGGGGTGCTAGTTTGTTTCCTAAAAAGGCCTTAACAAATGCCTCGCATCCCCATACATGTGTGAATGACAAAATGGGTTTCTTTCCATTCCATAACTGAGAGGTAATTCCATTTTCCACCTTATTTGGTATTCAGTTTAATGTGTATTCAGTAGTCTATAATGCATATCCCCAAAAGTATAATGGAAGATCGGCATGACTCATCGTCGACCTCACCGTGTCCAACAAGGTACAGTTCCTCCTTTCACTGACTCCATTCCACTATGGTGTATAAGGAGGAGTGAGTTGAGATAGAATCCCATACTCTCATAGAAGATCGATGAACTCTTGGATAAGATATTCTCCACCTCGATCTGATCTAAGATTCTTTATCTTCTTACCAAGTTGATTCTCTACTTCATTCTTGAATTCCTTAAATTTCTCTACACATTATGACTTATACATCATTAAGTAGACATATCCATATCTACTAAAATCGTTAGTAAAAGTAATAAAGTTAGAATATCCACCTCTAGATTCTACTAGAAATGGTCTCCACACATCTGTGTGCACCAATCCTAGAAGCTACATGTCCCTCTCACCCAGTCCACCGAAAGGTGGCTTGGTCATTTTACCTTGTAAACATGTGTGACATCTATCAAGTGGTTTTAGCTCAGTATAGTCTAAATATCCATCTTGGTAGAGCTTTGTTCAAGCACTTCTTTTTTACATGATCGAGACGGTGATGCCACAACTGGGTGATATATGGGTCATGTATGTTTGTTTATTAATCGATTTCCAACACTTGGTTTTCATAATTTAATACATGAAAACCATTATTTAAATGCGCCATACCATAACATAACATGTACTTATAGAAGAAGAAACCCTTATTTCCAAACAAGATAATGTATCCTTCCATATCCAAACATGATACAGAAATTATGTTTTTGGAAACACTAGGCACATAATAATAGTTATGTAAAACCAATATCATCCCAGTTGGCAATGAGTGGTGGAAATATCCAACCACTAACACAACCATCTTCGCGTCATTGGTAGCTCAAAGATACACCTCTCCTCTAGAAATCTTTCTAAATCTACTTGGTTCCTATATTTGAATATATATGTGATCCCCAGAAGTTGTATCTAATACACAATTTGTAGAAATGGAATGATTTTATTCCATAGAAAATGCACCTTTAGCATCCCCATGCTTATTGGTGCAGTTCCTCTTCCAGTGGCCTTGCTTGCCAGATAAAAAACATACCATCTCCCGTTCTTTTCCCTACAACTGGATCTTTCCCTTCTTGGAGGGACGGTTCTCGAGGGCTTCAGACCATTTATAATTTTTTGGCCCCTTTGCCTTTTCCTTCCTTTCCTTATTCACCATAATAGCATCGGATTTTTCACACCACATGTCCTTACCTACCTGGAAAATTAAGGCCATAAGTTCTAATAGACTCTTCTCATTGATGCTCATGTAATAGTTGACAATAAAGCTAAAGAAGGTTTTGGGCAGTGATGATATGATGTGATCTATACGCAACTAATCCAAGAACTCAATCCCTGAGATGTCCAGGCATTCAATGTAGCCAATAAGCTAGACTACATGAGGCTGAGCTGGCACATACTCTCCATTCATAGTTGTAAACAAAACATTGGAGATCCCATATCTCTCATGTCATGCCTTCTGTTTAAATATATCCTTAATGTGATACACCATGCTATACACATCCATGTTTTCATGTTTCTTAAAGAGCTCATTATACATGGACGACAACATGAAACATTGGAAATCTGTGGAATCATCCATATGTTTCATGTAGAGAGATAGTTCCTCATAACTAGCCTCTTTTCTAGGCACAACTAGAACAGGATCTTCTAGCACATAAAATTTCCTCTCAGGGCGAAGGATGACGCGTAAACGCCTATGTGATTCTTGGAAATTGGTGCCGGTGAGAAGGTTTTCATTATTGAGTATGGTTTTCAATGAGATTTTTTATGCCATTTTTTCTTACCATTTCTAAAAATTAAGATGAGAAAAGGTTCAGTACTTTATCAAGATAAAAATGAGACCAATAAATAAATTAATACTTATTACTCTCCAACTATTTTATCAAAATCCAATAGCCCTCACCATTGATTTTAGAATATTTTGTTTCCTAAATATTCTAGTGGAAAGGATCCATATTGCCCTTCAAATTACCACAACAAGGGTTGGTTAACAAACATGAAGGGTTTTAGTTTGGGATTCAAATTCCAAATACATTAACTCGAATATCATTGACCCACTTAGTTAACTCCCCAATACTAGAATCCATTAATTTTGGATTTCCTGAAACTTTACCTCTTGGTCACACCATGTCCTACTGTGGTAGTCAACACTTGATGCGAACCAAGTAAAGTAAACCCAAAACCTTGAATTATAATTCCTCAATATTTGAAAGCACCCCAACTAGGGTTGGTCAAGCACTTTGAACTATGGTTCAATTCAAACTAAGATTATGGGAGGCTATACCGACTTAATATTCCTTTGAAGGATTTTATCCTTATACATAAATTTCCATTTTATTATCTTTGATTAAATGCTTGTTAATATTAAGTGGGATATAATTAAGTGATTAACCATGTCTAAGATAATATTTTACGCATAATCTAGTGTTAATTTAGTCCCATCTTGAATGCTTGTTTAATTAATTAATTGTGTGATTGTGAAAACACACCCACAAAAAATAAACCATGCAACTAACAGAAATAAAATAATTGGTATGATCATTAGATTGTTATATTTGTTAGTTTATCTAGTTGTTGTTAAACTAACCCAAGACCTAGGGGAGAAACATCTCAAACCTTCTGGTTTTTTGTTTACAACATTCAACCTATCCACCTTTGTATCTTCTTGGATTCATTTCCCCTTGGCTCCTTACTTCAGCCACTTCCACTAGCTTGGGAGCACCATATATTAAATATGATTTTATCTCACACATAGGTGGGGGTAAAATGGGGTTTTACTTCAAAGAAACCCTGGGTGCTCAGGGTCTACATATTAATGAGGACAAGGCTCACATGCCAAAAAATTTAATTTAAATAAATAAATTAAATGAAACTATTCACATATAAAGGTCTCGATCTTGCTCATATATTCCATTCATGAAATGATATATATGTATAAATAAAACAAGAATTCAATTCTCTAATCATTATTTTTTATGATAAATCACACTCCAATCAATTAATTATCATTAATTAATCAATCCTTTTATATCAAACCCTTTTTATAAATTTCCTTGAGATTATCATCCATCATAATTTTAAACTAATAAATTCTTTAAAAATTATCCTTATGCTTAACTTATTCATTGGAGGCAACAAGGTGAATTCCAATTCATAAAAACCCAATAAGTAGAAATGAAAATTATATAGATGTTAAATTAAACACATATATATAAATCACCTTTCATGTTTTATGCCTCATCTTTACACCTGCACTATGGTACAAATCTCAAGGGTTTGTATAATATAATAATAAATTTTAATAAATCTGCGTTATTTGGATGAATACACAGTGTGTAGTTCTAAAAACATGGAATGTAATTTTGTTCACCATCCATCCGAATTACATGCATGGGGACATGGTGTGTATATGTACTTCATAAATTTTTGGAGTACATGATATCCTCAGTGGGACACACACTGTGTAGAATTTGTGTTACATGGTTTCCAGCCAGGGAAGCTATGTATAGGGTACACGGTCCAACCCTTACCTAAAGTGACTACACATCGTGTTCCATGGGGCACATGACGTGTAATCTGGAAACCATGTGACACCTGTTCGTGGTCAAAACATGGAGTCTTAAAGACTTATATATGATCCATTTACACAACTTAATTTGGAAGACCAGTCCAATGCATTGAATTTAGACTACACGACGTGTACTTCCAAATACAAATTGTGTAATATGGTGTTGTATGGATAGGAACATTTGGAACCTCCAGATGAGATCCTCTATTGTATTTTAATCAAAATTAAAATAGAATTTGTTTTTGTAAGGTGAAAAAGGAACGAGATTGGAGGAACAGATCTCGAGATTCAAATTTAATTAATGATTAACTTGAATTTAAACAACTAATTTATTAAATGTGTAAATCACCAACAAAAAACTAAATAATTTTAATCAACAATATGACTCCTCTGATACCACTTTAAGGTTCTAGATTCAGCGTAAGCACTTTGGTGGGTGTACCCAACATTAATTTTAGTGTTAACAATGAAAAATCCGAGATCTGTCCTGATAATAAAACGTCAGATCTCACGAATAGAATGAAGAATGAAAAAGAAAGAGGGAAGTCCCAAAACCATAGATAGAATCATCATATGATAGTTATAATTAATTTAATTAATTAAAAAGAATTTCCTTCATGGAATTCTCTCTCTGTTGATGTTTCCAGTCACTATCTGATGTGATCCATCATGGCGTCGTAGAATTCAAGTGTAAGATTCCTCTGGCAGTGATTCACAGTTGTTCCACAAATGTTTGGATGTTTCTGAAGGGATATTCATGTTCTAGCACTGAAGAGTCATTGCTTACGATTTTTTCCTTCAATCACCTTGATCCGGTGGAGGCGGATCTCTCTCTCGGATCTTGAGAGTGTTATTGGATCCGTTGTGTAAAAAAACCCAAAAAAATGGCTAGGCTAATGAAATTTATATAATTGGAATTTTTTATGACATGGAATAATAAAATAAATTAACTACCCAAAATCATTTATTAATTTCATTTAATTCTTATTAATACCCCATGTCTAATAATAAAAGTTTACTATTATTACAACTTGACATGCGCCGAGTGAATTACACCTAATATTTTTTAATTAAATAAATAATATTTTTCTCATAACTTCCAATAAAAAATACACGATTTTTATATTTAATATACATGGCATGTACTTTTATTTTCCCATTTTTATTTATTTCCTTCACCACATTTATTAGACCTTGAATAATGGTGATTTATTTCTAATATAAATATCACTGCATTACTCACTAATAAATATATTATTTTACCCACAATATATTCTTTTGAATAAAAAGTGTCAAAATAAATTTGATCAGACATACATAAAAAATATTAAACCAGAATCAGGAATAATCATTATTTAACTTGTTTAATTAATATTTAACAGAGTTACTTGGACACACTTAGTGTCTGTCCCTCTTGGCCTCTTTCTCAGTGGCATTAGCCAGAACCTACCAAATGACATAGGATGGCGTCTAAGAACCGGCCAAGGAACCCATACAGAATGAATTTTATTCTGAAATGACATGTCATTTCATATGAATGCTTACCATATAATATAATCCTTTTTTCTTGATATCTCGAATCAAGCAGGTTGCATGCTAATGCCATTAACCCATGTTCTGGATTATTCTTTCTTTGAATTTTCGGAATTGACCTCGCCCATTCCTTACCATGGACATGGATTTATTTAGGCTATATCAATTCCATTAAAGGGAATGAGATTTCTACTTCTGTTATGGAACATAAGGGACAAATCCTTTATCACAATATCTATTAATGCAATATTACTCCTGATGCACCCAACGTATCCTACCTCATTGCGAACAGTGTGTCGGCATAGTTTTCATCAATACATCTAAGTGTGCGAGTTGTAATACCCTTAACAATAATATTAATGTCTAAGGGACAATTCAGACATATGTAGATAGGAACATCCAATGACACAATGAAATTGGGGTTTCCTACTAGCAGATCTCGTTCTCAGAATATCCTCCTATATATTACCAAGGGAGCACACAATGAGAAGGTGCCTCCATGTTTTATGAGTCCTAACCCTTAATGGCTTGTATTATTTTTGTCCCTGAAATAACATTATCTTGCCTTTGAACATATATTCATGAACAGTGTTATGGCACTTATGGGTTCTCATCATAGCAGGGATCCGCTATGACCCTTTAATGAAATAGTTATCCTTAGGACTTTATCACATTAATTGACATGCATAAGAACAATTAAGATGTGATAGTGTATTTATTAATGAATAAAGTACCATGTAGTTGATTCTATTCCATCAACTCCAATAACCCCAAGGTAACAAAAAATTCAATTGAGGATAAAAAACCTATATTTGAGCATCTAAAGACACCCCCTAAAATGTGGGAAAATATTTCAACATATTTGTTAGAAGGGGAAGCTAGAAAATGGATTGATGTTTTTATTTGGGATGAAAGGCATGTCTGTATGGTCTAGATGTATTTACATACATGAATATTTGATCTTTTCTTCCTCAATACCATACATTTTGATCAATTCAGAGAGTTCATGAACATATGGTAATGGGTTTTTTAAAGAGTATACTTCTTGTTTTAGTAAGAGAAAGTTGTCCATCCCATCCATGGATGGTGATGAATCATATAACGAAACATGATTAGGGGATTTTCTTAGATAGGCGATAAAGGCACAAGGGAAGGTATTTCATTTAACCAATGTCGATGAGTTGGTGAATTGGGCCTTTATCTTCAATATTAATATTAAAATCTCCTATAGGATAGGGTGAGATGTAATTGATAAATATAAATAATATAGTGAAAAGAGGTTCCATTTTGATTTTTACCAACTAAGAATTAATGGTCAGAGAAACCAGGGTGGTCGTACGATCATATTTCACCAGTACGGTATGGTGGGTCACTACTATTGGAATTGTGATAAGATACTATTTGAGCGTCCATCCTATGGGAACATGGTATTTCGATAGAGGTATTGTAGGATGTCATTGGAACCCTATGATAGATCATTGAGTCCAATTTATCACTTCAGTGCTGGATCTTCAACTCAAAAATAAGTAGGTGGTGTAATTAAATTGTCTGCAACACTAGGGGTTGTATGAGGGGTCTACATAGTTAGATTCAATCACTCCATCTGGGTAGTACAACACTGATATTTCAGACTAGGATGCAAGTCAAAGCTTCATGGAATGTTCATGTAGTGTAGACTAATTTCATATATAAGGAGGATAGATCCTCCATTGTAAGAGGTTTGATTCTAGTGGGTTTGACTTCAAGTTGTACTCTTTTTTACATAGGGGCTTCACAAACTTTCATTTCCACATAGTTCGTGGAAGTATTCGGGTTGACTATAAATTATGTGTATGGATTGATGTCTACTGATACCTCGTTGGATTCCCAATCTAAAGGAGTTTGATTTGGTAGGTGGTTTTCTCTTGATATTGGAGGTTACCAGTTTCTATGGGACATTATCATGCTCAATAATATTGGGATTGACCAGATTCTAGGAATAGATTTACTTGTTCCCTTTTGAGCTCATACTGACGATTATCATCGATGGGTGTCTTTTTTGTCACCTAAAGGAGTTATTTATGTTTACAAGAATGAATGGGACATGCATGCCCATATTGCAGGTAATAGTCAGTAAAATCATGGTGGGGTTTTAGAATATTCAGTCATTATTATGTTGGATAATGGAGGAGATTGGTCATGATTTTACCCTCCAATGGTGAACCAGTCCGTGGATGTTTTAAATAATGGATTCTTGGGATTTACACCCAAAAAAGGGAGGTGATTTAACCATTGATCTTGTGAACAATACTGAGCCTCTATCAATTCATCCTTATGATATGGCTTAAAAATATTTTCTTGAGTTGATGACACAATTGGACCGCTTAGAGTCCAACGGGTTTATCCTACCCAGTACATCCACTTGGGTATGTCCTATCCTCATTGAAAATAAGGAAGCTGGTATTTTGTAGTTTTTTATGGATTCATAGTGGAAAAATTAGGTGACTATCAAGAACCGATAGACACTACTACATATATACGATCTTTTCTAGCACACTATAAGGTAATAGGATGTATTTTAATCTATAAACGTGTCATTTTTTATCAATAAAGTAAACTTTTGGGGGAATTTCATATCAAAAGTGGGAATTTATATTGACCGTGAAGAAGTGACCACTGTGTTTTCTTAGGAGTTTTTCAAAAAGGACTTATATATTAACAGTTTCATAGGCTTGGAAGGTTATTACCAACATTTTATATAAGAATTTTTATATTTTGTATCACCTCAAACTGGGCATACCAAAAAGGGGGTGATAGTCATTTAGTTATAAGATTATGATAATTCCTTCTAGTTGTTGAATGGAATATTGACCTCAACAAAGATCCTTATCTTTCTTGACCCATTCATGAATTATTTATTATATTAGGATTCATCTTGTTTCAATTTGGGTGAAACGTTGATGTATGGTGGTCGATTCATAGTGTTTGGATCTCAGATGTTGAGTAATCATAAATAGAAATACCCTTGGTGAGATCTTATGTTATATGCTTTAAATAATTTCTTGATGTTCGGTTGGAATGTTCTATTAGGATAGTATTTTGTATTGTACATGGACCATAAGAGAATAGGGTAAATTTTTACTCTCCGGGAGCACATCATTTGGTTATGGCTCGAGTACCTTTAGTTTTTTCACTTGAAGCTAGCATATACACTAGTGAATGTAAATTTAGTCACTAACACTCTAAGTAGGAAGACTCAACCACAGGTTGTATATTATTTGTGTAGTGAGTGGTATGCGGTGGATCATTTCATTAAAATTGATCTGGATATTTAGGTTTAATATGATCAAGAAGTTATGGTGTTTATTTCTAGTTTTCTTTTTTTCTTATATATCAGATCTAGAGAAGAGATTTTTTAGATTTGAAGTTTCACCCCTCAGGGATATATTTGATGGTGGGGAGCTACCACCACCCTATAGTACAAATAAGGGTGAGTTCATTTATTTTCACATGAGTTTATTGGTTCCTACCAATATGCGAGTGGTTTTATGAGGGAGTCTCAAACATCTAGGTGGGAGTTACTACCAAAATAAATGAATTCATATAATGATCTACATTGCCATTATTAGTGGTCTGGTATAATGAAGTAGATAGTGAGGTTTGTTACACGGTGATCCATAATTTTTTGAGAGAAGGTCGAGCACTAGTGGCCCTCTAGTCTTTTGTGATATTTTTCGATTCAAGAGTGTAAATTGGTTGATGTCATGGTGGATTTTTTACTAGGATTACCAAATTATTTCCATGTTAAGTATGTTTTATTTTTTTCGTGGATCAGTTGAAAAAGTTCTCCCATTTTCTACCAATATAATAGGACTTTACTGGTGATAAGCACATAAGGTTGTATGTCAAAGAGAGCATATGTCAACCTGAGATCCTTCATAGTGTAGTTTCTTATAGAGATTCTTAGTTCATGTCCCAATTTTTGAATGGGTTCTAGAAATCCTTGGTCACTCGTGCGCTTTTGAGTACACCTTAGAACTCACAAACTGATTAACAAAACAAGTGTAATATTCAGTTGTTTAGAGTATATGTTGAGGGAGGGGTCACATATTTGTCTTTTTATTGGTAAAACCATATGGTTATCATGAAATTCATCTATAAATACAATTATTAGTTGATGATTCAAATAGAACCCCAAGAATATTTTTATGGATGCCTGTTATTCTCACCATGAGGTTGCAAAGAGGGACGTTAGGTGGAAATAGTTGGTCTGAGTCTCATTCAGGTGAAACCCCAGCATGTCTTATTGGTTTGTAACAGGATGGATATTGTATGGAGTAGTCATAAGTCATACCCATATTGGTGTCATTGACCCGTAGAGAGTGATATAGTCATCTGACTTTCTTCCCATGGGTTCCTTATATTGGGAAAAATTTCTGTATCAATCCAGGGGAAACTTCTGCCCAGGTATATGGTGTCGTTTGAAGTTGTATAATGGTGTTGGTGCCAACATGTTGGAGGAAAAGAAATAAGAGAAAGAGGCCCCATGGCCAGCTTCATGAAGCCAGTTCGCGGAGTCCCCCCAGGCAACGTGGCCGCCACGAAGCCAAGTAGGTGGTACCCTCTATGAACGCCTGTGACGTTTGTGAGCCCGCCGCGAAGAGTAGGAGGTGGTACCCTCTGCGAATTCCGGTGACATTCACAATCCATCCATGAAGCAAAGGAGGTGGTACCTTCCGTGAATGTCTGTGGCATTCATGCACCTGCCATGAAGCGAAGGTGGCGGTACCCTCCGAGAACGACCATGACGTTCACGAGCCCACTGCAAATCCAAGGAGGTGGTACCCTTCGCGAACATCATTGACGTTCATGAAACCGTTGTGAAGTCAAAAAGGTGGTACCCTCCACAAACACCTGTGATGTTTGCGAGCCCACTGCAAAGATAAAGAGTTGGTACCCTCCGTGAACACCCCTGACGTTCGTGACCCGCCGCGAAGCAACCCAATCACTCTTTGTGTTGCGTCATCTCTGCTTCGTGGAGCCTCTTTCCTATAAAAAACAAGTTCCCTTGAGCCCTCGGGATGGAAAATCCGCCCTTTCTCCTTTTGAGCTCCCAAATCGTGAAGCGCCCTTCGCTCTGCGAATCATGAGGTACACGAGGTATTTTTTCTTCGCGAGGTGCCTCTTCATTTTCTCGTTTTGATCCCCTCTTCCAAGAGGGATGCCTTTCACGATGCCTAAGTGATTTCGCAAAGGAAGGGGATCCCCAGGGGGCCCAGGTCATCAAGTAGCATTTATGCTTCGTGAAACACCCCTCTCATACACGTGATCCACATGCCAAGTCAGAATCACTGTACTTCACGAAGCACCTTGCTTCACGAAACTCTACTACGTGAAGCACCTACACTCCGTGAGGTAGTTCTCCACGAAATCCTTTCCACTTCACAATGCCCCTTTCATTTTCACCTCCGCCCCATGCTAAGGCTAAGGCACCCTAATTCGCGATGCACATCCCCTTACAAGTGCCCTTCACCAAATAGAGCAATCAAGCTTCACAAGGCCCCTACCTATGGACCCCTCTGCTTGGCAATTCCTTTTCCCATGCAACCCACTAGGTTTGGAAGATATGAATTCAAAGTCCCATGGACGATAACTCCCATAGAGTTGCTTCACTTAATGCTTCTTCGCATAGGCACGCTAACGGCTATTGCTTCTTCGCATAGCAACACTAACATGGACCCCTCAATGGTTCACTCTGAGACCCCACTTCTCCATAGCATTGATGGCACCTTCCCTCCCACAAAGATCAGAGGGTACTGGTTATGTATGTCCTAGGGGTGTGGAGTAAACCCACCTCGTCTGAGCTGTAGGATGTTAAAATTATAAGCACCCTCATCCTAAACACATGCTATTAAACTGTGACATCGCCCTATGCCTCTCACGTGGGGTGCCCCCTCCTTGGACATTCTCCATGCCCCCTGGTCTCCATAGGGTATGATATCCTCCTCCTGGTAGTGGAGTTTGTCCTCGGGGAAGGGCATCCACATTGGTGTAGGACCCTATCCAATCATGCAGAAGGCAGAGCCCCCTAGCTCCCTCCTTTCATCTAATGTCCCCAAGGCTAGCAGACGATGTGATGACCCCCTCCACTCTTCCTGGGTTCCAAATCCCTCTCCCTCTCTGCTTTTTCATCTTCGGGCCTCCACCCTGGAGTAAGTCCCAGCATCATGGGCCACCCAACACATATGCCCCCCTTCTCTTCCCACGGACGCACCCTTCGCGACGTGATCGTCAGGTCTTTGCTACCTCTTGTTTCTCACACTGATCACGACTCTAGTGAGC
The DNA here is from genome assembly GCA_963277665.1 of Viscum album. Taxonomy (NCBI): domain Eukaryota; kingdom Viridiplantae; phylum Streptophyta; class Magnoliopsida; order Santalales; family Viscaceae; genus Viscum; species Viscum album. The sequence goes on from OY728120.1 coordinate 1,914,753,948, forward strand.
ATAGATTAATCATCGAACATGACACACCTTGGTCCACCTCAAAATGTAAGCCTCAAATTCCCACGTACCTCATGACGTTAAACTGTATACCCGAACTACGTGCTATTTGATCCATGTCAAGGCATGGTACCTAGGAAGCCTCCTTGAGGTTCAAGGCCACCACCAGTGCATCCCCGAGTCCACATTCACGTTGGTTCGCTGATGAATTCCCACCCAAACTATGGGGACTTCGATCCATGTCAAGGAATGTTACATAGGAAGCTTCCTGAGGTTCAAGACTATCACCAATTGGACCCCTGGTCCATCTTCATGTCGGTTAGTTGACGAAACCATCAAGAACTATGTGGTCTTTGATCCATGTCAAGGCATGGTACGTAGGAAGCCTCACAAGGATCAAGCCCAACATCCATCAGATCAAGGTTCTAATTCACATCAGTTCGCCGACACACCCCAACCTGAACTATGGGGACATTGATCCATTTCATAGCATGGTAATTAGGAAGCCTCTATGAGGTTCAATCCCACTATTTGGTCGTTCCGACCTCCTTTACGTTGGTTCAACCATGTCCTGCATGACGTTAAACTGCATCTTCCCACCTGAACTATGGGGACTTTGATCCTTGTTATGGAAAGGTACGTAGGTAGCCTCCCTGAGGTTCAAGACCACCACCCAGTTGTTCTGACACCCCTTAATGTCAGTTCGACAGCCCCTTTCCATACCCGAACTATGGGGACATTGATCCTTGCTAAGGCAAGGTATGTAGGAAGCATCCACGAGGTTCAATCCCATCCAGTGGTAAGCCGTTGTGACCCAATTCAGCGGCGAGTTGTTGAAATAATCATCCAGTGGTAAGTCATTGTGACCTCCTTCAGTGGTAAGCCGTTGTCAACCTTATTCGGCAATAAGCTGTCATCAGATGAACTATGTGGTCTTTGATTCCCTGCTACGGGGATACATAGGAAGTTTCTTCGAGGCTCAAGACCAAAACAATCATCCATCCGGATTCATACCTAGGACACCACATCCTGGTGGGATCATGCCCCTTCATTCCACTCCATAGCATTAGGGAATCTTCCCACGTGCTACTCCCAATATCGGTGTTCCATTAAGGGGGGTTTTTTAATCTGATCAACTCCAGCCAGTGTTCTGATCAGCCCGATCCGTCTCTGCTAGATGTTAAACTTATAACATACCCTGTGTTGAACATTGGAATCTGAGGAAAACCTCAGATACTTGCCTATGGAATATGATTCCCCACGCTCGATGTGGTAAGCCTCGGGCTTCCGCAGCCTCGAGAAGCCCTATAATAACAGACATAAGACAGACACGCCAATTCCCCACCATCCAGACACGCCAGTTATACCTCAATGTGACTACTCCCGCAATTGAAGGTTTCTGCCCTGACTGGACCCCTTGGAATGTCCTGATAGAAGTAGCGTAATTAACCGGAGTCCATGAAAATATGGTGTCGGGAAGAGTTTCATGAACAATGTATTAAATCTATAAGGGAGACCTGGACGTGGTGAAGAGTTCCGAGGAGGAATCCACGGAAGGTAGAACCGACATCCCATCATCCCATTTCGATCAAGGATCAGATGTCCTTGAACAAGGATTGAATTATGACTACCTTTGGAAATTGGGAATTCGGGGTAACAAAAGTCGCGCCTGTCGCGCCCAAGAAGATGGACGCGCGCGCCACAGCGAAAGTGTTGGAAACAGAAATGGTGAACCCGACGGAAATTTCTTCTCCTCCATTTGGAGAGTATTATCGCTCGAGACACCGGTAGATTAAAATTTCACTCGATCCAGATATCTGGCACTGGGTCCCACCAAGAAAATAGCGGGCCTCGAGTGAAACTCACCAAAAGTTGGGGTAGTCAAAATGTTGGACATCTCGGTCTGCGATGTTGTTGGTGTGGATCCCACTTACCGGTCATGGAAGAAAGAATGGAACTGGGGCATTGGGTGTCGATTTATTTTCCTGTCAGTACTAATGAGCTGATCTCCCTGCCTTCAGGAACCCAGTTGCTGCATCCGGAACCTGATCACCTCCTTCCCACCGACGTAGGGGAAATATCAACGCGGCTACCCCACGCAGTTCTTCCTTTTCAATGATGGCCTTGACTGTCATGATTACTAGGTTCCCATGCCCCCTCTCCCCATCGAAGATTATCCATCGAAGGGTAATCAATGTCCTTGTATGTAGGTACAAGGAGGAAGGGGACATCCCAACGAGGGACATGGCCCGCCTCGATTTAGAGGCGTCTGCGCCTCACCGTCAATGCCGCCCCCAAGGGTCGCGCAGGGAGCCGCTGCTCCCCACTCCATCCTTCAATCATTTTAGGGACCTATCCCCCAAATGCCTCGATGACTCCATGCCCTACGCCGACGAGGTAGGGGCCGTTTGGGCCTGCCCGGCCAGAGTTCCATCCCAGGGGTTCCCAGAGAGGGCCCCCACCTGGCCGAGCTGGCGTCGTCACCCGGTTTCCCGAGCTAAAGAGTAGGTAGACTACCTACCTGCACCACCAGTACCGGCCTGGCTGACCCAACTCCAGGATCAGGAACAGGCCAAGGAGGACTCCCATCAAGGGGTGTCAACGTCATTGGATACTATGGCCCGAGACACCACCAACGTGCATCATTAACCTCCTATATATGGGGAGAAGGGGTAGCTCTGTGCCCGACCCGGATTGAGGCCCTAACCACCCCACGGGCATCTTAGGTCGACTCTTCTGGTTGCAGGCACAGGCAGTGGACACTGCGGGCTAACCCACAGCAATTCCACCCGCTACGGGGGCCCTCCCCATGAAACCACCATGGAGGGTGTGTGATTTTCCCGCTCCCAGGACCGGCTCAAGGGTATGCCCCATGCCACCTTCGACCTGAACGAGGTCCTTCCTCGTGGTAGAAACAACCCATCTTGGAGTCTCTCTCGCGCTCATTACACCAGCTATGGAGGCATCCCTCCTGACATGAACCGCCAAGGCGGGTACGTCGCATATCTAGTCACTCTACGATGTGAGGACCTTCCTCACGTCCTCATTGCAGCCGAAGAAGGTCCTCCTTTTCCTAGTAACCAAGGGGTGGAGATCAACTTAACTTCACCAGCACCAATCACGGAGGTCTTACTCATGTTCGGTCCAATCAGTACAAGGACCTACCTCACACTCACATCACTAAGGGAACTAGGCATGGAGATCCTACCCATGCTCCTGTCAGTTCCAGCGGGGGTCTCACTCGTACCAGCATCCAGCACGGATGTCCTCCCCGTGTCCCCTATGACATCTACCACGGTGCTCCTCGCACCCCTTACCACTTAGGCAGAAGTACTCCCACACCCCAACACTAGTACGACCGAAGGACCTTCTCATGCTGGTAATTGTCCCTTCCCCAAAGAGCCATCCCGGGGCAAGAAGGCGGGTCGTCACTATCGTATGAAGAACACTGAAATGCCTCAGACTGAGATCAAACCGGTCTGTTTCTGGGATTCTGAAGCAAAACATGACTCAGTGGTGGAACCCTCCCCTCAATGATCTATGTCAAGGACTGGGGTAGAAACAAGGAATATCAGCCTCATCCTTCCAGAGTGTGAAGTCCACCAGATTCCCACCTCTCTTCGCAGGTATATCCAAGAGGAGGAAATTTTGGGAGTCCCACAGGTTTCGACCATGCAGCCACCACCATCATCACTAGAAGAACCCTCTACCTCGAACTAGAGATCATGGAGAGCTATTTTGGGTTTCGACAGTGGTTGATCAACAACGTGACCCATCGCCAGTAACAGTGACCCCACGCCATATGTTGGGGCTGTCAGCCCGTCATATCTTGACAATGTGTTCAGGTCACCGCACTCCTCAGAGGATGACCCAGAATTCAGCGGCCAGTCGGCTCGTTCGCCGAATTCTCCACGGCCCAGTTTACTACCTCAGCGGTCCACCTTAGTACTAATATCGGTTCCTCAGCCGCCTCTGGTTGACAAGTGGGTCAATACGCGTCCAGACCCAGAATCTGAGCCCATGAGATTATGGAACATTCTTGTGGCGGATCACTTCCCTGAGAAGTTCTGGCCGACGGCAACATCGAACTTCTGTGTGCCAGAATCCGTCACCTCATAAGAAGTCGAGTGCTTCCACCAAACCCTATGGGTGACACACTTCTTATCTTCGTTATCATTGGGTGGTGTACCCCAGGAGCCAGGTGAACTTTGAGTAAATCGGCGAGCAATGTCATTTGGTCGATTTGGCCACACTCCCCGTGGCCCAGTTCCCTGAGTCACCAGGTCTCCAGAGGAACCTCCAACTAAAATGCATTCAGAGTTTCAATGTACTCCACAAAACAATCAGGGAGGATACCCCCCACATGCATGTCAAGGGTTGGGGGAAGTATGCTGCCCTCCTCTTCATCCCTATTCGACAGAATCCCGACTCGATATGCGATATTGAGGACATGACCCCAGGGAAGGGTCACAGTCCACATGGTCGATGTCATGTACAAGGAGGACGACCTGGAATTTCATGATGGAGACTTATCCCCTGATGAAATGCCACCATTTTTGGACTCATCAGGGAGGATAACCCATCAGCTAAGGAAGATCCTAGGTCCCCTAGAACCCACCGAGTCATTGGTAAGCAGCCAAAATGTTGGTAAGGGTAAAGAGCATGTCGGAGCTGTCAAGCACCCCAACACCTCCACCTTAGTGCAGAAAATGGAGGAAGACCCCGAGAAGGTTGTGTTGTGCAAGTAACTTGATGACCAGAAGAGGCTGGTCGATGAACTCATGTCTGAATGCACTATAGAGCGACGAACCAACTATGGCAATCCTAGGTCGGGACAGTAGGGGTAGGAAAAACTCCCTCTCCGCGAGATGGCTCCAGGAAACCCTAATCATACCACTCCAGCAGACAGGGTTGAAACTGGAACTCACGACAAGAGGGCATGATACGTCTCTCCGAACTATCCAGTACGGCGCGACAATATGAGGAATCCAACCTGGGTTCCCCCTACTACCCCATAGGCCATTCCACCAGTCACTCCACGAGCTGTTGAATTCATCTACCATGTTGAAGAGCCCGGAAACGCACTCGTGGTTCAGGATCCCCGTCAAGACAAGGAACCTCACCCGGACGATCCAATGGTGGCACTCATCACCCGCCTCGAGGCGTTGGAAACGCGGTAGGTGGCAGTCCCACCAGCTGGCAAGCCATATCCAGTGTGGGTGGATGATATGCCTTCACCCCTGGGTTTTGGAAATCCCACTTTCTCGCCCTTTAATGGGATAGGGGACCCGCCACAGCACCTGGCCCCTGTTTCCTCTAGGTTTGGCCCATGTTGGGGACTCCAACAAAGCAGAAAGCCTCCAAACTTTGATGTTTTGTGCAGAAAATGGAAGGCCATGTGTTTGTCTGGTACATCTAGCTCCCCATGGGATCGGTGACTGGTTGGGAGGATCTTCGCCATCAATTCCTATACCATTTCACCTCCACCACACAAAATACCAGCATTATATACCTCTTTAGGAGAAAACAAAGGCCCGATGAGCGAGTCGCGGACTTCTTCGCCAGATGGAAGGGGCTCACATACTCCTTTGACATGCCACTGACTCAGGAGAAATTACTAACGATGTGCATGGTGAATGTCAAAACAGAACCGGTTCCTTCCCTGATCACTCAGAACTACCCTGGAGGGTTAAGAGACTTCTCAGACAAGGCCCATCACCTCTAGGAAGCTCTTTAAAAAGATAGCCAGGCATGTCCGCTACCCCCTCTGATCCAAGCAAGGAGGGCTACCGAGCTGAGCCCGCCATGGTGTCCCAAATAGAAGCCCCCAGGCAGCTAGAATTGCTACTGGTAGCACCAGCTCTGCAACCTCGCAGAGGCCCTCCACCTCAGGCATAGCCTCCTACCCAGCGGTGACCACCTCAGAATCAGCAGGTTCCCCCACGCAATGCACCACCGCCGCCTTGGCGAGATATTCAGGATCCTCCTCTTCGACAGGCTCCTCTGGCCCCTCTTTAGATCCAGGCTCCAAGAGTCCCCTATCCGGAGAAAATACACCATACTTACTTGTTCAACGAGGATCAGGTCCCCAGTTACTTCTGTAGTGCCTTAGAGTAGGGGATTGTGTACCTACCTGAGTGCAGAAGGCTGGAAGAGGCGAATCTCACCAATTTCCCCAACTACTACACCTATCATCGGATTCTAGAGCACACCCTCAAGGAGTTCTATGTCTTTAAGGGTTGTATCCAAGACCATGTCGATAACAACATAGTCAGGTTGTGCCCGACCCCGACTATAATGACCCATACATTTCATACATTGTTAGTACTTCAAAATTGAAGTACACTTATTACAACATATAACAAAACCATGAAAGGACTGTATAGGTATAGTGTCTTTAGAAACTAGGAAACATAAACAACTAGTTCATAAATCATCTACATTGTCTCCCATTTATTTCATCATATCTATAGTCCCTTTTGACATATCTTACTTAATACCCTTCTTCCTGACCTGGTGAAAGAAAATATAAAAAAGGGTGAGCTCAAATGCTCAGTAAGGGTAAACAAAAGAAATATCAATCACATCAAATTCATAAGAACATAACATTTTGGAAATCTTACCCTGTAAAAGAGATCATAATTTCATAACATGGGATAAATCATGGTAGTGAAATGTAATCACAATAATCATAACATAAAGCATGGAACTTTGTGTCATACACACATAATCATATAGAATCATTTCTTAGTAGTAAACACTCATTTACAAGACTATCTTAGTGGACAAAGTCCATTTTTGAACTGATTTCACTCTTCGTTTCAGTCCTGTTTCACTGAACCGGTTTAACCTGCTGTTCCATCCATGCCTATCTCATGAGATATAAAATCTTTACCCAATTCATTGGAGGGAGATATAGGTCCCACCAATCTCATAATGATACCATTCTTATGTGTGCCATAAAATCATAAATCATACATCATTGCATAACCCATGTAATAAAAATGGGATTCTTAAACATCGTGACATCATAAAACAATTCATATAAGATAAATGAATTCATCAAAATAATTCCATCACAACATAATCAAATCAATGTAATAATAGGGATAGAAACAGAACACTATATTATCTTATATGGAAAATAATTTTTATAAGACACTTGAACTCCATTCTTGAGGAAAATATCCTTTCTACTTCAAAAACACTTTTCCTTTCTTAACATGTCATAAAATTTTAAACTAAAAGAAGTTGATTAAAAATAAACCTGAAAACTTGTAAATGAAGCTTCTTGGAAATAATGTTTTAAAAATCCATTCATGCCGTATATGTTAAAAAACATTGTTCTCATACTTTTGTCAAAAAAGTCAAAAGGTACCTCGTACGAAAAACGACAAAAGATTCTTTTCATATCCTTTACTAAAAACTCACCAAAGGGTAAAATTAGATTTAAACAATTGTAGGTGGATAGAAACAATATTTCATATTGAGGTAACATGGATGTGGATGATAAAATACACCCCAGTAAATACCAAATTATAAACAATCTCGGATAAAAATGAGATTGTGATATTTTCCCTTACCTTAGGTCCGATTTTCTTCGTAAGTGTCCGAACCTCCTGTATAATGATTTAAATAATGTCATTGACTTATTCCATAATCATAATCATTGTTATTATATCATATATGGTCATATTAAAAGCTTCTTATTAGTAATATTTCATTGCTACTTGTTATTCGGGTGTTTATTACTTTTTGTTCTTATGCGTGTTTTGTCGAATAAATTCTTATTATTCTCTTTAGGTTATAGATACCTCATTTACAGAATGTTATTAGTGTACTATATATCATATTTATTCATTTAATTCATTTATATAATCATTTTTCAATTAAGATCATGTAGAACGAATCGCATCACATCGTGGAGACGGTATTCCGTATGTACGCACGAGCAATGATATTGTTCCCATGATCGTGGAATTGTATTGAAGTGTATGTATACTATTTCAGAATCAATACCACTTTACAATAATCATATATAGTTATTTATTTGCACCATTATACCTATCCAAGTATGGTGGTGATGGAAAATATATTACACCACGGCGTGGAGACGATATTCCGTACGTACACACGCACGGTGATTTCGTTTTCCGTAGGATGGATAGATGGTAAAATAGGGTTTTTAAATCTTATAATAACATATCAGTATATGAGTGATACTGATGTTATTACTTCCTAATGAAACAACTAAATAAGAATAAGTAGAAGAAGAAATAGAGTTGAACGAATCGGTAACGGACATTACCTCTTCTTTGAAGTGCCTCTTTGAGACCTCCTTTTAGGGCTCTAACATTGGTCTTTGAAGAAGCAAAAGACCTCTAGGATGTTTCTAGGGAAGTGGGGAAGTGAAATGGGCAGCGGTTGGCCGATATTGAAGGCTAGAATTGGTGTGAGGAGGAGAGGGAGGAGGTGCCCTTTTATAAGGGAGGAGTGGGGCACCTTTGGAAATATAAGAAATATTAGTTTATATTAAATCCCAACCGCACATAAACACTTCCAAAATGACTAATATCCGAATATTAGATGAGATAGTGTTGTAATCTCATCAACCAATAAAATTTAGACATGTTAGGAATTTATTTTAAACATTATCAACTTGATTTATCCTTATTTATCAATTTAATTTTATTTGTGGTAATAATATTCTAAATTATAAATTATTATAAATAATTTCATATGTTTTGGGAATTTTCCATAATTTGACACTTTATGATATTGTAGACCATATGAATTTTAATTTATAATTTTTAAAAAATTTTGTTATTTTTAAACAATTTTATAATATCTTATTTTTATAAAATAACAATAGTGTCAATTTTGACACTATTCATTTATTTCAATTTAAATAATATATATACAGAATATATGTTCAAACTAAAAGCTTTAATATATTCATAAAATGTCATATGTATCTAGAAAATTAGTGGAGAACATTAAATAGTTCATATAATATTTATTTTAATATTTTTAAAATTATTTATTTGATATTTTAATTAATAAAATAATTTCAACATCACTATTGTGTCATAATTAATGATAGATATTTAATACATAAAAATTCTAAATAAATTCCTATGATGTAGATAATTTTATTGTATTTCTGGAGAATATTCATGTTCGAAGCTTCATTATGATTATCATGACATTAAAATTATTATACATATAAGATTTAAGAAAGTGACATGTTGTCACATTCTTTGGTTTTAATAATAATTATATTATTTTCATGGTAAAAAGTCCATTAAATGAATCTAATCCAACCCTTAGGTGATATGGGTCTAATTGTAGTCATCCAATAGGATTTTGGTAGGTGTTATGGTAATTTTATAATCTTATATTTACCCTTAATTACCCGATTTACCTTTAACTATGATAAATAAAATTTACCGTAGTTACTATTCATAATGTCCAAAAATAAAAAGTAACCTATTAACATAATTTGGACCCACTGATTCCAAATATGGAATCCATTTTTCAAAATTCAAAACATATAAGTTACAGTAATTAATTTAAAACAAATCCTGTTGTAAAGAAAGCGAGTTTTAGAAGTTAAAACATTTCCAAGGATTGAAATGTTTTTACCTATGAATTCAATTTGAAATTAATGCTAATGACATACATTATATTAAATGGTAAAAATATATTCTATTTATACTTTAAAACCATTCAATATTATTATTTAACCATATAAATTATCTCAATGAAAAAAGTTGTTTTTAATTAAAAATTAGTGTATTTTTACTATTCATCAAAATATGAAAGTTATCCGAAAAATATCAAAAAGTTATCCAAAGTAAATTTGTATACCCTTATTCAAAAGAAGAATTTTATTTTTTCAAATTGAACTTATAATCATGTCAAAAACTGGATTTAATGTGGGTGCGCCATCAAAAGGAGGCAAAACTCCATTTTTTGAAAAATACTTATTTTACCCGAAATATTTATTTTTTTCTCATACCATGTTCTAGAAAATGTGTATGATGAATAAAACTCCTAAAAATAGACAAGGTCGCCAAGATCAAAGTGTTCTCCCACTATGATGTAGGTATTTGGTGAAAATTTGTTTTTATTGTCAATAAAGTGTTATGAAAATATATACGCAAATTGGGTGCATCAAACTTCACCATACTTAGTCCTTTTCTTTCCCTTAAGCAAATCTCAACATCTAATTATCAGAGTCTATACATTAAAAGGATGGAGTTCAGTTAATCATTATTGTAAATAATAAGTTACAGGATGAAATCCCCAAAAGAATACACAATAGTTGTAATTCTGAAGATATTCTAATCATGCCTCATATATAATTCAATTAACATTTGTCGTCCTCTTCAAACACATGTTTCAATCTTTCAAAAACAAGAAAGACACTTGATAATCTACCTCACCAATAAAGAACTCAACACTTGAGAATTTTTAAATAAAAAGTTTTTCTCAATAAAAGTAATATACATTCTATCCATACATTTTCAAGAATTCTTAGTATCTCCAATTTAGAAAATTTAACTTAAAAATCATGAAGGCATTCTGAATATGATCATATGTTTCTGTGGCTAAAGGTTGGTAGGTAAAGATGTGAAAAATAATTCTGAGGGTTGAAAAATGAGGCTAAATTCTTAAATAACAATGCATGATATTCAAAATTAAACTCATTGTAAAAATTTCCTCAACAAGCTTAGTCAACGATCTCATCACCACCATCTCCTTTAGCTGATTAAGAGTCACAATACAGAAAGTGTGTATAAGTTCTCTTTGTTTGTATCTTTTTTACACAGAGGGAACCCATCTGAATTTCAAAAATAGAGGTTTGGAACTCTTTTCTTTTCTCCCAAAATGATCAAGAGGAACTCCCCCATACTTAATTTCATGACAAGTCACCAATTTATGCCATGTGTTTCTAATCCCTTCTTTTAAGCATAAATGAATAATCATGAAAAATCACAAAATAATTAGGGTAGAAAGGGAAATAAGCTTGTAATATGGCATCCTATTAAGGCTATTCATGGATTCAATGGGATTTATGATGATCAGATGTAGGGTAGTCTTACGATAAAGGGGTTAACAATCCTATGCCTCAATCATTTTAATGTAATTCAAAAAATCTTCATGTTTTGAAAAGAAAACGTGGAAATTTTGGTAGTTATGTATATTCTATGAGTCTCTCAAGAAAGAGGGTATTAGAAAGAATATGACAAAAGGGTTTAGAATACCTCTCAGGAATGGGAATAAATAAGAGACAATCAGGTCATGAATTACAAGTAATTGATTAGTATAATCGATGTAATTATCCACCGATTATAAGTTCTAATTTAAATTATATCATCAATAATTTTAAAACACTTATAAATCAAAATAAGCATGAAATTTTTTTAAAAAAAATTCACCTTTAGTTATTTTATTTAAAAATATAATTAACCAAAATATCTTCACATTTTAAAAACATATTCTCTAACAATGATGTCTCCTAGATTGATGATAAGGGAGAAGACTAAATCGGTCGAGAGAGATGCCCCTGCCCCTTACTTAAGAGTGTGTGTGGTCCACCAAGTGCACAAAAAAGAGGAACAAGGTAAGGTGGGGACAAAATAGTGGATCAGACTAAGGGGAAGTAACGAAAGTAGTAATATCAAGAATGAAAAGAAAATAATGGAAAATGAATAATCCTCTCGTGTCTAGGCTAAGAGAAATGGTGGGTGGTGAAAAAGTGCAGCCCAAAATGTGTCAGGGTACCTCTGATGGTGGGAGAAATAAAACAAAGCAAGCATACAAAGCATACACAAGGATGAGAGTGCACAAAAATATATATACAATTAAAAGCATAGGTCCCAAAACCAGTCATTGGGTCACCATAGAAGAGGCATCATCTAGTACAGAATCGGTTGGAAGAGACGGCTCAGGAGCCGTGGAAGCAGGATGCTCGGACTAAGAGGAAGGATGGGGAGATGGAGATGCAGGAGCAGCAGGCACCGGATGCGGTACGGGAAGTGCATCATCCCCCTTGGACTAGAAGTAGTGTTGGTGGCAGGAGAAGTAGTAGCAGGGCCCACAGTAGATAGAAGAACAGAATCTGTAGGAAGTGTTGTGAATGGCAGTGGAGCTGCAGCAAAATGGCTAGGAATCAAGGCAGGGGGCAGGGGCAAAGGAATACCCAAATGCTGAACAATAAGGCCCAACAACTGCTCCATGCAGTCCTAGTGGCTATCTATATGAACCAAATACACCCCAATACTCTCCTGGCGGCTGGCGAGACGAAACAACTACTGCTCCATCACGGCCAGGCAGACGGAAAAGGTGAGATCATCCGAGGGTGTGGGGGTAGGTGGGGCTTGTGGTGAGAGGTTGTGTGCAAAGGGGTACACGATAATGATAGGGAAAAGTTCACGGGGTGTACCGAACATACACATCAATTATATTTGAATTTTGAAGTAGTTTGTGTGTGGTTGTGTACAGAAGTACATGGCATGTGTTCTTCTTTTCGTGGCTATGTACAGCAGAAGCCGAACGGTCGGGAGATCCAAAAATCAATCTAAACGAGTCTAAAAATTTAAAATAGAGGCTGAAGAAGGGCCTACCTTGACAGAGGATCACAATGTAATAGAAATCAGAGCTCAAAACGAAACAAAATGACAGATATGATAAATGGGGTTTCAGGTGTCGTTTGGGAGAAGAAACGGGAAGAAGGGGAGGAAATGGGGAGGTCGCGCGACACGGGCTCAAGATGGGTGGCCCGTGGCTTATATACCTATGATACACGACATGTACATATGGACTACATGCCGTGTATACCCAAATTATCATTACTTTTATATTATTATTATTAAATAAGAATAAAATATACTATATAATAATTAATATTAATTAATTAAAATAAAAGTAAAATAGGTATATATATGTTTATGCATAATTAAAATAAAATAAAACTATACACATAATTTAGTGGGAAAACACTCATCGTGTGTTTAAAAATTGTAAAAAGAGAAGTACAACCTTTGGTCCGGTGCTCGGGGTGAGGTTCGAACCGACGATCGGCCATTCCAAATGGAAGCCCTCAACAACTGGAAAGAAGGTTGTACTGCTGCCCATATTTATTATATATATATATATATATTCTATACGGCATATACACATGGGGAGAACGAAAAGAGCGGCGTGGGGTTTTTGATTATATAAGATGTGGATGAGGCAGAGAGATTAGCCGAGTTTGAACCCGGGTCTTTTGGATCCAGGGCTGAGACTTTGCCAATCTGGCAACATCATTGGAATGAATTTATTTTATAAGAAAATGTTTTTAAATTAGTAAGGAAAATTATGGCACACACGATGTATATCTAAAAACATGTTGTTTGGTTTTTTTAAAAGAGTAAATGATTGAAATGGGATGGTTGTCAGGATTTGAACCCGAGACTTTTGGATCCGGTTTACGATCCTAACCAACCGGTCCATCCCCATCATGGGTTTTATTATAAGAAAATATATATTAGTATAGAAATTACTACATATTCCATGTATGAAAAGGAGGAACCCTGTGCCGAAGGTAGTTCGGGAGGATTCGAACACGGGACGGCTTGGATAAACTTTAGTGACTTTACCATCAGCACCGAAATCATCCCTGGTTATTTATTTGTTGTTCTAAAGATTTATACTATTAAGATTATAAATTAAAAATACACGCCATGTATATAAGTGGGACACGGAGTTTAACATCTGAGTTGCCTACCAGGAAGCGCCTTTGTTTTAATTCGTTTGCTCGACCTTCTAACTTATTCTTACCGGATTTCTATAGAGAATAATTGTCCCAATAGTGGCCACCCTGGCCTTCTTATCACTACAAGTTTTCTGGATCTTCTCTAATAGGAATGTCTGGAATGACAAAGTGATTAGAAATAAAGGGACATACCAGATCATCCATCAAGTGATCGTCCACGGTTGTTATCACAGAATTGTCCTCATAATCGGGAAATGAGGCTTGGTTGATGGCCTTTAAAACATTATAGGAGACTCTTTCATCCCCTACCTGGAAAATCAACTCTCTCTGGTGAACGTCAATGAGTGCCTTCCCAGTGGCTAGGAAAGGTCTTTCCAAAATAATTGGTGCCTCCTGGTCCTCCTCTATGTCCAGGATAATGATGTCAACAGGTAGGATTAATCATCCCACATTCACTAGTACATCTTCTAGTAGCCCCTTCAGATACTTAATGGATCGATCATCACGTTGAAGGGCTAATCGAGTTGGCTTAAAATCATGGAACCCAAGATTTTGGAAAACTCTGAAAGGAATGAGGTTGACACTTGCTCCCAAGTCGCACAGAGCTTTTCCAAAGTCACATGGTCCAATTGTGCAGGGAATTGTAAAACTACCTGGACCCTGGAGCTTTGGAGGAATGTAATGTTGAATAACCACAGAGCACTGCTTTGTCAGTGCAATAACACCCAGATCATCCATCTTCTAATTATTAGAGAGGTTTTATTTCATAAATTTGGCGTATGCAGGCATTTGTGGCAGTGCCTCCGACAATGGGATATTGATGTGCAGCTCCCTGAATACTTCCATGAATTTTACAAATTGTTGATCCAAATTCCTTTGATTCATCCTTTTCGGAAAAGGTAATATAGGCGTGAATGTTTTGATGACCTCCTTTCCTTTATTCTTCGAAGCATCCGGTGATGGTGGTGTAGATGAAGATGGTTCTAAAACTGGACCATCATTTTCAACAGGGATAGGAGGTAAAGTAGACTATTGTGCTGGTTCCTTTTGTGGAAAATCTTTTCCGGTTTTCAAGGTGATAGCATTGGCCTCCTACCTTGGGTTCTTCTCGTTGTTTCCCGGTAGTGTATTGGGCTCCCTCCCTGATAGATGGTTTGCAATCTGGCCAGTTTGATTCTCGAGGCTTCGAATAGAGGTCTCCAGTTTCTAGAATTTCATCTCAGTAGTTGATATGAATTTATTCATCAAGCCCTCTAACCATGATGTGTTCTCTTACTGAGATGTCGGGGCAGGTGGTGGAGGTGGTTGTTGCCTTTGATGTTGCGGGCGAGGGTTTTGGTACCCTTGCTGCTGATAGGAACCCTGCTGGAACTACTGTATCAGAAACTGATTCTAGTACTGAGGCTGATTGTAGTCGGGTAGTCGTTGGGGGTGGAGGGTTGTGCTGCTGTTGGCCCCAACCTTGGTTCTGATTATCTCTCCATGTCGGGTTCTGGTATTGTTGATGCTGGGTCAAACCTCTGTTTTGAGAAACATAGCATACTTAGCTCGTCTACAGGTCGACTGAAGTACCCAGGCATTCTCCAAAGATGTGGTTGTTACCACCATCACTACATACTAGATGATTCGCCTCATGGATTTGAGGTACACCCTTGAGATTTAATGCTTCGATCTTTTTGGATACTGCATCCAACTAGGTATCAATCATGGTAGTAGCATCAATACTATGCATTCCTCATTTTTGGGTCCCATGCTCAGAATTCCACTGGATGCTTTTGGTAGAAATATCTTCCAGCAGTTCGAAAAGTTCTTCGGGGGGACATTCACATTATCATTCCTCCAGCAGCAGCATCCACCACGGACTTGGTATTAGTTGTCAACCTGCCATAGAAGGTTTGGACTTTCATCCAATGTGGAAGTACGTGGTGTGGTCATTTACGTAACATCACTTTGATGTGCTCCCATGATTCGTACAAGGATTCTGAATCATGCTGCTGGAAGTTGTGGATCTCATTCCGTAGGGTCACCATCTTTTTTGGTGGAAAATATTTGGACGGAAAAGACTGGGCCAGCTCCTCCCAGGTCAGGATGAATCTTTTTGGCAGCCCTTCTATCCAGTCTTTCACCTTATCCTATAGAGATAAAGGGAATAGGAGAATACATATGCAATCCTAAAAAATTCCATGGTACCTAAATGTATCGTAGATCTCCAAAAAATTGGAGAGATGGGCATTCTGGTCTTCACTAGGCAGGTCGCCAAATTGTATCGTGTTCTGGATCAGCTGCATAATAGCAGGCTTGATCTGGAAGTGTTGGGCCTGTACCAGAGGATGAACGATGCCCATATCAGCTCCATCGATCGATGGCAGGCCGTACTCCATGAGAGTACGACGTGGAGGTGGATGCTGAGGAGGGAGAATCGGCAGGTTCTGTTGGTCCTGAGGGGCATAGTATGGACCCTGACTTTGGTTGAAATATGGTATCCGCTCTGGTTGGAATTGTTAGAGCTGCAGCGAGCCATAAGTTGGTGCAAGAGGATCTTGCTGGTTTCGGTTGTCATCTAGACCTTACTATTGTTCTTCTCCTTGGACAGCAGCTGGATTTCCTTCCTCATTCTGCGTTGTGGGGTTGCTTTGATTTTTCTCAGCCATGAGTGGTCATCAGCGCCTCAAGAAATTTCGTTCGATCTCCGGGTCAGTTGGGAACACCCCTGATGACTTAGTGTTATTGGAACATGTGAGGTGGTCACTCATACACTTACTGACCTGCACAGAACAAAAAAAAACTACCAAGTGTAAATGAGTAAAAATAAGGATAAAAAGAAATATGATTAGAAAAGAGATTTTTGTGAATTTCTAATTTTTATTTTCACTAAAATGTAATAAAAATTGAATTAAAACAAGAATAAAATAACTTTAAAGGTTACCTGGAAACGGTGCCAAAATTTAACGAGTTGTTCCACCGAAGTTATGTTATTGGTGTCTCAAATTATGATAACCCTAATAAGTATAGCACCAGTTGGGGTCGATCCACAGGGAATTTTAAGAGGTTACTCTTATCTTGTTTCAAATTTTTTTGTATAATTATTTTAGTGAAGGATGCTGAATTTAGAGTCAATTTTGTTTGTTTGTTTTTAGGTACAAAAATAACAATTGGTTTTTATGTTTCTTTTAACAAATTAATTGTTGGAATGAACGAAAAGATCGGAAAATTGGTTTTGATTCTAATAATAATTAGAATGCATTGGGGTTATGGATTTGTGATAAGTTGATTATCAATTTGAATTTCTTATGAGTTTGTGTTGTTCATGATAATCCAACACTCTATATTACAATTTGTAATTTAGTTTCCTTGGTCTTGATCACTTAATATTAAGAGCTAAAGTTACCAACTCCTTGGTTTGGCAGTTAGTTTTTAATAGATCTTTATTAGGATAGGTACATTTTGAGCCGATAAATCCTTTAAATGGTCATTAAATTATTCATCGTTATTCCTTTTTTGAATCTCTGAAAATTGAGCCCTTGGTTTGGTACAGAATTTTCAGTGATAATATGAAGTGATTTAAGAAAAATACGAAGAGATTATTAAAAAAACACATTCACAGTAACTTAATTCAAATTACAACTCATTAGTCTACACAACCCCAACACATTGGTTGTTTAGTTACACATATATGACGTAATGAAAATAACACCTTCGATACCTGATGAGATCATTGAGTAAGCTACGAGGAGAGGTCTCGGAAGGTGGAATGATGGAGTAGTGGTACAACGGTGGCTCAAGAGTATGCCAGCAGAATTTCCCCATTCTTCAAGTGTTCTGACCCCTTTGGTTTGGAGGCCAAGACCATTATTTATAGAAAAATAAATTACACGGCGTGTATAGAAAGTACATGCCATGTAATTTTGTCAACGCGCTTCTGGCTTCCTTTTCTCCACCGTTAAGCGGCCTAACATGCCGTCTATGACATTGAACATGGCGCCACCTAGTAAGTGAGTGTACACGGCGTGTACCACCGCCATACATGGCGTGTAACATCGAATTTTGTCCACCAACCCCTTCTAGAATAGTAGAAAGAGCGTGCAGAAATGGCCCAAGGTGTGTCTACTTCAGCAGCCACATGGGCATGTAGACTCTTCCCGGCCACCAACCGCTTCTATAGTGTTGTACACGATATGTAACGCCACCATACACGGTGTGTAGTGTCTGGATGGTGATTTGGGCATGTACATACCCATTTGATCCGTGTCCCTATCTGAATGTACACGGCGTGTATCGAATGTACACGCCGTGTAGTTGCAAAAATTTCACAGACTTCCCTTGATTTGTGTATTTGGATATAAAACTCTTGAAAATAGACAAGGTCACCAAAATCAGCATATTCTTATTCTATGAAGTAGGTATTTAGTGAAGACTTTTTTTTATTGTTAATAAAGAGTTATGAAAACGTATATGCAAATTGGATGCATCTGGGATCATGTACCCATTCACTTCGGTTATGTTTTATTTAACCGTACACATTCCCCTCCTAGCATCGTCTCTGATACGTCTGTGCTGCATGACATTAAAATGAATGTTGGGTCCCACCACATGACCTTAAACTGTGATATTATCATCCTATAAACATGACGAAAAATGGAACTGCATTTTGATGACCTCATCATAGAGGACATCACCATGGGTATTGGTCATATGACATGCCATTTTTCAATGCCTTCTACAGCTTGATTCTTATGGCAACGCCAAGGCCTGTTACCCTAGGCTTGTCACTTCACAACAAACCACTCACTATAAATGACAAACAAGATTGATCAAATACCGCTTCTTTTTTTTATGTAGTCCATGACCACTTGTATCCCTAGCACATGTACCTCACCGTGCCCCCTTTTCAAGAACTATGTGCATCTTGACCCCCATCCTCATGGGGTACGTAGGAATGCCTTCACACTTTGCCTCATGCCCAGATCAACTCTCATTTTTGGTCCCATGACCTAGAGCCTCTCCAAGAAACACGTGGTGGTTAGAACCCTCGGTTCCCACTCACGTTAGGTTTTTGTAATTACTCACCATGAGTCTCCCGTGTTTCTTACCACCTATTGTCTGAGTTCTATGACCCTAAACTAAGATCTCCCTGTTTGAAGGGACTCTAATCCCTATATCTAATACGTCTTGTTGTTGTATTCAGATGTGTATTGAAAAGATCCTGAAGTGTGTAATTTTCATGGGGACATTCCCCTCGTTCCATGTCCAAGCTTTGTGAGCTCACTATTTGGATCCTTATCCTCTTCCACATCCAAAAGGACCCTCGGACAACATGGATGCTAGGCTTAAGAGATCTCCATGGATGTATGGCCTAAGGGATCTCTTACCATTTCAGGCCAACGTCCCTAAGGATCTCGGACGACATTTGCGATAGGTCCCGTGTTTCGAACATGGCCAATGCTCGACCCTCATCTGTCTATCCCCATTATAGGCTAACGTGATGTGGATGATGCATTTCCCCCATGGTCAAAAGTTATCATCCATCATCACGAAGACATCATTGTGATCCAGATTTCGAGCATCATGATTCAAACATTTCCACTTCTTAATGTTCAAGTGGAATTCTGACATACTTAGTTTTATCTCTTCGTGCGTCTAGGTGCACTCACGGATTGGTTAGCATCATTGGGCTCGTATTCCACGAGTGTACCTTCGTCCTACCATGACCCTTAATGTGTTGGGATAGTCCCACCACAACTTCATTTTTCCTACACCGAGCATGACTCACGTGGGATTAGTAGTTTGTTAGGATGTGTACTGACGCGACCAGGGTTCTCATCATCCCGCGGGACTTTAAAATGCTCTCTCAAAACTACGTATGGATTGATTACCATCTTCATGGGGTACGTAGGAATGCCCGACCACTTTACCTCAGTCTCAGCCTAATTCTCACTATTGGTCCCTCGACCTGAAGATTATCCTCAGGGGATACATGGTGTGATTTGGACTCCAAGTCCTCATTCACGTCAGTTTCATATCGACCGCACCATATACCCCCTTGGATATTTCCTTACATTCCACATCCTATCATATGACATTAAAATGCTGGAGTCCATATGTCCTCAACACATGACACTAAACTACAATTATACCCTGAACAAGTTCTGGATGCCCTATGTTAGTCATGGGATGCACCAGAGCCTCTTCTAGAGGGGACTTCACCTATCAGTGTTGGTCTATGATTACACTGCACTTCCAGAACTATGTATGGCTTGATTCCTATCCTCATGGGATACATAGGTACACCCACGAATTTCACCTCAGGTCCAGCCTCAGGAATCATAAGATCTTGTTCCCCCCCCCATTTCCAGCCCATGGCCTGACCCCTTGTGTGGGACCATGTAACTGAAACTGTACCCCAAACATGTCCGGGATGCCCCAAGATGGCATTGGGAGGTAATGAATCCCTCACAAGACAGGTCCTGTCTGAAAGAAGGAATGATCCATGATCAAACCAATGCACCTATACAGTGTTTTTCTACCACGGTGGTGTAATTTCAAGAGTGTTGTATTGTATTCGAACAAACCCTCACTCCACATTCCATGCTTTGTGTCCCCCTTAATTGGACTCTCATCCTCTTTCATGTCTAAAGGGACCCCCTAACAGTATGGATGCTCGGCCTATGTGTAGAGACCCGAAGCCTGACGTACATGGACATTACATTACTTTTGCGGAATACTTAGTACATAACAAAAACACACACACAAGGATCGTAATAGTTTAGTGTCTTTGGAAACTCGGAACGTAATCTTCTAATCGTGGTGAAAGATCTTCAATATCTCCCATAAAGATCTTCCCCTTTTTTTTACCTAAAAACCTTTCTTTATATCCTGGGGAAAAGAAAACATAAAAGGGTGAGCTCAAATTCTCAGCAAGGGCAAATAAAGGAAATAAAAATCATATCATATCTTTATGAAAATCAAAACCTGCAAAAGAGATCATAATATCTTAACATGGAATAAATCATAGAAGTGAAAATGAAACCCTTACTTAAAACATTACTCATTGTGGCATACACACATAATCATAGATAATCATTTCTTGTTAGTCAAGACTCATTGCCAAGACTATCTTAGTAGACAAAGTCCCTTTCTGAATCGAGTAATCCTCGTTTCAGTCCTGTTTCACTGAACCGGTATAACCTACCATTCCAGCCATGTCTATCTCATGAGATATGAAATCTTTACCCAATGCATTGGAGGGAGATATAGGTCCCACCCATCTCTTAATGAATCCTTTCTTATGTGTGCCACAAAATCATAAATCATACATCATTTCATAACCCATGTAATAAAAATGGGATTCTTAAACAACATGACATCATAAAACCATTCATATAAGATAAAGGAATTCATAAACATAATTTCATCAAAACATAGTCAAATCAATGTAAAAATATGGATAGAAACAGAACCCTTTATTATCTTATATGGAAAATAATTTTGGATAAAACACTTGAATTGAATTCTTGAGGAAAATATCCTTTCTTCTTCAAAATCAATTTCTTTTCACAAAACATCATGCAATTTTAAAAGAAAGAGATTTTATTGAAAATATTCATGAAATATTTTAGAGGAAGCTTCATGGAAATAAGGCTTTGTAAAACAGTATAAATCCGTTCGTGCCGTATAAGTTAAAAAAAACATTCTTCGTACTTTTGTCGGAAAAGTCAAAAAGTACCTCGTACGAAAAACGAAAAAAGATTCCTTTCATATCCTTTACTAAAAACTCATAGAAGGGTAAAATTGGATTTAAACAATTGTAGGTGGATGGAAATAATATTACATATTGAGGGAACATGGATGTGGATGATAAAATACACCCCAGTAAATACTTACGAATAAACAATCTCGGATAAAAATGAGATTGTGATATTTCCCTTACCTTAGGTCCGACTTGCTTTGTAAGTGTCCGAACCTCCTGTATAATGATTTAAATCATGTTATTGACTTATTACAGAATCATATTCATTGTTATGATATCATACATGGTTCACTTATGACATTATATTACCCGTTCTTTTGTAAATTCCATGTTAAAGAAGCGTTTTGGGTAAAATCGTTTCATTTATCGTAGGTGTTTTGACTTGTTGTTCTTGACATCATTATTACTTATATCATGATTTACTTACTTCCAGAATATAAAATATGATTTATATATCATATATATTCAGTATATATATATATATATATAATAGGTAGATAAATAAAATGAAAAACACCGTTCATGGAGACGGTAGTCCGTATGTACGCATGAACTCTGTTTTCCTTTCCTTATTGTCTTGAAATGGAAGTAAGTAGATGACATACATATGTATATATATACATAAATCCAGTAGCTTTATAATGTCATATATTTCATTATTATTTCTTATATATACATTATAATCATTCTTAAATGGTTAACATGGAGAATGAATCTCATCGCGTCGTGGAGACGGTAGTCCGTACGTACGCACGAGCGATGATATCATTCCTATAAATATTGAATTGAATTGGAGTGGATTATACAATATATCAGAATCAATATGATGTTGTAATAACTATGTATAGTTATTCTTTACACCATTATACCCATCCATGTAAGGTGGTGGTGGAAAATAGATTACACCACGGCGTGGAGACGGTATTCCGTACGTACGCACGCGCGGTGATTTCTTTTTCCGTAGGATGGATAGATGGTGAAATAAGGATGTTTCATACTTATAATAACATATCAGTATATGAGTGATACTGATGTTATTACTTCATAATGAAACAACATAATAAGAAGAAGTGGAAGAAGAAATAAAGATGAAAGAATTGGTAACGGTAATTACCTCTTCTTTGAAGCGCCTCTTTGAGACCTCCTCTTAGGGCACTAAAATTGGTCTTTGAGGAAGACCAGAACCTCTAGGATGTTTCTAGGGAAGTGGAGAAGAGATTTTTGCAGGGGTTGGCCGAGCTTGAGAGCTCAAATTGGTGTGAGGAGGAGGGGGAGGAGGTGTCCTTTTATAGGAGAGGAGAGGGGCACCTTAGGAATTCTTAAAAATATTAATTTATAATAAATCTAACCCCACTTAAAAACCTCCAAAAATGACTCATATTCGAAGCTTAGATGAGATAGGGTTGTAATCTAATCAACCAATCAAATTTAGACATGTTTGGATCTTATTTTAAACCTTATCAATTAGATTTAACTCTAAGTTAAATAATTTGACTTTTACCATGTCTTTTTGTTTTCTTTCACTATATGGTTAATACACTTACTATAACATGCCAAACGAACCCCAAATTGTTTATTATTAATATATATATCCTTATCTAAGTCATTTGGCCGAACCTTAGATTTTTAGGAATAAAATAACAATTAATAATATAATATTTGATTTAAAAACTATTTTGTGTCAATTTTGACACTATTTGATATATGATTTTTGTGAAAGTCATAACAGAATTAAATGTTCGAACCAAGTTGATTAAATCAACATTAATATGTCATAGTAACCTATAAAATTAGTGTAATTCATAAAAATTCTCAAATTACATTTATTTTGGTGTTTATAACATCAATTATGTCAATATTTCATAAATAAGATAATTACTGCATCATCTTTGTGTCATATATTAATTAAATTATTTGATGTCTAAAATTTATAAATAAAATACCATCATTTAGGAAATATTTTTAGCTTTCTAATGAATATTTATAGTCGAATTTATCTTATGTATAACCCCATATTAAAAATGATTTACTTATTAAACTTTGATTTTAACTATTTTAACCCTTCTTTAAATAAATTAATAATAAATGTCCTAATCTAATCCAAGTGGGCCTAAATGGTCATATTTTATTCCTAAGTTTGTTTTTGGTCGAATTACACTTGTCCAATAGAATTAGGACATGTGTTAGGGTAATATTAATATCATATTTACCCTTAGTTACCTTATTTACTATTAACCGTGGTAAAAAAAGTAAAAAGTTACTATTCACCAAAAAATTATTTTCATCTCATTGAACCACATTTTAGTCCTTGATATTAACCGTGTCTCTCGGATTTTCGAAATTCCATTCACAGAAGCGGTAAAATTATGTTTTATGCAAAATTCAGTTTTTAACCTACCACTTAGTAGTTTCACTATTCATCAAAAATTGATGTTTTTCAGAACAATGCCAAAATTTCAACCCAAGCTATATTTCATATTCCGAATTCAAAAATGAAGTCTATTTTACCAAATTCATAACATAAAAGTTGCATTAATTAATTTTATAATTAAATCCCGCTGTTAAAACAAATAGCGTGTTTTTAAGAAACAATATCTATCAAAAGATTGACACTTGTTTATGTCTAGTTTAAATGTGAAACTACATCCAATGACCAACATTGTATTAAATTTTAAAAATATATTCTAAATATACTTTAAAACCACTCAAATTAATGGTTTATCACTATTAATTATTTCGATTAAAAAAGTTGTTTTTAATTATAATTTGGTAATTTTCACTATTCATCAGAATATGAAAGTTATCCGAAAAGTACCAAAATTTCACCTTAGGCTAAATTCGATACTCCGAATCCAAAAATAAAGTTCATTTTGAAAAATAAGATTTACTGGATTTCAAAAAGTGGTTATTACTATTCATAACGGCTAGTTTTAATAATATTTTTATAGCATATCGTTGTTTAGTGAAACTCGGTATTGCGTACTACACACGCTATCGAGGAAGGTCGCGATTGCGTGTAATGCAAGTCAAGTCAAGGATGTGTGTTGTGCAAGCTCCTTTTGGTGTAGCGTACAACACAAGACATTAATAAAATTAAAAAGAATATTTTTTTTATAAAATCTTGGACTGTTACATTCTACCCCCCTTAAAATGAATTTCGCCCTCGAAATTCGTCGGGGTTATAAATGGTTTACTATTTGAAAGTTTCTTTAATAGAAACCCACATCGTAAAAGGGAATACCAAAACTTGGCTTTAAAAACTAAAGTATGAAATGTAACGATTACCCAAATAAACTAATCACTGGGTTTCCACATAGGTGAAAATATGGATATGGAAGAGAAATCTAACCATCATGTTCTGATGGAGAGTGGTAGAGAACATGGCTATGGAAAATCCAGTAATCACAAATCCATAAATTTGTGACGATCTAAGGTACCATCTGATTCATCATGTATAAGATCACTAGGACAACATTTTTGGTTTTCAAGATCATTTCCCTAAAGTTGAAAATTTGAATTAGAATAAATACTTACTTTATTTTGATACAATATCACTGTTGTTCGTGCCTTGAACAATTTCCACTTCATCTCTTAAATAAATGAAGTTGAATTTGTTATTCGTGAAGTGTTAGCAGATCATGTGATAGAATGACGGGTCATTCCATCTATCTCAAACAAAAGGTAAGCAAAAGTTATTAAATATACATAAGTCATTCTATAGTGAGATTAATCATATATAGTTCCTAAAATGGACTTATACTTCATATATCATACAGCTTAATATAATAAAACTAGTTTCTACTAAACAGGGACTTCCTGTAGGCCAGTGGTAGGTGATAAAGGCCAGTCGTACTTCGGTTGTGGGTTCGATTCCTACAGCCTTGTCCGAAGCGATGGGCTGTCGCCCGTCCTGCAGGTTGTCCTTTTTCTAAAACTACGTCACTATAACATCCCATCAATAATATCGAAAATCTTCTATCCTTAAACAATACTAACTTATGTCCAACACAATCCAGTCTAATCTTTAGGCTTATACATAATACTGCAGTCCACTCTCATAATATAGTGACAACGATTACCAAAGATTTAATACTGTCGTTGATCCCCACATATCATAAGATATGTCTTGTTGGTCACATTCCAAACATTCAAAGTCCTTAATCATGTATTCTCTTGAATACCTTAGTGAAAACATGAGTGCAGTTAAAAGTTAATACTTTCCATATACCAAAATCCTCAAAATTCTATATACTCAAACCATGATATCACTTAGTCCTTATATCAATCATGAGCTCATGAATACTATCAAACATTTAATTTTCTCCTTATCCCTTCATTATGCGCATTCCAAAAATATCTGAATAACCTTTCATGGATACTGGTAACATTAATCATATACTTTCAAAACACAAGGAAAGACAACAGTGTAACAATCCATAGATGTCTCTTTATTCCAAAATTACACATGATAAACATGTAATCATGCCACTACATTCTCAAACCATTGAACGAGCTTCAAAAATTCTTTCATCTCACATATCATTTGTAGTCTCTTCATCATCATCCACATAAATACTACCCATATGACCATACTGATTCTCTTCATGAGTATTTCCCTTAGGGCATTTGTTTGCATAATGCCCATACATTCCACATTTAAAACACTTAACCATTTTTGATGTCGTAGCAATACCATTATCCTCATCCATGGTGTTAACCGACCCTTTTCCTTTGCACTTACTTGCTTTGTGTCCTTCTTTTCCACACCCAAAGCATCTTCCAGTTCCCTTGAAACATTCTCCTTGATGCCTCTTCCCACATGATTTACATAGGGGAAATTGAACTTTCTTTCCTCTATGATCATCATGGAACTCCATCTTTCTCTTATTAGTCGAGTCAGGAAACTTACCAAATTTTACTTTATTGATCATGTTGTGAGATTGCTGATTCGGCATAATAATGATGTTTGGACATCCAAATCCCATTTCATTTTGTTGCTCATGAAGAATATCATTCCATTGTCCATCATATCCTCCATTATTGTGAATCATCTTGTTTCCAGCCATTTTCTAAAACCCAAACAGAATAGTGTTAGATGCAAAAATCATGCTAGGGAAAACAACATAATAAAGTGGGAGTACCTTCAATATCCAACATCTTAGGTTTAATTCTATGATCGTTAGCGTAATTCTATTACTATAACCTATATGTATACTTAACCTTAGGGACATACCTAGACATACCTTAGAAATATCTCTAGGAATCTCACTAACGTTTTCGCATCCTAGTTTCCAAAGGTTGACTAAACCATTCCTCTGATACCAACTGTAGAGACCCGAAGCCTGACGTACATGGACATTACATTACTTTTGCGGAATACTTAGTACATAACAAAAACACACGCACAAGGATCGTAATAGTTTAGTGTCTTTGGAAACTTGGAACATAATCTTCTAATCGTGGTGAAAGATCTTCAATATCTCCCATAAAGATCTTCCCCTTTTTTTTACCTAAAAACCTTTCTTTATATCCTGGGGAAAAGAAAACATAAAAGGGTGAGCTCAAATGCTCAGCAAGGGCAAATAAAGGAAATAAAAATCATATCATATCTTTATGAAAATCAAAACCTGCAAAAGAGATCATAATATCTTAACATGGAATAAATCATAGAAGTGAAAATGAAACCCTTACTTAAAACATTACTCATTGTGGCATACACACATAATCATAGAGAATCATTTCTTGTTAGTCAAGACTCATTTCCAAGACTATCTTAGTAGACAAAGTCCCTTTCTGAATCGAGTAATCCTCGTTTCAGTCCTGTTTCACTGAACCGGTATAACCTACCATTCCAGCCATGTCTATCTCATGAGATATGAAATCTTTACCCAATGCATTGGAGGGAGATATAGGTCCCACCCATCTCTTAATGAATCCTTTCTTATGTGTGCCACAAAATCATAAATCATACATCATTTCATAACCCATGTAATAAAAATGGGATTCTTAAACAACATGACATCATAAAACCATTCATATAAGATAAAGGAATTCATAAACATAATTTCATCACAACATAGTCAAATCAATGTAAAAATATGGATAGAAACAGAACCCTTTATTATCTTATATGGAAAATAATTTTGGATAAAACACTTGAATTGAATTCTTGAGGAAAATATCCTTTCTTCTTCAAAATCAATTTCTTTTCACAAAACATCATGCAATTTTAAAAGAAAGAGATTTTATTGAAAATATTCATGAAATCTTTTAGAGTAAGCTTCATGGAAATAAGGCTTTGTAAAACAGTATAAATCCGTTCGTGCCGTATAAGTTAAAAAAAACATT
Source organism: Viscum album (assembly GCA_963277665.1). Classification (NCBI taxonomy): domain Eukaryota; kingdom Viridiplantae; phylum Streptophyta; class Magnoliopsida; order Santalales; family Viscaceae; genus Viscum; species Viscum album. Next base: position 1,914,781,805 of record OY728120.1, read on the forward strand.
CTTCGTACTTTTGTCGGAAAAGTCAAAAAGTACCTCGTACGAAAAACGAAAAAAGATTCCTTTCATATCCTTTACTAAAAACTCATAGAAGGGTAAAATTGGATTTAAACAATTGTAGGTGGATGGAAATAATATTACATATTGAGGGAACATGGATGTGGATGATAAAATACACCCCAGTAAATACTTACGAATAAACAATCTCGGATAAAAATGAGATTGTGATATTTCCCTTACCTTAGGTCCGACTTGCTTTGTAAGTGTCCGAACCTCCTGTATAATGATTTAAATCATGTTATTGACTTATTACAGAATCATATTCATTGTTATGATATCATACATGGTTCACTTATGACATTATATTACCCGTTCTTTTGTAAATTCCATGTTAAAGAAGCGTTTTGGGTAAAATCGTTTCATTTATCGTAGGTGTTTTGACTTGTTGTTCTTGACATCATTATTACTTATATCATGATTTACTTACTTCCAGAATATAAAATATGATTTATATATCATATATATTCATTATATATATATATATATATATAATAGGTAGATAAATAAAATGAAAAACACCGTTCATGGAGACGGTAGTCCGTACGTACGCATGAACGCTGTTTTCCTTTCCTTATTGTCTTGAAATGGAAGTAAGTAGATGACATACATATGTATATATATACATAAATCCAGTAGCTTTATAATGTCATATATTTCATTATTATTTCTTATATATACATTATAATCATTCTTAAATGGTTAACATGGAGAATGAATCTCATCGCGTCGTGGAGACGGTAGTCCGTACGTACGCACGAGCGATGATATCATTCCTATAAATATTGAATTGAATTGGAGTGGATTATACAATATATCAGAATCAATATGATGTTGTAATAACTATGTATAGTTATTCTTTACACCATTATACCCATCCATGTAAGGTGGTGGTGGAAAATAGATTACACCACGGCGTGGAGACGGTATTCCGTACGTACGCACGCGCGGTGATTTCTTTTTCCGTAGGATGGATAGATGGTGAAATAAGGATGTTTCATACTTATAATAACATATCAGTATATGAGTTATACTGATGTTATTACTTCATAATGAAACAACATAATAAGAAGAAGTGGAAGAAGAAATAAAGATGAAAGAATTGGTAACGGTAATTACCTCTTCTTTGAAGCGCCTCTTTGAGACCTCCTCTTAGGGCACTAAAATTGGTCTTTGAGGAAGACCAGAACCTCTAGGATGTTGCTAGGGAAGTGTAGAAGAGATTTTGGCAGGGGTTGGCCGAGCGTGAGAGCTCAAATTGGTGTGAGGAGGAGGGGGAGGAGGTGTCCTTTTATAGGGGAGGAGAGGGGCACCTTAGGAATTCTTAAAAATATTAATTTATAATAAATCTAACCCCACTTAAAAACCTCCAAAAATGACTCATATTCGAAGCTTAGATGAGATAGGGTTGTAATCTCATCAATCAATCAAATTTAGACATGTTTGGATCTTATTTTAAACCTTATCAATTAGATTTAACTCTAAGTTAAATAATTTGACTTTTACCATGTCTTTTTGTTTTCTTTCACTATATGGTTAATACACTTACTATAACATGCCAAACGAACCCCAAATTGTTTATTATTAATATATATATCCTTATCTAAGTCATTTGGCCGAACCTTATATTTTTAGGAATAAAATAACAATTAATAATATAATATTTGATTTAAAAACTATTTTGTGTCAATTTTGACACTATTTGATATATGATTTTTGTGAAAGTCATAACAGAATTAAATGTTCGAACCAAGTTGATTAAATCAACATTAATATATCATAGTAACCTATAAAATTAGTGGAATTCATAAAAATTCTCAAATTACATTTATTTTGGTGTTTATAACATCAATTATGTCAATATTTCATAAATAAGATAATTACTGCATCATCTTTGTGTCATAAATTAATTAAATTATTTGATGTCTAAAATTTATAAATAAAATACCATCATTTAGGAAATCTTTTTAGCTTTCTAATGAATATTTATAGTCGAATTTATCTTATGTATAACCCCATATTAAAAATGATTTACTTATTAAACTTTGATTTTAACTATTTTAACCCTTCTTTAAATAAATTAATAATAAATGTCCTAATCTATTCCAAGTGGGCCTAAATGGTCATATTTTATTCCTAAGTTTGTTTTTGGTCGAATTACACTTGTCCAATAGAATTAGGACATGTGTTAGGGTAATATTAATATCATATTTACCCTTAGTTACCTTATTTACTATTAACCGTGGTAAAAAAAGTAAAAAGTTACTATTCACCAAAAAATTATTTTCATCTCATTGAACCACATTTTAGTCCTTGATATTAACCGTGTCTCTCGGATTTTCGAAATTCCATTCACAGAAGCGGTAAAATTATGTTTTATGCAAAATTCAGTTTTTAACCTACCACTTAGTAGTTTCACTATTCATCAAAAATTGATGTTTTTCAGAACAATGCCAAAATTTCAACCCAAGCTATATTTCATATTCCGAATTCAAAAATGAAGTCTATTTTACCAAATTCATAACATAAAAGTTGCATTAATTAATTTTATAATTAAATCCCGCTGTTAAAACAAATAGCGTGTTTTTAAGAAACAATATCTATCAAAAGATTGACACTTGTTTATGTCTAGTTTAAATGTGAAACTACATCCAATGACCAACATTGTATTAAATTTTAAAAATATATTCTAAATATACTTTAAAACCACTCAAATTAATGATTTATCACTATTAATTATTTCGATTAAAAAAGTTGTTTTTAATTATAATTTGGTAATTTTCACTATTCATCAGAATATGAAAGTTATCCGAAAAGTACCAAAATTTCACCTTAGGCTAAATTCGATACTCCGAATCCAAAAATAAAGTTCATTTTGAAAAATAAGATTTACTGGATTTCAAAAAGTGGTTATTACTATTCATAACGGCTAGTTTTAATAATATTTTTATAGCATATCGTTGTTTAGTGAAACTCGATATTGCGTACTACACACGCTATCGAGGAAGGTCGCGATTGCGTGTAATGCAAGTCAAGTCAAGGATGTGTGTTGTGCAAGCTCCTTTTGGTGTAGCGTACAACACAAGACATTAATAAAATTAAAAAGAATATTTTTTTTATAAAATCTTGGGCTGTTACACTATGGCCCGCCTATTGTCCTAGGACAATGTTCCGGAAGACTAATGGATATCATTTTGAGTCAGGACCCGTGTTTCAAACATGGTAAATGGTCATCACTCATTTTTTATCCCCATTTCAAGATAATGAAATAATGATACTGTGTTTCAAATATGGTCAATAGTTATCCTTCATTGTCACGCCACCCCCCATAGCATTCCAGATTTTTGTGTATCATGATTCACACCTTCCACTTCCGTATGTTCGGACTAATCCAAACACCCCTGGCGTTACCCTTCTTGTGCACCAGAGTACATCGGAGGAATGGCCCGTGGATTGTTCTGAGGTCCTAATCCTCCGATCGGGCCTCTCCCAAGTCCTCCCAAAAGATCTGTATTGGTTACATAAACCCCGGATACCCAAATCTTGGTCGACGCATTATGTTCAGATGCAATAGCATGGTGATCACCCCTTATTTCCCACATTGGGCTCAACCCGTGTGAGCTTAGGGACTGACCACTGGACATTTCACGAATATAACCGATGCATATTAAGCCAACCTCGATAACAAAACTCATGCATGATATGACATCAAATAAATCAAAACATCAAAGTTCATTTGAGAGTTTTTTGTCCTTATAGCACTCGAGGGTTTATACCTCCCATGGACGGGTTGACCCTGTCAAAAGAGAGTTGCATTTCCACCACCCTTCGACTTGTGGCATCCAGGAGTTGCTTCCACCAGCTCAACTCATGCTCCTCCTCAGTAGCGATGGGGTGTAGTTCATCAGCCTCAGTTGGGGCCCACATTACGTCAGCCTAAATGATGACCATTTCTTCAGAAGCTTGCCTCATACAGACTTCTTCCTCTTCCACCAGGGCCTTCAATCACAACACCAGCTGTGATTTTTCATTGAGACAAGCTGAGTTATCATCCCCCTAGATCTGTAGCCGTTGGACCTCATTTTCATCCTCCCGGAGCTTCTTGGTGTTCGTCTTCTTCCTCCACTGCCAGCCTATGATGAGGCTGCGATCATACTACCAGATCTTCTCTTCCATAAGATCGTAGATGAACAGAAGAGGGAACTGGGCATCCACTCCCCCAACACACATTTCGCGTATCTTTAAGAGAATTATATCCATCCCTCCCAGCCATAATTCATGGGGGGACTTTTTGATAAAGCGCACGATCAACTTCCATGATCGGCGGTAGACTATATCGCTGTCCTCTTCATCATTGGTCATCTCGTCCCTGTCTTCGCAGTTGGAATGGTCATATGTGGTGTACATCCTCAGGAAATATTAAGTAGGATCTGTTTCTGGCATTAGATTTGGAACGGAAACAGGTGTTAGATCAGGCGTGGTGGGACTTGAGTTGACCAGTCGATCCTCATCGTCAGACGCCACATCAATGTCCTTGGGCATGACCCTACTGGTGATCCCACCAATGAAAGGTAGCACTGTATCTCTGGTGGGCTAGGAAACTATCTCCACAATTATTGGAATTCCCCTGGGAGGGGCGCTGCTAGAAATCCCAACCAACATCACCGAAACATCCCGTTCTAGTCGAAGAAATGTACGTGACAGAGACGGGCATGGACGTCAGTTGGCACGATCAACGTGTGGAGGTAATGAATTCAGTGGAGAGGGCTTACAGAGATCAAACTATAGGTTTCGCTCCTCAGTTCATGTTGACAGGACCCCGAAGCGTGGCCCTCCATATATGGTCGGAAGGTTCCGAGATTCTGGAGGAGCCACATCGGGTGTCCTACCCCTGCCAGACACAAAACGTGATGCGGCCACAGGTGTGGGTTCTGAGGGTCTTTCATTATCACCCACGAAGGGGCTAGAATGAGGTATGTGCACAAGGATCTCCTACATGTTTTAGATATTGGTAAGAAATCCATAATGGCCTGAGAGTAGACCCTGAGGAAAGAAACATGGGATGTTACCTCGAGGGCCTCCACGAAATCGTTGAGACCTGAGTCTTGATCGCCGACTTCACCTTCCTCCAATGATCTCCCTCCACTAGCCTCATCTCCCCAAGAAGATTCGTCTGATTATTTGGGTAGGGGGAAGTTCTCTCTCAGCTCAGCGTCCAATAGCTATGTGGGAACCGTCTGACCCAGCAGTACCCTCACCCTGTCTGTCATTAGATGCGGGGCACCCCGGGAATGTAAAAATTCTTCCAGCTCATCCAAATATTGCTTCATCTCTTCCTGAGACACTGCGAAACCGGCCCAGATAGGGCCTATACCCGGTAAATCCACCCCGAGATGATCCTAGTGTTGTCATTTCTCAGGTGGGCCAATTAATTTCCAGTTGACATCCCAGATGTCCCAGGCCTCCGGGAAAACATCATTCTCTCGAATGTCAATATGGCACAGCCACTTCCCTAGGCCCTGAGTGGATATCCAGTTAAATCCCCTTGGTGGGAGCCCCTCCAGTTGGATCTGCTCTCCTGGGACCATCGGATCCACTGTTGTTGTTGGATCCACCGCCATTACCTCACCCTCAGCCGGTGTAGGTCTCACCGCCACTACCTCACCCTCAGCTGGTGCAGGTCTCGCCGCCACGGTAGCCCCACCACTGCAAGAAGCCCTTGCTGCCCTCGGGCCCTGGCCACGAGATAGGGAAGGCCTGCCATCACCAACTCGAACAGTTGGCTGCTTTAGGATTTACCCCGGATAAGCCCCCTCCCAGCTTATGGCATACTCCTTCACCAGTCCAAATGAGGCAGTAGGCAGAGGCAATGCATTTCACATTTTCCCGTCTTCCAAAGTGAACATGAGCCAGAATTGCCTCATCACACACGGCTAATCATTGTGGCGCACCTCCCAGTAGACCTACGGGGTCAGCCACTGCAGGCACCTAAATTGACTTGCAAATGGGTGAGGGGTGTACGGATCGTAGAGAGGCTCATGGTCCACCGTTTCCACCAAGACTCCACCTCAAAAGGCTAGGAGATAGGCCTGATGCTCTTCTTTCCCCCGAACGTCATCAGTGAATACCCCTATCGGCAATGAAAACGGGTGGAAATTAAACTCGTCTGCCTTCCACACCCGGTATAGTACCAACGGTATGGTTAATTTGGCAGGAAAGCTCCCAGCAACATTCAGAATAGATGGGCGAATGTTTGACACAAGAGGCGAGATGGGGTCATATATTCGTAAACCCCCTGAAATGCGGTGTGATCCACCCATATAGAAGATGGAAGGGCCCACATATTCTCGGAAGCCTCTTTCCCTTGCTAACATACCATAGCATCTTGAACAATTTGGAGAGCATCAGAATCCCCAGATTGACCCGCCCTCCGGTGGCCAGCATGGATTCCATGAGGAATGAGTTGCGCCACACCCCCATGTAGGTATCCCTCACTGGTAGGATCCAACTATAGATAAGGACCGCGATAAATGCCACAAGTATGACTATCGGCTACTATTTGGTACTGACACCAAAACCGCAGGTCTTCCCTTGGATGTCCTCCAAGAGCAACCAATACGAATGCTCCATTACCCGTTGAGCACCCTTCGGGAATGTTCGAGGACACAAGGGAAACTCTCGATCCTTCAGGAAGTTCAGGAACTACTTGAACCACTTCTTGAAGTGGACATCCCTCACCGCTTCTTTGTCTTCTCCGGGGACCAGCCCCATCAGTGCCAGTGCCAGCCGCGACATCTGCTCTGGATCCTCCCACACACTCATTACGGGGAAGAATTCATCATACATAGCCCCCAAGATTGGGACCCCCGAAATCTGATGGACATCCCACAGACTAATTCCAACCTCCTCATGGTGCAGGTGAAAATTTTTGGTCTTAAACGACCATCTGCTCAACAGCTCTGGCATCAGATGTTTTGGTTGATAAATGTTGAATTGGGAGGTCCATGCCACCTCATACAAGCCCACTCTCCTTAGCTCAGCTCCAAACTTCTCTCATGAGGTGCCTACCCAGTAAACCCATGCCCAATTATTTGTGAAGTTGTCGCCCTGGCGCAAGTCCCACTCATCGGACCACCCCTTCTTGGAATCCCTCAAGACTGCCTTCAGTATTGTGTGGTACACGGGAGGGGACATCTCCACCTGCAATGTATTCCCATCAAATATGTTTAAATGATTTTACAGGTAGTTGGTGGTGATAGTTGTGAAGCCTTCTTGAGCATGAACTTCATCCGCCCTAAACCATTGGTGTTAGCACAGTGTGCTCCTGAAGCAGTAAGTTGGTTCGTCCCTACTCGCCTCAGGAATGAAGACATCATCCCTCATCCTGAAGCCATACAAGGGCAGCTTCTTGCACAAAAAATAATTCTTTTGACTCTCTAATAGCAGCTATGTCAATAAATTATGGTCTGAGTGGCTATGGACCAACTCTCCTAGGCCTAGAAATTTTTTCATCTCATCCCACCGGGTGGTGTCGGTGAGCACCCCTAGAGGAGCTTCTTTATGGACCATTGGGTTTCAGAACTCGGACAAATTTTCAGCTCTGGTTGCGAAGACTATTCATCGAGCATGTTCGCAAAGATCTTTTGCAAAGCTATGTCACGAAGCCTGGCCTCAGCCTGCAAGCGTACGTTCGCATGGTGCTATAGCAGAGTCAGAGACTCGCGGTTCCACGCGAAGCCCGATTCTCATAGAGCAGGCATGGATTATGCGGATATTCATGAATCAAGAGCAAAAGAGGAAACAAATCTTATATAAGGGAAAGGAATAAAGAGAGGATTGTCCCTCTATTTATAGGCGGCGGCCTTCGCAGCTTCGCGGCGTGTCTAGTCCGTGCGGAGCTTCATGGTGCGTCTGGCCCACGTGGCCCCTATCCACCTTGAACACCCTCTTCGTGAGTGAGCACTATGAACGGCTGATGATTTTGGAGATTACCCTCATACTTTGACCCTTGATCCTTCCACGGCTGCAAGTCTGATGGAAGGCATTTTTTGGCACCAAAATGTTGGAGAAAAAGAAAGAAGGGAAAGAGGCCACACGGTCAGCTTCGTGAAGCCACTTCATGGAGTCCCCCCAGGCAACACGGCCGCCACGATGCCAAGGAGGCGGAACCCTCCGCAAACACCTGTGACGTTCGCAAACCCGCCACGAAGAGAAGGAGGAGGTACCCTATGCAAATGCCCATAATGTTCGCGAGCCCACCGTGAAGCGAAGGAGGTGGTACCATCCGAGAATTCCCATGACTTTCGTGAGCCTGCTGTGAAATGAAGGAGGTGGTACCCTCCGCGAATGGCCATGATGTTCGCGAGCCTGCCGCGAAGCCACAGAGGCGGAACCCTCTAGTAAAACTGCTGACGTTCCTGAGCCCACCGCGAAGCCAAGGAGGCGGTACCCTCCGCGAACGCCCGTGACGTTCGCGAGCCCACCTCAACGCTAATGAGGCGATACCCTCCGCGAACACCCCTAACGTTCGTGACTCGCCACAAAGCAACCCTATCCCTCTTCGCGCCATGTCAACTCTACTTTGCGGCTCCTCTTGCCTATAAATATCGAGCTCCCCTGAGCCCTCGAGATGTATAATCCAACCTTTCGCCTTCTGAGCTCCAATATTGCGAAGTTCCCTTCTCTCTGCGAATCATGAGCTATGCGAGGTATTTTTGCTTCACGAGGTGCCTCTGCATTGTCTCGTTTTGATACCATATTCCAAGAGGGATGCATTTTACGAAGCCTAAGGGATTTCGCGAAGGAAGGGGATGCCCAAGGGGACCCGGGTCCTCGCGGAGCATTTATTCTTCACGAAACACCCCTCACGTACACATGATCCAAATGCTAAGCCAGGATCACTATACTTTGCATAGCACCTTGCTTCAAGACACTTTGCTTCACGAAGAGCCTATGTTCCACGAGGCGGTGCTCCATGAATGCCTTTCCACTTCGTGGAGAACCTCTCATTTCCACCTCCGCCCCATGATAAGGCTAAGGCACCCCACTTTGTGAACCACATCCCCTCACAAGTTCCATTCACCACGCAGAGCAATCGAGCTCCACAAAGCCCCTGACTATGGACCCCTCTGCTTGGCAATTCCTTTTCCCATGCAACCATCAAGGTTTACATGATGTGACCTCAAATTATTCTAGATGATACCACCCATAGCGTTGCTTCAACTAATGCTTCTTCTCATAGTCATGCTAGCAGCTATTGCTTCTTCCCATAGCCATGCTAACATGGACCCCTCGATGGTTCGCTCTGTGACCCCCCTTCACCACGGAAATGCTGGTACCTTCCCTCCCACAAGGAGCAGAGGGTACCAGTTATGAATGTCCTAGGGGTGCGGAGTAAACCCACCTCGTCCGAGTTGTAGGAATTTAAACTGCCAAGCACCCATCTCCTCAACACATGATGTAAAGCTGTGACATTGCGTCGTACCTCTCACGCAGGGTGCCTCCACCTTGGACATTCTCCATGCCCCTTGGTCTCCACAGGGGATGATATCCTCCTCACGGGAGTGGCGTTTGTCCACGTGGAAGGGAAGCCACCTCGGTGTAAGCCCCTAGCCATTCTTGCAGGAGGCAGATCCCCCCCTGATCCATCCTTTCATTTTTGGTTTCCAAGGTCAGCGGAGGATGTGTTGACCCCCTCCTCTTTTCCGGGGTGCCAAATCCCTCTCCCTCATCAATTTTTCATCTTCGGGCCTCCACCCTGGAGTAAGTCCTAGCCCCATGGGTCGCCTAATTTGTAAGCCCCTCTTCTCTTCCCACGGACGCACCATTCACAATGTGATCGTCAGGTCTCTGCAACCTCTTGTTTCTCACATTGAGCATGACTCCCCTGAGCTTAGAGTAAGCACTGACCATGACACACCGTGGGTCGCCTCAGAGCGTATGCTCAAAATGCCCCCATCCCGCATGATGTTAAACTGTATACCTGAACTATGTGGTCTTTGATCCATGTCAAGGCATGGTACATAGGAAGCCTCCCTAAGGTTCAAGCCCACCACTAGTGGATCCCCGGGTCCACCTTCACGTCAGTTCGCTGATGACTCGCCACCCGAACTATGGGGACTTTGATCCATGTCAAGGCATGGTACATAGGAAGCCTCACGAGGTTCAAGCCCATCACCCATTGGACCCCGGTCAATCTTCATGTCAGTTTTCTGACGACACCATCATGAACTATGTGGTCTATGATCCATTTCAAGGCGTGGTACGTAGGAAGCCTCATGAGGTTCAAGCCCAACATCCATCGGATCAAGGTCCTAGTTCACGTCGGTTCACCGAGATGCCCCAACCTGAACTACGGGGACTTTGATCCATGTAAAGGAATGGTACGTTGGAAGCCTCCACGAGGTTCAATCCCATCATTTAGTCATTCCAACCTCCTTCATGTCAGTTCACCCTCGTCCTGCATGACGTTATAATTCTTCTCCCCACCTGAACTACGGGGTCTTGGATCCTTGTTAAGGCAAGGTACATAGGAATCCTCCCTGAGGTTTAATCCCACCATCCAGTTGTTCTGACACCCCTTCATGTCGGTTCAACATCCCCTTTCCATACCCAAACTACGGAGACATTGATCCTTGCTAAGGCAAGGTACGTAGGAAGCCTCCACAAGGTTCAAGCCCATTCAGCGGTAAGCCGTTGAGACCCTATTCAGCGGTGAGACATTTAAATCCTCATCCAGTGGTAAGGTGTTGTGACATACTTCAGTGGTAAGTCATTGTCGACCTTATTCAGTGTTAATCCATCATCGGATGAACTACGGGGTCTTTGATTCCTTGCTACGGGGATATGTAGGAAGTCTCTTAGAGGCTCAAGACCAAAACCATTTTCCATCCTAATTCTTACCCGGGCCGCCACATCCTAGTGGGATCATGCCACCCCATTCCCATCCAAAGAATTCTGGAATCTGTCCACATGCTACTCCCAAATTTGGTGTTCCCACAAGGGGGGTTCTTCAATCTGATCCACTCCAGCTAGTGTTCTGATCAGCCCAATTATTCTCTGCTGGACGTTAAACTCACGACATACCATGTGTTGAACATGGGAAGATTAGGAAAATCTTAGATACATGCCTATGGAATATGATTCCCCGCACTCGATGTGGGATGCCTTGGGCTTCCACGCCCTCGAGAATCCCTATAATAAGGGAAAAAAGACAGACACGTCAATTCCCCAGCATCCAGACACGCCAGTGATGCCTCAACATGACTACTCCCCCAACTGAAGGTTGCTTCCCTGACTGGACCCCTTGGAATGTCCCGAAAGAAGCAGCGTAATTAACCAGTTTCCATGAAAATATGGTGCAGGAAGAGTTTCATGAACAATGTATTAAATCTATAAGGGAGACCCAGACTATGTGACGAGTTCTGAGGAGGAATCCACTGAAGGAAGAACCGATATCCCATCATCCTGTTTCGATCAAGGAGAAGAAGTCTCTGAACATGGAGTGAATGCCTCCCGCCTTTGGAATGAGGGAATGCAGGGTAACAAAATTCGTGCATGTCACACCCAATCAGGCGTATGCGTGCGCCCCAATGAAAGAGTCGGAAACAAAAGGGTTATATAAATGGTATACCAACTAGATCTTCCATACATATTCAGTGACTTAAACAAAATCTTTCATGTATCTCATGTTTAATATTAACTTCCTGAACCATATCATAATATTGATATTTAATATGTTGAACTTGAGACTGATGTTTCCATAAAAGAGATTTTTGTTCATATCATTGACCATAGTAAGAATATGCTTCAGGAAAAAATTCCTCTATTACATGTGTTGTGGAAACACAGACATGTTCCAGAGGAAATGTGGGATTGTGAATTGGATATTTCATCCTAATGGTTAAGGCCTTTTCTCTATGAGGCTGAGAAGAGGTTGGGGTTATAGTAAAAGAGTTAGATTTGTAAAGGAGAAGTGGGTGTTTGACCCCTATCTTCATTTGAGGTATATAATCTCTAAAATTTTCTAAAAGCTTTTTGATATTTACCTAGTAGGTTGTACAATGGAATAAGGGAGGTATTGAGAGTTTCATGGGGGTTTACATATCCATATTTTAGGATTTGGAAGGTGAAAACATGGCACATAGTTAGTGCATGGTTTTCACTAATCATTCACCCCAACTATGTGTTGTGGAAAAAGGAGGAAATATTTCTTAAATTATGTGAAGGTGGATGAGAAATTATGAAAAATATAAAATTTATTACAAATAAATTTTTCATTATTTATGCATGGTTTGACTAACCATGACCCTAACCATTTGGGTTGAGGTGTTTCTAGACATTTTGGATTTCATTGTTTGCAATAAAAATTTTTAACCATGCATCAGGACAATATACGCTAAAAAAGTTTAAATTAACCATATTTCCCTTACAACCGCAACCCCTTGTTATCCAAATTTAGACCTCATTTTAGACTATTAGATATAGCATGAATATATCTCATCCATCAATGAGTTATTAAGTGCATCTCATTCATCCCACCTCAAATCTTTCTTATGTTCATCACATTGGAATGATCTCATTAAGGCTACCACTCCTTTAACATTCATTTTCACTTGTACCTTCAATCTAAAACTCTCTCACCACGTTTAAAATAAATGCCCTATTTTTACAATGTTTTCTAGTTTCCCAATATATAATTTTTTATGTCAATTCATTGGTTAGTACATGATGATAGGGAGTATTAAATCCTAGGGTAGGTTATATCATGATTTCCCCACAAAGTCTCACCATTGTATTTCTTCTTTGACATGTACAGTCATGCTCACCATTCGAACACTTGACCAAAATTTAATATAACTTGATTTAATATCTTTTATAAGCTATAGATGATTACTGGGATTTAGAAATGTGGGATGGGTTGGGTATACCCATGTTGTGATAATAAAAAGGTGGGTTAGGCCATATGTCATTCTTTCAGTTGAACGAGAAGGGTAGTTTAGGCTGTACTAAATGACATAGTGAGTAATTTATGAGAATTAGGATGCCTAGGATGACCAATAGAAACCCTTATGGCTTATGAACATGAATATTTAAATTGAACATAATGGATGAACTTGTATTGTCTTATATAATTGTTAGTTGTATTTATTTTCAAATGTTGGCATGTATAGAATGCTTGGAAATTGTTATTGGTATGGAATTATTTAGAGTGCCTACATGGATTCCTAATGACTGATATTACTATAAAATTCCATTAGTGATTTGAGGATTCCATTAGGATATTCATGTGAATTCCATGTTGTGAATAGACATTTGGATTTAATATGGTAAAATGATATGGAATGCCTTGAAAAATCTAGTGGATTATGCATATATCCATTACTGTGAATTCCATGGGGTGGATTTTCTTTGGATTCTGGTAATGTCATCACTAATTGAAATACACAAGTTAATGTCATGGATTATTAAGGGGTATCCTATTTCAATAATTTAGGCTTATCTCCATAGATTTTGATCAATCTTATTAGTTCAAATTTTTTAGGGGTAAACCAAGAATTCTGACCAATCCATGCCACGAAATGTCAAGGGTGGTCCCTTGAGTTCAAACATGAATATTGAATGTTATTATAAAAAATTGGTAGGAAATTATAATATAGGAGATGTGGATTCATTCTGGTTACATGATCATGCATTCATTAAAAATTCACGTTTGAACCAGATTAGGCTCTGGCACCTACTTCATGTTCAGAGACTGCAATAGAAAAAGTAGGTAGTTTTAACTTGGGTTGTCTCTTTTAGACCCAAGGCTAAACGTAGTTCCTTTTATTTCAATTTATTATTATTATTATTAATGATTCAAATATAAGTATTTCAAAACATTATTCTCTACTTTCTAAACTATATTTTCATTAGAAACCATTGGTGGTGGCCAGTAGGTTTTACTCACACCTTGTTCAGGCTACCATTTGGTACCTAGGATGACCTCATTGATGTAGGTCAATAAAGGGAAAGAAGCATTTAGTGGATTATTGAGTTTATGAATAGGTATTTTGTTTGGATTTATAAATAGGTAAATATCATGAGACTTATGATTTTTTTTTATTTTCTAGTTTTTTCCTTTTGATTACTTTTGGGCATAGTGTACTTCACGAGACATGTATGTATGTATGTATGTCTAACTTTTTGTGACAAAACTCTGAAATTTCATTGATTGTGACTTGATATTGAAACACTTATTTATATTATTCATATTAGATTTTGTAACACCCCAATATTTCATAGTACATTATTTCTTCAAAGTAATTCAATAACTTGCACTACAAGCAACATCAAGTTCAAGCGCACCACAACTTACCAAAGTAGCCGTTCAAAAGTAGTTATGAATAGTATTAACTAAATTTTTAAATTTATATAATCCTTATAATTTTATAATCCATGTTATGAGTTTCTTAGACATAATGTGAGAACAAGTACTTTTTTTTCAGATAAAAGAATTATTTTTCAAAAAAATGCAATTTTACCGCCTTTTAATGGAGAACCCTTTTTAAATCCAATATTCGAATATTTTATATATTCAATTTGACAAAATAATATTGTTTCATTATAATTGGGATATAATAATTTAGTTTCAATAAGTTTTGGTGTTATTCTGATAACATTAAAATTTGGGTGAATAGTGAAAAATAGTATATTTTAACTGAAAACAACTTTTTTAATCAAAATAATTTATAGTGTTAAACTATAAAAATGAATGTTTTGGAAGTATAATTAGATTATATTTTTACTATTTAATACAATTTTGGTCATTGGAAGTAATTTCACTTTGAAATTGGAAAAAAACAAGTGTCAATCTTTTCATAGTTATTATTTTTTAAAAACACGCTTTTTGTTTTGAAAAAGGGAATTAATTTAAAATTAATAAATTAAAAATATATGTTTTTAATATGGTAAAATAAAAATAATTTTTGGATTTGGAATATTGAAATTAGCCTATGTTAAATTTTTGGTATTTTTATGAAAACTTTTATTTTTAGATGAATTGTGAAAAACACTGAGTTATAGTTAAAACTGAATTTTTATTTAAATAAATATTTATTTTATTTAAATTTATTTCAGGTAAAAATAGATACATAATACCTATATAAGTTCAATATAACTCATTAGAGTCAGTTTATAATCATTTTAGATATATAAAATGTTTATTGAACTTTTCACCGTCTTTTACCCACCTCCTAGGAGAATTTGTAAATTGACATAAAACATTATTTTACTGCATCTTTGAGTTGAATTTAGAAAATCATAGATTCACGGTTAATATCAAGGATTAAAATTTGGTTCAATAAGATGAAAATAATTTTTGGTGAATAGTTACTTTTTTACTTTTATTTACCACGGTTAAAAGTAGATAGGGTAATTAAGGGTAAAAATGATATTATTATTACCCTAACACACGTACTAATTATATTGGATAAGTTTAGTTCAACCAAAATCACCCTTAGCAATAAAATATGACCCTTTAGGTCCACATGGATTAGATTATGACATTTATTATTATTTAATTTAAAGAAGAGTTAAAAGTGTTAAATTCAATGTTTATAAACTAAAACATTTTTAATATAGGGTTATACATAATATAAATTGGACTATAAATATTCATTAGAAAGATAAAAATATTTCCTACATCATGGTATTTTATTTATAATTTTTAGACATTATATAATTAAATTTATTTATGACACTACGATGAAGTAGTGATTACCTTATTAATGAAAGAATCAAATAAATGGTATCATAAATATTAAAATAAATATAATTTTAAAGTTCTTATGACATACACGAATTTTCAAGGTGACTATGACATATTAGGGATGATTCAATATATCTTTTTTTAGGTAATCAAGTTATGATGACTTTCACAAAAACAATATATCAAATAGTGTCAAAATTGACATAAATTAATATTTAATACAAATATTATATGATTAATTGTTATTCTATTCCTAAAAATCCATGGGTCTTCAAAATAAATTATATCATGATAGGTGAATCATTAATTGACCACTTGGGGGTTTCTTGGAAATTTATAGTAAGTATATTAACCATATAATATAATAATACAAAGAGACGTGGTAAATGTCAAACGAATTAACTAAGGGTTAAAACTAAAGGATAAGGTTAATAATGTGACCCAAACCTCTCTAAAACCTATTGGTTGATTTTATTTAGACTTATAACCACCTTATACTTTGAATAATACACATTGGATCCATTAGAAACCGAATATGAATTTATTATAAATTAATACTTAAAGTTATTCATAAAGAGCCCCTCCTCCCCCTTATAAAAGGACACCACTTCTAACCAATTCTACATACCTGTAAAGCCTTTTGTTTCATCCATCCCCAGACCAAATATTCTCTCAACTATCCTCACCTAAACCAAGAGTCCATATTTTGATCATAAAGGCAACCTAAGGATCATTTTTGATCAAATCAAATGGAAGAACCCGAAAAAGAGGTAATGTTTTCACCACCCTCTTTCAAGTTCCTTTCTTCTTCCACTTCTTCTTTCTTTGTTATCACCATTATAAACTAGTAAATCCAGTATCTTATATATTCTATGATATTTTAAAACCATATTCATTATTCTATCCATCCTTTTAATGAAATGTCACCATACGTTCGTACGTACGACTTACCGTCTATACGTCGTGGTGTAATTGTTATTCAATACATTATTATTTGGATGGGTATAATAATGATGTGTAATTGATGTAAATAATAAATATAAAATGATAATGATTATGTATATAGGATATAACATCCAATAATATATTATTTTAGTATCAAAAGAATGATATTTTCGCTCGTGCGTACGTACGGATTACCGTCTCCACAACGCGATGAGATTCATTTCCAAGTCTACCATTCATCGACGATTATAAAAATAAATTACTAATAAGTATGTAATATATTACATAATAATTCTACTTGAGATATATATATATATATGTGTGTGTGTGTGTGTTTATGTACATACATATATCTTATTAATTTAGTTTGGTTCAATACGATATGAAAACTGAAACAACGTTAATGCATACGTACGGACTACCGTCTCCATAAACGGTGTTTTCCATTTCATATATATGTCTATTATACATATTTATATTCTAAATATACATGATATATAAATAATTTTTTATATTCTAGAATTATTTAAATCATTATCTAAGTGATACAATCAATAGTAACAAATTAAAACATGTACGATAAAGAAAAAGATTATTATCTGAAATGTTAAATTAACATGGAAATTATTATTAATGGGTAGTGTAAAGTCATAAATGAATAATTTATGATATCATAAATATTAATATGGTTCTGGTATAATCTAATATCATACTACGTTCTTCATATAGGAGGTTAAATGTACCCTCTACTAAAAGAAAGTGCAAGGTAAGGGGTGTTCATATCACTCCTTATTCCTGTGAGATTCTTACCATATTGCCACTATTACCTTTTGTGTGATGTATGTAATTCCCATAATTGTATTCATTGTGTAATACACTTTAATTTATGTGTATTAACATATTCACTGTATGATACTTCTTTCATGGGGTGTATTTTTTTAAGTTACCAAATTGGTAAGGGTTATTTCCCCAATCTCATTATTATCTGAGATTTTTTATGTGTATGTATTTACTGGGGAATTTTTATAATCCATGTCCATTTTTCATAAAAATGAATTCAAAAAGAATATTTTAAATATTTTTTAAAGGTACTCTTTATTACGATCAGAATTTTAAATGTTTAAAAGATTTATCTTTCAAAATCTTTTTAATTAATGTACATGCTTTCAAAATGATTTTAAGGATTTAATTATATGGACATGAATGTTTTGAAATGATAATTATTTTCAAAAGTTTCAAAGTGTTATGGGTCACTTTGATTGAAAAATCTATTTTAAATTACTTTATAAATTTTTGACTTTTAAATGATTTTATAAAAAGGATATTTCTCTCAAAAATATTTACTCATCATTTTCAACTAAGTCAGCATCCTTTACTGAATATTATTTTTGATTGAGGTTGATTTATTATAATAAAATATTCCATATTTTATTGAATGAGTTATGATATGTTTGACTATGGATGTTCTATTTTTATACAATTCATGGTTTATGGTTAAATTATTGACATTTCGTATGCTAGTTCTAATACGAATTTTTATGTTATGTTTCAACTTTTTCATATGAGGAATGTATTGGACATAGTAAGTGATGGGTGGATCCCACTATATCTCCTCAATGCATCGGTAGATCTCATGAGAAAAATAGACGTGGAATTTTCTGAGGCCCTTTCCCAATTTGATATATGGTTGTGGCTGAGGCTTTAATCATGTTTAGATGTCTTGGCCGAGGCCTTCAAAAAATGTTTTAGAATGTATAGAATTATAAATTCCCTCATTATGAAAATAATATTGATGGTTCATGTGGTAATTTGTCTAGTAGAATATCCATGATTATGTTTTATTATGGAATTATTTACTCAGCTTATATTCCTTCCATAAATGTATTGATGTTTATTATTGGTAAATGAATTATTTTCAATTATTCACCATGCTTAATATTTATGTTATCTTCTGTTTTATTGCTTATCCTTACTAAGCATTTGAGATCACCCCTTTCTATGTTTTATTTTTTCCAGGATTCCATGAAGTTTATTTTGATTGATATGCAGGGTTATGCTACAGGAATAATGGAGTTCATAAAGGATTACTTATGTTGTGTTTTATTTTATAAAGTATAATATAACATTCATGTATGTAATATATTTTCCAAGACTGCTAAACTGATCAGTCCTTTGGGACTTTATTCCTTTTAATCATGCTAATGTATTAAAATAATGCACTGAATCTGGGTAACTGGGTTCGTGGCGTTACAGTTTTTATCAGAGGAAGTTTAGAAATAACCTTTGAAACAAGATTTATATAAAATCTGATTAGAGAACATTTCCCTAAAATAGACTTAAAGAATATTATAGAACATCTTCCTCTAATTTTGGTAATGTTAAGATTTTGTGAGTTTTCTATGAAAATACATCCCTGTCTAGATACGAGCAGGTATAGGTGGCTCTGGCATAGATGTACCTAGGGTTAAAACCCAAAAACACATCTTTGAGCTAGACTCGAACGAGAACTAGTGCACAACAATGGGCCTTGCAGCACTCTTGGTTACGACACTCACGGGGGATATGCTTAGGATAATTCTCATTTTCTTTATAAACCATTATTAAGGATTGATGAGTGTATACCTCATCAAAGAAAACATTTTTGTGGTTATAGATTATATCCATATTCTGTTCAATTTACGTTAGGTATTTTACATGTTTTGAATTATGAATTGGGATTCTTAAACTGACCGAGTGTATGCCATTGTTTAGAAATGGAATGAATCACCTTGGTAAATGCTTGAAGGGAACATGAGTTTGTTATAAGTATGGAGAAAAAGGACACCAAGTATGTGACTTCAAGGGTAATAAAAAGGTTTCAAATGTACAATGTTTCATCTTCAAGGAGTTTGGACACTATGCGAACCAATGTCCAAATCATAAGAGTATACCACAAATGATGTTATTGGATTATAATCAAGTTATGATACTACATCAGATGAAGAGGAATGACTAGTGTTCTTATGTTGTTATTTCATTTGAGTGTTGTATCAACAGTATACTGGTTACATGAATTATGGAGATAAATAAGGATTGTACTGCAGTACTATTTTATTTAGGATTTGAGAATATATTGTTCTATGAAAAGTGACTTAATAGTAAGCTACACTTTATGGAAAATTAATGGTTGGAGGAAATATAATCCTTATTATGGTCCTGATAATGAGGTAGTGATTTTGCAATAAGAGATGGTTGATTTTGGTAATTCAGGATGTCGCAGTGTGGTAAACAAATACATGATGAAGGTGTACACATGTTATTACCTGGAAAAAAGGATCCTCATTAGGTTTAAATTCATTATAATATTTGGACTGAGAGTTTGTATATAATTATTTGGGATAATTTTAAAGGTTGGAATGGATTAAGTTTGAAATTGAATAATATTTTTAAGGTTATTTTTGAATTTCCATAAAAAGGACAACCCGGAGGTCAGGCGGCAACCCGTCGCATCCGACAAGGCCGTGAGACTTGATCCCATAACTGAAGGGCGGCAAGGGTATATCACCTACCACTGACCCACTTTATTTCATGGATGGAATAATGTAGTTTTTTTTAAAAAGGGTCTGATATGTGAATTATAAATTCATTATTTTTTTAACCCTCTATGAATAAGAAAAATATAATTATTTTTAAATCTTTTAGATTTAAAGATGAGTTTAAGGTAGGAATTAGTTGAAGGGTGGAACTCTACTTGTCAAGTATATATATACATATATATATATATATAAATTTATATTTTCCCCCATATTTTATGGATAAATTAATTGTTAAACTTTATGGAAGGGATCCTAAAACCCAAAATGTGTTATCCTAATACATTACATTTTGTTGAACTGATGGTATTTTAAATCATCAAAGATTGGTGGCTTTGAGGCCCAAAATTCCACAGTTTTTTTGTGATTGATGACCTCAATCACTCCCTATAAATATTTACGTTTTCCTCCAATTATGTGTCTCTAGTTTTCACCAATGTTTTCCAAATTGAGATCATAATTTGGTGGTGACTTTTTCATTCCCCTTTTCCTTTTATTAAGACTAAATTTTATTAACCCAATTTCCAATGTGGGTTTTCCCATAATAGTATTTTCTATTTTCAACATATTATTTTCGAAGAAAAATTTCAAATTACGATGATGCAGTTTATTTAAGTGGGTAATAATGTAACACCCCAAGATTTTATAGTACATTATTTCATCAAAGTAATTCAATAACTTGCACTACAGGAAACATCGAGTTCAAGTGCACCACAACATACCAAAGTAGCCATTCAAAAGTATTTATGGATAGTATTAAATTAATTTTTAACTATATTTAATCCTTATAATTTTAGAATTTAACACCCCAAGCTTCTATGGTAAGCTTCTCTTTGAATAATGCAATAGCGTGTGTTGTACGCAACATCGAGTTCAAACACACACCACAACCAATCAAACTAGCTGTTATGAAAAGTAATACATACTTTTTAAAATTGTAGGAATTTTGTCTCTCAAAATGGACTTTATTTTTGGATTCAGAGTATCAAATTTAGCCTAAGGTGAAATTTTGGTACTTTTTGGATAACTTTAATATTTGGATGAATAGTGAAAATTACTAAATTTTTAATTAAAAACAACTTTTTTAATTAAAATAATTAATAGTGATAAATTATAAATTTGAGTGGGTTTAAAGTATATTTAGGATATATTTTTACCATTTAATACAATTTTTTTCATTGGACATAATTTCACAATTAAACAGGATATAAACAAGTATCAATCTTTGGATAGTTATTATATCTTAAAAACACGCTTTTTGTTTTGACAGCGGGAATTGATTTTAAATTAATTTATGCCATTTCTATGTTTTGAATTTGGAATAATGGATTAAATATTTGGAATCAGGATGTCCATATTTTGTAAATAGGAAACTTTTATTTTTAGACATTTTGAATAATTACTTCGGTAAATATTTTATTTACCATGGTTAAAGGGTAAATCCGGTAAATAAGGGTTAAAAAATAATATTATAATAATATTAAATTACCCTAAAACGTGTCCTAACCTTATTGGTGGATACATGTCAGACCATCGGCATCTTTGGGTTGATTTTGGGACCCCATGGAGCCACTTGTAGGTGATAGGGACACATTATTTTAATTAAGTTAAAATAAATACAAAAATGACATAGGCATATATCTTTTAGAAAAAAAAAATTATATAGGGTATATATGTTGTATTTTTTACTATAAATATTTATTATAAATCTAAAATTATTTCCTACATAATGGTATTTTATTTGTAATTTATAGACATTATATAATTTAATTTATTAATGACACAATGGTGATGCTGTAATTACCTAATTAATAAAAATTTAGAATAATTGATATTATAAATACCCAAATAAATGTAAATTGAATCTTCTTATAAATACCAATAATTTTATAGGATAATATGACATGTTAGGATTTATTTAATTAACTTTTTTTGAATTAATCATTCTGTTATGATTTTTAAAAAATCAACAATTGAATAGTGTCAAAATTGACATAAAAGAGTTTTTAAAACAAATATTATATTATTAATTGATATTAAATTACTAAAAATCTAATGTTCGGCCAAGAGACTTATATCATGATAGGTGTATCATTAATGGACCACTTGGGGGTCTCTTGGATGTATATATCATGTTTATTAACTATATAATATAAAAATACAAAGTGACATGGTAAGTTTCAAACTAATTAACTAAGAGTTACAACTAAAAGATAAGGTTAATATAATGACCCAAACCTATCTAAATTATATTGGTTGAGTGTTTTTAGACCCATACACAAATTAAAATTTAAATAATACATTTTTAATCCATTAGAAACCGAATATGAATTTATTATAAAATAATATTTCCAGATTTTCCAAAGGACCCCCTCACCCCTCTTATAAGAGGGAACTCCCCCTTCTCATTAATTCGCACCTTCATAGCCTTTTTGTTTTGCTAATTCCTGCCCAAATACTCTATATACTTCCCTAAATTCATCCTAGAGTCATTCCTTTAGTCATAAAGCCAACCTAAGGAGCCCCTTTGATCAAATCAAAAGGAAGAACCCGAAGAAGAGGTAATGATTTCACCACCCTTTTTCAAGTTCCTTTCTTCTTCCACTTCTTCTGTCTTTGTTATTACCCTTCAAAAATAATAACTCTGGTATATTTTATATACTATGATGTGATTATAAACGTGGTACAACCATATTTTAGTATTCTATCCATCCTTTGAATGACATGTCACCATACATGTGTACGTACGGTTTACCGTCTCCACGTCGTGGTATAATTGTTATTCAATAAATTGTTATTTGGATGTGTATAATAATGATGTGTAATTCATTTAAATAATAAATATAACATGATAATAATTATGTATATATGATATAACATCCAATTATATATTATTTTAATATCAAAAGAATTATATTGTCACTCGTGCGTACGTACGGACTACCGTCTCCACGAACGCAATGAGATTCATTCTCCATCGTATCCATTCAAGTATAATTATCATTTGATGATTTAAAAATAATTTTTACGAACTTGATATCATTCTTTATATGAATAAGATAAAATCTATCAATGAAAAACAAGGCTTACATAACAAAACACATAAAATAAAACGAGTAAGTTAACACCCGAAACAACGATAATTCTAAGATATTATTAAAAAATCAATGTTAAAAGATCATATATGAATTCATATTAATGTATATGATTCTTTTATAATTTAATAACAATTATTTCATCATTATACAGGAGGTTAACCTACCCCCAACCAAGGAATAGTACAAGGTAGGGGTTTATTTGGCAATATCTTAATTATCCGAGGTTTTTATACGTAATAATCTAATTGGATTTCTATATCATCCACATCCATGTTTCTTAAAAATGTCTTTCAATAAATTTTTAATATTTACAATAATATGGTTTAATGTCATTTATACCCTTTTTTGAATTTTTATAAGAGGTTTATAATGGAATCTTTCCGGCGTTTTCCAAACAAGGTTCTTTTTTAACCTTTTCGACAGAATTAAGGTAAGAATGTTTTTTTTATCTTATACGGCGGGTGTGGCTATTTTCTGCCGTTATGAAATCGTTGAAGCTTCCCTTAAAATCATATAAGAATATTTTCAAAGAAAATATTTTAAATTATATATATATGACTCTTAAATGATTTCAAAATAGAAAGGGATATTTCTCTAAAAAGAGTTTTGATTTCATCTATGTCAACATCCTTTGATGGATTTTCAAATTATTTGATGTTGATTTATTATGATACAAAACTTCTATATTGTATTGAAGGTTTTGTGATATGTTTTACTGTGGATTTGTTATTTTTATACCATTAATGGTTTATGGATGAAGTATTTACATTTCGTATGCTAGTTTTAATACGAATGTTTATGTTATGTTTAAACCTTTTCATATGGGAATGCATTGGACTTAATATGTGACGGGTGGAGCCCGCTATAGCTCCTTGGTGCATCGGTAGGTCTCATGAGACAAACTAGTGTCTTGGCACAAGGCCTTTTCAAAATCTTATTTGTAGTCTTGGCACGAGGCCTAGGCTATGTGGTTATGATAGTCTGGCATTATGCATTCCATCATTATGAAAGTGGTTATTGATATTGCATGTGATTATTCGATTAGTATAATATCCATGTGAATAAGTAAATGGAATTATTTCATTTTATTTTTTCCACACTATGTTGAAGTTCAAGTTTAAAAAGGATTTTGTTTTAGTTATACATTTCCTTAAATGTTTATTCTTATTTATGAAAGTTTCCTCTATATTGTTATCCTTACTGGGCATTTGAGCTCACCCCTTTTCTATGTTTTATTTTTCCCAGGATATGAAGAAGTAAATTATGAATGACCTGCAGGGATAGTATGAGGGGATAAGAGTGTGGACTATGGCGACTATGTTATTGTAGTTTTCATTTTTATGATGTAATGTAAAACATTATGAATATATCTACTGTTTCCAAGGCCACTAAACTAATCGGTCTTTCGAGATTTGATCATTCTTGTGATCATGTCAATGTTATGTAATAATGCACTGACTCTGGGTAACTGGGGTCGAGGCGTTACAGTTGGTATCAGAGAAAGTTTAGTACAAACCTTGGAAGCTAGATTTAGATAAACTCTGATTAGAGCACATAGATTTAAGATGGACTTTGAGGATTAATATAGAAAAAATTCCTAGAATTTTGGTATTGTAACGATTTTGTGAGATTTCTGAGCAATACATCCCTATCTGGATACGAGCAGGTAGAGGCGGCTCTGGAACAGATGTACCTAGTGGTAAAACCCAAAAACACCGCTTTGAGCTAGACTCAAATGGGAACTGGTGCACGACAATGGGCCTTGCTACACTCTTGGTTTCGACGCTTCCGGGGGATATGCTCAGGATAACTCTCATTTTATTTACAAATCATTATGAAGGGTTTATGAGTATATATTTCTTCAAAGAAAACATTTTTATGATTATGGATTATATCCATAAATAATTCAATTTATGTTAATTTTTTTATAAGTTTAAAATTATGTATTTTGATTCATAAACTGATATAGTTTATGCCATTATTTAGTAATGGCTCCTAGTGGAAGAAATGGAAACTGTATCAATGCACGCACTCCATGTAGGGATTTCCCTCCTACTCAAGATAATTATAGTGGAGCTGGTGATGCAACTGGTGCAAATCAGCTAATCACCATATAGGGACAACTCACTCAGGTTATGAATAATAACCTTACCCGTATGGAGCACCCTGATCCGCAGCGTGTAGGATCAATGTCATATCACTTCATGAGGAAACAACCACCAATGTTCAATGGGAGTACAAATCCATTGGTTGCTAAGAAATGGATAAGTTCCCTAGAGAAAATATTTCAGGCTTTGGGAAGTAGTGAAAGGGAAAAAGTTATCATGGCAATTTACTGCCTCACTGGAGATGCTGATCAATGGTGGTCATTGATTCAAAACACAAAGGGATATAATGAAGTATCAAATATGGAATGGAGGGAGTCCAAAGATCTATTTTTAGAAAAATACTTTCCTCGTGACCATCGATCATACATAGAAAGACAATTTCTGAGTTTGAGACAAAAAGGAGGATAAGAATGTCGCAAAGTATGAGGATAACTTTACAAGGTTTGAAAGGTACGCTGGAGATTATATATGTAACCCAAGAAGTAATATTGATAGTTTCTTATATGGGTTAAAACCATTTCTCCGTCGAGTATTAGTCTCACAATCCTTTTCCTCGTACGAAGACATTGTCTAATGTGCTATCAAGACAGAAAAGGAATTCCCTATGTCTTATGACTTTAAAGCAAAGCAAGAGAAGAAGAGATCTGCTGATCAGTCAGGGAATGGAAATAAGGGGAAGAAGGGAAAGGTTGAATATCCATCCTGTGCTAAATGTGGGAAGAAACACCCTGGTACTTGCTTAAAAGGAACGGGAGTCTATTACAAGTGTGGTGAAAAAGGCCACCAAGCTCATGATTGCAAGGGGAGGAAGGAAGCTACTGATTTCCAATGCTACAATTGCAGGGAGATGGGATATTATGAAAATTTATTTCCTAAGCATCAGGGGAACATACCTTAGAAAAGGACAAGGGATCAAGGCCAAGTTTATGATATCACTACTACTGAGGTAGAAGCTCCGAAAGATGTGGTGGAAGGTAATTTAATTGTTTCCTCAAGTTTAGAAAATGAATTATTTGATTCTGGATCATTGCATTGTTTCATATCTTCCCAGTTTTCTAAGAAAATTATATATTTCCAATTTTATTTAACAAGGGAGTTTTCAGTTAAAACTCCTAAGGGAAGTGTCATTGCAACAAAGTTTTGTGAATTGGTCCCGATTAGAGCACATAAACGTTCTTTATCTGCTGATCTCATCGTCATACCTATGATTGAGTTTGATATAATCTTAGGTATGGATTGGATTTCGGATCATGATATGACGATTTATTGTAAGAAGAAGGAGGTTACGATTTTTGATGCTGATGATAAGGAACACATTATCTTTAGATCAGAATCGTCACCACCTAATTCTTATCTAGATCCACCCCCTGTAGCTCAACTAAATTCAATTATTGGGGAGGAAGAGGATGAAATTACAGTGTGTTAGGAAAGGAATGTTCAAATAGAGGATGTACCTATTGTGAAAGAATATGTTGTTGTGTTTCCAGACAATTTACCTGGATATCCTCCAGAACGAGATGTTGAGTTTTCCATTGTTTTAATTCCTAGATCGAGGCCTATATCGAAGACACCTTATAGAATGGCCACTATAGAATTAGTTGAACTAAAGAAACAACTAGAGGAATTGAGTAATAATGGATTTATTCTCCCTAGTGTTTATGCATGGGGATCCCCTATTCTTTTTGTTAAAATGAAAGGTGGATCTATGACGTTTTGTATCGACAATAGGGAGATCAATGCTATAACAATAAAGAACAAAAATCCCCTACCTCACATTGATGATTTATTTGACCAAATACATGGATCTCAATACTTTTCAAAGATTGACCTTTGATCTGGATACCATCAGTTGTGTGTGAAGAAGGAAGACATTCCGAAGACAGCATTTTGAACCAGGTACGGACATTATGAGTTTAAAGTAATGCCTTTTGGATTGACTAATGCACCCTCTATATTCATGGATTTGATGAATAGAGTTTTCAAGGAATATCTCGTTGAATTTGTGGTGGTATTTATTGATGATAACTTGGTATAATCCAAAAGCTACGAAGATCATGAAAATCACTTGCGCATTATCCTGAAGACTCTGAGAAGACATGAATTATATGGTAAGTTTAGAACGTGTTAATTCTAGCTTTAGGAGATTTCTTTTCATGGCCATATTGTCTCCAAGGATGGACTCTCTGTTGATACTTAAAAGAAAAGAGAAATCCAAGAATGGCCAACACCAACGAGTATAAATGAGGTATGCAGTTTTATTGGTTTAGCAGGTTATTATCGACGTTTCGTCCAGAATTTTGCCCGATTGGATAATCCATTAACAAAGCTCACACGTAATGGGGTTACATTTATTAGGACAGAAGAGTGTGAAGAATGTTTCGAAGAACTGAAGATATGATTAGTCCATGCTCCTATATTGACTCTACCAACAGGGAATGATGTGTTCGTTATTTATAGTGATGCATCGAAGAATGGACTGGGTTGTTTCCTTATGCAGAATGATAGGGTTATTGCCTATGCATCACGACAGTTGAAAATTCATGAACAAAAATATCCTACTCATGATCTCAATTTAGCAGTTGTGATATTTTCTTTGAAGATATGGAGGCACTACCTCTATGGTGAAAAATGTGACATTTATACTGATCAGAAGAGTTTGAAGTATATTTTCTCACAAAAAGAACTCAACATGAGGAAAAAGAGATGGTTTTAATTAATCAAGGATTGTGAGTTCACGATACACTACCACCCGGGGAAAGCAAACAAGGCGGCAGATGCTTTGAGTAGAAAAGATCATGGAGTTTTGAACAATATGAGAATAGAAAGGGATCCAATTTTCATGGATCTAGTGAAGATGAACATGGGAATAACTAGGGAAGGTAAACATCAATTCTTTTTCAAATAGTTGCCAAAACATCTTTACTATAAAGGATTAAGAGTTCTCAGACCGATGATGAAGAATTTTGACTGAAGATTAAAGCTGTGAATGATGGGAGATTGAGAGACTTTGTGTATGAAGAAGGAATTTTGAAATTCGGGAAAAGACTTTGTGTTCCCGATATACCTGATCTAAAAGGGAATTGCTAGATGATTCTCATAGTTCCAATTTCTCTATACACCTTGGGAGAAAAAAAATGTATAGATACTTGATGGAACATTTTTGGTGGGACAACATAAAGAGGGAGATTTCTGATTTTGTGTCAAGATGTATGGTTTGTCAACAAGTGAAAGCTGGAAGGCAACAGCCTGGAGGAGTCGTTCAACCTCTTCCCATACCTGAGTGGAAATGGGATAATATTACGATGGACTTTTTCATGGGGCTACCAAAGACTTCTAGAAAGATTGATGCAATATGGGTCATTGTTGATCGCCTTACCAAGTCAGCACATTTTATTACTATAAGGGAAGATTTACCACTTGAACGTCTAGCAAGACTATATATTAATAAAGTTGTGAGACTTCATGGAGTACCCCTATCGATTGTTTCTGATCGTGATCCCCGTTTTACTTCAAGATTCTGGAAAAGTCTTCAGAAATCCTTCGATACTGAACTTCATTTAAGAACTGCCTACCACCCTCAAACAGATGGACAATCAGAACGAACTATTAAAACCTTAGAAGAAATGTTGAGATCCTGCTCACTAGACTTTCAGGGTATGTGGGATCAATATTTACCTATGGTAGAATTTTCCTATAATAATAGCTTCCATTCGAGTATTCATATGGCATCATATGAAGCATTATACAGAAAGAGATGTCGCACACCAACCTGTTGGGATGATGTGGTGAAAGAAAACTTGTAGGCCCATAACTGGTGGAGGAAATGATGGAAAGGGTAAAGGTAATCCAAACCCATATCAAAGCAGCTCAAAGTAGGTAGAAGAGATATGCCGATAATCGAATAAAGGATTTGGAATTTCAAGTCATTTATCATGTTTTCCTAAATGCATCTCCATGGAAGGGAGTCATACATTTTGGTAAGAAACGTAAATTGAGTCCCAGGTACATCGGACCTTTCAAAATTCTAGAACGAATTGGGGATGTAGCTTACCGTTTAGAAATGCCGCCAAGTCTCTCCAAAGTTCACGATGTGTTCCACGTATCACTATTGAGGAAATACATGCCTGACCCAACACATGTACTCACCTATGAGGAATTAGAACTGGAACCCGATCTGTCTTATTGTGAAGATCCCGTCAGGATTCTTGATATGAGAAAACAAGTACTGAGAAACTGGACGACTCGTCTGGTAAAAGTCTTGTAGAGAAACCATAAGATGGAAGAGGCAACGTGGGAACCCGAGGAACTTATGATGAAGAACCACCCGAGCCACTTCATGCGATAGTATTCTAGAAATTTTGAGGACGAAATTATTTGAAGGAGGGGAAAATGTAACACCACAAGCGCTTATGGTACGCTTCTCTTTGAATAATGCAATAGCGTGTGTTGTACGCAACATCGAGTTCTAACACACACCACAACCAATCAAACAAGAAGTTATGAATAGTAATACCTAATTTTTAAAATTTTAGAAATTTTATCTCTCAAAATGGACTTCATTTTTGGATTCATATTATCGAATTTAGCCTAAGGTGAAATTTTGGTACTTTTCGGATAACTTTAATATTTTGATGAATAGTGAAAATTACTAAATTTTTAATTAAAAACAAATTTTTAATCAAAATAATTAATAGTGATAAATTTTGAATTTGAGTGGTTTTAAAATATATTTAGAATATATTTTTGCCATTTAATACAATGTTGGTCATTGGACATAATTTCATAATTAAATCGGATATAAAGAAGTATCAATCTTTTGGTAGTTATTATATCTTAAGAACACGCTTTTTGTTTTGATAGCGGGAATTAATTTTAAATTAATTTCTGCCACTTCTGTGTTTTGAATTTGGAAAAATGGATTCCATATTTGGAATCAGGATTTCCAAATTGTGTAAATAGGTAACTTTTATTTTTAGTCATTCTGAATAATTACTTCGGTAAATATTTTATTTGCCGTGGTTAAAGGATAAATCCGGTAAATAATGGTTAAAATATAATATTATAATAATACTAAATTACCATAAAACGTGTCCTAACCTTATTGGTGGATACATTTCCGATCATGGGCATATTTGGGTCGATTTTGGGACCCCATGGAGCCACTTGTAGGTGATAGGGACACTTTATTTTAATTAAGTTAAAATAAATACAAAAATGACATAAGCATATATCTTTTCGAAAAACAATTTTTACATAGGTTTATATATGTTTTATTTTCCACTATAAATATTTATTATAAATCTAAAAAGATTTCATACATAATGGTATCTTATTTATAATTTTTATAAATTATATAATTTAATTTATTTATGACACAATTGTGATACAGTAATTACCTAATTAATGAAAAATTAGAATAATTGATATTATAAATACCCAAATAAATGTAATTTTAGACTTTTTATAAATACCAATAATTTTCTAGGATAATATAACATGTTAGGATTGATTTAATTAACTTCTTTTGAAGTAATCATTCTGTTATGATTTTTACAAAAATCAACTATTGAATAGTGTCAAAATTGACATAAAAGAGTTTTTAAAACAAATATTATATTATTAATTGATATTAAATTCCTAAAAATCTAAGGTTCGGAAAAGAGACTTATATAATGATAGGTGTATCATTAATGGACCACATGGGGGTCAGTTGGATGTATATAGTATGTTTATTAACTATATAATATAAAAATACAAAGTGACATGGTAAGTGTCAAACTAATTAACTAAGAGTTAAAAATAAAGGATAAGGTTAATATAATGACCCAAACATGTCTAAATTCTATTGGTTGAGTGGTTTACGACCCAAAAAACCTTAATCTTTAGATAATACACTTTGGATCCATTATAAACCGAATATGAATTTAATATAAAATAATATTTCTAGCCTTTCCAAAGGTGCCCCTCACCCCTCTTATAAAAGGGAATTCCCCCTTCTCATTAATTAACACCTTCAAACCCTTTTGGTTCGTCCAACCCCTGCCCAGATTCTCTTTAAACTTCCCTCACTTCATCCTATAGTCCTTCCTTTAGTCAGAAAGCCATCCTAAGGAGCCCTTTTGATAAAATCAAAAGGAAGAACCTGAAGAAGAGGTAATGATTTCACCACCCTTTTTCAAGTTCCTTTCTTCTTCCACTTCTTCATTCTTTGTTATTACCATTCTAAAATAATAACTCGGGTATATTATATATACTTTAATGTTATTATAAATATTTTTCAACCATATTTCATTATTATATCCATATTTTGAATGACATGTCACCATACGTGCGAGCGTACGGCTTACCGTCTCCACATCGTGGTGTAATTGTTATTCAATAAATTATTATTTGGATGGGTATAATAATGATGTGTAATTCATGTAGATAATAAATATAACATGATAATGATTCTGTATATATGATATACCATCTAATTATATATTATTTTAATATCAAAAGAATGATATTGTCGCTTGTGCGTACGTACGGACTACCGTCTCCACATACGAAATGAGATTCATTCTCCATCATATCCATTCAAGTATAATTATCATTTGATGATATAAAAATAATGTTTAAGAAATTGATATCATTATTGATATGAATAAGATACAACCTATCCATGAAAAACATGTCTTATGTAACAAAACATATAAAAATGGAGTAAGTTAACACCCGAAACAATGATAATTCTAATATATTATTAACAAAGAAATGTTAACTGATCATATATGATATCATATTAATGTATATTATTCATGTATAATTTCATAACAAATATTTCACCATTATACAGGAGGTTAACCTACCCCCAACCAAGGAAAAGTTTAAGGTAAGGGTTTATTTCGCAATCTCTTCATTATCTGAGGTTGTTTATACGTAATATCTACTGGGATTTCTTTATCATCCACATCCACTTTTCTTAAAAATTTCTTTAAAAAAAATTTACTATTTACAGGAATATGGTTTAAATCCATTTATACCCTTGTTTTTATTTTTATAAGAGTTTTACAAAGGTATCTTTTCGTCGTTTTCCAAACAAGGTTTTTTTAACCTTTTCGACAGAATTAAGGTAAAATGTTTTTTAACTTATACGGCGGGTGCAGCTATTTTCCGCCATTATGAAATCGTCGAAACATCCCTTTCAATTATATAAGAATATTTTCAATGAAAATGTTTTATTTTATAGATATATGATTCTTAAATTATTTCAAAATAGAAAGGAATATTTCTCTAAAAAGAGTTTTGATTTCATCAATGTCAACATCTTTTGATGGAAATTAAGCTTATTTGAAGTTGATTTATTATGATACAAAACCTATATATTGTATTGAAGGTTTTGTGATATGTTTGACTGTGGATGTGTTATTTTTATACCATTCTTGGTTTATGGATGAAGTATTTAGATTTTGTATGCTAGTTTTAATACGAATGTTTATGTTATGTTTAAACCTTTTCATATGGGAATGAATTGGACTTAATATGTGATGGGTGGAGCCTGCTATAGCTCCTTGATGCATCGGTAGGTCTCATGAGACAAACTACTGTCTCGGCACAAGGCCTTGGCAAAATCTTATTTGTAGTCTTGGCACGGGGCCTTGGCTATGTGGTTATGATAGTATGGAATTATGCATTCCATCATTATGAAAGTGGTTATTGATATTGCATGTTATTATTCTATTAGTAGAATATCCATGTGAATAAGTAAATTGAATTATTTCATTTTATTTTTTCCATACTATTTTGAACTTCATGTTTAAAAAGGATTTTGTTTTAGTTATACATTGCCTTAAATGTTTATCCTTATTTATGAATGTTTCCGCTATATTGTTATCCTTACTGGGCATTTGAGCTCACCCCTTTTCTATGTTTTATTTTTCCCAGGATGTGAAGAAGTAAATTATGAATAACCTGCAGGGATAGTATGAGGGGATAAGAGTGTGGACTATGGAGACTATGTTGTTGAAGTTTTCATTTTTATGATGTAATGCAAAACTTTATGAATATATCTAGTGTTTCCAAGGCTACTAAACTAATCGGTCTTTTGAGATTTGATCTTTCTTGTGATCATGAAAATTTTATGTAATAATTCACTGACTCTGGGTAAATGGGGTCGGGGCATTACGTAGAATCCATATTATGAGTTTCATAGACATAATGTAAGAACAAATACATTTTTTTCAGATAAAAGAATTATTTTTCAAAAAAATGCTTTTTTACGGCCTTTTAATGGTGAAACCTTTTTAAATCCAATATTTGAAACTTTAAAATATTCAATTTTACAAAATAAACATCTTCATTAGAATCGGGATATAAGAATTTAGTTTTAATAAATTTTGGTGTTTTTATGATAACTTTCAAATTTGGGTGAACAGTGAAAAATACTATATTTTAACTAAAAACAAATTTTTTTTAATCAAAATAATTTATAGTTTTCTACTATACATATGAATGGTTTAGAAGTATAATTTTATTATATTTTTACAATTTAATCCAATATTGGTCATTGGAAGTAGTTTCACTTTGAAATTGAACATAAACAAGTGTCAATCTTTTCATAGTTATTATTTCTTAAAAACACGCTTTTTGTTTTGACAATGGGAATTAATTTTAAATTAATAAATTAAACTTATATGTTTTTAATTTGGTAAAATAGACATCATTTTTGGAGTTGTAATATCGAAAATAGGCTAGGTTAAATTTTTTGTATTTTTTTGAAAGCTTTTATTTTTTGATTAATTGTGAAAAATGCAAAGTTATAGTTTAAAAATTAATTTTTATTTAAATAATTATTTATTTTATTTAAATTTATTTTAGGTCAAAATAGATACATAATACTTATATAATTTCAATTTAATTCATTAGAGTCAGTTTATAATAATTTTAGATATATAAAAATTGTATTGAACATTTCACTATCTTTTACCCACCTCCTATGAGAATTTGTAAATTAACATAAAACTTAATATTACCGCTTTTTTGAGTTTAATTTTGAAAATCTGAGATACACGGTTAATATCAAGGAGTAAAATGTGGTTCAAAAAGATGAAAATAATTGTTGGTGAATAGTAACTTTTTACTTTTATTGACCATGGTTAAAAGTAGAAAGGGTAATTAAGGGTAAAAATGATTTTATTATTACCATAAAACATGTCCTAATTCTATTGGATAAGTTTAATTAGGCCAAAAACAACCTTATAAATAAAATATGACCCTTTATATCCACTTTGATTTGATTAGGACATTTATTATTATTTAATTTAAAGAAGAGTTAAAAGTGTTAAATTCAAAGTTTATTAACTGAACCATTTTTAATATAGGGTTATACATAAGATAAATTAGACTATAAATATTAATTATAAAGATAAAAATATTTCATAAATCATGGTATTTTATTTATAACTTATAGACATTAATTAATTAAATTTATTTATGACACAATGATGATGCAGTAATTACCTTATTAATGAAAGAATCAAATAATTGGTATTATAAATATTAAAATAAATATAATTTCAAAGTTTTTATGACATCCACCAATTTTCTATGTGACTATGACATGTTAGGTCTGATTCAATATATCTTGGTAGAAGTAAAAAAATTTTGATGACTTTCACGAAAAAACATTTCAAATAGTGTCAAAATTGACACGAATTAATATTTAAAACAAATATTATATGATTAATTGATATTCTATTCCTAAAAATATATGTTTTGGCCAAAGAAATTATATCATGATAGGTGAATCATTAATTGTCCACTTGGGGGTCTCTTGTAAGTTTATAGTATGTTTATTAACCATATAATATAAAAATACAAAGAGACGTGGTAAATGTCAAACTAATTAACTAAGGGTTAAAAGTAAAAGATAAGGTTAATAATGTGACCCAAACCTATCCAAAACCTATTGTTTGAGTGAATTTAAACCCATACCCACCTTATACATTTAATAATAAACTTTGGAGCCATTAGAAACTGAATATGAATTTATTATAAATTAATACGTTAAGTTTTTTCTAAAGAGCCACTTCTCCCCTTATAAAAGGACACCACTTCAAACCAATTATTCATACCTTAAAAGCCTTTTGGTTCGGCCAAACCCAGCCCAAATATTCTCTCAACTATTCTCAATTAAACGTAGAGTCCATATTTTGGTCATAAAGACAACCTAAGAAGCTCTTTTGATCAAATCAAAAGGAAGAACCTGAAAAAGAGGTTATGTTTTCACCACCCTCTTTCACGTTCCTTTCTTCTTCCACTTATTCTATCTTTGTTATTTCCGTTATAAACTAATAACACCAGTATCTTCTATATACAGTGATATTTTACAACCATATTCATTATTCTATCCATCCTTTGAATGACATTTCACCATAAGTGCGTACGTACGACTTTCCGTCTCCCCGTCGTGGGGTAATTGTTATTCAATACATTATTATTTAAATGGGTATAATAATGACATGTAATTGATGTAAATAATAAGTATAACATGATAATTATTCCTTATATATGATATAACATCCAATTATATATTATTTTAATATCAAAAGAATGATATTTTCGCTCGTACATACGTACGGATTATCATCTCCACGACGCGATGAGATTCATTTCCAAGTCCACCGTTCATCGATGATTTTAAAAATATATTACAAATAAGTATATAATATGTGACATAAAAATTCTACTGGAGATATATATATATATATATATTTATATATGTTTTTATTTATGTATATACATATATCTTATTCACTTAGTTCCATTCAATCCGATATGAAAACAGAATCAACGTTTATGCGTACGTACGGACTACCGTCTCCATAAACGGTGTTTTCCATTTCATATATATGTCTGTTATACATATTTATATTATAATTATACATGATATATAAATCATTTTTTATATTCTAGAAGTATTTAAATAATTATCTATTTGATACAATCATGATTAACAAGTTAAAACACATATGATAAAGAAAATTATTATTATCCGAAATGTTAATTTAACATGGAAATTATTATTAATGGGTAGTGTAAAGACATAAATGAATAATTTATGATAACATAAATATTAATATGGTTCTGTTATAATTTAATAACATACTACAGTCTTCATAAAAGAGGCTAAACGTACCCTCGACTAAAAGGAATTGCAAGGTAAGGGGTTTTCATCTCACTTCTTATTCCCGTGAGATTCATGCCATATTGCCACTATTACCTTTTGTGTGGTGTATGTACTGCCCATAATTGTATTCATTGTGTAATACACTTTAATTTATGTGTATTTACATATTCATTATAAGATACTTCTTTCATGGGGTGTATTTTTGGTAACTTACCAAATTGGTATGGGTTAATTCCTCAATCTCATTATTATCCGAGATTGTTTATGTGTAAGTATTTACTGGGACATTTTTATCATCCATGCCCATTTTTCATAAAAATTATTTCAAAATGAATATTTTAAAGATTTTTTAAAGGTACCCTTTATAAATATTTGAATTTTAAATGTCTTAATGATTTATCTTTCTAAATCTTTTTAATTAATGTCCATGATTTCAAAATTATTTTAATGATTTATTTATATGGACATGAATGTTTTGAAATGATAATTCTTCTCAAAAGATTCAAAGTGGTATGGAAATAATTGATTCAAAAATCTATTCTAAATTACTTACATTATAAATGTGTGACTTTTAAATTATTTTACAAAAAGGATATTTCTCTCAAAAAGTTTTACTCATCATTTTCAACTAAGTCAGCATCCTTTACTGGATATTATTTTTGATTGAGGTTGATTTATTATAATACAATATTACATATTGTATTGAATGAGTTATGATATGTTTGACTATGGATGTTCTATTTTTATACGATTCATGGTTTATGGTTAAATTATTGACATTTTGTATTCAAGTTATAATATGAATTTTTATGTTATATCTCAACATTTTCATATGTGGAATGTATTGGACATAGTAAGTGACGGGTGGAGCCCGTTGTAGCTCCTCGATGCATTGGTAGGTCTCATGAGACAACTAGAAGTGGAATTGGCTGAGGCCCTTTCCCAATTTAATATATGGTTTTGGCTGAGACATTAATCATTTTTAGACGTCTTGGTCGAGGCCTTGACAAAATGTTTTAGAATGTCTAGCATTATACATTCCCCCCTTATGAAGATAATATTGATGGTTCATGTGGTCATTAGACTAGTAGATAACCCATGATTATGTTTTATTATAGCATTATTTACTCATCTCATATTCCTTCCATAAAATTATTCATTTTTATTATTGGTAAAGGCATTGGTTTCCATTATTCACCATGCTTAATATTTATGTTATCTTCCTTTGTATTTCGTATCCTTACTGAGCGTTTGAGATAACCCCTTTCTATATTTTATTTTTCCTAGGATTCCAAGAAATGAATTTTGATTGATATGCAGGGTTAAGATAAGGGAACAATGGAGTTCATAAAGGATTACTTATGTTGTTTTGTATGTTATAAATTATAATGTAACAATCATGTATGTAATCTATTTTCAAATACTACTAAACTAATTGGCCCTTCGGGACTTGATTCCTTGTAATCATGCCAATGTATTATAATAATGCACCAACTCTGTATAACTGTGTTCGGGGCATTATAGTTGGTATTAGAGGATGTTTAGAAATACCTTTGGAAACTAGATTTATATAAAATCTTATTAGAGAACATTACCCTAAGATAGACATTGAGGATTAGTATTGAAGAAATTCTCAGAATTTTGGTAATGTAGATATTTTGTGAGTTTTCTAAGAAAATACATCCATGTCTGGATACGAGCAGGTAGAGGTGGCTCTGGCATATATGTACCTAGGGGTAAAACCTGAAAACACCGCTTTGAGCTAGACTCGAATGGGAACTGGTGCTCGACAATGGGACTTGATACACTCTCAGTTACGACACTCCCGGGGGATATGCTTAGGATAATTCTAATTTTCTTTACAAACCACTATGAAGGGTTTATGAGTATATAACTCATCAAAGAAAAGATTTTTGTGACTATGGATTATATCCATAAACTGTTCAATTTATGTTATGTATTTTACATGTTTTGAATTGTGAATTGTGATTTATAATCTGACCGAGTGTATGCCATTGTTTATAAATGGTGCTGAGTAGAAGGAATGAGAACTCCAACAATACGTATGATCCAAAGAGTAATAAGGGTCATATCATTCATGGTATTAAATCAAGATTTAGAAATGAAATATTCTCCCACATATTGTCAACATATAAATAAATAGTATCAAGTGTTAATAAGATCAGTCAATAATTCTTTGAATCCTATGGCTTTGAAAGGAAGCCAGAGAAGAAAAGGATTGTAGAAAGAATGATGGATAAAGGGAATAAGGGAAATAAGGATTTTCCAATATGTGATAAATATGGAATAAATCACCTAGGTAAATGCTTGAAGGGAATGTGAGCTTCTTATAAGTATGGAGAAAAAGGATACCAAGTACGTGACTGTAAGGATAAGAAAAAGGTTTCAAATGTTCAATGTTTCGCCTGTAAGGAGTTGGGACACTATGAGAACCAATGTCCAAATCAAAAGAGTATACCACAAATGATGTTATTGGATTATAATCAAGTTATGATACTACCTCAAATGAAGAGGAATGACTAGTGTTCTTATGTAGTTATTTCATTTGAGTGTTGTATCAATAGTATACTGGTTACATGAATTATGGAGATAAATAAGTATTGTACTGCAGTACTATTTTATTGAGGATTTATGATTATATAGTTCTATGAAAAGTGACTTAATAGTAAGATACAATTTTTGGAAAATAAATGGTTGACAAAAGATAATCCTTAATATGGTCCTGACAATATGGTAGTGATTCTGGAATAAGAGATGGTTGATTTTGGTAATTCAGGATGTTGCGGTTTTGTAAAAGAATACATGATGAAGGCGTACACATGTTATTACCTGGAAAAAAGGATCCTCATTATGTTTAACTTCCTTATAAAATTTGGACTGAGAGATTGGATATAAGTATTTTGGATAATTCTAAAAGTTAGAATGGATTAAGTTTGAAATTGGATACTATTGTTAAGGGTATTTTTGAATTTCAATAAAAAGGACAACCTGGAGGTCAGGGGGCAACCCGTCGCGTTTGGCAAGGCCGCAAGACATGAACCCGAAATCAAAGGGCGACAAGGGTGTATCACCTACCACTGACCCAGTTGATGTCATGGATTGATTAATGTAGTTTTTTTAAAGTTTCTGACATGTGAATTATAAATTCATTATTTCTGGAACCCTATAACAATAGGATAAATATAAGTTTATTTGAAATCTTTTAGATTGAAAGATGGGTTTGTGGTATGAATTAGTTGAAGGATGGAACTATACTTGTCAAGTATATATATATATATATATTTATATTTATACTTTCCCTCTTATTTTATCGATAAATTAATTGTTAATCTTTAGGGAAGGGATCCTTAAACCAAAATGTGTTATCCTAATACCTTACGTTTTGTTCAACCGATTGTATTTTAAATCATCATAGATTGGTGGCTCTGAGGCCCACAATTCTACAATTGTTTGTTATTGATGACCTCAATCACTCCCTATAAATATTTATGTTTTTCCTCCATTTATGTGTCTCTAATTTCCACCAATGTTCTCCTAGTCGAGATCATAATTTATTGGTGACTTTTTCATTCCCCTTTTCCACTTATTAAGACTAAATTTTATTAACCAAATTTCCAATGTGGGTTTTCCCACAATGGTATTCTCTATTTTCAAGATTTTATTTTTGAAAAACAATTTCAAATTTCGAGGACGCAATTTATTTAAGGAGGGAATAATGTAACACCCCAAGATTTCATAGTACATTATTTCTTCAAATTAAATCAATAACTTGCACTATAGGCAACATCGAGTTCAAGGGCACCACAACTTACCAAAGTAGCCGTTAAAAAGTAGTTATGAATAGTACTAACTAAATTTTTAACTTTATATAATCCTTATAATTTTAGAATCCATATTATGAGTTTCTTAGACATAATGTAAGAACAAATACATTTTTTTCAGATAAAAGAATTCTTTTTCAAAAAAATACAATTTTAGCGCCTTTTAATGGAGAACCCTTTTTAATCCAATATATTAAACTTTTATATATTCAATTTAAAAAAATAAACTTCTTCATTAGAATTGGTATATAAGAATTTAGTTTCAATAAATTTTGGTGTTTTTCTGATAACTTTCAAATTTGGGTGAATAGTGAAAAATACTATATTTTAACTGAACACAACTTTTTTAATCAAAATAATTTATAGTGTTCATCTATAAATATGAATGTTTTGGAAGTATAATTAGATTTTATTTTTACCATTTAATCCAATTTTGGTCATTGGAAGTAATTTCACTTTGAAATTGGACATAAACAAGTGTCAATCTTTTGATAGTTATTATTTCTTAAAAACACGCTTTTTGTTTTGACAATGGGAATCAATTTTAAATTAATAAATGAAACTTTTATGTTTTGAATTTGGTAAAATAGACCTCATTTTTGGATTTGGAATATCGAAATTAGCCTAGGGTAAATTTTT
This sequence comes from Viscum album, assembly GCA_963277665.1. NCBI lineage: Eukaryota > Viridiplantae > Streptophyta > Magnoliopsida > Santalales > Viscaceae > Viscum > Viscum album. The sequence continues at coordinate 1,914,822,981 of OY728120.1, forward strand.
TGTATTTTTCTGAAAACCATTAATTTTTGATGAATTGTGAAAAACACTGAGTTATAGTTTAAAACTGAATTTTTATTTAAATAAGTATTTATTTTATTTAAATTTATTTTAGGTCAAAATAGATACATAATACCTATATAAGTTCTCTGTAATTCATTCGAGTCAGTTTATAATAATTTTAGATATATAAAAATTTTATTGAACTTTTCACCGTATTTTACCCACCTCCTAGGAGAATTGGTAAATTCACATAAAACATAATTTTACCACTTTTGTGAGTTTAATTTTAAAAATCCGGGAGACACTGTTAATATCAAGGAGTAAAATTTGGTTCCATAGGATGAAAATAAATTTTGGTGAATAGTAACGTTTTTCTTTTATTTACCACAGTTAAAAGTAGATAGGGTAATTAAGGTTAAAATTGATATTATTATTACCCTAAAACATGTCCTAATTCTATTAGATAAGTTCAATTCGACCAAAAACATCCTTAGGAATAAAATATGACCCTTTAGGTACACTTTTATTAGATTAGGACATTTATTATTATTTAATTTAAAGAAGAGTTAAAAGTGTTAAATTCAATGTTTATTAACTAAACCATTTTTAATATAGGGTTATACATAAGATAAATTCGACTATAAATATTCATTAGAAAGATAAAAATATTTCATACATCATGGTATTTTATTTATAATTTTTATACATTAAATAATTAAATTTATTTATGCCACAATGATGATGCAGTAATTACCTTGTTAATGAGAGAATCAAATAATTGGTCTTATAAATATTAAAATAAATATAATTTCAATGTTATTATGACATCAAAGAATTTTATAGGTGACTATGACTTGTTATGGATCATTCAATATATCTTGTTCGAAGTAATCAAGTTTTGATGACTTTCACAAAAACAAAATATCAAATAGTGTCCAAATTGACATAAATTAATATTTTAAACAAATATTATATGATTAATTGATATTCTATACATAAAAATCTATGGTTTGGCAAAAGAACTTATATCGTAATAGGGGAATCATTAATTTACCACTTGGAGGTCTCTTGGAAGTTTATAGTAAGTTTATTAACCAAATAATATAAAAATACTAAGAGACATGGTAAATGTCAAAATAATTCACTTATGGTTAAAATTAAAGATAAGGTTAATAATGTGACAAAAACCTGTCTAAAACATATTTTATTAGTGGATTTAGACCCATAACCACCTTATACTTTTAATAATACACTATGGAGACATTATAAACTGAATATAAAATTTATTATAAATTAATACTTTATGTTTTATCTAAAGAGCCCGTCCTCCCCCTTATAAAAGGACACCACTTCTAACCAATTATTCATACCTTCAAAGCCTTTTGGATCGCCCAAACCATACCCATATATTCTCTAAAATATCCTCACTTCAACCTAGTGGCCTTATTTTGATCAGAAATCCATCTTAAGGAGCCCTTTTGATCAAATCAAAAAGAAGAACCTGAAAAAAGAGGTAATGTTTTCACCACCCTCTTTCAAGTTCCTTTCTTCTTCCACTTCTTCTTTCTTTGTTATTTCCATTCTAAACTAATAAATCCAGTATCTTCTATATACTATGATATTTTACAACCATATTCATTATTATATCCATCATTTTAATGACATGTCACCATACATGTGTACATACGGCTTACCGTCTCCACGTCGTGGTGTAATTGTTATTCAATAAATTATTATTTGGATGGGTATAATAATGATGTGTAATTGATGTAAATAATAAATATAACATGATAATAATTCTATATATATGATATCACATCCAATTATATATTATTTTAATATCAAAATAATGATATTTTTGCTCGTGCGTACGTACGGATTACCGTCTCCACGACGCGATGAGATTCATTTCCAAGTCCGCCATTCAACGACGATTATAAAAATATATTACTAATAAGTATTTAATATATGACATAATAATGATACTGGATATATATATATATATATATGTACATACATTAATCTTATTGACTTAGTTCCGTTCAATACGATATGAAAAGGGAAACAACATTTATGCGTACGTACGGACTACCATCTCCATAAACGGTGTTTTCCATTTCATATATATGTCTATTATAAATATTTATATTCTAAATATACATGATATATAAATCATTTTTTATATTCTGGAAGTATTTAAATCATTATCTAAGTGATACAATCAAGAGTAACAAGTTAAAACACGTACGATAAAGAAAACGATTATTATCTGAAATGTTAATTTAACAAGGAAATTGTTATTAATGGGTAGTGTAATGTCATAAATGAATAATTTATGATATCATAAATATTAATATGGTTCTGGTATAATTTAATAACATACTATGTTCTTCATACAGGAGGATAAACTTACCCTCGACTAAAAGAAAGTACAAGGTAAGGGGTTTTCATCTCACTCCTTATTCCCATGAGATTCATGTCATATTGCCACTATTACCTTTTGTGGGGTGTATGTACTTCCCATAATTGTATTCATTGTATAATACACTATAATTTATGTGTATTTAAATATTCATTGTATGATACTTCTTTCATGGGGTGTATTCTTTGTAAGATACCAAATTGGTAAGGGTTAATTCCCCAATCTCATTATTATCCGAGATTTTTTATGTGTAAGTATTTACTGGGACATTTTTATCATCCATGTCAATTTTTCCTAAAAATGATTTAAAAAAAATATTTTCAAGATTTTTTAAAGATAATATTTATCAAGATCAGAATTTTAAATGTTTTAATGATTTATCTTTCTAAATATTTTTAATTAATGTCCATGCTTTCAAAATGATTTTAAGGATTTATTTATATGGACATGAATGTTTTGAAATGACAATTCTTTTCAAAATATTCAAAGTGGTATGGGAAACTTTGATTAAAATATATATTTTAAATTACTTCATTTATAAATTTGTGACTTTTAAATGATTTTACAAAAAGGATATTTCTCTCAAAAATATTTACTCATCATTTTCAACTAAGTAAGCATCCTTTACGGGATATTAATTTGGATTGAGGTTGATTTATTATAATAAAATATTCCATATTGTATTGAATGAGTTATGATTTGTTTGACTGTGGATGTTCTATTTTTATACCATTCATGGTTTGTGGTTAAATTATTGACATTTCATATTCTAGTTCTAATACGAATTTTTATGTTATGTTTCAACCTTTTCATATGAGGAATGTATTGGACATAGTAAGTGAGGGGTGGAGCCCGCTATAGCTCCTCAATGCATTGGTAGGTCTTAAGAGAAAACTAGACGTGGAATTTTCTGACACCCTTTCCCAATTTGATATATGGTTTTGGCCGAGGCTTTAATCATTTTTAGATGTCTTGGCTGAGGCCTTGAAAAAATGTTTTAGAATGTATAGAATTAAACATTCCCTCATTATGAAAATAATATTGGTGGTTCATGTGGTCATTCGTCTAGTAGAATACCCATGATTATGTTTTATTATAGAATTATTTATCATCTCATATTCCTTCCATAAAAGTATTCATGTTTATTATTGGTAAAGGAATTGGTTTCAATTATTCACCATGTGTAATATTTATCTTATCTTCCATTTTATTGCTTATACTTAATAAGTGTTTGAGCTCACCCCTTTTTATGATTTATTTTTCCCAGGAATCCAAGAAGTGCATTTTGATTGATATACAGGGTTAAGATAAGGGAATAATGGAGGTCATAAAGGATTAATTTTGTTGTGTTAAATGTTATAAAGTATAATGTAACATTCATGTATGTAATCTATTTTCCAAGACTGCTAAACTGATCGGTCCATTAGGATTGATTCCTTTTAATCATGCAAATGTATTTAAATAATGCACCAAATCTGGGTAACTTTGTTCGGGGTGTTATGGATTTAGATATTTTTTTCATTTATTTTCATTGTGTTGGATTCTGAAAAGAGGGTATAGTCTCCCAATCATACAACCAATAGACCCGCATTGCTTTTTGACAGCCTCTGAAACATGGGAAGGCACTCCTTAGGAAATGTGGTTCATCAGTTAGACGCACTAGTTCTGTGGAACACATTTTGGGGATATAAAGTTCACCTTTTGGGTGAATATACACCTTATAGTATTTTCATCAAATAATATTTCACACATTTGTCCATATAGGTAATGCAATAAAATCATTAAACTGATTGTTACTATGAATAATTTCAAATCATGTGTTAGTTATTTTTTCACAGGTAACTTCAATTATTATATTTAATTAGATATTTATCTATCATTTGGAAATATTAAACAACCCAAAATATTTTTAAACAATTAATGTATTAAAAATCATTCCTTGTATAAGGCTATTGTGAGTACAAGTTCATTGACTATCATCTTTTTAAAATCCATGAATATAATATATAATTAATTTTTCCTAATAACTATTAATATATTCTAGTTATCTTAGTTAACATGTTTGAAGATTAAATGAAGTTACACACGAACATTAAATAGTATCTATCTAATCCTATATTGGTGCATATTGCTTTCATTGATATGGTTCATTATTATAATTCAATCACCATTATCAGTGAATGATAAATCAATATCCCCTTTTCTTTTATTAAATTCCCCATGAAATTACATTCTATTTATTGATTCCAATCACTTATAAATTCCTATTTTCAAATGTCTTTATCATATTACTCAAATGATTCACATGTTCCTTCTTTATTTTATATTTTTGAGAATTTCACCTCAAAACTCAATTGAAAATTTGTTGATCATATATATAAAGATTACATTATTAAACTAGATGTATGTTTATTAGATCAATAATGTGTATTCATGGAAATAATATAAATCCATTGTTTATATAACATGTTTAAATGGTACTATTTTGAAAAATCTCTTTTTGACATTAAATTGATGGTATTTAGACCAATGATCTACCATTGAAAAGTACTAGGTCTCCCAAAAATGATCAAAAAATTTATCAATATGATAATGAAGATACTAGTTCTATATAACTAACCAATTAATCCCATGATAATCAAGGTTTAAAGACATTATACTATCCTTCGTGAAAAATACAATGGGGTATGATCATGTTAAAAATCATGGTAAAATGAAACATTGACCAAATTCTCTTGAAATTTCCTCTCAAACTCTTACAGTATAGTGGGGGATACTGTATTGGGACAGTTTTATATGAATAGATTTCTATGTATGTGTTCTATTGATAACTCAATGTCCTAGTTGACATGTTTATATAGTTACTCTTCTTAGAAAACATTATCATATTCAAAATCAATGGGATTGTATTCTTGTATAACAATTTCATTTATATTACTCAATTGAGTTGTATATTATTTATTAAATGATAATAATATCTATATATTAAATATTGTTTCTCATATAGATTCATAATTCTCCATGTAATTGTTTAGAATCAGATGATGACATGTGAGGAAAAATATAATTTCCCTCTCACAGTAATATATATTCTCTATATATAAAGGACAACCCATCCATTCCTAATATAGCATAAAATTATTCCAAATTAAGTTAAATGTGACATCCTAGTAGATTTTTCTAAAAAATATATGTGGAGAATGAGTTATATATTCCAAATGAAATGATTGAATTACATAATATTTTAGAACTAAGAGAAACTTATTATTATCATTTTGATTTATATTCCCCCCATTAATACACTTCTCATTATATGAAGTTAAAATTCATAACCACATGATCATACTTATAGCATTAAAATAATCAATACAGTTGAATTTTTTTATTGTTATATATATAAGGGAACAGAATATCCACAAAATTTGGGCTTTTAACAACATGGAAATCATCCAATATTAAATTATAATTTATTAAGAGATAGGTAAACATATCAGGGTTCATGTTATCATTATTATTTTGAAAACATAGGTATTTTATCACAATAAGGATTTTAATATAATCTTCATTCATAATAGGAATCTTGTTCAATAAATCATTGAGTTCCCACATTATATTGGTTGTTTACATGATTTTTAATATCTCATTGCTAGATTTTCCCAAAAAATCCAATATTTAAGCACCATGTGATAACAAAAACACCTTAGTTTATGATAGAGGCTAATAAATTGTATAAATTGACTATAAAAATCAATAAATCACTCTATCCTCAATTTGAGTTTTGAAAAATCCATCGTAATGGCCTTATAACAAAATTTTCATCAAAAATAATTATAATTGATAACATATTAAATAAGAAATAAATTATTCTAAATGGATAAATCATGTATAATATAAAATCACACCCAATGTGGGATAATTTCATTCATCATATCATAAATCAAGGGCACTAGAGGCCACCCCACTAGACAACAGGGAATCAATTGGTTCTGAATCTAACATTAAATATTATACCATCCAATGGCATAACATATCACTTACCTACTTAAAAATATTCCTTTGGATTGTCCCCTATATTGATATATGAATCATGTCAACTAAACACACAAAGAAAAGTGTATATAGGGTGTGGGACTATAACCATATAGGACACCACCAACATGTACCTAAATATTTCTATCAAGATATATATGCTTTCATAACATGTAATGATAATAAAATAATCATTTATACGAATCCATGATACATTGTGTATTATGTTATCACTCTCATGCTGAAACATCATTCTTCATCAAGTGTTAGAGTTGGATTATTTAACAAAATCATAATCACGCCTAGCGTATTACACCCTGAAACCACCATACCATATCACAACATGGGTGACCTCATGTAACCACCATTTATACCATGAATTAATTTCCACATCCAATGGAATCCAAGTAAACATATATTTATTTCTAATACATCTCTCCAACACTTACGAATAGTTTCATGACTTGATCTTGGAAACTATGTACCCTCCATTGGTGTATTAATCCCTCCATAAACCCATAAAACAGCCTACAATCATCTATTTTTACCACATAACCTTCGTCCATGGACAAAATATATTATGTATCACTCAACAAATTCATTGATCAACAACACTAATTACATTATATAATTAATATTGAGTATATCAAAAGAAACATATGGGGCCATCTAACCCATTCATATTTTATGTACACACCAAAATAGCATCATTTATAAGGGTGAGATGCAAAATTAATAGCCTATAAACACAACTATAATGGAAAATAATTTCAATACATCTAATGACTATCGTCATTATTTGTATCAATGGAGATTAAAAATCACCACATAACATGTGAATGGGTCACCACATAACCTTCAAATCACATGAAACATAGCTATTTTTATATCTATTTCACCCCAACTTTCTTGAAGTTTCAATTACCTAACTATATGACAATAACATTAGCTCTAATCCAAACATAAAACAATAAAAATTTGACCCATGTCACGCACACACTTTATCATACACTAAACTATTTTCAATAACTATAATCATAGTTGAATTAAATGACAATCTTATTTTAAATAAGGAGACATTTACCATGATCTATGCATCAATGTGCTTCATACATACCACCCTATGTACTAATAACACCCTTACCCATCCTAATAAATCACATTACACACAATAAAAACTCATTAAAAAAATTTAAACTCATTCCTAAAAACATCCCATGACTAAAAAAATATATATAATTATAGAAATATATTCCTGATACATATATTGAATGTTTAGTAAGGAATCCTCAAATATACTACACATATGTGAAATAATGAATCCCAATCACCCACTTCCCACACACACTTTCCATTAATTATGTATCCACTGAAACCCCAATGAATCTAAAAAATACTTTAGTAAATTTCTCATGCTAATCAACACCCTGAAACCGGTTAATGAATATGAGAACTGACAATGGTACCATCATAGCATCATACATTAATTTCACATACCATCACCATAATGTGTACCACACACATGCATATATTGATTGATGAAATTTGTGGATAATATATATAGAATCAGTAATATAACACTTATTGAATATTATAATAATATTCAATTATAATGAAAAGATGACACAAAACCAAAAAAAATCAAAAATTGGGTCCTTGAAAGCCCGGGACAATGAAATAATGGGATAAACAGTGAGTAGACATGAGTAACTCCTATTGATAACCATAGTGATACTTATGAATACATGGAATGATGATCCACCAAATAAAAAATGGAGATCTCTCATTGGAAAAAGGGACAACTGGGAGATGGTGAAGCATATGATGATTAATTGGTCTTCGAAAATTAAAATAATCACATATTTTATCATATTATATAAAATTTATATCAATTATAAAAAAATTATAAAATACCTAGGGGGCCAGATAATCATCCATTGAGTCCCTGGTTCCTCACAAGGTACCCATACAATGCTCACCAACTACCGAGTTGTCCTCATTAGACAACCTTCCAATAAATAAACTCCCCATGGTAAGCAATATCATCCCACTGGAAACCTGGTAAAATCTATATTCAATGACATATAACCCTCACTAATACCGACTCCTTGATACCAATCTCCTAGCCTTATCCAACTCATATAACACGATATTATTGTCCCAATATGAATGCTTTCACTAAAATTAGACCGGAATTTCTTAACTAAAAACAATATGAAATTATATCCTCCCAAACATAATATAGCTTTTCCCATATCTATCTTTAACCACAATACTAACACAACACCTATAAAAAATTCCAAGGCATTATTACAACATCCTGATAACTTGATTAAGTCTGCATGAATATTACTACAATTGTGAAGAAAATAAAGCTTCCATTTTAAAATATCAAACTATATCGACTCAAAATCCCAAATTCCATATATGGGTTCTCCCAACCTTATCTACAACTCCAGACATATGGATCATCTACTTTAAAATCCATTAGTTACCTATTTTTGGTATAAAATATCATCATTAAAAATATATTTATCGAATATAAAACATATCAACTCTACTAAAACATCACCCTTTAGCACATATCTACATTTTTCCTACTTTACCCACTCCTTGGAACAACCTTCAAAATATAATGGGCATAACACCTCAACTATCACCAGATTTGGTTTATCGTACCTTCTAGATGTAGTGATACTAAAATTACTCTTCTTCCTAACTCAAGAACATATGAAAACACACCCAATATATGATCCTCAACATTGGTGTTCTTTTGTATTCTACTAATGAAACCAGCTTCTTAAATCCCACTATAAAATGAATATGAATAATAAAACCCCTTTATCACTATCTCACAACCAATTTTCTTCAGCCACAGAATATTGAATCACTCTTCATGACTAACCTCTCATTAAAAAGAAAACTCTAGACCATATGATTTATCACTTTATTTAATTTAGAATTCATTTCTTCCCTAATGAAATCCTAGATGACGTCACATACCTCATATAGATTTAAACCCTTTTGCTACCATGTCGTACATCCCAAATTGTATCATGGTATATCATAATCTTCATCTTCTATGTCACTCGACACATCCTACAAATCCACAAACTCTAGGGATTCATCATCCTCATGCATTAAATTATCATATAATTAAACCTTCAATTTGAGTACCCACACATGTGTATTATCTAAAAAACCAACATTAAGAGATACCAAATATAGTGAATGAAGAATTCCCCTATACATAAAATACTCCAAACATTTTTAAACTGATACACCATATAAATTATTGTTTACATATTAAATAGATATAACATCACTTACAACATATATATAAATAATTGGAAGGGAAATTCATTTCATGTGAATCTAATATTCCAATAATTATGCATGAAGAAACACATCTTTCCTCTATGAACTATGATAAAAACAGTAAATACTTAACATGGAAAGAATACATTTATCCACGTCAAATAACTCAATTGTGATCTTGAAATCTAATAACAAAAATCGTTGGATCTATAGGAACTTAGTCTTCAACACATAATTGTTTTGGTTATGTATAGAATACAAAGCCTGTTTAAATCCCGGTTGCATCATTATATCTCTATCAACACATCCCGTGAAAGTATTAAAAAAGATAAATCACATTTAACTTTGTATCATCTTTATATCGGTCTACTTAAATGGATCTTTTTCCAATGTACCTTCTGATTTCCGGTGAACCTACCCATTTTAAGAGGAATCTTAGTAGTAGGGAGGTCCTTTCAGAAACTATTGAGAGACTATAACCAATATATGAGTAGTATAAATATAGGACAAGAAATACATGTTTATAATGATCATGAAAAAATATATATAACTAATATCACAAGGAATACAAAATAAAATGTTGTAATGTTATGAAATATGAATTCTGCAAAGGAAAATCCAGTATGGGTCAATATCATACATCAAACAGCCACATAATGCGTTAGAGACAACATCACTAAACATTGAGGATCCAAAAATCATTATCTATAATATTGTCTATGCTAAAATCCCATACCATAAACAATCAGTAACCTAATAAAACTTATACCTATATTTAGAACCCTATCATAACATATGAATCTTGATAATTAGACAAACAATTAGATACCTATGTAGGGTGTGAAAATGAATCTCATTAGGCAACCAAAAATATGATCTTAAATGGTTCCGACATAAAATTTATGCATTCATAATGTGAAATTATAATAATATAAAGATCTATACCAACACATTGATACACGGGGTAATATACCATCAACCCATGCATTAACAAAACAAATTTCACTAGTTATAGAGTTAGAGAATTTACCCACTATCTCAAAAATCATGGAGGCCCACATGGCCATCCACCATAAAATATATAAACATAGATTACCTAATATACACACAAACTATACTAATAATCAATATTTATATCAAGTTAACTCTTAATCACCACAAAGATATAGTGAATAATTCTTCCCACATCATAGGATTACATCCATTGCCTAATCTCAGTGACTATGTATCCATAAATAAGGTATCACTACTTATATATAAAAATAAAAATAGACCTTCGTAATCTTATGTAAACACACCCCCTAAATCTATGGACAACAACTAATACATATTAGTCCACATGTAGGTTGATCCATATCCAAACACTAATGTCAAAAAAACTATTGAGATTCCTATTTGAAATTTGGCTGACCAAGTCACTTAGTCATCTTGTGTATACACAACCTAATATCCTATTCCCCAATGGTTAAGAAAAATCTCTATGAACCGATCACCACAACAATGGTAGAACCTCATCACAAAAAATTTTATGACCATCATCACACTGAGAATACATTGTTGGTTTTAATTTCACTAAAATTGAATAATGATTCCATATATGACCTCAGTATAACTTACCAAATAGAAGAGGATATATCTAGGTAACACCCAAATTCCTTCACTCTGAATTCCATATACAAGGTATAATATTTTTAGGTTACTACATGGACAAAACACAAATAATGTCTCTCATTAGAAAAAACACCTTACCCTCCACTATGTTTTGACCCATGCCTTTAATTAAATTTCATTCCAATGTTTTTTTAACATTAGGTAATTCCACATTTATAAAAACATATTCCTACATTTTTTGAATTCAAAACAACAAGGGTACTCCTAGAACCCTTATATATCCTAATAAATCAAATTTTACTCAACCCCCCACCAAGTACATGACATTATACTAAACTAACACTCCTTTTTAGAAATTTCCACCATTAATATAATGATCATATTTTGGTTGAATCATCTAAAAATTACATTCACTGACTCTTTATCACTCAAGGAAGGACTTATATGGAATGTTGAAATTTATCCCACACCTATGATACACCAAAACCCTATTAGATACCTCCCTCACATACTTTTTATTCAGGTTATCATCATCGATGACCCTCAAGACCAGGACTCGATCCCTTAGAACAAATATCATGCCAATCAGTACCTTTAAATCCAATTAAGTCCATCAGAACAAACATTGATCCGAATTGATAAACATCCCAGCTATACACCAACACATACTAAAACACATCACTTATAAATACATATAATTGTGGAAGAAATGTATTAAACACTAACTTAAAAATACCATGACCCTGCTTATTTAATATTTCAGAACTATTTTTCTCTAATTTGATGAATCCAAATAAAACTCAAAAAAACTAAAAAAATAGTGAATAATAGGTTATGAATGAGAAAATGGGGAATATATATAAGATAATTCCTAGAAAATCCTATGGAAAACCCCAAGTAATAGTGATAACATTACTAATTAAAAAAGATTCTAGATAATTCATTTAATGTGGAGAAAATTTAGAGAGGGGATGGTCACTACTAGAAATGAAAGGTATACCAATGGTTGAAAACTGTTGGTATAGGGTGGAGAACCATTGGTTTAAATTATACCAACAGTTTTAGAAACCGTAGACAAGTAAGACATGAAAATAGACATATAACAATGGTTTGAGATAAAAAATTGGTATATGTGATGAAAGATACACTATACCAACGGTTTTATGTAAACTGTTGGTATAGAGTTCTAATACAACATATATGCCAACAGTTTCAAAATCGTTGGCATATCTTTTTTTCCCAACGATTTTGTAGGAACCGTTGGTAAATAGTCTTCCATTCACCCCTATACCAAAAATTTAAACCGTTGGTAATGGTTTTTTACCAATGGTTCTGAATTAACCGTTGGTAAAAAAATACATACAGAACCCATACCAACGGTTTAAAACCGTTGGTATCGGCTTTGCTATACAATTCACACAACAACCTGCTCTGTGTGCTGCTATGTGAATTATACAACAGTAATTGAAAGATACAATACAATACTTAATAAGGATACATAATTAAAAACTTATAATAATAAGGATACATAATTTATAAAAAATGATGAATACATTACATTAAAAACAGAATAAGTAATTATATGTGAAACAGAATTATGAATACATAAAAATTTGAATTTTCTATAACACATACACGATTGAATTCAGAAATTAGAAGATAATATCCCAAAATATGGAAATGAATAAATGAATTCAACCAAACACAAATATAATGTCCCATGGTTTGGGGCAGATGTCTATGAACTTAGTGATGATGATAAAGGGTGTGTATCAATGAACTTGTGTGACTTAGGGAATATAGTTGTCCTAGGTGTAATAAATGTCATGTGTTTTATAATTGGGGTAGTAGTTCCTCACTTGAGAAGTGGATTGTGTGAGGATGGACCATGGATCATTGGGGTATAGTATCAAAAAAATCCGAATACGTTTGGTCAGTTTTCCATATGCCAGTTGTTTTTACATAAAATGATGTCCATTTTAAACAAAAGAGAGACTTTTAGAGTGATACCGGCCACACCGTTCTTCATATTGAGGTGGGGTTGAGTCGTACATGTCACATATGACCCATGGATCGTTGTCCTAATGTATCAATACAATCCAAATGTGTTTGGTTGGTTTTCTGTATGCTAGTTTTTGTTTTCACTTAAAATGTTGTCCATTTAAAATAATAGTGAGACACATTGAGTGGTACTGGCCACACCGGGAATCAGATTGAGGCTCGATTGACTCTTACACATAATAAATAACACATGGATTGTTGTTAAAAAAGTATCAACACAATCTGAATACATTTGGTCAGTTTTCCCTATGTCAGTTGCTTTTACATAAAGCAGTGTCCATTTTAAACAAAAGAGAGACACATAGAGTGATACTGGACACACCATGTCTCGGATTGAGGCAAGGTTGACTCATACACGTCAAAAATGACCAAGGTATCGTTTTAATAATGTATCAACTCAATTTGAATGAATTTGGTTGGTTTTCTGTATGCCAGTTGTTGTTTTCATTTAAAATGTTGATCATTTCAAATAAAGGTGAGAAACTTTGACTGGTACCGGCCACACCGCCCCTCGGATTGAGGCAGGGTTTACTCGTTCACATCAAAAATGACTCATGGATAGTTTTTCTAAAGTATCAATAGATTCCAAATACGTTTGTTCTGTTTTCTGTATGCCAGTTGTTTTTACATAAAATGATGTCCATTTTAAACAAATGATAGACATTTAGAGTGGTATCAGCCACAACATGCGTCAGATTGTTGCGATGTTGAATCATACACATCACAAATGTCCCATGGATGGTTTTCCTAAAGTATCAACAAAATAAAAATGTGTTTGGTTGGATTTCCGTATGCCAGTTATTGTTTTCACTTAAAATGTTATGCATTTCAAATAAAAGTGAGACACTTTGAGTGGTATCGGCCAGACTGTTACTCAGATTGATGTGGGGTTGAGTCGAGAACATCACATATGACCAATGGATAGTTTTCATAAAGTATAAACACAATCCGAATACGTTTGGTTTCCATATACCAGTTGTTTTTACTTAAAACCGTGTCTATTTTAAACAAACAAGAGACACTTTGAGTGATACGAGCCACAATGTGCCTCGGATTGAGTCAAGGTTCACTCATGCACATCACATATGACTCATGGATCTTTTTCCTAAAGTATCAACACAATCTGAATGCTTTTGGTTGGTTTTCCGTATGCCATTTGTTTGTTTCACTTAAAATGATGTCCATTCTAAACAAAAGAGAGACATTTAGAGTGGTACCGGCCACACCGTGCCTCGGATTGATGTGGTGTTGACTCATACACATCAAAAATGTCACATGGATCATTTTACTAAAGTATAAACACAATCTAGATGTGTTTGGTTTATTTTTCATATTCCAGTTGGTGTTTTAACTTAAAATATTTTCCATTTCAAATAACAGTGAGACACTTTGAGTGGTGCCGGCCACACCGTGCCTCAGATTGATTTAGAGTTGACTCTTACACATCGCAAATGTTCCATGGATTGTTTTAATAAAGTATGAACACAATCTGAATATGTTTGGTAAGTTTTTCGTATGCCATTTGTTTTTATATAAAACATTTTCCATTTTAAACAAAAGAGACAAACCTAGAGTTGTACCGGCCACACCATGCCTTGGATTGATACGGGGAGGAATCGTACATATCACAAATGTACCATGAATCTTTGTACTAAAGTATTAACACAATCTAAATGTGTTTGGTTGGTTTTCTGTATGTGAGTTGTTGTTTTCACTTAAAATGTTGATCATTTCAAATAAAGGTGAGACACTTTGAGTGGTACCAGCCACACCTTGCCTCGGATTAATATGGGGATGACTTCTACAAATCAAAAATTTCCCATTTATCATTGTTCTAAAGTATCAACAGAATCCAATTTTTTTTTTCCATTTTCCATATGTCAGTTGTTCCTTTCACTTAAAATGTTGTCCATTTCAAATAAAAGTGGGACACTTTGAGTGGTACCAGCCACACCGTGCCTCGTATTAAGGTGGGGTTGAGTCTTACACGTCCCATATTACCCATGGATCGTTTCACTAAAGTTTCAACACAATACAAATATGTTTGGTCAGTTTTCTATATGCCGGTTGTTTTTACTTAAAAGGGTGTCCATTTTAAATAAATGAGAGACACATTGAGTTATACCAGCCACATCGTTCCTCAGATTGAGGAGGAGTTGACTCTTACACATCGCATATGACTCATGGATCGTTTTACTAATGTATAAACACAATCTGAATCTGTTTTGTCGGTTTTCCGTATGCCATTTTTTGTTTTCACTTAAAATGATGTCCATTTTTAACAAAAGAGATACATTTACAGTGGTACTAGACACACCGTGCCTCGGATTAATTAGGGGTTGACTCAAACACATCAAAAATGTCCCATGGATGTTTTTGATAAAGTATCAGCACAATATGAAGGCTTTTAGTTGGTTTTCCATATGACAGTTGTTGTTTTCACTTAAAATGATGTCCATTTTAAACAAAAGATAGACATTTAGAGTGGTACCGGCCACACCGCTCCTCAGATTGATGTTAGGTTGACTTATACTTGTCAAAAATGACCCATGGATCGTTTTCCTAAAGTATCAACACAATCAGAATACATTTGGTCAGATTTCTATATGTCAGTTGTTTTTACATAAAACATTGTCCATTTCAAAAAAAAGAGAGACGCTTGGAGTGGTGTCGGCCACACCGTGACTCAGAATGATGCAGGGTTGACTCATACACGTTAAAAATTTATAATGGATCATTTTCATAAAGTATCAGCATAATCCTAATGCTTTTTGTTGGTTTTCCATATGCCAGTTGTTGATTTCACTTAAAATGTTGATCATTTCAAATAATGGTGGGACACTTTGAGTGGTATCGGCCACACCGTGCCTCGGATTTTTGTGAGGTTAAATCCTACATGTCACAAATGTATCATGGATTATTTTTCTAAATTATCAATAGAATCCGAATACATTTGTACAATTTTCCGTATGTTAGTTGTTGTTTTCACTTAAAATGTTGTCCTTTTCAAAAAAAGTGAGACACTTTGAGTGGTACCGGGCACACCGTGCCTTGGATTGAGGCGGGGTTGAGTCGTACATGTCACATATTACCCATGGATAGTGTCCCTAAAGTATCAACACAATCCAAATATGGTTGGTTGGTTTTCCGTATGCCAGTTGTTTTTACTTAAAGGGGTGTCCATTTTAAACAAAAGAGAGACACTTTGAGTGATACCAGCCACACCATGCCTCATATTGAGGCGGGGTTGACTCGTACACATCATAAATGACCCATGGATCGTTGTGATAAAGTATCAACACAATCAGAATAGGTTTGGTTAGTTTTTTGTATGATAGTTAGGAAAATCGTGCAACAACAGTGATAATATCTTATACTAAAACTATACACATTATTCATGATGCGCATCCCCTGGTGCATGGTTAGGGAAAATCATGAACATTTATTCTAATATATATCCCTATATGGTTGGTAGATACCTTGTAAGATGGACTTAAATTTTTCACTAATCGTGAGGCATAGTGTTTTTCTACGCCGACCAGGGTTCTGTGCTCCGAACAAGCCCCAAAAGCCCCATAAACCATTATAACATCATTAGGATTCTATATTTGGTAAAAAATAAAGAGTTATACTAAATTAAAAAATATACATACCAGAGTGAAAACCCAGGTTCTTATAGTCTTCCCATTTAAAGTAACTCATCCTGAAGTTCAACATCAATGGTTGGTAAAATTTTATTTCTGAACAATTCTGTCTGTGGGGTTGTATGGGGTCCATGGGGGCTGTTCGAGGGGTAGCTGTTTGAGGGGCGGTATGGGGGGATATTTGGGGGTTGTCTAGGATCCAGGGAGGAGGGTGGGGGCTGTCCGGGTCTAGGGAGGAGGGTGTGGAGGCTCTCCAGGGGCTGTCAGGGGGTTGTCCATGGACTATGGAGGAGGGTAGGGGGTATCCAGGGGGGCTGTCCAGGGGGCTGTTAGGGGGGCTGCCCGAGGGCTAATCAAGGTCCAGGGAAGAGGGTGGGGGGCTATCCGGGGGGCTGTCTGGGGTCCAGGGAGGAGGGTGGGGGCTGTCGGGGGGGCTTTCTGGGGTCTAGAGAGGAGTGTGGTGCGGCTCTCTAGGGGGCTATCCAGGGGGCTTTTCGGGGGGCTTTTCAGGGTCCATGGAGGAGGTTGGGGGGATGTCTCAGGTCCAGGGAGGAGGGTGGGGGTGCTATCTGGGGTGCTGTCTGGGGGGATTTCTGGGGGGGGGGGGCTGTCTAGGGGGCTATTCGGGGTCCCGGGAGGAGGGTGGCGGGGCGAGCGGGGGGGGGGGGACTGTGATGTGTGTGTGAAAGGTTTGCTAGGCTTTTAAGTAGAATGACACATCCATATTAAATCAAAAATCAAATGTCATAAATATCAGTAAAAAATGTAATGGATCAATATTCCCCTGATCACTATCACCATCACCACTATCATCATCAGCCTCATCCTCGCTGTTATCTTTGTCCTCGTCTTTGTCCCCATGATCATCCCTGGCCCCATCCTCTCCCTCATCCTCATCCTCATCCTCTCCCTCGCTCTTAGCATCATCCTCACCATCGATCTAGGCATCATCATCATCCTCAACATTGTCCTCTTCAGTATCCTCATCATCACCAGGAATGAAACCATCTTGACTGCCACTATAATTGCCGCCTGGTGCATTGAATAATGTACCCATCGATGTCATATATGTCTGACAAGCCACGCTTGCCTCTGGTGGAAGTGATGAAGATAATTCTTTGATCAGTTTCAGAAATTCAATCTCCCTCGTTTGAATCGGTTCTTCCAACTCTGTGACCCATTTATTAGACTGCCTTTCATGCTCCTTGACCTATTCCAACTTGGTGGTACTAGAATAGACACCTGGAGAGGACCAATACCTCATCAGAACTATATTCTTACTAGGTCGGCAACATACTCGACCAGAGTGCTCATCTCCCAAAACCTAATATAAATGATCGTGTGGCCCAAAATTGTCAGGATCATGGGCATAAAGGGCCTCTAAAGCAGACTATTAAAAATATTAATATATTATTAAATTTCAATATTGATATTAAATGTTGAAATAAACAAATTTAAACTTACAATCTTTTCTTATGTCGGTTCATTAGCCGCAGTTCCATCTTTTTTTTTTCTACTCAAGGAAAACAATTTTGCTCGAGGGAGACGTCCATCAATATTAAATATGTGCTTTGGTAATGACATTAAAACAATATAAAGTTAAAGTATAATCATATATTCATTATTCAATAAATCACATAATTTATGTAGGAAAAAATAAAAAGGGAAATTCCTAATGAAAAATTATAAACAACTATAGCGTACCAGCTACCTGTCATGATCGGACATTGTAGTGCGCCCCAAAGTGTAGACGTATTAGTTTGAATCAATGTTTTTTTTGTTTTTTTCAGAAGATTCATATATAATGTTTAATAATAAATAAGATAATATTAATAAAAAATATGAAAACTATCATTTAAATACCTCAAATTGGATTGATAACTTAAATTTGGCAGTCGACCAATGGATAATCATTTGGTGATATTTATATATCGGGTTGTCATCCATGATAGGTACTATCTCCAACTCTGTTACCACTATACGACACCATCCAACATACAAATCATGCTTATAAGCTCTCCAATGCCCTCTTAGATCCTTTAAACATGCTGGTCATGCACCCTCACCATCAGGGAAGTTAAACCGAAGCTGACACCCAATAGATTAATTCATATAAATACAAAAAAAATACATTAAATCCAATAGATTTTTTACCCATATTTGTGCCAATGCATTATCCTTGACTTAATGTGGCAGATGTCTCCAAGAGAGAGGGGTGACCGGAATGATGTTGGAGTATTTTGCTAGCGTCTCCAAAAAGCCCCGATATTGCTGCCCAGGTTTATCAATTATTTTTCCATCATCATAGTATTCAACCATCAACTGTGTCTAGCAGTTCCATACTACACGCAAGCGAGTACGCCCCGTCCCCTGCCTCATATCAGTAGATAAATATGTTATTAAAGAAAAAAAATATCAGTACATGTTATAATAAAAATAAATTTGGGTATAAATTTTTTTAGAGTTATATAAATATACATGTGGTATTCAGATCAATGGGCATTAGTGGATGTGCAGAAGCTGATGGAATATCCTATACAGGTGGAGTTTCCTTTATTTTACGCTCCTTAGCCATATACTGTGTCGGAGTTGGAGTTGATGAAGGTGGAATATAATAGCTCGGAGATAATGAACCAGACATAAAAGATGATGGAACAAATGTTTGGCCAAATGGTGGTTTAAAAATCGGAGGCAAAAATTTCTCATAAGTCCCTAAAGACACACGAGGATCAAAATGGGGCATAGAAGATACGTCTGTGGTAGGGGAATAGTCCAATCGGGTATGACCAGTGGATCGTCTAACTCTCACACCACGAACCCTCATACCACCAACCTCAGTACCGGGACCACCAGATGATCTTCTAACTCTGACACCACCCCCTTCTACAAACATCCTCTATAATGGAAGCAATATCAGTCTCCTCGTCGGATATATCTCATCTAGGGGGTCGTTCCTGAAAAAATGTTTAACACAAAAGTAAACACTTGATATTATAAGTTATTGAAATATATTTGTTTGAAATAAAATACTCACAATAGGGATGAGTGGTGGAATGCCCATCTATGTCATGCAATGATTATTATCTGTCATACTTTTCTGCCACATCTCTTCAATGGGTGTCATTTCCTGCAATGAAAAAAAATATGGAAGTAATTAGAAACAGATAACTAATCTATAACCCAAAAAACAAAATATAGAAAAACCATTCTGATAATAAAAAGAAACAGAATATTTATGGTGGTTTGACGGTAAGTAATAGGATACACACTCTGAATGATGTAGGTGAAAAATGTAAGTGAGAACACAGTTGTATGACTCTATATATTTTCCACCATAACTTCTTGTTCACAATCAACTCTGAAAATTGAGCTATTAGAGTCATCATAACTACTAAACAGATTGCTTCAAATTACAGTAAAGATAGTGTCCACTTCATCAAAAACATTTCTGGGATTTACTTCAATAATTACACCGAATTTAGGATGACGATGATCTTTGACATAAAAAACTTGGTTCACCATCGATGCCAATACATATGGTCCGTCAGTGTCAAGAGTGCGAGTCATGTCAATAACTCAATTTCCAGAATAATAAATAAAGGTGACTTGTCATGTCACTGAATCAAACCATTGACATTTCATCATCGTGACTCGACCATGCGAGTAATAATCCAAAATTATTATTTTCTCCACAACTCCATAATAAGATACATTTTCAGAATGAGGTCTATTATCTGATGAACTGACATAACATTCTATTGTGGTAGTTAGGATAACACCATCATGCTGTGTTCTCATGTTCCTTTCTCGTTAATTGATAATAAATTTGTATTCATTGATCACAAGTGATTTACAAGCATGAACCATGATATTATGAACAAAATAAAAAGAACTTATGTCCTCAGAAACAGAGTCTACAGGTATACTCAATAACTGAAATATAAACAAATAGTAAACTTAATTTAATATAATTTTTATTTAGTTATTACAGAAATATTTTTACCTTCAATTTCAACCAATCAGAAAACAGTTTTCTATGCAAAGTCTCTTTCCTTCTCAAAGATAAAGAATGATGCTTTCAATATATCAATTCATTATGTTCCATGTAGATAATAATAATAGTTTAACAAATATTTAAAATTACAAGATATTAGATAAGAGATACATGTACAATTTACTTACTTGATATACTCAAGGAAGAAATCACAATTGAACAACACTGTATGATGCGCCATCTCTTGCCCTTCAAGGCATAATGTCGTCAATGTATATGATCCTGAAATTTCTCATGTCTAAAGAAGTGATGGAAAACTGGTTTCAATTTTCTCATATTGTTCTTCTTTATTTCTCATTGGTCTGTTTATTCTCGTAGTAAGATCAGACAAATACATTGAGCAGAAATCCATACATTCTTAAGCCAAGTAACTGTTCACAATAGAACCTTCAGAATAATTCATGTTCCGAACATATGATTTCTATGTATACATGTTTCTTTCAGTTGGATACATCCAAAGGAAAGAAACGGGTCCTCCAAGAAGTATTTCGGTCCAATGACGGACAGTCACATGCAACATGCATGTAAAAAATGATGGAGGGAATATTTTATCTAACTCAAACAAAATTAATGGTTTCTCTGCCAATGGTTTTTTCAAGAAGGATTTTAAAAAATTCATAGCACAAAGATCTCTAAACAAATATCACAACCAAATAACAAAAACTCTTACATTATTGGACAAGAGATGACAGATTGCTATTGGAATCAACTCATGCAAAAGAATGTGATAATCATGAGTCTTCAAATATTTCAGATTCATCTCTTTTATATTGACCCGTTTTGATATATTTCTTGAACCACCATTAGGAACATTAATAGTCTCTATCACTTCCAAAAAATGATTTTTTTCAGCTGGTTTCATCACATAAAAAGCACATGGAACTTTCCATTTATTTCTACTGATACAGATAGGATGCAATTCTGGTCTGATCCCCCAATCTAAAAAGTCACACCATGATCATAAATCATCTATTTTCTTCTCCTTGAAATTTAAAATAATTGAAAGAAACATTTCACATATATTCTTTTCAATGTGGATTACATCTATGCAATGATGTAACAAGTTGGTTGACCAATACGACAACTCAAAGAATATAATCTTCTTATTACAATTGTGACAGGTATCATTGGAAACATTTTTCCTCTTTCTAGATTTCATTACATGCTTCCCAAATGAATAACTGAAATCTTTCAATTCATTAAGCACATCAGTTCCAGATATACGCTGAGGTGGATCATCAGTCTCCATGGTATTTTCAAATCTTCGATGATTGTTTCTATATAGACGGTTCATTGTCAAGAATCACCGATGTACAATAAAACAAAAACTACAATGATATTTCAGTCTTCTCGATTGAGTATTCTTCATACAAATAGGACATGACAATTTTCCATTTGTTCTCCATCCAGACATCATTGTATAAGCAGAAAATCATTGATCGTCCACATAAGCACAGCACGCATCGGAAATATGTCTTTCGATCATGCATTGTATGTGAGCACACCCATATACCAAAGAAGTTTTGTAATGTCCCTGGCCTGGAATCCACTAAACTGGAGCTTCGAGCTAGGTGGTTACATGACCTTATGCACGCATCCCCATATGCCAAAGGCTGCCGACTAGCAGCGGTGGTCTATGGGGTCAAGTGGGGAGACTATACCCCCTTTTTATCAGAGTAATCCACAAAAAAAACCAAATAGCGGAAACAACAACCAATAAACAAAGAACATGTATATCAACCATTTACAACAATAAATATGTCATGTCATACTACAAGTGCAAGAGTAAACAATAACCCAAAATAAGGACAACTGCCACAATCTCCAAAACGGTCCCGACTCCAAGTCTGGATCCTCCACCAAGTGCTACCCATGTCCACTCAACTATCTAGCAAGGGCCCTTTCCCTTCTCCTGGCCTGCAAACATGATGTCTTCTCAGGTACCCGACGGAGGCCTGAGCAGGATGTGAGTATAACTCAGTAGGCCACCACCAACGGTGTCTACAAAATATCCAATATGAACAGGTAGTGCATGTGAAAGGAATATGAATGATAATTTCCAAGTAATTATTTAAGGTTCCATTAATAAGTTCAGATCCAAATCCATTTCCATTTTTATTACCATTCATTTAACACCATTTATCATCACTTACCCTTTCATCACATTTACATGGGTTAATCATACACATTATGTTAAATGGGACTAAGGCCAACAATCACATGCATGAGGGTAAACACATCATTATCCTATCTCACTTGGACTAACACCCTCAGAGCAACCATAACCTCACCTCGAGGCCTCAGTCCATGTGGATGCAACCGTTATAAGAAGAGATCCTTAATCCTCATTCATAACCCGTGCATTTAGGGTGGAGTTCAGAGCATCCGTCTTTACTCGACCTTTGGGCATTGATCCTTAAGTCATACCCCACACTACCAAGCCATGTGAACATGCTTATATATATATATGTAACCATCAACCATCTGTACCATTTCCCCTTGGACAAACAATTCACAACATACCACACGGGAATTCAAATCATTCCTTAACCCATTAACTCAATACCATTTCACATCATTTAACCATTCACCCAATTCCCAAGTGTTATGCATATCTCATTAAGCATTCGACAGTAGACCCATATTCCATCACATTATGGTCTTTATTTTATTCAAACATTAACGCATTTAACCCATTCATCATTCCCATGAATCAACCATTCAACCCATTCCATATAACCCTCAGGTTATCACCAAGTCTAGGTGCATCACATAACTTCAATTCCAAGTTCAACCAAACATTCCAACATATTTATGAAGGTCTCTACCCTTTATTACACCAAGGTCACTTGTTCAATCATATTCCCTATGTCCGGGAAAAGATGGCACATCCCATGGATGGCCCTAATTCTGTCAAGTCATTCCCCACACAACCCATGGTGATCGTGAGAGTTTCTATTTACCATTTTAAACACCAATATTACCAATATTCCACGGTTATTCCAAACATAACCAAGGGAAATCAAGAACCCAACTAAGCATGCACAAATACCCAAATAACTATGGGATATCACTTGTAAACCACCTACCTCAAAACCGTGGTTGAATGCACCCTCAATCGAGTCCTTAGACATCGATCCAACTAGCCTTTGGAGCTTCAACCTAGAACTCCCCCAAAATATAGTGTTTTAGGGCTTCAGAATAAGGGGGAGAGAAGATACAAACCCTACAAAAATAGAATAAAGGATGGGATTAGCCTTACCCAGAGCATCAATCCACAACCAACAGCACCAAAAATGCCTTAGAAATGAGGGAGATTTATCTCTTAGATCTCTTGGGAGATTTGGTTCGTTCCTAGGGTGAAGAGGGAGGAAATGAGAGGAAAACCTGAGTGGGTTATTAAAATACCGGAGTGGTAAACATGTAATTTTTCACAACTTTAAGTGGTCGCATGGTTTAGCCGCATGGTTTGACAAACCGTGCGCAAACCATGTGCATGCTACTACCTGGAGGAGAAGGTTTGTACGGTTTTTCCTGGCCAGGCCACATGGTTTGCCTGGCCGTACGCAGGCCGTGCGCCCTATCCTGTCTTGCTCATCTTTCCTTTCTTCCATTCCCCAAGCCCCTAAAACACTCCCAAGGCCTCTCATACTTTCAGAAGACATCCCTTGAATACCGAAATAGTGGATTCAACCAAAACATAATGAAAAACGTACCTTTCCAAAAACCGAGATCTTACAACCTCCCCACCTTATAATGGCTCATCCTCAAGCCGAGTTTCCAAGCCTCATTGATCCACTGAAAGGAAGAGTTCGGGCCACTGAGGCTGCATATCCGATTCTCACTCCCATGTTTCTTCCAGATGTATCTCATGTTGCCATAGTACACGCACTAATGGCACAACCTTTCCCCGCAAGATCTTTTCACTACGATCCACCACCCGAACTGGATGCTCCTCGAAGGACGCATCTGCCTCAAGCCCCACATCCTCAACATCAACCACATGATATGGGTCAGGGTGATATCGTCGAAGCTGTGACACATGAAACACATCATGCATCCCACCATACCGCTTTGGAAGAGCCAATCTATAAGCCACTGGTCCGATCTTCTCCACAATCTCAAATGGTCCCACATACCTGGGTGCTGACTTACCTTGCTTCTGAATCCGATGATGAGCCAACATTGGCAACACCCTAAGGAACACTTTATCACCCACCGAAAACTCAAGTGGTCTATACCTCCGATCTGCATATGACTTCTTCCTACTCTGAGAAGTATCCATCTGCTTCCTTAACAACATAACTCAATCTAAAGTCTCCTCCACGAGACATGGCCCCAACAACTCAGATTCACCAGCCTCTAGCCAAGACAACGAAGATCTACATGGCCTCCCGTAGAGTTCCTCAAACGGTGCCATCTGAATCGTAGCCTGAAAACTGTTCTTGTAGGAAAACTCAAGTAACAATAGGTTCCTCTCCCAAGAACCACCAAATTCCATGACACAAGCTCTTAAAATGTCTTCCAACACTTGGATCATATGCTCTAACTGCCCGTTCGTCTGCAGGTGGAAAGCCTTACTCAAAAACACCTGCGTACCAAGAGCCTTATACGACCCTTACCAGAAACATGATGTGAAATGCGGATCTCAGTCCCAAACTATGGTTCACGGAACACCAAGCAACCGCACTATTTCCTGATCGTACAGCTCACCCAACTGGTCGACTGTATAGTTCTCCTGAATCGGTGATAAATGAGACACTTTTGTTAAACGATCCATAACCACCCAGATTGAATCATTCTTCTGTGCCGTCCTCAAAATACCCATGACAAAGCCCATCATTACATCATCCCACTTCCATTCCGGAATGGGCAATGGATGAAACAAACCACCCGGGCGTTGATGCTCGGCCTTCACCTGCTGACAGGTAAGGCAGCGTGCCACAAAGCCCGCAACTTCCTTCTTCATTCCATGCCTTTAAAACTTCCTTCAGA
This sequence comes from Viscum album, assembly GCA_963277665.1. Taxonomy (NCBI): domain Eukaryota; kingdom Viridiplantae; phylum Streptophyta; class Magnoliopsida; order Santalales; family Viscaceae; genus Viscum; species Viscum album. The sequence goes on from OY728120.1 coordinate 1,914,849,115, forward strand.
GATCACGGTACATATTTGTCCAACCGGGATGCACTTCCCACTTTGATGCATGGAACTCACGCATCAACTCTTCTTGCACACACTATGGCACAACCACACAATCTTGAACCCAAACAACACCTTCCGCATCAACGACCCAACCAGAAGGTATCTCCCCACCTTCATGCTTTTCATTCATGATCAAACACTCAGGATCATGAAGGTGTACTTCCTTAACTCGACTCAAAAACATCGACTCCATCATTAATGAAGCAAGAGTGACCTGCCCCCTCTCCTCCTGCACCTCCAGGTGCATTTCTGCAAACAAATCCTTCACATTCCACTCGGTGTTAGACTCTTGAGCCACCTGATTCTAAACCTTCCTACTCAGAGAATTAGCAACCTTGTTTCCCTTTCCTGGAATGTACACCAACTCCAGGTCAAAATACTGGAGATACTCAACCCATATTCATTTTTGAAGATTAAGATCCCTTTATGAGAAGATGTAATTTTAACTCTTATGGTCGGTAAACACCGTAAACTGTTCTCCCAACAGATAGTGCCTCCAACACTTCAAGGCGTACAACACTGCAGCCAACTCAAGGTCATGAGTGGGATAGTTCCACTCATGGGGTCTCAATTGGCTTTACCCATAAGCCACAACCCACTCATCCTGCATCAACATAGCCCCGTGTCTGATTCTGGACGCATCACAAAACACGATGTACTTCTTACCCGGCTCAGGTAATATCAAGGTAGGTGGAGTCATCAACCGCTTCTTCAACTCTTGAAAGTCATTATAAAAATCCACATACCACTCTAACCTGATTCCTTTCTTGGTCAACCCCGAGAGTGGTGCTACCGAGTGAGAGAAATCCTGAATGAACCTTCAGTAATACCCAGCCAAATCCACAAAACTCCGAACATATGAAACACTCTTGGGCTGCTCCCAAGATACAACTGCTTGCACTTTCTTCGGATCCACTGTCACACCAACCTCTGAGATGATGTGACCCAGAAAATGCACCTCACCTATCCACAATTGACACTTTGATATCTTGGTGTATATCCAATTCTCTCTTAGCGTACCCAAGATGATGTCAACATGTTGCGCATGATCGTCGTGAGTTTTTGAGTACAATAAGATATCATCAAAAAAGACAAACATGAACTGATCTAGATAGGGATGGAATATCTAGTTCATCAAAGCCATAAACACTTCCAGTGCATTGGTCAAGCTGAAAGGCATTACCAAAAACTCAAACAACCTGTACTGACTCCGGAAAGTTGTCTGCGGTACGTCCGAAGACCTCACCCACATCTGGTCATAACCCAACCTCAGATCAATCATAAAAAAAACTGATGCACCCCTAAACTGATCAAATAGATCATAAATTCTAGGAAGTGGGTACCTATTATTCACTATCATCTGATTTGACTTTTGATAGTCAACACACACCCTCAACGACCCATAGCCCTTCTTTACAAAAAGCACGACAGATCCTCAAGGAGATGTACTAGGACGAATAAACCCCTTACACTCCAACTCCTCAAGCTGAAACTTCAGTTCCCAGAGTTCTTCTGGTGCCATAAGGTATGGCGGAATTGAAACTGGCTCCACTCCGGCAGTAACTCAACCGTGAACTCAACATCCCTCTCGAGAGGTAACGCTGAGAAATCCTCAGAAAATATGTCCTAAAACCGATGGACCACAGGAGGGAAATTAGATTTCTCCCCTCCCTCATCATCATCGACCGTGAGACATGCCACATGAGCCGTGAGTCCACTCATATGTTGACAAAACGGTCCCACACGCCCTGCTCGAACATCCCATTCACCACGGTGGACATAAGCAGCACCCTCAAGTGACCTAAACGATACTCTGTGACGATAACAATCTATTTGCACCCGACAAAACACCAACCATTCAATTCCCAAGATTAGGTAAAAACCTAACAACTCGAGAACAAACAAGTCCCACAAGAAAACGATACCCACCAACTTCCAAGGCACATCCCTTGCACTGCTTGGTATCCTCAACCCGCACCCCCAACGGAGTGTCAAATGACATAACTCCACACACCCTTTCCATAGGTAAACACTGCGCTACAACAATTTGAGAAGATATAAAAGAGTGTGTGTCACCTGCGTCAAACAAAGAACTAGAAAAAGTAGAAGCTACAAGGATCGTATCTGGAACCGTTGACGGTCTGGCCTCGCCATCACTAGGCACAAACTGAACTGCCTGAAGCTGACTTGCCCCTCTACCATGGGCTCCAGCCTAAACACCCTGTACCGCACTACCATACTGGAATGATCGATCTTGTCGTGGAGTTCCATGTCCACCACCCCTGCCAGTACGGCCCGTGGAGCTCAAACTGCATGCCTGATATGGGGCAAATGATCCCCTTCCCGTACCCAGTACCTGCCTTCATCATCATGCTCACCCACCTGCCAAGGGTTCCTATAGAAGCTCTGCACATGCCCCATCCTTCCGCATGAATAGCACTCAACTGGAGGTCGAGGACACTGACCACACATATTCCCCGACCTACTTCACTAATAACAGAACACCTAGTTCCCACTCTGAGAGGCTGACCCTCTCTTCTGACCACCTTGCTAGAAACCTTCCAAACTGCGCTTCCGACCTTCTGAAGATGCACCACTTGTCCTCCCAGCTGGCACAACAATCCCACCACCCGAAACTCCCTTCAAGTTACCTTCAAAGGTGAGTGCCTGATCCACCACCTCTATAAACCACTTCAAGCGGAAGATATTCACCTGAGACCTAATCTCAAGTCTCAACACATCCTGGAAACGCCATGCAATCGCTGCCTCATCCCCGGCTAACACTAGGATGAAGCATTGAAAATCAGTGAAGCGACTAGCATAGTCCATCACCGATATTGATCCCTAAATAAGGTTCATAAACTTTGCATCCTTCTCCTGCCTCAAGGTCTCTGGGTAAAAATTCTCCAGAAACTTCTCCAGGAAAACCTTCCACGACATCCCCTAAGCCAGCTCAGTCTGAGACTGAATGTCCCACCAACGCCTTCCCTGGCCCCACAACATGTAAATGGCCAGCTTTACTCACTTTTCAAGAGGGGTCTCCTGATGATCCAGTATTGTCTGAACACAGTCTAACCATAACTCTGGTGCATCTGGTCCACCCTCTCTGATGAAGGTTGGATGGTGCTGCAGCTGGAACTCCCTGGTTAGCTCAAACATACTCTGTGCAACCCGCCCTAGGTCCCAATTCATCATCTGCATAAGGTGATCCATGTTCTCTTAGAAGTGGTCTTCTCTACCTTCATTGATCATCACATTTTCATGATCTTCTACTGCGGGAGTGTTCTCATCAACATCCTCTAATTGCCCAACTGGAAATCGACGTCGTGGTGGCATCTCTCTACGTTTCCAAACACGAGATTTAGCATGCATACCATAAATCTTTCACGACTTCCTCAAAAATCTCTTTACTAGATACAACAACCCATTTTCATAAGCTAATTTAACAACATTAGAATTTAAAATTCTCCACCCCATCCATCCCTATTGCGGGCCATGGTCCACATGCGGTAAACAACCATACACTACCACCAAACTCACACAATGTTTTACAAAACATTTTCCACTTCGTTTCAAACCATTATGTTTCATTAAAAATTCTTTACCCACATGTTTTATTTCAATCGTCTCATTATTTCTTGGTTTCATGAAATGCATGATGCACCATACCTTCCTACCTCACACACCCATCTCGTGCGTGTTCCTAACACAATGAATGCCACCTATCTCCCTAGGTGCCTACAATGATTCATGAATGAAAATCCTCATATCATTAAGGCCATGAGTGAAATATCATAAATTAGTCACATCAAACCACATTTGAATCACCCAATGGTGAAATATCATCAACTGTAACAACACACAACCAAGAACAACATTTCCCACCCAAGGTGACTTGGGTTTTCCCTCGTACCTGGGTTAGCTACTCCCAAGCACAGGCTCATTACCAAGGCCCGACACATCTTATCCCTTGGAAACCTATCCAAAATAACATGACCTCGGAGAAGGAGAAGAAAGACCTCCTCTGATACAACTTTGTAATGTCCCCGACGTGGAATCCACTAAACTGGTGCTCCGAGCTGGGTGGTTACATGACCTTAAGCATGCATCCACATACGCCAAAGGTTGTCGACTAGCAGCAGGGGTTTATGGGGTAAAGTGGGGAGACTATAAACCCTATTTATTAGACTAAGACACAACAGAAATAAAAAAAATAGCGGAAAAACAACCAATAAACAAGGAACATGTATATCAACCATTTCCAACAATAAATATATCATGTCATACTACAAGTACAAGAGTGAACAACAACCCAAAATAAGGACAAGGACCACCATCCCCAAAACTATCCCAAATCCATGTTCGTATCCTCCACCAAGTGCAACCCATGTCCACTCAACTATCTAGAAAGGACCCTTGCCCTTCTCCTGATGTGCAAACATGAAGTTTTCTCAGGTACCCGACGGCGTCCCGGGCAGGGTGTGAGTACAACTCAGTTGGCCACCAACAACGGTGTCTACAAAATATCCAGTATGAACAGGTAGTTCATTCTAAAGGAATATGAATGATAATTTCCAAGTAATTATTTAAGGTTCCATTAACAAGTTCATAGCCAAATCCATTTCCATTTTAATTACCATTCATTTCACACCATTTATCATCACTTACCCTTACATCACATTTCCATGGGTTAATCACACATATTATGTTACATGGGTCTAAGGCCAAAAATCACATGCAAGTGGGTAAACACATCTTTATCATATCTCACTAGGACTAACCCCCTCATAGAAACCATAACCTCACCTCAAAGCCTCAGTCCGGGTGGATACAACCGTTAGGAGAATAGATCCTCAGTCCTCCTTCCTAACCTGTGCATTTAGGGTGGAGTTCAGAGCATTGGTCTTTACTCGACCTGTGGGTGTAGATCCTCAAGTCATACCCCACACTACCAAGCCATGTGCACATGCTTATATATATATGTAACCATCAACCATCCGTACCATTTCCCCTTGGACAAACCATTCACAACAAACCACACAGGAATTCACATCCTGCCTTAACCCATTAACACATTACCATTTCACATCATTTAACCATTCACCCAATTCCTATGTGTTATGCCTATCTCACTAAGAATTCGACACTAGACCCATAATCCATCACATTATGGTCTTTATTCAGTTTACACATTAACCCATTTAACTCGTTCATCATTCCCATGAATCAACCATTCAACCCATTCCATATAACCCTCAGGTTATCACCATGTCTCGGTGCATCACCTAACTTCAATTCCAAGTTCAACCAAACATGCCAACATATTTATCAAGGTCTCTACCTTTTATTACATCATGGTCACTTGTTCAATCACATTCCATTAGTCCGGGAGAAGCCCGCACGTCCCATGGATGGCCCCAATTCGGTCAAGTCATTCCCCACACATCCCATGGGGATCGTGAGAGTTTCCATTTACCATTTTAGACACCAATATTACCAAACAATCCAAGGTTATTCAAAACATAACCAAGGGAAAACAAGAACACAACTAAACATGGACAAATACTCAAATAACTACAGGATATCACTTGTAGACCACCTACCTCAAAACCGCGGTTGAACGCACCCTCAATTGAGTCCTTAGACCTCGATCTAACTAGCCTTTGGAGCTTCAACCTATAAATCACCCAAAATATAGGGTTTTAGGGCTTCGAAACTAGGGGAGAGAAGATACAAACCCTAAACCAAAAAGATAAGCAAGTATGGGATTAGCCTTACCCGAAGCTTCGATCCACAACCAATGGCACCAAATGTCACACCCCGACCGAGGATGCCTATGTTTTTAATCTTTTCTTGGTCCCAGTTTGAATTTTTTTTAAAGTTTAATGATGTTGGCAGGTTTCTCACCGGTGCGTGGTCACCGCATTATTAGCAGTGACCGTGCGTTCGGCCCGGGTAACCGTGTGTTCACCCAACATTTTAAATATTAAATTTTTTATGTTGATATTTTATTATTATTACTTTTTAAATTGTTGTTGTTATTTTTGAAGTTTTTTTATTTTATATATGTCTACATACATGTTTATATATGTGTACATATATATATATATATATATGTATATATATTTGTGTGTGTGTTTATATGTGTTTATATTTCAGTGTACATGTTTATATGTGTACACACACAAATATATATATATATATATTTATATATATTTAGATATATGTATATATATGTGTGTGTGTGTGGGCGCGCCCGCACGCGTGCGCCCATGTTTATTTTCAAATGGTTTTAATATTCAAAAATTTTGATTACAAATATTTATTATTATAATTTGCTAATTATTATTATTATTATTATTATTATTATTATTATTATTATTATTATTATTATTATTCTTATCCTTATTATTATTATTATTCTTATCATTATTATTATTATTATTATTCTTATTCTTATTCTTATTCTTATTCTTATTATTATTATTATTATTATATTATTATTATTATTACCTATATATATATATATTTTTTAGAAACCCTAATTCCCCCCCTTCTCTCCTGTTCGGTGCCCGCACCCCCCTACACCTCCTCCTCCTCCCTGCACAGCCCGGTTGCTGGCCCGCCCTGCGCCCTGCCGCCTCCGCAAGCCCACCGGAGTGCTACCCGCCGGCCATCGCCTCGCTGGCCTTCACCTCGCCGGCCCGCCCTTGCGCCTGGCTCAGCTCACCCCAGCGCTCCGGCCGCCGCACCTCCTGCCACACACCAGTCCTCTCGACCTCCAGCTCCCCCTTCTTCCGGCCTCCCTCAGGCGCCCCCCCACGCGAACCCCCTGGCTCCACTGCACCCCACTCCGCACCGACTCCCTTCGCCGCGCAACGCCGCCTCGCGCTCCTGGCTTCCCACCGGATTCCGGCCAGCTGCCTTCAGTTCCCGCATGCAGCAGCGCTCCGTCGCACCTCCCGTTGGATCTCGTTCGCCGTCCACCGCCCTTGCTGGCATCACGCTTGCCGACGCCCCACCCGCTGTTGTCGTGCCACCCCTACCGGTGTCGTCCCGCCCCTACTGGCATCGCCCCAGACTTTCCGCGCCCTGCCGTCATCATTTGGGCTTGCGCTCGCCCTGTAGTTACCGTTTCAGCTAGCGCGCAGCCTACCAGCATCGTTCCGGCCAGCCCACGCCTTGCCAGCATTGTCCCAGCCTCCCATTGAGGGTTATGTAGCCCCGGTGAACCCCGCTCAGACCCTGCTGGTTGTGAATACCTCCACACCGAGCTGAGGTTTGTGTTTTTTTTTTGTATAATTTTAGGTCAATATTTTATTGTGTTTCTGAGTCCCTGGTTATTTTTTTGTATTTTACGGTGGTCAGCACCGAGTCGTCCGCTTTCAGGTTTTTTTGCGCAAGCATGAAGCAGGTCACGTTGTCATGTTTGGACTAAAAGTCGAGGTAGGTCTCCCACTGCACTTGCTTTTAAATTTGGAAATTTATTTATTCCTTGTCATTTCATTATTATTTTTTCATTAAATTTGTAGTAGCATTGGATAGCTATTACTAGAGTCATGACTTGTTGAAAATTGAAAACTGTTTACTCCTTGCATCGCACTGAAATTATTTTCAAGGTTTTATTTGTGTGACTTTCTTGTGATGTTGCTAAATCAGTACCATATGAAATGTGCAAGTCTTGTTGAATAGTGAATTGAAATGGTTGGTGTGTGTGAAATGGCGGGTGTATCGTTTATGGAAAGTGGTGATTTAATGAAAACTTGAAGAGAAGAAATGCCCATTTGGCCTTTAAATTGGATTTTGGAACTTTTCAGTGGTGGTTTAGTTTTCCTTAAATAAGTTTCAAAGTATGTTTTTTTTTCTGGTTTTCAATGTGATGGGTGTGTCATATCTTTTGGAAATGCTTTGGTACTAAATGGTCTAAACATAATTGATGTAGTGGCCCATTTGGAACTTTATTGATTGTGAACTGATTACATGTATATATATATATATATATATGTACTTTTGGGGCATCTCTACAGGGGGACATACCTTTGAGGGTTGTCATGTAGCGGTGTCTGTATAAGGGGTTGGCAAGTGTGGTGAGATGAGTCACGCGTGCAAGGGCCTCCCACTTACACAGTATTATTAAAAACCATTGTGGGTTCCTGGGCGTCTTTTAGAGAATCGAGTGACAGTTGCTGGCTAACCCCGATTAGACGGGTTAGTCCCCCCTTGGTAGGTAGGCCTTGTGGTGCGTGCCACTGGTTGGCTGTTAGGGCAGCCAGTTTGTTATTGAATGTGAAGTACCATGCCGGCAGGTAGTCTGAACCCGAGTACATCTAGAGGGTTTTCTAGGGATTTTTACGATCACCCATGGTTAATTGATTTTCCTTACTTGTTTACATTCAGTTGTTCTTTACATCTTATACTGTTATACTTTGTGAAAATGGTTTTCAAATGAAAATTCGTTATTCTCTTTGTGTAAAATTTGAAAATTTAACACTTCTTTCTCTTTTAGAATGAATTTGGCACCAATGAAAGGAATTCAACTTTTGAAAAAGAATAAGGGTGATGTCTCGTGTTTTGATTTTCAAGTGAAACATTATGAAAGCTTACTTTTATACATTGTAGTTCAAACCTGGAATTTGTAGATTCTTTATTTACTGGCAGTGCATTGGGATTTGTTTTTGGGCTCACCTACTGTGTACTTTTTGTGCTCACGCCTATATTTTACCATTTCAGTTGCAGGTTCCTTGTGTTCAGGTTTTCCTAGTTTGAGTCTCTCAATGATAGAGCGACTCTGGTGTTTAGTTGGGTGGTGACTGCGACGTCACGTGGAGGTATGGTTGTTGTGTAGTTTTGTTCTTGTTTTCTTGTTTGTCTGTTTTTTTAGTTTCTATTATTTTACTGATTCTGGTTTTCTTTTGGGCCAAATCGTTCCCACCTGTTTACTTTTGATGCCCAACACTAGTTTCCATCCCGGGGGGATTGGGAACGCCCCTCCGGACTATCCGCAGACTAGCTCGGGTGACCAGTTCAGGGTCGACCCATGCTGGTTCGTGACAAAATGGTATCAGAGGATGGTTCTTGTTATTTGGGTTGTCTGGTAGGTGGATATTAGGATTGTCGGGATTCGAGAGGTAGGTGTGGGAAGAGTTTCGCGAACTCTTTCTCGTACTGATCCTTGAGTTATCAGGGGTAGTTCGGGAAATTGTTTCTTTTGACCTCGTTTTGAATTGAGGAATGAAAAAGGAGGTGAGCCAGTGTTACGTCATGATTTCACATGGAGTAGTGACCCATGTGGTATCTGATTACATGTTTTAAGTTCCTCCTAGTTGTTGATGCTAACTCGGGGCATGGCTCACTACCAAGTCGTCGGGTTAAGCATAACTACTAGTTCCTCATTCTGGTGATTCTTTGTAAGTTGTACTATGTTTGTTTGTTGTTGGTGTGATCATGTTTTTGAAAATTAAAGTTGAATTTTGAAATGGAAGTGTTTTCTTTAAAATGGGTTTAAATTGGTAAAGGGGATTTTTGAAATTTAAAGTGTTCTAGTTTCAAAACCGGGTGTTTTCTTGGAATTGGTAGGGAAATAATTTGGGTGTGACCCTTGGTTTTCCTTATGAATGATCGCATGTGTGCGGGTTTGTGCGAAAAGTGCATGAGAGGCACTTGTTCGTGGATAACGTGAGTGGAATGGATGGACACACATGTGACGATTCGTGAGATTCTATGGGTGTTTATTTGAAATCAAAGGTTTGAACTTGTCTTTCTAAAATGATTTTTGAGAGAGGAAAATGATTTTGGAAATTGGATTTTGTTTCGGAAAGTGGGTTTTGTGTTTGGAAGTAGGCTTGAAATGAAATGGTGATTTTTGAAAAGTGTATTTTTGGTGTGCGAGCCAGTTGCGGGTATGTGATTAGCCTTTTGATTAAGATTTGGTTGGATACTGATTTTTGGCTCTGTGTTTTTATGTTGTTCGGAGAATGTCACCCAGAAAGATCCCCAAATTTTCTAATGAGTCATGCACAGTTTCCGGTCCTTCTCGGACGTTGCCTTTTCTTCGTGGTGATAGTGGCCCATTAGAAGCAGTGGAGCGGTTTGAAAAAGTGGTGAGTATCTTTAGAACATTGGGAACTCCCAACAATGTTATGGTTCGTGCTATTATGGAATTGTTTGAGGGTCCATCTCTGGACCAGTGGAAGATGATTACCCCACCGTCAACACATTTTGAAATGATGTGGGGTGTCTTTAAAACCACTTCCTTACAATGGTTTATACGTGAAGAAGTGAAGCTGAAGAAAAAGAAAGAGATCGTGCATATTCAACAAGGCCAACAGACGGTGAAGGCATATGTTGACCATTTTAGAGAACTTATTTCCTTTTCTCCGGAGGTAGCGTTGCATGAACACATGAAGAGATCAATTTTCACTGGAGGTCTCCATCCAAGAAATCAAAGAGCGGGTCCTCCCTTCTAAAGACCATCGTTTCAAGAAGCTGATTGAGGAAGAATTTTTGGCTGAGTTGGTTTCTGGAACACAGTTGGTTAGTACTCTAGAATCCCCGGTTGTTCGTAAGAGTTCCCCATCTGGTGATGAGAATATGCCAGAGGAACCTATTCACAAGGAGTTGTCCCCTTTGTCCCCAGCTTCCAGTTCATCAGATCATTCTGGGGTATGCTATCAGTGCAGTCGTTTTGGGCATTTAAAGCCCTCTTGTCGCAACCCTCCGAAGACGTGTCATCATTGGGGCTATTTGGGTCATTTAGAGGAGTTTTGCAGGAAGCGTCTCTTGTAAAGGACGTCGTGATTGGAGAGTGTCAGTATCTAACTGTGAGTCAGGAGATGCTTTAGACTTCATAGCCCCAGCCATAGGTCTCTGGGTGAAGCTTGCGCATAGTCAGGAGTTCCCTGGGGTGTGAAGCCTTGGTCTGGGTTTCGTATTTCGTTCTGACGGTGGAACAATTAAAAATCTTTTCATATTTGTTTCTTTGTTATTAAAGTTTTAACATCATTGTAAGCGCTTTGTTTTTCTTTAAAGTAAATATGGACTTGTTCAATTATAATCCAAGCACTCTGGTTTGTGTGGATGTGATTTTATGAATCGTGTGTCTTTCTTAAATGTGTGGTTGACCCTTCAGTGGGTTGAACATGGTTTAGTAATGCTCGTCAGATGTGGTTATGTTTCGTGGATTTCAATGGGTCATATCTTCAACTCGATGTCTGGTTATGTCTTTTCCGTGGGTTTTCCCCCTAGTGTTGAAGGTCGTTACTTTGGTCGAGGATTCAACATTTCGACGAAGGTGTTGTTTTCCACTCATTCTATAAGAGTTGGTTTAAATCGGTTGGGAGTTCCCGTGTCGACCCCCCCCCCCTCCTAGGGTTGTCTGTTTAGATGGTAGATGTTTCTGCACATGTTGATCTCTTGTGGTGGGGAGAACCCCTTCATGTTCTCCCATATACATCAGACCCCAGTTTTCTCTTGAATAAGTCGGGTGTGACCTGTGTAGAGTAAGTTCATCCTAAGATTCTCAGTTATCTTCGGTTCCTTTAGTTCCGTTTGGGAATAGACTTGAATCATGACTGACTTTTTCCTTGATGACTTTCTGGGGGCAGAAAGTGTCTGTGGTGGGGAGAATTGTCACAGCCCGATCGTGGATGCCTTTGTTTTTAATCTTTTCTTGGTCCCGGTTTGAATTTTTTTAAAAGTTTACTAGTGTTGGTGGGTTTCGTTCCAGTGCGCGGTCACCGCATCATTAGCGGTGACCGGCCGTTCGTCTCGGGTAACCGTCCGTTCGCCCGATGCTTTAAATATTAAATTTTTTATGTTGATAGTTTATTATTATTACTTTTTAAATTTTTGTTGTTATTTTTGAAGTTTTTTTATTGTATATATGTCTACATACATGTTTATATATGTGTATATATATATATGTGTGTATATATATATATATGTGAGTGTTTATATGTGTTTATATATAAGTGTACATGTTTATATGTGTATATATATATATATGTTTATATATGTTTAGATATGTGTATATATGTGTGTGTGTGTGTGCAGGCGCGCGCGCGCGCGGATGTTTATTTTCAAATGGTTTTAATATTCTAAATTTTTTATTACAAATATTTATTTTTATAATTTTCTAATTATTATTATTATTATTATTATTGTTGTTGTTGTTGTTTTTATTCTTATCATTATTATTTTTATTTTTATTCTTATCATTATTATTATTATTATTATTACCTATATATATATATATAATAGAAACCCTAATTCCCCCCCCCCCTTCTCTCCTGTGCGGCGCCCGAACCACCCTGCACCTCCTCCTCCTCCCTACACAGCCCGATCGTCGGCCCGCCCTGCGCCCTGCGCCCTGCCGCCTCCGCAAGCCCACCGGCCTGCCGCCCGCCGGCCATCGCCTCGCTGGCCTTCACCTCGCTGGCCCGCCCTTGCACCCGGCTTAGCTCACCCCAGTGCTTCGGCTGCCGCACCTACTCCCGCACACCCAGCCTCCCGACCTCCGGCTCCCCCTTTTTCCAACCTCCCTCAGGCGCACCGCCCCCCCCGCGCGAACCCCCCGGCTCCGCTGCACCCCACTCCACCCCGGCTCCCTTCGTCGCACGACGTTGCCTCGCGCTGCTGCCCTCCCACCAGATTCCGGCCAGCCGCCTTTGGTTCCCGCCTGCAGCAGTGCTCCTTCGCGCCTCCCGTTGGATCTCAGTCACCGGCCACCGCCCTTGTCGGCACTGCGCTTACCAGCCCCGCCCCCGCCGGTGTCGTGCTGCCCCTACTGGCATCGTCACGGACATTCCGCGCCCTTCTGGAATCATGTCGGTTTGCGCGCGCCCTTTCGGTAACATTTCGGCCAGCGCGCGGCCTGCCGGCGTCGTTCCGGCCAGCCCACGCCTTTCCAGCATTGTCTCGGCCTCCCATTGCGGGTTCTGTAGCCCCGGTGAACCTCGCTCAGACCCTGCTGGGTGTGAGTACCTCCGCTCCGAGGTGACGGTTTCATTTTTTATTTGTTTGTATAATTTTAGGTCAATATTTTATTGTGTTTCTGAGTCCCTGGTTATTTTTATTGTGTTTTGCGTTGGTCCGCACCGAGTCGTCGGCTTGCAAGTTTTGGTGCGCAAGCGAAAAGCGGGTCACGTCGTCATGTTTGGACTGCATGTCGAGGTAGGTCTCCCACTTCACGTACTTTTAAATTAAGAAATTTATTTATTCCTTTTCATTTCATTATTTTTTTCAATAAATTTATAGTAGCGTTGGATAGCTATTACTAGAGTCATGACATGTTGAAAATTGAAAACTGTTTACTCCATGAATTGCACTGAAAATATTTTGATGGATTTATTTGTGTGACTTTCTTGTGATGCTGCTAAATGAGTACCTTATGAAATGTGCAAGTCTTGTTGAATATTGTTTTAAAATGGTTGGTGTGTGTGAAATGGCGGGCGTATTGTTTATGGAATGTGGTGATTTCTTGAAAACTTGAATAGAAGAAATGCCCATTTGGCCTTTAAATTGGATTTTGGAACTTTTCACTAGTGGTTTAGTTTTACTTAAATGAGTTTCAAAGTATGTTTTTTTTTCTGGTTTTCAACGTGATGGGTGTGTCATATCTTTTGGAAACGCTTTGGTACTAAATGGTCTAAACGTAATTGATGTGGCGGGCCGTTTGGTACTTATTGATTGTGAACTGATTACATGTATATATATATACGTACTTATGGGGAATCTCTACAGGGGGACTTCCCTTTGAGGGTTGTCGTGTAGCGGTGTCCGTGTAAGGGGTTGGAAAGTGCGGTGAGATGAGTCACGCGTGCAACAGCCTCCCACTTACAGAGTATTATTAAAAACCACCGTGTGTTCCTGGGCGTGTTTTAGAGAATCGGGTGATGGTTGCTGGCTAACCCCGATTAGACGGGTTAGACCCCCCTTTGTAGGTAGGCCTTGGGGGGCGTGCCACTGGTTGGCTATTCGGGATCCCAGTTGGTTATTGACTGTGGAGTACCATTTCGGTAGGTAGTCTGAACCCAAGTACGTCCAGGGGTTTTCTAGGGATGTTTAGGATCACCCATGATTACATGATTTTCCTTGCCTGTTTACTTTTAGTTGTTCTTTACACCTTATACTGTTATACTTTGTGAAAATGGTTTTCAAATGAAAATGCGTTATTCTCTTTGTGTAAAATTTGAAAATGTAACAATTATTTCTCTTTTAGAATGAATTTGGTACTAATGAAAGGAATTAATCTTCTGAAAAAGATTAAGGGTATTGTCTCGTGTTTTTATTTTCAAGTGAAAAATTATGAAAGATTACTTTTATACATTTTAGTTCAATCCTAGAATTTGTAGATTCTTTATTTACTAGCAGTGCTTTGGGATTTGTTGTTGGGCTCACCTATTGAGTACTTTTTGTGCTCACGCCTATATTTTACCATTTCAGTTGCAGGTTCCTTGTGTTCAGGTTTTCCTGGTTTGAGTCGCTCAGTGATGGAGCGACGCTGGTGTTTAGTTGGGTGGTTACCGCGAGGTCACGTGGAGGTATGGTTGTTGTGTAGTTTTGCTCCTGTTTTTCTGTTTGTCTGTTTTGTTTAGTTTCTATTCTTTTACTAATTCTGGTTTTATTTTGGGTCAAATCGTTCCCACCTATTTACTTTTGATGCCCTGCACTAGTTGCCATCCCGGGGGGATCGGGAACGCCCCTCGGGACTTTCCGTGGACCGTCTCGGGTGACCAGTTCAGGGTCGACCTGGGCTGGTTCGTGACAAGAGGTAGCTGCGGGAAGAGCGTCGCAAACTCTTGCTCGCACTGATCCTCAAGTTACTAGGGGTAGTCCAGAAAATTGTGTCTTTTGACCTCATTTTGAATTGAGGAATGAAAAAGGAGGTGATCCAGTGTTACGTCGCGATTTCACATGGAGTAGTGACCCATGTGGTATCTGATTACATGGTTCAAGTTCTTCCTAGTTGTTGATGCTAACACGGGGAATGGCTCACTACCAAGTCTTCGGGTTAAGCGTAACTACTAGTTCCCTATTCTGGTGATTCTTTGTAAGTTGTACTACGTTTGGTTCGGGTTGGTGTGATCGTGTTTTTGAAAATTAAAGTTGAATTTTGAAATGGAAGTATTTTCTTTATAATTAGTTTAAATTAGTAAAGGGGATTTTTGAAATTTAAAGTGTTCTGGTTTCAAAACCGGGTGTTTTCTTGGAATTGGTAGGGAAATGATTTGGGTGCGACCCTTGGTTTTCCATATGAATGATTGCATGTGTGCGGGTTTTTGAGAAAAGTGCTTGAGAGGCACTTGTTCGTGGATGACGTGAGTGGAATGGATGGACACGCATGCGATGATTCATGAGATGCTAAGGGTGTTTATTTGAAATCAAAGGTTTGACCTTGTCTTTCTAAAATGATTTTTGAGAGTGGAAAATGATTTTGGAAATTGGATTTTGTTTCAGAAAGTGGGTTTTGTGTTTGGAAGTAGTATTGAAATGAAATGGTGATTTTTGGAAAGTGTATTTTTGGCGTGTGATCCAGTTGTGGGTATGCGATTGTCCTTTTGATTAAGATTTGGTTGGATGCTGATTTTTGGATCTGTGTTTTTATGTTGTTCAGAGAATTTTGCCCAGAAAGATCCCCAAAGTTTCTAATGAGTCATGCCCAGTTTTTGGTCCTTCGCGGACGTTGCCTTTTCTTCGTGGTGATCGAGGCCCGTTAGAAGCAGTAGAGTGGCTTGAATAAGTGGAGAGTATCTTTAGAACATTGGGAACTCCCGAAAATTTTAAGGTTCGTGCTATTATGGAATTGTTTGAGGGTCCAGCTCTGGACCAGTGGAAGATTATTACCCCACCGTCAATGCATGTTGATATGACGTGGGGTGTCTTTAAAACCATTTTCTTCCAATGGTTTGTACCTGAAGAAGTGAAGCTGAAGAAAAAGAGAGAGATCGTGCATATTCAACAAGGCCAACAAATGGTGATGGCATATGTTGACCATTTTAGGGAACTTATTGCCTTTTCTCCGGAGGTAGCGTCGCATGAACTCAAGAAGAGCTCACTTTTCACCGGAGGTCTCTGTATAGAAATCAAGGAGCGGGTCCTCCCTTCTAAACACCATCGTTTCGAGAAGCTGGTGGAGGAAGCATTTTTATATGAGTTGGTTTCTGGAACATAGTTGGTTAGTACTCCAGCATCCCCGGTTGTTCGTAAGAGTTCCCCATCTGGTGAGGAAAATATGTCAGAGGAACCTATTCCCAAGGAGTTTTCCCTTTAGGCCCCAGCTTCCAGTTCGTCAGATCATTCTGGGGTATGATATCAGTGTGGTCATTTCAGGCATTTAAAGCCCTCTTGTCTGAACCCTCCGAAGACGTGTCATCGTTGCGGCTGTTTTGGTCATTTGGAGAAGATTTGCAGGAAGTGTCACTTGAAGAGGACACCGTGATTGGAGAGTGTTAGTATCTGACTGTGAGGCAGGAGATTCTTTAGACTTCAGAGCCCCAGCCACAGGTCTCGGGGTGAAGCTCACACACAGTCATGAGTTCCCTGGGCTGTGAAGCCTTGGTCCGGGTTTCGTATTCCATGTTGACGGTGGAACAATTAGAAATCTTTTCATATTTGTTTCTTTGTTATTAAAGTTTTAACTTAATTGTAAGCACGTTGTTTTTCTATAAAGTAAAGATGGACTTGTTCAATTATAATCCAGGCACTCTGGTTTGTGTTGATGTGATTTTAGGAATCGTGTGTCTTTCTTAAATGTGTGTTTGAGCCATCAGTGGGTTGAACTTGGTTTAGCAATGATCATCAGATATGGTTATGTTTCGTGGATTTCAATTGGTCATGTTTTCGACTCAATGTCTAGGTAAGTCTTTTTCTTGGGTTTTCCCCTAGTGTTGAAGGTCATTACTTTGTTCAAGGATTCAACATTTCAACGAATGTGTTGTTTTTCACTCGTGCTATAAGAGTTGGTTTAAATCAGTTGGGAGTTCCCGCGTTAACCCCCCCCCCCTTTCCTAGGGTTTTCTATTTAGATGGTAGATGTTTCTGCACAAGTTGAGCTCTTGTGGTGGGGAGAACCCCTTCGTGTTCTCCCATCAACCTTAGACCCCAGTTTTCTCTTGAATCGGTCGGGTGTGACCTGTGTAGAGTAAGGTCATCCTGAGATTCTCAATTCTTTTCGGTTCCTTTAGTTCTGTTTGGGAATAGACTTGAATCTTGGCTGACTTTTGCCTTGGTGACTTTCTGGGGGAAGAAAGTGTCTGTGGTGGGGAGAATTGTCATACCCCGACCGTGTATGCCTTTGTTTTTAATCTTTTCTTGGTCCCGGTTTGAATTTTTTTTAAATGTTTACTGGTGTTGGCGAGTTTCGAGCCAGTGCGCGGTCCCCGCATCATTAGAGGTGACCGTGTGTTCGGCCAGGGTAACCGTGTGTTAGCCCGGCATTTTAAATATTAAATTTTTTAGGTTGATATTTTATTATTATTACTTTTTAAATTGTTGTTGTTATTTTTGAAGTTTTTTTATTATATATATGTCTACATACATGTTTATATATGTGTATATATATATATGTGTGTATATATATATGTGTGTGTGTGTTTATATGCGTTTATATATATGTGTACGTGTTTATATGTGTACAAATATATATATGTTTATATATCTTTAGATATTTGTGTGTGTGTGTGTGTGTGTGGGTGGGTGCGCGTGCGCGCACATGTTTATTTTCAAATGGTTTTAATATTCTAAATTTTTTATTACAAATATTTATTATTATAATTTACTAATTATTATTATTATTATTATTATTATTATTATTATTATTTTCTATTCTTATCATTATAATTATTATTTTTATTCTCATAATTTTTATTATTAATATTAATATTAATATTAATATTCTTATTCTTATATTATTATTATTATTACCTATATATATATATATATATATATTAGAAAACCTAATTCCCCCCCCCCACCATCTCTCCTGTGCGGCGCCCGCACCCCCCTACACCTCCTCCTCCTCCCTACACAGCCCGGCCACCGGCCCACCCTGTGCCCTGCTGCCTCCACAAGCCCACCGGCCTGCCACCCGCCGGCCATCGCCTCGCTGGCCTTCACCTCGTCGGCCTTCCCTTGCACCTGGCTTAGCTCACCCCGGCGCTCCGGCCACCGCACCTCCTCCCGCACACCCAGCCTCCCGACCTCCGACTCCCCCTTTTTCCAGCCTCCCTCAGGCGTGCCGCCCCCCGCACGAACCCCCCAGCTCCGCAGCACCCCACTCCACCCTGGCTCCCTTCGTCGCGTGACACCGCCTTGCGTCGCTGCCCTCCCACCGGACTCCAGCTAGCCGCCTTCGGTTCCCGCCTGCAGCGGCGCTCCGTCGCGTCTACCGTTGGATCTCGGTCGCCGGCCACCACCCTTGCCGGTGCCGCGCTTGCCGGCACCGCCCCCGCCAGTGCCGTGCCACCCCTACCAGTGTCGCGCCGCCCCTGCTGGCATCATCCCGGACTTTCCGAGCCATTCCGGCATCGTTTTGGCTTGCGCACACCCTGTCGGTACCGTTTCGGCCAGCGCGCGGCCTTCCGGCATCGTTCCGGCCAGCCCATGCATTGCCAGTGTTGTCCCGGCCTCCCATTGCGGGTTCCGCAGCCCCGGTGAACCCCGCTCAGACCCTGCTGGTTGTGAATACCTCTGTGCCGAGGTGAGGTTTGCGTTGTTTATTTGTTCGTATAATTTTAGGTCAATATTTTATTGTGTTTCTGAGTCCCTGGTTATTTTTTTTGTGTTTTGCATTGGTCCGCACCGAGTCGTCGGCTTGCAGGTTTTTGTGCGCAAGCGCGAAGCGGGTCATGTCGTCATTTTTTAACTGCAAGTCGAGGTAGGTCTCCAACTGCACTTGCTTTTAAATTTATAAATTTATTTATTCCTTGTCATTTCATTATTTTTTTCAATAAATTTATAGTATCATTGGATAGCTATTACTAGAGTCGTGACTTGTTGAAAATTGATAACTGTTTACTCCTTGCATCGCACTGAAAATATTTTCATGGATTTATTAGTGTGCCTTTCTTGTGATGTTGCTAAATGAGTACCTTATGAAATGTGAAAGTCTTGTTGAATAGTGTTTTAAAATGGTTGGTGTGTGTGAAATGGCGGGTGTATCGTTTATGGAAATTGGTGATTTCTTGAAAACTTGAATAGAAGAAATGACCATTTGGCCTTTAAATTGGATTTGGGAAATTTTTAGTGGTGGTTTAGTTTTCCTTAAATGAGTTTCAAAGTATGTTTTTTTTCTGGTTTTCGACGTGATGGGTGTGTCATATCTTTTGGAAACTCTTTGGTACTAAATGGTCTAAACGTAATTGATGTGGCGGCCCGTTTGGCACTTTATTGATTGTAAACTGATTACATGTATATATATATATACGTACTTATGGGGCATCTCTATAGGGGGACTTCCCTTTGAGAGTTGTCGTGTAGCGGTGTTCGTGTAAGGGGTTGGAAAGTGTGGTGAGATGAGTCACGCGTGTGAGGGCCTCCTACTTACACAGTTTTATTAAAAACCATCGTGGGTTCCTGGGCGTCTTTTAGAGAATCGAGTGACGGTTGCTGGCTAACCCCAATTAGATAGGTTAGTCCCCCCATGGTAGGTAGGCCTTGTGGGGCGTGCCACTGGTTGGCTGTTAGGGCGGCCAGTTGGTTATTGACTGTAGAGTACCATGCTGACATGTAGTCTGAACCCGAGTACATCCAGGGTTTTCTAGGGATGTTTAGGATCACCCATAGTTACTTGATTTTCCTTGCTTGTTTACTTTCAGTTTTTCTTTACAGCATATACTGTTATACTTTGGGAAAATGGTTTTCAAATGAAAATGTGTTATTCTCTTTGTGTAAAATTTTAAAATGTAACACATCTTTTTATTTTACAATGAATTTGGAACCAATGAAAGGTATTCAACTTTTGAAAAAGAATAAGGATAATGTCTCGTGTTTTTATTTTCAATTGAAACATTATGAAATCTTACTTTTATACATTGTATTTCAAACCTGTAATTTTTAGATTATTTATTTATTGGAAGTGCTTTGGGATTTTTTGTTGGGCTCACCTACTGAGTACTTTTTGTGCTCACGCCTATATTTTACCATTTCAGTTGCAGGTTCCTTGTATTCAGGTTTTCTTGGTTTGAGTCGCTCAATGATGGAGCGACGCTGGTTTTTAGTTGGGTGGTGACCGCGAGGTCAAGTGGAGGTATGGTTTTTGTGTAGTTTTGTTCTTGATTTTTTGTTTGTCTGTTTTATTTAGTTTCTATTCTTTTACTGATTCTGGTTTTCTTTTGGTCCAAATCATTCCCACCTGTTTACTTTTGATGCCGGCACTAGTTTCCATCCTAGGGGGATCGGGAACGCCCCTCGGGACTTGCTGCAGACCGGCTCGGGTGACCGGTTCAGGGTTGACCCAGGCTGGTTCGTGACACCAAAAATGCCTTATAAATGAGGGAGATCGATCTCTTGGAGATCTTAGGCGATTTGGTTCGTTCCTAGGGTGAAGAGGGAGGAAATGAGAGGAAACCCCGAGTGGGTTCTTAAAATCCCAGCGTGGCGAACTTGTAATTTTTCCAAACATTAAGTGGTCTCACGGTTTAGCCACATAGTTTGAAAACTGTACACAAACCGTGCGCATGATACTGCCCGGAGGAGAAGGGTCACACGGTTTTACCTGGGCAGGCTACACGGTTTTCCTGTCCATGAGCAGGCCATGCGCCCTGGCCTGTCTTTCCCAGATTTCCTTTCTTCCGTGCCTCGAGCCCCCGAAACACTCCCAATGCCTCTGATACTTTCAAAAGGCATCCATTGAATCTGAAAACAATGGATTCAACTAGAACATAATGAAAATCATTCCATTCCAAAAACTGGGATCTTACAAGTTTCAAATCTTTTATTAAAGGTTTCATGTATACATCTATATCATTTTTGGGATCAAAAGGGCCAGATAGCAATATACTCAAGAAATTGTAAGACTATTTCATACACAACCATGGGGGAAGTTTATAAATGTGTATGAAAATTTTCCATGTGCTTTATGAAGTAAGAATATTCCCAAACGGATTAAAACCATCACATGAAAGACCCATTCTCACATTACACACATCGGGTTTAAATTCAGGATATCGTGCATAAAATATCTCCCATGAAAATTCATTTCCAGGATGAACCAACTCTTTAGAATTCTTTTTTCTCTCGGTGTCATGCCATATCATTTTTACTGATATTTCATCAGACATGAAAAGGTTCTGTAATTTGGGGATCAATGGAAAGTGACACATTACTTTTTGTGGCACATGAGATGGTGTTCCATCATCTTTTGGTTTCCATCGGGAGGTTCTACATTTGTTAGAATCATTTCATTTAGCAGGTTGGCACCAAAATAAACTGCAACCATTCGGGAAAGCAATAATTTTTTTTGAGAATCCAATTTCATCCACTAACTTCCATGACATATAGTGGTTTGATGGAATATCTGCATCATCTAGAAGTAAGTTCTTCAAGAAGGTAAGAATGTAATCGATTTTATTATTTGAAATCCCATACATTGTTTTCCCATGAAACAATCAGATTAAAAATTCTAACTTTTTCATTTTATCACATTGCTGATATACTGGAGTCGTCGCAGCATCACTAAATTTGTTCACCCTATCAACATCATCATTTTCATTGGACGCATCGTGTGTGCATGTATCGAAATCTTGTTGGCTGGACATCCTTTCCTTCTCATGATACTGAATAAATAGAAACCGATCATATATCAAACTCTCTAATTCAGTCCTATCATTTGGATCATCATCATTTTGAGATTCAAGTTTCTCTCCATTGTGATACCACGCATAATAGTTTTTTTGGAAACCATATTTGGTTATATGATAACTATCTACTTCCTGACTCAACCAAGGTCTTCCAACACAATTAGAACAAGGGTAGTGTATGTGACCACTATCTGAATCCATGTCAAATGAAAAATCTAAAATTTGTTTAGATTATATAGAAAATGATTTGAAATCAGATCAGTTTCGTACATCCAACTTCTATCCATTCTGTAAAAAAAATTGCAATATGTCATTTCAAAGCAATTCTATAATATTGAAGTTCGATCAAAAAATATTTAGGTAAATGACAATTGGTTACTTTAGATAAAAGCATAACTGACACATTACTCTATATGAGAATCATATTAAGAAACTGAACAAAATACAGTGTATATAAGAATTTAAGATACAAATTTTCTAATGCCTATATTCATGGATTTCCCATTAAGATATTGGAAGTGGATCAAATAATACATAATCCTTAATGGTCTTATTGGGAGTACATGAGTTTTATAAGGACACAACCTTAAACATTACATAATATAGAATTAAATGAATAATTCACATTGAGGATCTTTTTAGGTTTAGAGTTTTAGAGAATTAGGACATAACTATTACATCTAAAAGATTATAAATTAGACACTTCTACTTAGTTTATATTTTTTCATAAAATATAAACTCTTAAAAAGAAAGATGTCTAGTTCCATGTTTTAGATAGCGTATCATTCTATGATCTCATCCATGACCCTATTCATCTTTAAGTCCTGTGGAAAAAATTTCAAAAACATGGTATGAGCATAAAAAGATCATTAAGGGATATAAAAATACAGAAAGAAAACATTAGTCCATGTATACATAAGAATCAATGAAAACATAATTTACTCATAAAACATAAGCACATCACATACCTCATGAAATCATAAGATTTATGAATAACTCATAGAAATCATATAACATAAAGGTAACTTGATGCATTCATAACATTCTTACATAGGGAGTAACCCACATAGTTACGTTTGGAATACCCATTGTAGTTTATTCCCTAAATATCTTCAGAGAAACCCGAGCGTGTAACTCCTTCGCGTTACCCAATGTATTGAAGAGCTATCTCGGGCTCACATGCCCTAGGTTTATCACGAAATCACCTGTATACGTAACAATTCCTAATAACCATAACATATTCATAACACATAAAACAATCATAAAGGAAAGATAACATTTCCACATTTCAATCACAATATATCATTTAAATATATTGTCATAATCACTGTTTTATCAAACCATTTAAAACATTTAATAAAGATATTTTTGAATCAAAGTGACCCATACCACTTTGATGATTTTAAAGCAATTAATATTTTGAAACAGTAATGTCCATATAAATAAATCCTTAAAACCATTTTGAAACATGGAAATTAATAAGAAATATATAAAAGATTAAATCATTAAGACGATATTTTAGTTATGGAGTTCTTAACAAATAAGAGATGCTTCAATACAAATAATTGAGGAATAGAATTTAATCAAAACTTCATAATATCATGATAATATATTTATTCATGATATAATATGCAAAAGGAAATTATATACACCATATAAAAGTGAATTGGCGCATATCAACAATGAAGTCTCAATTGGATTTAAATTGAGACGAAATCCCTTATAATAACGGTATCCTTTGATTAAGGATAAATTTATTACATAATTATGTGTGAAAAATAAGAATACACCCAATATAATTGGATATTAAGTGTTAAACAATCAGTGGTAATTCACACATATTCATAGGATGACATATTTATGAAGTAAAAGTTAACCCAAATAATTGAAATTTGGTTAAGGAGTTCCCTAAAAAATCCACAGCCTAACAGCGTCACATTAAAATTCAAAAAATGAGTTGATGAGATAGAAAATGGTATCTCAACACTTATAAATAAAATATACATCAATAAGGATATATAAGAAAATATCCCATCAAAATAAGATGTTAATTAAAATACATAACAAAAAATAAGCCTTTTAAAAAGAGGAGGCTGAATTGTTCCCTTACTGATTTGGTAACTTACGAAACCTACACACCATGAAAGAAGGACCATAAAATGTTGATGTAAATACCCATAAATGGATGTATATTACTCAAAGAGTAGAATAATGTGAATTATATACACCACTCAAAGGATATAATGGTAAATATAGCATAAATATCATGGGAAAAAAAGTGAGATAAAAACCCTTTACCTCATTATAATAAATCAAGTCGTATGACTAAAAGATTATAAAAACCAAAAAGAATCACAGAATACCATGAATATAGATAGAATCATGATAATATATATCAAATGGAAGCACACAATACACCACATGAAATAAATAAGTGGCAAACAATGGAAATCTCACGGAATTAAAAGCGAGAAAGAAATCTCTTACCTCAAGTCCGACTTGTCTTGTTCGTTTCTTTATATTCCTCTAAATCGGGAAACTCTTTTTTTGATTTGAGCCAAAGTCTTCCTTGGAAAGCCTTATGCCCCAAGTGAATATTCTATGAGTAATATAGGGATGTGGAGAGATAATATGCGTAGAAGTTGGATGATCCAAGTGCTTAAGAGGTGTGGGTAAGGGGGTATAGGTGGGGGCCTTTTATAAGAGGGAGGAGGGTCACCTTTGGAAAGTCTTGAAATGTTACTTTATTATCAAATTATTTTAGGATTTTAAAGGTCCCAAAATGATATATGTTGGGGATAAGGTGATAAGGGTCCGAAATCCACCCATCCAATAGGTTTTTGACAAGTTTAAGTCTTGTATTTTACCTTATCTTTTCATTGAAATTAAATCGTTCATTAATAATGTAATCACTGCATCATCATGGTGTCATAAATAAATTTATTTATTTAATGTCTAAAAATTAAAAAACAAATACCATGATGTAGGAAATATTTTCATCTTTCTAATGAATATTTATAGTCAAAAATATAACTTATATAACCCATTGTAAAAACTGTTTTAGTAAAACAATACATGTTTGTGACATTTTTATTTTTACTTTAAATAAAAAGTTATTAATGTCATTATCATACCCAAGTGGCTCCATGGGGTCCCAAAATTGACCCATGGATTGTCTTGGTTGGCCATTACTCATCCAATAAGGGTAGTAAAAGCATAAAGGTAATTTCATATTATTATAACATTATTTTTACCTTAAATTACACTAATCACCTTTAATCGCAGTTAATAAAAGTCAAAAGTAACTATTCACCAAAAATTATTTTCATCCCATTAAACCAAGTTTCACTTATTAATGAAAACCATGTATGTCTTATTTTTTAAATTCAAATAACAAAAGTGGTAAAATTTCATTTAAACGAAAAATCATTTTTTTTACTACCACTTAGTGGGGTCACTATTCATCAAAAATTAAAGTTTTTCAGAAGAATACCAAAAATTCACCCTAATATATATTTGATATTCCGAATGCAAAAATGATTTCTATTTTAAAAAATTAAAAAAAAAATATAAGTTTCATTAATGAATATTATAAATAATTCCCATTGTCAAAACAAAGAGCGTATTTTTAAGAAACAATACCTATCAAAAGATTGACACTCGTTTATGTCCAATTTCAAATTGAAATTAATTCCATTGACAACCATTGGATTAAATGGTAAAAATATATTCTAATTAAACTTTAAAACCAGTTAAAAAGATAATCTAACCATAGAAATAAATTTGATTAAAAGGAGGTTTTGAATTAAAATACATCATTTTTCACTATTCATTAAAAAATATACTTTATCAGAAAAATACCAAAAAATTATCAAAAGTAAAATATGATGTCCCCATTCTAAATAAGGATTTTATTTGGTCAATTAGAATGTATTAAAGTGACCAAAACTATATTTAAAGAGGGTTCTCCATTAAAAGGCGGTAAATCGGCCTTTTAATGTACATTATGCTTAAAATTAGATTCATTCACATTTTAAGCATCTAAATTTTATTGGATAAATGTAAATAAATTTAAAAAACATGTATAATAATACTTTAGTTAGTTTTGTTCATTCCCTCCAATAAAACGGCTATGAGTTAACTATCATTTGAAATAATAATATTATATTCTTAGTGTGCAACATAAGATTTCAAAAAACCTGTTGTTGTGTATCGGGTATGCTCTCGAACATAGAAACATCGTTAAAGTAAAATTAATATTTAATCCAAAAATATTAATAAATATTAAATATGTCTTTTTCTTTATTTAACTGGGATGTTAAATCCTTCCCCCCTTTTGAGAATTCTGTCCTCGTAATTTTAAAACTGGGCTTGGAAACTCCATTAAAAGTCCCACATCGGAAAAGAGTCAGTAAAACTATCACTTTAAATGAAAGAAAGAAAAGTAAAATGGTCACCCAAGATAACCCGTACTAGGATTACATGTAGGAAAACATGGATATGGAAGTGAGAACAAACGGTCATGTTCTGATGGAGAGTGATAGAAAACATGATTAGGAGAAAGTTAACCACAAGAAAATAACAAACTTATGATGTGTTAAATGGTATTTGATTACCCAGTAAGAAACGTAAACCAACAACATTTTTGTTTAACATTCCTTTTCATAATTTGGAGAAATTAATTTACTACATAGAATAAGAACATAATGAAATATACCTACCTTCAAGTAGAGTTTCATCCTTTAATAAGTTTCTACCGAAACATATCTTTTCTCCAAACAAAGAGCATTCAAAAAGACCTGGTCACATCAAAAGCACAAGAATCATCTTCCTGAGAATCACATAATCCACAAAAGAGGAACTATATATTTCCCTTTCCTTTAGACATCAACTAAAACCAAAATTGTCAGTTCGAGATCGGATAATACCCAAAAAGGATAATCTTTTATAAAAAGAAAAACTACTCTTAATCTCAAAAAAATTTCAAAAAAAACCCAAAGTTCAACAAATACCATTCAAAAAAACAACTTTCTGTAAAATTCATCAAAAGTGATATAAACTAATATTGAAACCCAAATCACATAAGGATTTAATTACATGGTCTTCTAAGATAACATTTATATCCAAATAACAACAATTACTCATAAAGTCTCATATTGAAAAGTAATTAACCAAATCACATTTTCTCCATGATATGTTAATAATTTCCATAAATAAACCAAATCGTCATATGTCCACAATAAAAACATAGATTCTTCCAAAACATAATTTCAACCATTATTACACAAATGAAATCCATTGTATTCTATCTTCCTTAGGCATATAGTGTTTCCCCAAAATAGAGAACATCTTCCACAACAACCTTTATCACTTAATCACTAAATCATTTTTCTATACTAAGTATATCCATTTGATAAAACATAAGTTTTAAAAATTAACTTATTATTTTTCCATAAAAACATTTTACTAAAATAATAAGTCATACTAACCATGGACTTCAAGTAGGTTAGTGGTAGGCGATGCACCCTTGTCGCCCTTCAGTTGTGGGTACAATTCTTGTAGCCTTGCCAGATGCGACGGGTTGTCACCCATCATACAGGTTGTCCTTTTTATAAAACTCAAAAATAACACTAACATGTTTTAACCTCAATGGTTTCCTTATACCTATAATTTTCATCCAAATTCATTATGATATCAACATATTAAATCTTGAAATCTTATTTCACCACCATATGATAAAATAAAATGATCCCCAAAATGAAGAACATCATACCATGATCATGGTGTCCATTTGGTTTCATCATCATGTTGTTCGCGTAGGTATAAGGTCCATGCATCGCAACAATTTTTTAAATATCCTTCCAAATAATTTTCTTCCTCTATCCAAATACAACTTGTACAACATGGGTCATATGGGTGTTCACAGAAAAATATTTTTGGAAAATAATCATGTATGACATATAATTTCAAAACATATGATAAAACATAATTTCTATAAAATAGTCGGACCAAATTTGAATTGAAACATTTAATTAATGGTCCTTTTAAAATACCATAGGTATGTGATAAGAGACTATATTGTAAAAGAAAATATAAATAGGTTGCACAAGGGTCTCCTTCTTCAACACCTTTTTTAAAATCATAATATGCTTCAAAATCATGTGATAAGGTAAAATATTTGAAAATTCACTGATAATATTTACCTTTTTTGAAAATGTGAGAATATTGTGAAAATAGGATTTGTCTAAATATAACCCATGATCCATGATGATAACGAGGTATAGTGGAGGTTTTTGATATCTCAAACAACTGCGTGCAAGTGAGTTATATGCTAGAAAACTTTTCACAATCATCCGAACATGACTTTGCAATAGTTATTGCAAGCATGTCATCAGTAAGAGATAGGTATTTCGTTTAACATCCTCCTCCTTCCATTTATAACTAAATTTCATTGATCTGAAAAAGTTATAAAACAAGGATTTAACTGAAATAATAGACATTGGGACTAACTATGTGTCTAACGAAAACTCTAAATCCCTAAAGTTGTCTAAACCGACCTCTGATACCAACTATAAGGACCCAGCCTAAAACATTACATAATCAATAATTAAATGAATAATTCACATTGAGTATATTTTCAGGTTTAGAGTTTTAGAGAATTAGGAAATAACTATTACATCTCAAAAGATTATGAAGTAGACACTTCTACTCAGTTTCCATTTTTTCATAAAATAAAAACTCTTAAAAAGAATGATGTCTAGTTCCATGATTTAGATAGAGTGTCTTTCCATGATCCCATACTTGACCATATTCATCTTTATGTCTGGTGGAAAACATTTTAAAAAAATGGAATGAGCATAAAACGCTCAGTAAGGGATATAAAAATATGGAAAGAAAACATGAGTCTATGTATACATAATAATCAATGAAAACATAATTTACTCATAAAACATAAGCACTTAATGTACCTCAGTAAATCATAGGATTTATGAATAACTCATAGAAATAATAATACATAAAGGTAACTTGAGGTATTAATAACATTCTTACATAGGGAGTAACCCTCATGGTTATGTTTGGAATACCCATCGTAGTATATTCCCTAAATCTCTTCAGAGAAACCATAGTGTTTAACTCCTTCATGTTACCCAATGCATTGAAGAGCTATCTATGGCTCACCCGCCCAAGGTTTATCATGGAACCCCCAGTATACGTAACAATGCCCAATAACAATAACAAATTCATAACACATAAAACAATCATAAAGGAAAAATAACATTTCCACACTACAATCATAATATATCATTTCAATATATTGACATAATCAATTCTTTATCAAACCATTTTCAAAACCATTTAAAACATTTAATAAAGAGATTTTTGAATCAAAGTGTCCCATACCACATTGAATATTTTAAAGGAATTAATATTTTGAAATAGTAATGTCCATATAAAAAAATCCTTAGAACCATTTTGAAACATGGATGTTAATAAGAAAGATTTAGAAGATTAAATCATTAAGATGATATTTTAGGTAAGGATTTCTTATCAAATAGAAGATGCTTCAATACAAATAATTAGAGAATATCATTTAATAAAAACTTTATAATATCATGAGAATAAAGGTATTCATGATATAATATGACAAAAGAAAGTATATACACCATATCAATGTGAATTGGTGTATATCAACAATGAAGTCTTAATGGAATTTAAATTAAGATGAAATCCCTTATAAAGATGGTATCCTTTGATTAAGGATAAATATATTACATAATTATGGGTGAAAAATAAGAATACAACCAATCTAATAGGATATTAAGTGTGAAAAAATCAGAGTTAATTCACACATATTCATATTATGATATATTCAAGAAGTACAAGTTAACCCAAATAATTTAAATTGGGATAAGAAGTTCCCTAAAAAATTCCACAGCCTAACAGCGTCACTTTAAAATTCCGAAAATGAGTTGATGAGATAAAAAATGGTATCCCATCACTTCAACATAAAATATACATAAATAAGGATATAGAAGAACATATCCCAACAAAAGACGATGTGAATTAAAAGACATAACAAAAATAATCCTTTTAAAAAGAGGAGGTTGAATGGTTCCCTTACCGATTTGGTAACTTACGAAACACCCCATGAAAAAAGGACTAAAAAATGTTGATGTAAATACCCATAAATGGATGTATATTACTTAAATATTAAAATAATGGGAAGTATATACACCACTAAAATGAGATAGTGGTAAATATAGCATAAATATCACAGGAATAAAAAGTGAGATAAAAACCCCTTACCTCATTGTAATAAATCGAGTCGTATGACCAAAAGATAATAAGAACCAAAATAATCACAAAATAACATTAATATAAATATAATAATGATAATATATATCAAATGGAAGTACAAAATACACCACATGCAATAAATAAGTGTCTAACATTGGAAATCTCATGGAATTAAAAGTGACATAAGAAATCTCTTACCTCAAGCCCAACTTGTTTTGTCCGTTTCTTTATATTCATCAAAAGCGGGTAACTCTTTTTTTTATTTGAGCCAAAGGCTTCCTTGGAGAGACTAATGCCCAAATTGAGGCTTCTAGGAGTAATATATGGATGTAGAGATATTTTATAAGCTATGGTTGGACGAGCCAAGGGCTTGAGAGGTGTGGGTAGGGGGGTAGATGTGGGGGCCTTTTATAAGAGGGAGGAGGGTCACTTTTGGAAAGTCTTGCAATGATACTTTATTATGAAATGATTTTCGGATTTTAAAGGTCCCAAAATGAAATATTTTGAGGATAATGTGATAAGGGTTCTAAATACACCCATCCAATAGGTTTAAACAAGTGTAAGTCTTAGATTTTACCTTATCTTTTCATTTTATTTAAATCTTTCATTAATGAGGTAATCACTACATCATCATGGTGTCATAAATAAATTTGTTTATTTAATGTATAAAAATTATAAAAAAAATACCATGATGTAGGAATTTTCTTTATCTTTCTAAATAAAATTTATAGTCAAAAATATAACTTATATAACCCCTTGTAAAAATTATTTTCATAAAATAATACATGTTTGTGACATTTTTATTTTTACTTTAAATAAAAAGTTATTAATGTCATTATCATACCCAAGTGGCTCCATGGGGTCCCCAAATTGACCCATGGATTTTATTGGTAGTCCATGACTCATACAATAAGGGTAGGACAAGCGTAAAGGTAGTTTAATATTATTAGAACATTATTTGTACCTTAAATTACACTAATTACCTTTAATCGCGGTTAATAAAAGTCAAATGTTACTATCCAAAAAAAATTATTTTCATCCCATTGAACCAAATTTTACTTAATAATGACATCCATGTGTGTCGTATTTTTGAAATTCAATTAACATAAGTGGTAAAATTTCATTTAAACGAAAAATCAGTTTTCTTACAACCACTTAGTGGTTTCACTATTCATCAATAATTGATGTTTTTCAGAAACATACCAAAAAATCACCCAAAGCTATATTTGATATTTCGAATTAAAAAATGATGTATATTTTATAAAATTTAAAATATATAAGTTTCATTAATGAATTTTATAATTAATTCCTATTCTCAAAACAAATAGCGTGTTTTTAAGAAACAATATCAATCAAAAGATTAACACTTGTTTATGTCCAATTTCAAACTGAAATTAATTCCAATGACCACCATTGGATTAAATGGTAAAAATATATTATAATTAAACTTTAAAAACAATTAAAAATATAATATAACCATATAAATAAATTATATTAAAAGAAGTTTTTGAATTTAAATACAACATTTTCACTATTCATTAAAAATGATCTTTATCAAAGAAATACAAAAAAATTACTGAAAGTAAAATTTGATGTCTGCATTCTAAAGAATAATTTTATTTGGTCAATTAGAATGTATTAAAGTGACCAAAACTATATTTAAAGAGGGTTTTATATTAAAAGGCGGAAAATTGGTCTTTTAATGTACATTATGCTTAAAATTTGATTCATTCACATTTTAATCCTCTAACATTTATTGGATAAATGTAAATATATTTAACAAACATGTATAATCATATTGTAATTAGTTTTGTTCATTCTAGCCAATACAATGGCTAGGAGTTAACTACCGTTTAAAATAATAATATTATATTTTTAGTGTGCAACGTAAGATTTCAATGAAACCCATTGTTGCGTATCTGGTATGCTTTCAAAAATAGAAACCCCTTTAAAGTAAAATTAATATTTAATTCAAAAATATTAATAAATATGAAATATGTCTTATTCTTTATTTACTTGGGATGTTACAAGTTTTATAGTTTAACTTCTTCAGGGAGATTAGGATTAGGAGTAGGATGAGGATCCCATCAAAAGTAGTTATGGCCTCCTCAAGTTTCAACTTAACCATGGATTAAAAGATCCTAGGTTTGGGGATATAGATAATAGGTTAGTAGAGTGTATTCATTGAATCATGTCCCAATTGATTTTGGAGAGGGACCTCCAATAGTTATAGGTAAGTATTTGATTAGAAACACCTATAAAAAGGATATCCAGGAATTGTGACGTCCCAAACCAGGATGCCACTCATTAGTGACCCAAACCCAGATGGACAGATGGCCTCAAGAACATCTACCAAAATTCCAAATGTTATTGACTAATAGTAAGAGCCTTTGGTGTGTCTGGGGGGAGACTATTCCCTCATTACCTAAGATGCACAATTTTAATATTAACAGTTAAAAAGTGGAAGAAAGATAACAATGGGAAAATATTGGAAATAGATGAAATTAACCAAATCAGTAATACCAACTAATAACATAATCATAAACCAAATGATGGTAATGTATGTCATGTATCAAGAAGAAAAAAATAGTTCCAACTATTAGGATGTAGTAGTATAAAAGAGGCTCAATAAATTCTAAAATTCAACCTAGCTTCCTAAGCTACAACCCAATCATCTTCTACTTGCTCCATCATATGTCAAGTGAGTATTCATGCATCTGTAAAATGGTGATTTCCATTATCTATACATATAATCATGTAGTTTATCTGGGTACCCAATGGCATATCGAACAATGTGTGAGATACTATTCACATAGGTGACCACCGAGAAGTCTATAACTGTCCAGTATATTTTTAAAACATTTTAATATAATAATATAATAAATTAAAGCGATAACTAAAAAATATAAAAGGGTTTTCTATGGTTCCGGAGAGAAATTCTAAATGGGTTTTCTAGGTTAAATCAAAACAGAAAAAAAACAGATACACATCAAAATCAATACTTAAAACTGAAATATTAGATAGATAACAATAAAAATAAGGTACCACATAAGAAAATACCTAATTTGATATGGTTTGGATGAAGATTAAGTAGCATGTATGGGGGAAGCCGAGATTCCAACCGTTCGGATGGAGGAACCGAGATGAAACTGAGAGAGGGGCTTTCCAAATGGAGGAGAGGTGCTCTGATCGCGAGGCTGCTGTCAAATTAGGGTTCTGTCTGAATGGGGGAGAGGAAGAGGGCCGCGTGCTGTTATTGGCGCAATCCTTAACCAATAGTTTTTAAAACCTGTTGGTAAAGGGGTGGGGGGGGAATTTAGACGCCCTTTAGAAATGGTTCACTAGAACAGTTGGTAAAGGGTGTCCTGCACTCGGTTTTACCAATGGTTTACGCAAACCATTTGTAAAACTATTTTTTATAAATGTTTTAAGAGAACCGTTAGTATGTAAGTGTTGGAAAAAACCCATATTCCAGTAGTGTGTCTTTTCCAAGGGGTTTTAAATAAAAATAATATGAAACTCTAACTTGGTCATATTTTAAATAAGAAAATTAAAATAATAACAATAAATTGAAAAATAAATACCCAAGTTCCCAATAGGTACCCAAAAAACATCCATTAGGTACCCAGTACCTTATAGGGTTCCCAAAATAGGATTATTGGTCACACAGTGGACCTTTAGGGAAAAATGACACACCTTTTAATTCTACTGAGTACCATGTTAAAAGACACCAAGTACTCAGGGTGATATTTCCTCAAATATAGATGTCCTAAACTAATAATAACACCCTAAAGACTAACCCATAGAATCTCCAAACACCTAAATCATACTAGAAGGTTCAAAATAAAAAAGACTTACTTTAACTAATACCAAAAAATAATACTCAAATAGAAAATGATTTTAAACTATTCTTCTTATTTGAATCCACTTATTAAAAAAAATTATAATGATAATAATCTCAATATTGAGATTATAGAGGATAAAATATGATCTTATAAGTAATGATTTATAATTCACTAACATATGAATTCCTTTAACCCAACCAAGGTTATTTATATTTTTTAAATTTTTTTCTTACCTGATCCCAAATAAATACTATAACTTTATTTAATACAAAATATAATGACATATGTGAAATATGTAAAAAAAATTATATCATTTATAAACCAAATATCAATAAACACACTCAAAAAATTGGAGGACTAGTGTCTATGAGTTATTATCTATAGAATAAAATATCATAATGATAAAAAAAATCATCTTTTATTTCCTTCTGACTTATATAATTCTAAATCTTAGTAACTTTTCATACTATAGGGTATATGCTATTTTCATGACCCGTCCCCCGAGGCCTGTGCAGTTACTACCCCAATCCCACCTTCTATAGGATAGGGGATGGTGACTAGCACCGTAAGCATATTCCTTAAAAAATGAAAGGTATTTCCTTTATAACCTTTAAACACATGCAACCAAGCACACAACAAGATACGAACTAAAGTAAACTGAATAGTAAAAATAGTGAGTACAATAAGTAAAAGGGGCCAGAATGCAATCCCAACTAGAAAGTATAAGAAACTGAAAGTATAAGTAAACAAAAAACAGCTCTTGTGATCACCCGCCAAGGATCCTACCTGAAGTGTAGGTACAACTCTCGAATGGTCGTCTCTGTGTTATGCCTCGTCTATGGTCCACCTCTAAGATACCTCTAGTCCAGGTACTCTCTTCCTCAGTCAGCGCTGTCTATCATCTGCACCAAACACAATAGGGTGCAGACATAGCCCATGCATGGGTGAGTATAACGATACTCAGTAGGGACCCAAAGACCATCAAGGTCTCACAAAATCCAATTAAGTTAAACAGCAAGGCATGAAATCAACTGACAACCCTACTTAGGTATATGTCAATACATATACCTATGTTATCAAGTATACCCATCTCAATCATGAGGAAACATAGGGTCCAACCCCAAAGCACAAAGCTCAATTGTTCCATAAAGGTAAGAATACCATGAAGGTAAGTACCACATAGGTACACCACAAAGAAGAATACTGCCATGGTATTACCATTAAGGAAAGTACCACACAGTTACAAACTCATCCCACACCAGGTACATCTTTGGTAAAGTAGTAGAGATGATTAGTCAAAGGATGGATCATCTTATTCTGTTAAGAGGCTCTGTTACTAGCCCACACAGGATCACTTGGTGCTGACCCACAAAGGATCGCTAGGTGCTGACCCACACAGGATCACTTGGTAATGACCCACACAGAATCGCATGGTCTTGAACCACACAAGATCGCTCGGTGCTCACCCACACAATATAGCTAGGTGCTAACCCACACAGGATCACTTTTCATTATTCATGTCACTGCCAGCTTCGGGGTTCCCGCACTAAGCTTGCTTGTCTTCGAGAGAGTCCGCTCCACAAGCCACTGGTCGATGCTCCAAATACCATGAAGTCTTGTGAAGAAGTATCATCAAGACCGCCACATCATAGGGGTCTCAACACCATAGACGGTGCGTCAATCGAACACTCAGTTTTTATGTTATTAGTCTTTTTGTTTGGAGGGCCCAGTTGGATTCGTGCTCAATACATCCCGAATGTATCCCAACTTTATCCAAATCTCAATTGGGGTATACCAAAGAGTCTATCTCATTCCAAGGGTTATATCACCATTGATTGTTTGTCAAAAGGACCCCTGGTGCCAATGTTATGGTTGATAGAGTGAAAATATCGTAGCTAGTCGGAGTCTGGTCCGACTCAGTTGGGTCAACCTGGCCCGCTGGGTCCAGCCCGGTCCGCGCTAGGTAGAGTGGGGGCGGATGAGCGGTGCGAGGCCGTGAGGGCCATGGAGGACCGTGAGGCAATGAAGGCCATGGAAAGAAACGATATGGTGAGGCCGGGGTGGCGGAGGCTGCGGGTGACGGAGGCCGTGGGGAGGCGGAGGACGCAGGGTGGTAGAGGCCATGGACAGGGTGAGGTCGCGGGGCAGTGGAGGCCGTGGGGCAGTAGAGGGCACGGATGATGCGAGGCTGTTGTCCGGCGGAGGCCACGAGTGGCGTGGGGGCCTCGGGACGGTGCCGTTGCGCCTTTGCATCCATCACGGTTAGCGGGGGTGCCAACCGCCATTCTCGTTCCCCACCGAGGTTGGTTGTCGCCCTCCTCTATCGCGAAGAACACAATAATAATCACCAAAAAATGTGGTGAGGTTGGTCCATGTTTTTTGGACCGCACTCTCCATGTTAAAGCGATAGCAATTGGTTCACAAATTTTGAATCAAAAAAGTGTACGGAATATATTTAAAACACATACCCCACAACCTCCATCAATCACTATTCCCAAACCTTCAAAAGAAAACACTCACGAATAAACTAGTTTGAGAGAGTTGATTCGAGTTATTTATTTATAAGGGAAGAAAATGGGAAAATATAATCATACACAACTAAACCCCTTCCTCGAAGGTTTGATGTTGCGTTGATGATAGCGTTAGAAGAACGTTGAAGGCGAAGAGGGTGCAAACAATCGTCGCTCCCACAATCATGCTTCCGAAGTCAGCTCAGGGTTAGTTCCTCATTCTTCGTTGGAGAAGAATTCTTCGTTGGAGAAGAAGAGTTCCTCCAATGTTATTCCCCCAATTTCCCTTTGCCAATAATTCCCACAAATACTACAAATAAAGAATATGCAACCAAATAAAATATTTTTATCAATTTAATTTGCTGGCACAATTGAAGTTATCTTAATTGATTAAAGGAACGTGGAGAAATTAAATGGGTATCATTGGAATAATTAAGGAAAATAATACGAAAGGTAACCTCCCTTGTTAAATATGGAGTTCAAGAGGTTTCTCCCATTAAGAGGGTTTGGGTGGTCCCACCTTTAAAAATTCAAATTTGTGTGTTTATGCTCGGGTGCTACCCACCACCAAAAACCATGTGGGAGGCTTTAGTTCATGTGGTCCCCACCTTTATAACATCCACATGGGTGGTTTCAACAAAAATAAAAATGTTAAACATTTTTATTTTTATTTATTCTTCCATAAAAAAACACAAAAACTATCATTCACTCTTGACCCACTACGGTCGAGGTGAAGGTCTCTTTATGCGAATACCAGCTTTGCGAGCTTAATGGTTCCCTCAGATTTAAATTCTAAGCACTATTTAAAAAGTTACAAAAACCCACATGCATGATTAATAAATGTACCCGAAAAAAATTCATAAATTCATTCCGGGCACACCGGGCCTCAGAATCATGCTCCGTCAATTTTCACGGACTCGTAAAATTCCCATAAAATTAAAAAAAATTACATTGAAATTATTGGTCATTACATTCTCCCCGCCTTAGGTCTTTGCATCCCCAAAAGCCACATCACAATAACTAGGAAAACAAGTGGGGGTACTGAACATGAATCTGAGTCTGCTGCTCCCATGTGCTCTCCTAGAGGTTTCTGTGATGTCAGCGAACGCGCACCGGAGCTATTGACCACCCACGAAGGACCTGCTCCTATCGATTCTCAATCTCAACTAGATCATCTGTAAACGTCACCCCATATTAGATGTCTATCTCTCCATGGTCGATGATGTGGGAGGCTTCATGAAAATATCTCCTCAGTTGGGATATGTGGAAGACATCGTGCACCCGGTGCAACTAAAGTGGAAGAGCTAAGCAGTAAGCCACCTCGCCAACTCTACTGAGGACCTGAAAGGGTCCAACGAACCTCAAATATAACTTTTTTCCTTTTCCAAATCTCTAAAAACCATGTTGAGGTGAAACTCAAAGAAAGACGTGGTCACCGTCCCCGAACTCTAGGGGTCTCCGTCTCTTGTCGGAATAAGACTTATGCCTGTTTGGTGTAGAATTCATTTGCTCCTTGAGGATCTGCACTTCTCTATGGTAGCCCGTATCATCTCAGGTCCCACTAGTGAAGACTCCCCTGGGTTAGTCTAGAATAAATTTGATATGTAATGTCGCCCATACAATGGCTAAAATGGTGCCATCCCAATGTTTGAGTGATAGTTTTTGTTGTATGAAAACTCCACCAAAGGAAAGTGATCCTCCCAGCTGAGACTGAAGTTGAGGACATAAGAATGAAACATATACTCGAGGGTCTAAATGGTCCAATCATTCTGGACAAACATCTGTGGATGTAAGGCGGTTCTCAAATGAAGTTATGTCCTGAAAGCCTCCTACAACCCCTTCCATAGCCAGGAAGTAAAACATTCATCATGATCAGAGACAATCATCAAGGGTAATACATGCATCCACACAATCTTCTCCACATATAGGTGTCCCAAGATCTCTACTGAACCATACTCTCTGATCGGTAGGAAGTGGAATGACATGGTGAGTCAGTCAACGGTCACCAAGATAGAATAATGGCCTCTGGATGTATGTAGAAGTCTTGTCATAATTCCATTGATATCTCATCCCACTTCCATTATTGAACCTCTAAAGGCTGAACCAAGCCTCCTAGTACCTGATTGTCTGCCTTCACTTGAGGACAAGTGACGCACCAAGAGACAAACTCTACTACATCTTTCTTCATTCCCAACCACGAGTGTAGTCATCCGATATCCTAGTACATCTTCGCCACTCCTGGATGTACCGCTAGGGGGGATGTGTGGAACTCCCTCAACACTTCCACCTGAAGTGACTCTAGTACCATGGTACATCCTTTGAAAAGGATGACGTGCTACCCACTTTCAAAAAATCCATTAGGTGTCACCCCCATGGATATCTGAGCACGTTGAGTCTCGTAGTCAGTGACCACGCATTGCGCCTCCCTGACTCACTGAAGAAGTGGGGGAGTGACTGTAAGATAATGAAGGAAAGCTTCTCCATACTGATCCACAAAGGTTATCTTCAAAGCATCCAACTGCTCCATCATCTCACCTAATAGTTGTATAACAGACCTCATGCTGGGTGCATCTGCTACAATTTTCCCCTTCCCATGAGTATAGACTATCATGAATTCATAGTTCTGGAGGAACTCAATCTAACGTCATTGTCTCAGGTTCTGATCCTTTTGATAAAGGATATACCTGAGACTTTGGTGATCCGAGTATACTGTAAAACACTTACCCATCAAGTAATGTCACCACATCTTCATGGTGAAGACCACTGCTACTAACTCCAGGTCATGGGTAGTGTATTTCGGCTCATGCAGTCTAAAATGTCAAGAACCATATTCGATCACTGCTCGCTCCTGTATTAAGACACATCTGAGCTTGGTCCCTGATGCATCATAGTAAACTAAGTACCCTACACCCTCCTCTGGAATCCTCATAATGGGGGCCATTTTCAACCTCTTCCTCAGCTCCTTAAAACTATGCTGGTATCTCTCTGACCACACGAATGGTTTCCCCTTCTTCGTCAACATAGATAATGGTGCTGCAACTCTAGAGAAATATGGCACAAACCTCCAGAAGTATCCAACAAAACCTAGGAAACTTTGTATCTCCATCACACTCCTGGGTGGCTCTCAAGAAAGGTCCACCTCAATATTCGCTAGATCCACTACAACTCTTGCCTCTAATATGACATGTCATAGAAAGTGAACCTCTCAGATCCTAAACTAGGACTTTGAGAGCTTTCCATAACGATGGTGCTCTCAGAGCGTGTCTAGTACTACCCGCAAATGATAAGCATGATCCTCCTCAGTAGTTAAGTAGATCAGTATGTCGTATATGAGGACAACTAAAAAGAGATCAAGGTATGGCTTAAATATATTGTTCGTGAGCCCTATGAACACTGCTGGAGTGTTGGTTACACTAAATGGCATGACCAAAAACTCAAAATGCCTATACTGAAATTTGAAATTCGTCTTCTATACATCCTCGTCTCGTACTCTGAGTTGGTGATAGCCTGATCTGAGGTCTACTTTCAGGAACCACCGTGCACCTTTCAGCTGATCAAAGAGGTAATCAAGCCTTGTGAGTGGGTAATTATTCTTCACAGTCACCGGGTTCAGGGACCGATATTCAACACAAAGTCTCAAGCTCCAATCCACCTTCTTGGCGAATAGAATCAGTTCTGACCAAGGAGAAACACTAGGCTGGATGAATCCCTTCCCCTTCATATCCTCTTGCTATACCCGCATCTCACGATGTTCTGCGAGAGCCATCCGATATGTTGGTGTAGATATCAGTGATGTCACAGGGTACAAGTCAATGTAAAATTCCACCTCACTGTGAGGAGGTAGACCCAAAACGTCATCAAAAAAGGCATCCTCATACTGGTCCACCACTATAGAATAACTCAGACTCTCCACATCAACTAATCCGAGGGTAAGGCTTGCCAACTGATGAGTGATCGGCTACACTCTCCTCTGGGTAAGTCCATCCTTTGCTGCAAAGGATCCCTTCTCGCCGGTGAAGGTAATCCTGGTCCCATCCATACGGAAACACTGCACTTTGCACTTAATATAGTCAAGTTGAGCATGAACTGCAGATAACTAGTCCATACTCAAGATGACATCATAAGGCCTTGACGCCACTACTATGAGATCCCAACCAAAGCTCTCACCACCTAAAGTAAGCTCCCACGGCTGGCACAAGTTCAAAATAATTGAATCCTCTCTCATAGGAGTCTCTATCCGTATGGATCGAGCCAATGGATCTATTAGAATCTCTGATCTCCAAATGACGGAAGTGGTAATAAAATAATGACTGACACATGTGTCTATAAGTATTGTAGTATGGTGGAGCCGATATAGATCGTACCTCGTATCTTCTCTGGAGTGATGTGATCGTAGTCCTCAACTTCCTAGAGCTAAGCTCACCCCTCTCTTACTAATACCTGTTGTCGGGGTGGACCACTTAGTGGTGGTGGAGGTAACATCTCGATTCGTGACCCACCACTAACTGCACGGACAGCTCCTCTGTCAGGTCTGCCTGCTCCCGGCAGACCTCCTCGGTCAAACCTCTGTAGGTCTGGCCCTCTTGGAACTCTGTGTCATCTGTCTTCTACTAGCTGTAGAAGACTCCGATACATAATGGCTGATAGTGGGTCTCGCTTCTGGTGACTGCTTAGCAAAAAACTCTCCACAAAGAGGGCTCTCTCTAACACCTACGCTTGCGTCAGGATACTAAGTGAGTTCATCAAAGTCATGATCTCCCGACTGAGCCCCTGCTCTATGGTTTGGGCCCTGAAGAATGGGTGTCGCACAATATTAGTGGAGTATCATGAGAGTTTAGTGGACCTTGCTGACTACTATGTTATAGTCATGATGCCCTGCTGTAGATGAATAATCTCTTATACACGCACTGCGCGAAGAGTCACTGGAACAAACTCTGCATGTAACAGGCACTCGAAGTTTTCCCAGAAAAGAATCACCTCTTTGTGAATATGGAGCATCATCCTCCACCATCTACCTATTTCGGACTATAGAAGACTGGCGGTAAGGATCACCATGAGATTGGTTGGGGTCCCTAATAGTTGGAAGACTCTCACCATGTCCTCCAGCCATTCCTCAACCGCTTGTGGGTCTATCTCTCCCCTGAACCTGGGTGGTCTCTGGTGCTAGAAATTGTGTAATGAGCTCAAGAGGCGTGCACCCTCTACTGCTGGGGCTGGTGGCATTAGTGACTCAACAGGTAGTGGTACCGTTGGTGCCTCCACTTGTGCCTGTACTGGAAGAGGGCCCTCCACCAAGGCCTTATCGCTCGGTGGGCTATCAATGCATACTATATCTGGAACCCTAGATGGTTGTCTGAATGGAGGCATCCTGAAAAGAAATAGTTGGGCCATGGTCAATAAGTTATACCTGGTGAGGTGACTCAATAAAATCACAAAGAAGACTCTTGAAAACACACTCGGAATCAGTGTTTTTGTGCACAGAGTCGGAAATCAGAAGTCATGGTCCTGGTGTATGGATATCTCGGTCGCCGCACCAACACTGGATTCCATAAACTGATAACCACACTAACTAAATTTAACACTATTATCATCAAAATAATATCATAGTCAAATTTTATATGGTAGAACCGACTCCTCTGATACCAATTTTTCACGACCTGTCCCCTAGGGCCCATGTCGTGACTACCCCATGCCCGCCTTCCATAGGCTAGGGGCTCACGACTAGCACCCTGGGAAAATTCCCTAAAACTGGGAAGGCATTGACATTATAACCAATAAACAAATGCAACCAAGAACCTTTAAAGATACAAACTCAAGTAAATTTTATAGTAAATAGACTGAGTACAGTACATAAAAGGGGTCAGAATACAAGCCCATCTAGAAAGTACAAGAAAGTTAAAGTACAAGTAAACTAGAACAACTCCTATGATCACACGCCAAGGATCCTACCTGAAGGGTAGGTACATCTCCTGATTGGTTATATCTAATGTATTCCTCGTCTAAGGTCCTCCTATAAGCTACCTTCAGTCCTGGTACTCTCATCCTCAGTCAGCATTGTCCATCGTCTGCACCAAACACTATAGGGTGTATGCATAGCCAGTGTAGGGGTGAGTATACCGATACTCAGTAGGGACCACAAGACCCTCAAGGTATCACTAAATCCAAAAAGGATAAAACACAAGGCATGAAATCAATTAACAACCCTACTTTGGTATATGGCCATATATATACCTATGTTATCAAGTATACCCATCTCAATCATGAGGAAATACAGAGTCCAACTCAAAAGCCCAAAGCTCAACTTTTCCACAAAGGAAGGAATACCATGTAAGTATGTACCACACAGGTATTCCACATAGAATAATACCCCCAAGGTATTAATACAAAGGAATGTACCACACAGGTATGGACTCAAGTCACACCAAGTATAACTTAAGTATAGAAGTACAGATGATTTGATGAAGGCTAGATCATCTTATTCTGTGAAGAGGCTCTGCTGCTGACCCACACAGGATCGCTTTGTGTAGACCCAAAAAGGATCGCTATGTGCTGACCCATAGAGGATAGCTCAGCGATGACCCACACAGGATCGATCAGTGCTGACCCACACTGGATCTATCGGTACTGACCCACACAGGATCACTTAGTGATGACACACACATGATCTCTATTCATTCTTCATGTCACAACCAGCTTCTGGGTTCCCGTACTAAGCTTGATTTTGTCTAGAAGAGTCTGCTAATCAATCCATTGGTTGATACTCCAACTTCCATGACGTCTCACGAAGAAGTATCACAATGGACTTCCACGCCGTAGGGGTCTCAATGCCACTGATGGTGCGTCAATCGAACGCCCGGTCTGTAAGTTATGAGCCTTTTAGTTTCAAGGGCCCAATTAGATTTGTGCTCTATCCAACTGACCATATCCCAGTTTTATCCAAATCTCATGTGGGGTATACCAATGGGACCGTCTCACTCCAAGTTTTACAGTGCCATTGAAAGTTTGTCAAATAGATTCCTAGGGCCAAAGTTATGTATGATAGAGCGAAAAGCTCGTAGCTGCTCCAGGTCCGGTCTGACCCGGTCAGAACGACCCAGTATGGGCTGACTCGACCTGGTCTGGGTTAACCTGGCCCAGTCCATGCGGGGGCCGCAGAGCGGTGCCTGGTTGCGAGGGTCACAGAGGTCCGTGAGGTAGTGAAGGCCATGGGGGCCACAAAAGGCCACGGGAAGGCGAGGCCGTGGGGGTCGCGAGGCCACTGGCGGCTCGAGGCTGTGGGGCAGTTGAGGCCATGAGCGACGGAGGCCACTGGGCATCAGCGACCGTAGATGGCACGAGGCTGGAGGGCGGCATGGGCCGCAGGCGGTGCAGTGGCCACGAGGTTGCGCCATCGCCTCTGCCACGACCAACGGTGGTGCCGGACGCCATTCTCGTGCCCCACCGAGGTTGGTTGCC
The DNA here is from genome assembly GCA_963277665.1 of Viscum album. Taxonomy (NCBI): domain Eukaryota; kingdom Viridiplantae; phylum Streptophyta; class Magnoliopsida; order Santalales; family Viscaceae; genus Viscum; species Viscum album. The sequence goes on from OY728120.1 coordinate 1,914,893,068, forward strand.
ACCCTCCTCCATCACGAAGAACACAACAATAATAACCAAAAAAATTTGGAGAGTTCGGGCCATGTTTGTTTGACCCGCACTCTCCATGTTAGAGCAGTAGCAAGTGGTTTATAAATTTTGATTCAAGAATGTGTATGGAAGATATTTGAAACACAAACCCCAAAACCTCCATCAATCACTATTCCCAAACCTACAAAAGAAAACACATGAGGATCAACTACTTAGAGAGAGTTGATCTGTGTTCTGTGTTTAGAAAGGAAGAACATGGGAATATATAATCATAAACAACTAAACCCCTACCTCGAAGGTTTGATGTTACGTTGATGTTGGCACGAGATGAACGGTGATGGAAAAGAGGGTGCTGACAATCGTTGCTCTTGCAATCATGCTTCCAAATTCAGTTCCGGGTCAATTCTTCATTCTTCGTTGGAGAAGCATTCTTCATTAGTGAAGAAGAGTTCCTCCATAGTTCTTCCCCAAATTTCCCACTACCAATACATCCCTCATATTCTCCAACAATAGAATAGACAACAAAGTAAAATATGTTTATCTATTTTATTTGTTGGTAGAATTGAAGTTTCCTTGATTGATTAAAGGAAGGTGGCACAATTAAATGGGTTGCATTGGAATAATTAAAGTAGAGGATACCAAAGGTCACCTCCCTAATTAAAGAGGGAGTTCAAGAGGTTTCTCCCATTAAGAGGGTTCAGTTGGTCCCACCTTTAGGAATTCAAATTTGGGGGGTTTAGGATAGGTTGGTCCCCACCACCATAACCCATGTGGGAGGATTTAGTTCCAGAGGTCCCCAAATTAATAACATTCGCATGGGAGGTTTGAACAAAAATAAAAATGTTAAACATCATTATTTTTTTTATTCTTCCACAAAAAACACAAAAACTATCTTTCACTCTCAACCCACTGTGTTCGAGGTGAAGTTCTCTTTAAGCGACTACAGGAACTGCGAGCTCAACGGTGCTCTCAAATTTCAATTCTGAGCACTGGTTCAAAAGTTACAAAAACCCACTCACACGTTTAATGAATATACCCAAAAAACGTTCATAAATTAATTTAGAGCACACTAGGCCTCATAATCACACGTCATAAATTTTCGCAGACTCGTAAAATTTCCATATAATTAAAAAAATTAAATTGATTTTCTGGGTCTTTACAGCTATAGATATAAATAAAATAACTAGGTGAGAAAAAACCCTCATAATGGTAAAATACACAAAAATATGATATATTAATAGATATATTCCCTAAACACATGTTAAATCTTTTACAGTGTTTGGAAATATTGTACGTGATGACATGAATATGTTATGGGGAAGGATTTATATGGAATGAAGGAATAACATGCGCTGTGTTATAGTTATATCATAAGGAATGATATGTGATATCATGATATAACTTCAATGATTCATAGTTTTTGACATTATAATATCATAATTTTAGTTTATATTATAATCCTATGGAATTATGAATATTATATATTACAATTTAGAATTAAAAATGAATGTTAAATTTTAATATTAATTATATATTCCTTATAAGCTACCATTGATCAATAGTTTATCATATAATGAAAAAATTATGATAATAAAAAGAATATATCTATATGATAATTACATTCATTGTTCATGTGTTAAAATATTTATAACCAATGACTTACGTAGACATTTTTTTACTTATGAGTATAAAAACCCAAAAAAGATAACTAAATGGTTCAAATCCATTTCCCAAAAAGACCTCAAATGATTCACATGATCATCCAAGGATAGTGTAGACAGTGAGGGATATATATCATAAATATTGGATATGATTCTCCCAATTTATATTAAAATATAAATTACTAGAAAGACATAGTAAAAGTATTGAATAGACTTTGGTAATATTGAAAAATGGCCATCTAAAATTATTCACCACTAAGGTACCTCCATACTAGATGTATGAAGGAAGTACAATATAGAAAATCTATATGAAATGAAACCAAAAAACCACATTATAAACATCTATAAAACACATTATTCATGCGTAAATAGTCATGATTTAGATATAAATATTTTTTTTCACCAAACACAACTTTAGGGGTCAAAATGGAGTATACCATGTATGGGGTATATTATGAAAAATACTGTAGATATCTAATTCATCCTCACCTGAATATTTTACCAAAATACATTATAATTAATCACCACACACCACATGGGATTAGCACACATACTCTAATGCTCTTACACCACTTGAAAGCATACCTATTGGTTACCAAGGTCTTGTAAAATAATGTCTAAACCGATTCAACTATAATAAGTGTGGGGGGTGAGTATAATAAAACACCTTAATGTAACTACTCCACTATATCTATACTATCATAAAACCATGTGTTCAATTTAGTACTATAAATTTTTAGGGTGGAAATAAAAAATTAAGATATCTACTCAAATAATTTTATATTTATGAAATTATGAACAATTCTCCACCAAACATATAAAAATATATCATAAATTAATAGAAAATAATAGGTTTTGGTAGGCGTTAATAAATCATACCACAAACCATTATTAGAATAACTATAGGAAAATATTCTACGTTAATGGAATCATCTAACAAGGATGTAAATTGAAACACATCATCAATATGTGTAGGATTATATACACACACAAACAAACACACATGCACAAACACACAGATATATATATGTCAATATATATATCTATATATGTCATTATCCTTCCTAAGATGCCACTCTATCCTCATAGGGAGAATCTATATATTCATATCCAATAATCTTCCACTACAAAGATTTTACTAATCTTCTCATATAAGATACATGTTTTGATTGAACCCTCGTATTTAAAATTAAGACTTTTATAACCTCTCTTTTTTATCAAGGTGTCAAAATTTCTGAAAAAACAACAATTGTGAATGTTTTTTTTAAAATAATAAAATTTTAACCACATCTATGAACAAAAATGCACTATCAAAGCTCCCAATGTGGAATGAAGAAATAAACCGAAGAAAAAACTCTCAAACACTAAAACACTATTTATTTATGTTATTGGAATCCATTCATACTCAATGGAAAATGCTAAAATATTTCTATTTAAGAGAATTATCTAATGGAATGTATCAATGTGTTATTCTTTTCATGAATAATGGATTACTACTTCAGATAAAGAAATGAACTATAGGAAAAATTCATTATAGGGTAAAATTTACCGCTCCATTATATTTATGTTTGATTTCCATAGTAAATTGTAAATTCCATTAGATCAACTTCCATCTAATCAGCGGAAGTTGCATCCATATAATCATGGAGACCAATAAATTCTCACTGAATTAAAAGAATATACCATTAAATTTGGTGTATTGTGATCATTTATGAAAATAAACCATCCTATAGAACTTCTGGAATCATATACCAATAAATCGTGATTTCTTGATTTTGTGACACATCCCTGGGTTTTAAAATATAAATCTTGAAATAACCCTTTAAATATTTCTATAAATAAAAAAACCAATATAAATATTCTCAATCCACTACAATATTCTCATAGTTTTGAATCATTTTTCTAGGATTCACTACCAGGTTCATTGGTCATAATTCAAAATACCACTCATATTATTCTTATTCTTTAACAAATTCATTTCTTCCTCAAAAAGGAAACTTCATCCTCAAAAATGTAACTTCTAATGTTATTATCATATCACCATTCATCAATGGTCTACTAATTCATAATGATGCCCCATGCTTTCATATAAAATGACCTTGGTTATTGTATTCAGTGCATTCCAAACTAACTCGATCATCCATTACACTAACATCACATCCTTTTTATGATTTCAGATGAAGTGATATATCATCAAAATGTGTTTCAACCATTATTGAATCACTTTATTCTTAATAAGATGTATCTTACTCTTACAATCACATAACTATATTCCATTTCCATAAGTATTTCTCTATTCCACTAAAAAAATTCATAGACCGATCTACTATATTCCTTCTTCCATAACCAAAATGAATTCTTCTGGAAAGGTCGATAATGCATTAATGGATTAATATAGTGAAATTCAAATGTTGGATGTTCCTCTAAAGGTAATCACTAATCTTGGGGTGATCTTCAATGAATTTTTATCTCCTCTGGTGGAAGTATTAACATATCCTAAAAATGTTTCATGAATTCTAAAACATTATAATAGTAATTTTCTTTCTTTTATATTTCATAATACCATTATACCATATCCTAATTTCCCTCCATTTTATCTTTTAATACATGATAAATATTGTTGTTTCTTATGCATTTTCAGACCAAGTATAAAAAATGGAATATATCAACATTCCTCCCACTGATGTATATGGATCCTTCAACATCTTCTTATTATTTTCCTCTATTTATTGTGTTTTCTCTGTATATAATTTTTTATATCTAGAAAAAGGGGTGGATATAGTTTTGTATTTGGAAATTTTTAATCATTGCAACATATTATGAAATTATTTTGGCTATGAAAATGTTAATGACCAAGTCCCTTTCAATCCACATATTTCTGACTAGCTTTATAGACATAAGATCCATCATCTCCAATGTTCTAAAAATATGAACCATTAACTATCTCACCAATTCTTTTACTGATAGAATTAAAAAAATTCATCCACGTATAGAATAATGATGATGAAAATCACATCATTTAACACTATTTGGTAGAAGAAATGATCCAAATTACACCAGATGAAATTATATTCTCCCATGAATTCATCAAAAAACTTATTCCTTTATCTACGTGCTTTCAGTATCCCATAAAGTCCTTTATTTTTTTGTACAATAAACCATCTATTCCATTTAACCCAAATCATTTTTTTATTTTAATAAAGATATCCACCACAAAATCATTATCTCAGAATATATTCCTAAAATCTATATACTCAATTTTGAAAACATCTAATGTAATAGGGATGAGAACATTCTATAACAAATAATCTATTATAATGGTATATAAAATTTTATAAAAATATAACTCTTTTATTTAATGAAATCACTTCACAATTATCCATTCATAGTTACATTTCCTAAAATCATATTTTCTCATCATCCTATATGCCACATTTTATATATATATATTTTCCCTAGTGGAAATTTCATTAGCACCAATATTCTATTAAAATTAAAGGAATCCAAATATTCCATCATTGTTAACTCTAACTATTTCTAGTGAATGAGACCAACCACTTCATTCAATTTTCTGGAAAATTCTTAATTCTATATATTAAGTAGTGTATTGTAGGTTTAATGCACTACAATGTTAATTTGACCTTTTTATACACCTAAAATTATGTTTTTACAACCCATTTAGACCCCATGTTTCCATAAAAATTTCCTTAGTATTCATCAATCTGAGTTAATTTCGGTATATTAGGTCATAGAACATCTAGAAGAATATAAAAATCTTACATTCAAGAACAAACCTATATATTTTGAATTAATATTCACCCAAAAAAATATTAATCTAAAATAATTTTATTAATAGTGACCATAGCTTGATTTAGTTATTTTCATAACTATATTATTATATAGGGTCTAATTAATCTAAAAATCCCCTCATAGAAGAGGATGTACAAGATTCTGAAATCATTTTTATTGATTGGTATCCTAGATCCAAAATCCAAATATTTAATAGTCAAACCCAAAAAATAAATATATCCATGTCATAACATCAAAAATATCTATTTTCATAGAATCAATGTGAGTATATGTGATATATATAATAATAGTCATGTGGGATACATAAATCTGTCCTATAATCCACTGATATTCTATAAGTTTATATTTCATTTATAAATAAAGACTGATAATCACACAATATTCAAAATATTCACCACTTCTACATAAAATTTCATGACGAAAATATAATATTTCCTCATAATTATCTATCCATATCTCTAATGTATGATAAATCCACCAATCTATATCAATTTTCATTTTCATTCTATGAATATTCATATCCATTTAAGGGCCTTTCATCTAAGAGGTTTTCCTTGATTATTTATTTTTGTATTATCCTACATTTCAAAGCCTAAACATTTGTGTTTTTATATTCAATCCTTTTACACCATTGATCTGACAATTACAAAATTTATAAATACCTTACGATTATATTTTAAATAAAACACCCAAAACTTTATTAGTAAATCAATAATGATCCTGACTGATTAAATTGCATCTCCATGAGATCATAAAAGAGTTAAACCATATAAAAATATATGAAATAATTCAATATTGTAGATCATCAGTTCCTTATTTAATGATGAAAAAAATATCACTACTTTAATATTATGTTATCATTATATGTTTTGAATTTCATATGGTTATCTTTTATTATTATGGATGTTTCCTAGACCCTCATCCAATATTCACAAAAACATTTCAGGTAGTGATTCCAAAAAAATTCTATTTTTACATTAAAAAATTCATTATTACTTCTAAATTTTTTATCAGATATAATTTTTATACATTAAATCCCTTTGAAAACACCATGGAACCTTTTTTCATTGTACAAAAACCATTTATAAGGGTTTTACTGAACAAAAAATCATCTAACTAATCTTCTTAAATTTAAATCACTAATAATATCAGTATGTAATGAAATCCCTATAAATATAGTATGCATCCATTCATCATCCAAAAGTTCACATATCATTTCCAAACAGTCACAAGTGTTTCACTATCCATAAATCGAACTATGTTGATTCTTCTCTACATAATGTTCCTCATGCATCCTTTTTCAAGAGTTTATGGTGACGATTATCTATAATCAAGATTCTCTTGAGCAAATAAATAAGTAATAAATAATAATATATTTTTACCTTCCTAAACCACATATTGTATTAAATAAATTGGAGTAATACATTATGATTTTATCTTCTATTGCCTAAATTGTTTCCACAAATTTCATTTCCATCCACAATACCAACATTAAAAGAAATCAAACCTATCAAATCACATCCATTTATTTCTCTAGTAACTTATTTTTTCCAAAATATCGGTTTTGTGGAACATCCCATACATTATACATAGAATAAATATATTGAAGAACTTTTACCTATAATCAATATAAATTTTCATTCAGAATCATATCTTATATAACCTTAATTTTCAATTCATTTTTACCACTTGTAATATACACAATTGTAACCCTCACATCCCATGATTCAAGAGTGAATACATAATTATAAAATCCCATGTGCCTTAAAAAACATTACACCTATAGATACCAACAAACTTGAAATAATAATGAAGTCATTCACATGATAATCCACCAAGATTCCATTCTATATCTTCATGAAAAAAATAATCACATTATAAACAACTTATAAAATAAACCATTTGGTGATTCTTCATGGCATGATCATGGTGTGACTCTCCTCTATATATAGTAACATCGAATGGTTTGGTGGTGTCGATGGTTCCTCAAGGGCTCGTGGGATCAGTTGTTTCATGGAAACTTTGTGTGGTTGAGATCCTACCTTCTATGGTCGGATGGGTGGCTACCTCATTCTATGTCTTCTAGAGTGATTTGGGGGGATTTTAGTATCCATATTTATAGGGTTTGGTGTTTGTGATGGGCTTTGCAGGTTTAGAATGGTTCATTTTGTGTCAAGGTCTCCTTTAAGCATCATCTAGCATCTGGGAAGCCTGCCTATGTAGTTGTGGGTTGTTTCTAATGAATATTTGACTTCATGAATTGGAATTTGTTATGTTTGTGTTTCAGATATATGTGTGTTTCTATAATGGTTGGTTAATCTTATATGGGGCGGTGTTTTGGTGTTTGATTGTGGTCTGAGATTCAATGTCTTGCACCCAAATCATCCTTATAGAATTCTCAAGATGAGTTTTGGAGATGTGCAATTTTTCATCTGATCATTGTTTTTTGGAATTGGATTTTAGAGAGGGTATGTGTTTTTTTCATCCATACAAGACCCATGAATTTATGCATTGGATGCTATCCAATCAGGGATGAGAATATGAAACTATTCCTAACATTTTTAATACAAGTTATGACCTATCTTTTGTAGATTTATTTTATTTTATGGTCTCTGGATAGTTGGAGCATGGTTTTTATTGTCTTGTGTCTTTATGTGATGTTGGGCTCCCCATTTCCCTCAAAATAGGGCTTATAAAAATAATAATAAATTAATTTTTAGTCAGTCATTAGAAACATCATATAAACTGTTAAAGTATTATCTTACATTTTCACATGTATAGAAATAACTCTTCTAGTGTTATACACTAAACAGATGTTGAGGTCAATGTTATAAGTATTTTTCTTCTAAATGACTCCAAGAATCTCCCAGTAAAGTAATTCTAATTCTGTGTTAAAATTAATTCCAGTTTCACAACCATCAATATAGAATTTAGAAATTTATCTATTTTTTTTTCTAATCACTACATGATAAATAATAAAAAATATGACATTTTGAACTTTTCAAGCCACAAATTTCCCTCTTCGAATTAAAAAAATTCCTATAGTACCTACCATTGAATCCAGAAATATAATGTAAAAGTAATTGATATATTGAAGTTACCAATTGGTGTTTGATCACATAACTAAGAAAATCAAGTACCATTTTTTGTTTCATAATCACTAATTTAGAAATCTAGGCTTATGTAAACTATCATGTATAAGAATGTCTCAAATGATCAAAAATAAAAACCATGTTTCAGTGGTATATCTAGTATAAGGTTGCATTACCCCCCAACTGAATGACAAAATGTAGCCTCCAAAACATTAAAAGTGGAATGATAAAAAAACTAAAGACAAGAATCAAACAAATCAAAACACTAAAAATTATTTTGTTTGGATATAACCCTACTCCATGGGAAATACAGAGATATTTTATTATATAATATATTTTAACGAATATCAAATAGTTTTTAGTTTTATTAATAATGTATTATTACGTATGAGAATTGGAAGAAAAACAACATAATTTTAGTATAGTGTACATATAATCCGATGTATCTATTTATATTTGTTCTTCATAGTAACCAAACAACTCTCTCAGTTACATGCCTTCTAATCTTTATGAGTGGATAATACATTATTAAGGAAACTATATTTATATTACTAAAAAACATACTTAATTTTTTATTATGGGTAATATTTTTTTCATCAAAAAAAAATCCATCACATGAAAATTTTAAAATATGTTTTTACATTATACATACCCTTTGGTTCTAAAAAACGATTTCTATTATAAATTAGAATCTCAAAATAAATATTCCTATTTTTCGAGAAAAATAATCCAAAAAAAATCTCTCACACTTGGCCAATAGAACACAAAGCTAAAAATAAATATACATACCGTCACACAAAAACATATTTTTATCCATACTATATATGAGGAATCTCACCTCTTAAAGAATATACATATATGTATATCTCTCGGAGATGTTGGTATCCATGAATTAATATATATCCTATAAAATAAATTTTGAACACATGCATATGAAATACACACCAATGATGAATTTATACCTATGAAACTCTTTCATAGGAATCCACCAATGATAGTAATTATTTCCTTTAAATTTGATAGTAGTGTAGTATATTGTCTTTAAAAAAATAAACTATTTGAAATGTATAGTGAATTATGATAATGAATTAATTATATTTAAAACAATGCATGACATCATAAAGGAAAATTATTACCTTATAGTGGATGAAGGAATCCCTTAACAATTAATCATATAATGATTTGGAAATCATGAAAACATACATGGAATCCCCTTTGTATGGTATAATTGTAAAATACATTATATTAAACTAATAATAGTTCCTTATCATCACTACACCACATGTGAATATTAAATATTAATGTTTTGATGTGTATCGTTAAATTAAATACATAATAATAATGTTAATTGTTAATTAATTATTTGATAATAAATATACTTTAATCATTCCATAAAATTAAAATAAGTAAACCCAAAACATGGATTTTGTATTATTTACATACGTGGGTATAATTAAAGAAATTAAATAAAGGCATAATTACTTAAGAGTAGATATTTGAAAACTAATTTTGTCTATGATTTATAACTATCCACATTATTTTAAGTGTTTTTTTTCAAAAATTAATTATATTTTTATCCAAAAATATATCTCATTCATTTGAAATTATAACTCCATGGTGGTATGAAAAAATAAAAAATATATCACCCAAATTAGCCTATTTAGAGGAAGGTTTCTATACCTGTCTGAGATATATATTCCACTCCCATTATAATTTATACCTATATTATTATCCAAATAGATATTTAGATCGCATCCCTAATCATAAAACAAAAATACAGCAAGTATATAAGCATCTAAACCATAAAATCACTGAATAAAACCATTTGATACAAACTATATGGGGAATGATTGAATGGAAATTTGAGTTCTAAATCCTTTAAGTAAAATAAGAAGAATAAATATGGAATGATATTGAACTAAAAAAAGGAAAAAACTAAAAGAGTATAAAACCCCTACCATAGCTTCTATATTTATGAACTATCATTGCTTGTATACAGTGAATAATGTCTTTGAATTGATCTAAGGATTAAATGAGATTAATATTGGTGATAAATTAGCTCAAATGGTTTTCTATAGGGTTAAATATTAGTTAAAATTCAAATTATTTCAAGATAAAATTATAATTCTTTCTCTCATTAATAAAATCGAGCTAATTCCAATGGATTATCATATGATATTACACATGGAATTTGATTACAGATAAATTTATACTAAATTTTATTAGTGATAAACTAGAAGCAATATGACTCTTCCAAATCATTCTCTATCTTTTTTTATCAATCTTAAATTCTAATTTTTAGTCCCCTCCACTCCTAATTTATGAAAAATAAAAAAACATTATTTAACAATTAAATTGATAGATAAATAATGTGATTAACTCATATAAATTAAGAAGGTTATTAAAAACTCCCCACTATAATGTATATGATCCTTCAGAATCACAAACATTATTTAAAAGCATATAATTTCTAACATTGTTCCCTAAAGTGTTCTTAAGGTTTCAAAGTATCATCAATTTGTGGGACAAATAGGCCATATAAATATATCAATGTAATGATCCTTCCACAAAAGATTATCTTACAACATTCAATAATAAAAATAAGTTCGTCCATAGAGGAACCGCCCTATTACAACTCCATATCTATAAACCTAAAATCATGATTTGGTTCAGACACATACTACCTTGGTTATGAGACATATAAGGTTTTGTTCCATTTTATAAACTGAGGATTTATCCATCTCCATGACAAACCTAGAGTAATTTAATGGACCAAAAAATCAAGTAAAAATCATCATTATCATTCTAATTCATCGATTACCCATTCCAAATATGACTCAATGAAATAAAAAATCACCATATTAAGATTTTGAGACCCATTTACTACCATCTATATTAAGTTTTGGTGACTCTATGTTGTCACCAACCACATAAAATCAATTTAATGTACTGAAATTTCCACCAATGTATTGGGATATGAAGTAGAGATGAAAAAATGTGAATATAAATTATTTCTTCTAATATTATAATTAATATTTTTATTCAGCTACAAAAACTGTTGTTAATAACTTTTATGTGTATTTTAACCTCATTTTGATGGTTTTATCCAAAGAGATTTGGTTACCATGCATTAGTAACTTGACATACCGTTAGGATTTCATCATTTATAATATATTATGTTGGTTATGTCTTAGTAGCATGTGTCATGAGATCATTGATTACTATAATTTTTTTGGTTCTTAAATAGAAAATATTGAGTTCTATGAAATGTTTTCAAAAACATAGTAAATATGCGTCTTTATGGTTTATATTCATTATTTACTTTATTGAGTTATTTTTATTCCTTCATTGTGTGTCCTTATTTAATGAAACAAGAAATTTATATGGAACTTGAAGGTAAATTGACAATGAAATTGATTTTAAGGGATTTAATAAATCGTTCTTAGAAGCTATTTAATTTTATAGTAATATAAGACTCTTTAGAATGAGTATATAAATATATGATTCCATTCATAATTATAATATTTTTTGATAATTTCAAACATGTATATAATATAGAGAACCTTTACATATGTTATAGTGTATTATTTGATCCTTATCTATTAATAATTTTATGAAATATCATATGTTGAGGTAACATTAATTATTTGAATGTTTCATATATTATTACTATAATTTGACAAAAAAACATGCTAGGAGTTTGGCTATTTTTGGTTACTTATTTTTAAAACATAATGAAATATAACATGTTGTCGTATCTTTTTGATATATAAGTAATTATAAAATAATGTATAATACAATCTATAACATAGTATGTACAAATATTTTATGTTAAATGATTTATCCTATTATAATGATATGTTTTTTTTGTGATTAATACAATTATTTTTGGTTACTGGTCATGAAATCATAATGAAATATATGATATATTAATATTGGACTGATTTATTGGTTCATCAATTTATAATAAAAGTATGCGAACAAAATATTAATGGGTAACATGTTTAACCCCGGATTATCACGACATGGAATATAACAGTAGAACATGTGCCCAAAAAAATTGTTTTCTTCCATGTTGAAAATAGATGAATATTCTTCATATTTTTCAAATATTATTTAATTGGTTTGGTATTAAATTTTTGTATATATCATAATTTAAAAATGAGTTTTATAACCCTTTGATGAATATGAAATCATGGGTTCATATTGTTTAATTGTTGTTTATTGGCATGTACATCATTTTATTAGAAGTGTTTGTGCGTTCTGGTTGATAAGTACATATTTTTTTGACAAATTGGTTTTCAAATTAAATAAGGTTATTAGAAATTATATTATATAAAAAAATTATTTTATTGAACTATATTTTATTATAGTGATTTTATAAAATAAATTTATTAATTGTTTAACTCCTTTTCAAATTTTAAAAATATTTAAAATAGTTTCTACAATAGGGTTTTGAAAATAATTTTTTTTATGAAAAAACGTGATTTTTTTTTAAAACACAATACTATTGGGTATGATTTTTTGGAAATATTTCAATGTGGTAAATTTATGGGTGGAAACATTATGGTTCCTTTCTAGAATGGGAAGCAGTGGCCAGATTTTCTTGGGAAATATATATGTGGAAATTTTAATGGGGGGGTTACTATGATGGTTATGTTGTATGTTCTAGTTATTCATTTATTTTTATTATGCTAGTTTTTTTCAAATTTATTATACTTTTTATATTGGTAAGGTTGATATACATAATAACTAGAAGGATAAAATTAGGATTTCCAATCGGAATGATATATCATGGGATAAGAATTAACAAACCTCATGGGAATCATGATATTATGGGATGTATATTGGTCACCATGATCTATTACTATTATAATAGTCTATAATTTTTAGATATTATTGTCTTATAAGTTCCAATTTGGTGATTTAGAGAATAAAATATTTGATAGCATTAATTTTTATATTGATTTATACACCTAGAAACTTACACTCGCGTCTTTCTATGGGGTTTTATTTCATTTCAATGGGGATGGAATGTGAGTTTTTTGATAGAATTATAATTACAAGAAGAGTTATGAAGAAAATATTTTCAATCACAAGTTACACTAAGTGGACTGGTGATATAGTTTGAGTAATTTGGGAACATGGTTCACTTTACTTTGGCAAAACATGCTTGGACTCTGAGGGTATTCAAGTAAATAGAGGTAGAACCAGTAACCACTGAGCATATTAGAACTATTACCTATAAAATTTTTTAAATGAGAGAGAATACACTTGGAATGTCACACATGTTTATATAAAATTAATCAGAATCAGGATTTCATAGAGTTCATAGTTAACTTTTTGTGTTAGAAAATGCCATTCTGATTCAGTGTATGAATATTGGAAATATTTGGAAATGGGGCATGACCATCACATATTGAACATTTGTAGACTACATATTTATACAATATCTATAATAGAAAACATTTTTGCATCATGTGTTTAGTGGTTACTAAATTATGTAGGACATCTCTAACATGAAATCCACTAACCGGTGCTCTGATCCTGGTCGCTACATGACCTCAGGTGCACCTCCCCATATTCAAGAGGCTTCTGGATAGTAGTGAGGGACTAATACATCACATGGGGTGATTATTACATCTTTTATAGTGTAAAAAAGTAGATAAAAATAAATAAAGAAAACATAGTAAACAATAACAATAGACCATCATTTCCCAACACGTCCCTACACTAGGTACAACCCACAACCAATAGTAAATATGATATGTAATTTCATATAGTTCCAAGTGAAGGAAACCAAAAAAAAAGAAGATTCCCTAAAATGGGTTCAGATTCTAGGTTTGGATCCCTCAACCATGCACATCCCAAGCCCAAATCAACCCTCTATCATGGGGAATTTTCCCTTCTCCCGACCAACAACTGAGATGACTGCTTGAGTACCCAATGACGATCCTATAAGTATATGAGTAAAACTTAATAGGACACCACCAATGGTGCCTAAAAAATATTAATTCTAAGGAGATATTATATTCAATAATGAAATTAACAAAATGTTAAATAAAACTAAACCAGGATACATTGGCCACAAAGTTCAATTATACAACTAAATCGTTTGTTCCATGGGTTGGGAATTTTTAATCAATTTAACATTAATTTAAATATGGAATTTGTCATATGAATACAATGCCTAAGGGGATATATCAAATTTTCATATCTCACTAGAGGAAGACATTTTACAAATAATTCATCACAATTACATAAGAGTCTTTGTTCAGGTAGTCTCATAAAATGAAACCATCATAGGGAATAGATCTTAAACCCTCTCCCTAACCTCTGTATTAATGGGATTGGGGTTAAGATCCCTAGTGTTATAATAATCCATGTTTTGAAAAATACAAAAAATTATAGGGGAATGTAAATTCTTCCAATTATTGGGCAGGCTGTTTTTTAAATTCAGGCATCAGAACATCTTTTTTTCGCGATTTTACATAGTGATGTGTCTTTTAATGAAATTGAATTATATTAATTAAATTTTATATAGAAATAAATTAAATAATGGAATGTTATAATGATAATAATAATAATAATATAATTCTATTATTATTATTATTATTGTTATTAGGATTTTTACTAACCCACAAGGGGCTTCACTTACCCCTCCATGCACATCCCTCTCTCCTCCTAGAGGATCACACAACACATCCCATCCCTCAGCTGTCTGTTTCCACTTATTTCACACTACTCGGATCCTCCATTAATTACAAGTTTCAATTGGTTTTCTTGATGGCTCTTACTTGAATCACTATATTTATTGCTTACCCTCCATCCTCAACCCTTCATTTAGCCGATTTTCCTATTCCCATCACCCATTCCTATTTTCCCAAACTCGAGGGTTTCTATTGGGCTGATTTTTTAAAATTACTCTCATTTCAAGTGCATGAAACAGATCTATTTGGACACCTTGGTTCATATTCCAGCAACCTCCACCAAAGGTGAAGTAGTTCAGAGTGTTTCACTCCTCCCACTAACAATTTCAGGAATCATTTTCCTCCATTTTTCATTTTCACTCTTTATATAATTGGGAATTTTTTATTCATGAGTTTTTAGTATTTTTCTTTTAGTGCATTAAACCTTTCCATGTGATTTTCATGTTCACTGCTAATGGTGAGCTATTTTGAGTCAATTGAGTTATCATTGCAACTTGAGGTAAGTGTTTTATATCATTTATTTGGTCTCACCTAGTTTATTTTGGGTCATTTGAATATTTAAAGGTCCCTGGTAATTATTGTGTAGTGTGTTTGTGTTATTTTGAGTTTTCGGGTCTAAGGTGACTCACGTTCATATGCATAGTCAAGTGTGTGTATATATATAGTCCCCTGTTATGTTTATATTCATCAATTCTAATGAATATACATACATGGGGATAGGTGTGCCTATATATATAAATGGAAATTCATATGTAGGTGAGTGGAGATGGGTATATGCATATAAGAGTATGTGTAAGGATCAAATTTCTCATGCTCAAGTCCATAAAGATGTGTGCATATGGGATATGTGTCCTTATATGTATGAGAAGGTGCATATGATCAAGAGGGGTAGAAATAGCTTTTAGTTAGAAATCGTCAAGATCCAAAGTTTTCTGCTTTTTTCCACCCTATGGTAGGATCCCTTTCTAGGCCTTGTTTATTTAAGAAATCCTTAAATATATTAATTTCAATGGTTCAATCCTCTATGTAATGGTTTCTTAGTATAATAGTTTATTTATGTAGTGCTTCTATTAATAAAGTGAATAAGGTTCTTAAAGGTATTAAATGATTTTTTTCCATCATGGTCATGTTTTTGAAATAAAACCCCACCAATGGATGTTCACATCCTTCAAATAAAAATTGTAGAAAGTATATTTTTGATGTTTTCATGGTTTTAATCTTTTTTATTTCTTATGATATGAAGCTACATATGAAAAAAATTAATGACTATGACATGTCCCAATTTTAATAACTGGATAAAAAGCCTTTCTAGATGAAGTGGACCTTGTCCCTTTTGTAATTTATTTAACCCAAGACAACACATGGGAATTTGGACTTATTATGCTTGGATTTGCACACATAGAAATTTGAGAAGATACCATGACATAGTGAATAATGAGTTTTGGTTAAAATAAAATGTTTTTGTATGGGAATAACTAAATGAGATAGTGACATCCTTTGGATTGAGTGACCTTAAAACTTGAACTCTTAAAACCAATCTAACATATTTATGTGAATTGGGTGACATAACCTTGATTAATATGACTCATAAAAAATGTAATGCCTTCAATGAATAGATTAGTCATGATGAATTGTTTTCTTTATTATCATTTATTAAATTATTAGTTTTGTTATATAATGTCCACTATAACCTACACATATGGGGAAAACTATTTGGGGGTGTTCTCCTTGCCTCTCAGTCACCCCATTAGGTGTGCCATCCGAAATTGCCTAAGATGCCTTTATATGAAATGTAGACAATTGAAATGGGTTGTGTGTGGAACCATTGTAAGGCCTTAAATTGATTAATGAGAAATGATTTCTAAATTGGGTCCAACTTGATAATGGCCGATGTTGAACAAAATATTTTAACCCTTGTGTGGTGCCTCCTACCAATGGAATACTTGAGGTTTACTTGAATGAAATATGCCTTACATACAAAATTACACATTTCATGTTACATGAGTACCTTGAAAATTAATGAACTCTTCATTGCTTCTTTGGTACTCTTTTGTTGATCCATTTAGATGGTTTGGATGTATTGTGAAAATGTTTAAGCTTGATAGCTTAATATGATGAAATTTGATTGAGGACATATTTATAAGAGGCACGTTGATGCCACATGCCATGTTTAAAATTATTTTATTATTTATGTTTATTTATTACTTATTCCCTTATTAGTGGCTTGAGAAATATAAAATTCCATGTTAACCATGCTTGCTTGTGAAATTGAGTTTCATGTGTGGACATGAAATTATTTTATCCATGTACCATGTAGCCTAAGCCTCATACCTTTATTGCTCTATGATATAGGCCTTTCTTGTTATTTTTAATGGAATTCGTCCAAGGAGATAATGTGGGTACCATAATAAGAATCCATAATTTGACTCTTCTTACCCGATAGGTTATAACACGACATAACAGTGAAGTGATGTTTTAGGATTTCCTGGAAAGGTCTAAATTGTGAATTCTAGTATATTATGAGGTGATACCTATTCCCCAAGGGGTAATTGAGGACAACCCCATTGTAAAGTTAGTTATTCCATGCCTTGGTTGATAATTGGTCCCTTACCTGTGATACCCAGGATAGACTCATAGTTACCATAAAATTAGAAATAATTGAACAATAGAAATGATCACCTAGTATGTGATCGATGGAAATGGATATTTTGAATGGATGTACTATAGCTATACCTTAGGGATGGGCTCATAATCCACCTCTGAAATTGATCATTTTTAATATGAATTATTGAGATGCATCCTTCATTATTATTATATATTGTGATTTCACTTGAGATGTTTCCCTTAATTTAATAGATTACTTATGTGATGACATGACCTCAAGTTAAAGAATAATCTTATGGATATTCCGTCCTCAGTTTTCCATGTTATTATTCTCCATTGTTTATATATTCTTCCTTGCTCAACTATAATTTTCAGACATTCATCTTAGGCCGAAGCAGGTGGTATAGGATATTTTTTCGTTTAGGAACTCATAGAAAGTTGTTATTATTTACCATATCATATTTCTGAAATTCTTATATATGGAACAATTCTAAAGTTATAATACATTTTCTATATTGGGATATACACTGTGGGTTCTGGCCTACTGAAATTTATATATCACACCCTGTTCAGGTACCCATGGTACATGTGTAGAAATTATTTTTTTCATTTTCTAGGTTGTTTTTGTATTGCATGTAACTGGTAGTTGGGAGAAAATGACCGATTTGGAGATTGGGGTGCTCATGGAGATCATCCTTTGGAATTTTTAATATTTTCTTTTTTATTATACTATGTTGTAAATTGGGATGTATTTTTTGTTTCTTTTCTTCATATATCATTACCATTTCATGCATTCATCTATTGTATAAATTCGATTTGTCCATGTTTGTTCAGTTATATTAAATCTTTCTTCCTATACTTTGTCAATTATTTATTACTATTTCTACACTATTATCTATTTATATAACACTTACACTATTTTTTTATTATCAGATAATACCATTTTTCATCTCTAATAAGAGGGTATAGTCTCCCCACAATAATCTCTCGTGACCCTCTATCCTAGTTCAAAGGCTCTGGTGTATGGGATACGTGCTTGAGGTCAAGTGACCAACCAGTCCGCCCTCTGTCTTGGAGGTGAGCAGGGTCAGGATTGTACAATGTGGTATTAGAAGGTAGGTTTATTTTCCCTGGTCTTACTAATTTGGGTTAGTATATAGGATATAAGTAATGCTTTAGTACTTGGTTAATAGTCGTTCAAAGGATCGATCACCCCACATATTTGAAATTACAATGTTGAAAGGTTTTTGAATTGATGTTCTTGACTTTTGACAGTATAGTTGATATGAATTCACCTAGAGTGATTTGTGTAATTTCCAGTACTTATGGATTTATGGAGTTTATGGTAGTTTACCCTAGGCCTTTGAAGGGTAGGATGAAGCATTAAATGTATCATAATAGGCACAAAGGGATTCACATGTCATGCATATTCCATGACATGTATCTAGATTCATAGGTTTCCTGCATATTTGATTGTGCTCCTTGAGTTTAATGACATATAGTTATGTTTATTAGAATTCCCATTTGTATAACCCTCGTAGGTGTTAATATTAGATGATTTTGTGCCTATATCATTCCTTCCTTATGTTAGTTGCATGTGATGACATGAAATCTTGGTTTTGATGTATATTATTTCATGGGATAAATACATACGTTTCAATTAAATGGGAACCAAATTCCGGCTATAATGTTAATGGGTGCTTTATGGATTTGTAGATTGTTATCCATATAACAGGACTCTTAAACATATGATTGTTTTATTATGAAATGGTTTTAAATGTAAAGGTCATGGAAATGGAACTTGAAGTGGTTTCCACTGTTTATGTATCTTGTGTAGGGGTGATAAAGCTTCCTTGAGTTTCCTTTTAACGGAAGTGTGACTATTTTTCTTAGGCGATCTGCCTTTTAGTAATGGGTTAGATGATTGGTTTTTTAGCCTTGTGTATTATTTTAGAGTGACCAGGTGTTAGGGTTTATTCTTGTCATCATAAGGGGCTATCCCTTAGTAGGTATCTGCCTTAGAACATAAAATCCTTGCTAATGCTTCGAGTTTTCTGCCTTTTGGTGTCACTTGTATGTCATTGTCCCTAGTCAGACCCCCTTGTCTAAAATAAAAACCTTTTTTATATGGGTGCTCATGTTTTTATTATCCTTTTATATGGATGTGAACCCCTATTTATACTCAGTTTTAGCTGGTTAGACATGCCTCGGTCATGGTCAACCACTTTTTAGTTCACATGACCCTTTATTTTTCTTTTTGATGTATGACTTGACAAGTCATCATCCAGGTTAATGGTCATATGGGCCAATATGACGATGGTTTAAATTACTTATACAGACCATCTGAAACATGAATTCATAGGGAGGACAACCTATGGATAGTAATTAATATGTTTTAGTTTCTCGTGAAATAAGAGGGTTGTTTGTATTTGTATACACAGTACCCTTCAAGTCTTTAATGTTGTGAAGAACCAGTTGTGTGTATTGGAATCAATGAGCCTTATAATATTGGGTGCATTATTGGTTCATTTCCTAAGTAGTGTTACCTAGGAATAAAGAAATCAAGTGAGTCCCAAAGCTCAATTGTACTTCCAGAGACTCCAATGCTTTTATACGGTGGTCAGTTTGGTTTTGGTTTTCATTACAATTGTTTAAAAATTTGTGTTTATAGAAATTCAAACATTTCATATATTTTAGAAGATATTCTATATCTTTTCTATAACTAAGACACTCCTAATGTGGGGATTTTCATTTAATTTTTCATAAACATGTCCTTTCGGGAAGGAAGAACAAAACCAAAGAGGACCGTTATGAATGGTCGATCTTACATAAATGTGATGAGGTTTGTGAACTATAAATCATGTCGATGCTTGTTCCTTGGTAGCACGTTGATGATTTTTGGTGTGTAAAAAACCTTGATAAAATTTATTGGTTATGGAATACATTGGGGGTTAATTTTTAATGATCTCATTATATCATAGTTTGTAAGGCCATTGTGTTTTGTCAATGGCGGTATGTCGGCAAGAGAAGCCAATTTCTGTATAAGCTGGCCATAGTGGTTTGAATATGTACTTATTTTTAATATGAATACTCACTTAGTGTATTCATCCTATAGATGAGAATTTCCCCTATCTTGACATCTTCCAAGATGCACTAAGAGAGTGTTGATCTAATGTCGCACATATGCGTTATAAGATGTTGATCTTATTGGGTGGTTCTCATTCGATGTTTCAAGCTAGATGCAAGGTTTCCATCATGGTTTTTTCAAGAACATCATCATAGGTTAGGTATATACATTGGTGGATTTGTTCATGTTGAATGTAAGAATCCTTGGGAGGAGGAATCATGTTTCTGCAGGTAAAATGCCAGACATCTAAGTAGAGCATGGGTGAAGACAAGTGTTGTGAGTGTTAACTTGGGTCCGTCATGAAAATATGGCTCGAACTATCTAACTATGTTCGATGGGAGATAAAAAATTTTAAATGTAAATTAAGAGATTCATTAAAATTCTTTCTGGCGGTATTGTAAGATAATTATGAATGGGTTTGGACCATGGTTTCGAATTAATCGCTTAAGGTTATAGCCTACGGTGGGAATTGTGTTTGGCTAGTTTCCCGACAATATGATGATGTAATAATGTCTCTAGCTAAAAGGGCTTAGGAAGGAGTCGTATTTTCATTTTCAAAGGTGAATGAGAATTGGATCAAGGTTTTATGGATTATATTGTCTTGTGTTTGAAGAGATGCTTGAAAGTATATTTAGTATCTGGAAACACACCGTGATTAATTGAATGATGCATCATGACAATTGTAGTTAAGGTGATGTATACGATGTTTCCAAAGGCTTATAAATGATGAGAATCTCTATGGTGGGAAGGTGGTAACGCCCTGTGTTTTGAACCAAATGAAAAATTACAAAGGAATTTAAATTTTTCTATGTGATGGGAATGCCATTTTTTAAATTGAGCATCAGAACATTTTTTTCAAAGAGATGAAACTCTTATGTGTATCATAAAGAAATTTAATTAAATTAGTTAAAATTTAAATTGAAATAAACTGAAAAAGGGACTTTTTTAATAATAATAATAATATTATTATTATTATTATAATTATTGTTATTATTTTTTTATGATTATTATTATTTTTCGGGTTTTTAATAACCCTTAAGGGGTTTCCCTTACCCCTCCATGCACATCTCCCACTCACCCTCTAGGATCGCATGACCCAAACCCTCCCTAGGCTCTCCTTGTCCATGTGTGTCACACCACTCATCCCCCCCTTTGGTTGCCAATTTCAACTAGATTTTATAACAAACCTTGTCTGGATATATGAGGTACTCCCTTCTCCTCCATCTCCCTCCCTTAATTTTGATTATTTTTTTGTTCGCATCAACATAACCCATTCATCCGAACCCTATGGTTTTTCTTGGAATGATTTTTCGAAATTTCTCTCATTTCTAGGGTGTGAAATAGATCTATCAAGACTCTTTGGTTAATATTCCTGCAACCACCACTGAAGGATAATTAGTTCGTGGTCTTTTAGTCCACCCATTAATGATTTTGTGTGAGTTTTTCATTAGTTCTAAATTTCCACTCATTTTATAATTGGGGATATTTTTATTTTTGAGTTTCAAGTATTTTTTTATGTGTGTTGAACATTTTCACAGGATTTTGGTGTTCAATGGATTAGAAGAAATGTTTTGGGTCGATTCGGTTATTGTCTCCACTTAAAGTAAGTGTTTTATATCCCCTTTTGGGTCTCTCCTTGTTTATTTCAGGTTATTCGGTTGTTTAAAGGTCCCTGGTAAATTTTTTCTAGTTCACTATAGTGATTTTGAGTCGCTGAGTCTAATGCGACTGACCTTCATGTTCATAGGTAAGTATATATAAATATATATATGTTCACCCATTATGTGTATATTCATCCATGGAAGTGAATATATGCATATGGGGCTAGGTGTGCCAATGTATATGTTTCTGACGCTTTCATCGGGGTGGGCGTATCCGTCTGCTTTAGTGCGACAGGCGCGGATTTTTTTACCCCGCATTCCCACTTTACAAAGGAGGGAATAATTCATTCCTTGTTCAGGGATGTTTTCTCCATTATTGAAATGGGATGATGGGATGTCGGTGATTCCTTCCTTGGATTACTCCTCGGAACTCGTCACCTAGTCTGGGTCTCCCTCATAGAATTAATACGTTGTTCGTGAAACTCCTACGGGCACCATACTTTCATAGACACCAGTTAATTATGTTGATTCTGTCAGGACATTCCAAGGGGTCTGGTCAGGGCAGCAACCATCAGTTAGGGGAGTAGTCACGCTGGGCATCACTGGAGTGTCTGGACGCTGGGGATTTGGGTGTCTTTCTTCTGTCCCTTATTATAGGGCTTCTCGAGGGCATGGAAGCCCCAGGAATCCCACATCAAACGTGGGGAATCATATGCCATAGGCATGTCCCTATGGTTTTCCATAGCTTCCCATGTTTAACACAGGGTATGCCTTTGGTGGATCAGATTGAGGAACCCCCCTGGAGGGAACACCGATATTGGGGCCAACATGTGGGTGGCTACGTGAATGATGTGGAGGGAGATGAAGTGGCATGATCTCACTGGGATGTGGAAGCCTAGGTAAGGGTCAGGATGGATGATGGTTTTGGGCATGAGACATGAAGAGACTTCCTACATACCATGCCTTGACTTGGATCAATGTCTGCGTAGTTAGGGTTGTGGGGAATACAATTTAACATCATGCGGGACGAGGGAATATAAGGATTATGCTCTAAACAGTCCATGGTTTTGGTGAACTGACATGGTCGTAATGACCGGGTGGTAGGATTGAACCTCATGGAGGCTTCCTACATACCATGGATTGACAGTGATTAAAGTCCACGTAGTTCGGGAAGGGTTTTGTCAGTGAACTGATGTGAAGGTGAACCCGGGGGTCCACTAGTGGTGGGCGTGAACCTCTGGAGGCTTCCTATGTACCATTCCTTGACATGGATCAAAGTCCACGTAGTTCAGGATGGTGTGGGTGTCTTCGAACCGACGTGAATAAGGAAATTGTTCCGATGGGTGATGGGCTTGAACCTCAGGGATGCTTCCCACATACCATGCATTGACATGGATAAAATTCCACGTAGTTCAGGAGGGGGTGTCGGAGAACCGACTTGAATAAGGACCTTGGTCCAGATGGATGACGGGCTTGAACCTCTTGGAGGCTTCCTACGTACCATGCCTTGACATGGATCAAAGGCCACATAGTTCAGGATGGTGTGGGGATTACACTCTAGGCTGCCCAGAGCGTTAATGGGGCTTGGCGCACCGACACTGAGATGGTCAGGGCCAATGGATTTTGGGCTTGACCCTCGTAGAGGATTCCTACGTAACATGCCTTGACATGGATAAAATTCCCCGTAGTTCGGGCATACAGTTTAATGTCATGCGGGACGGGGCGAGATACAGTTTAACGTCATGCTGGACGAGAGTGAACTGATGTGAAGGGGGTTGGAAAGACCGAGTGGTGGGCTTGAACCTCGTGGAGGCTTCCTACATACCATGCCTTGACATGGATCAAAGTCAACATAGTTCATTTGGTTGTCATGGTCGGTGCTTACTCTAAGCCCAAGTGAGTCATGATTGGTGTGAGAAACAAGAGGCAGCAGGGACCTGATGATCATGTCACGAAATGTGTGTTTGTGGGATGTGAGGAGGGGGGCTTATGCGTTGAGTGGCCCACGGTATTGGGACATACTCCATGATGGAGGCCCTATGGTGACAAAGCGCAGCAGGAGAGGGGTTTGGGACCGAAGAAAGGAGGAACCCCATTCCCAATCCCGCCCACTGCTGGCCTTGGCACCGAGGAAGTGAGGAGGGGGAGGGGTGCAGCCTCCTGCAAGAAGAGCAAGGGGCTTACGCCAAGGTGGAGGCCCATCCCCATGGACAAACGCCACTCCAGGAAGGAGGATATCATCCCCTGTAGAGACCAGGGGGTGTAGAGAATACCCAAGGTGGGGGGGGGGGACCCTGCATATGAGGCACAAGGTTAGGTCACAATTTAAAGTCATGTGTTGAGAATGAGGTGCTTGGCAATTTAACATCCTCCATCTCAGACATGGTGTGTTTGCTCCGCACCCCTAGGACTTACATAACCGGTACCCTCTGCTCGTTTTGGGAGAGAAGTCATCAGCAAGGCCATGGTAATGGGGCGTCGCAGAGCAAACCATCGAGGGGTCCACATTTACATGGCTATGTGAAGATGTAATAGCCATTAGTATTCCTATGCGAAGAATCATTAGGAGTAGCAACGCTACAATCTGTATCATCCTGGGGACTTTTAAGTCACATCATTCCAACCTGGAGGGTCGCACGGGAAAAGGGTTTTCCAAGTAGAGGGGTCCATGGGCAAGGGCCTTGTGGAGCTCTATTTTCCCGTGTGGTGGAGGGCACTTTTGAAGGGGTTTGCTTCGCGAAGTTGGGTGTTTTATCCATATCATGGGGTGGAGGTGAAAACGGTAGGTGAATCGCTATGTGGAAGTTCATTCACAGAGCATAGCCTCGTGGAGCAAAGGTGCCTCATCGAGAAAGGTTTCAGGAAGCAATGTGATTCGTTAAGTACAGTGATCCTGCCTTAGAAAATGGATCAAGTGTATATGAAGGGTGCTTCGCAAAGCATAAATGCTCCGCAATGACACGGGTCCCATTGGGGATCCTCTTCATTCGCAAAATCCCTTTGGTTTCTCGAAATGCATCCCTATTGAAGGAGGGGATCAAAATGAGACAATGTGGAGGAACATTGTGAAGCAAAATTACCTCACGCAGCTCATGGTTCTCCGAGTGGAAGAGTGCATC
Source organism: Viscum album (assembly GCA_963277665.1). Lineage (NCBI taxonomy): Eukaryota > Viridiplantae > Streptophyta > Magnoliopsida > Santalales > Viscaceae > Viscum > Viscum album. The sequence goes on from OY728120.1 coordinate 1,914,918,801, forward strand.
GTGACTCGGGAGCTGAGAAGATGAAAGGTCAGATTGTCTGTCTTCCTGATCTCAGGGAGAGCTTGGAATTCATAGGCAAGAGGCGCCGCAGAGCAGGGCACAAGCAGTGTGAAAAGTGGTCATCTAGCTTCGCGGTGTTCTCGAGAACGTCAAATGGGTTCGTGGAGCGTCCTGCCTCCTTCGCTTCGTGGCAGGATCACGAATGTCAAATGTGTTTGCGGAGCCTCCCGCCTTCTTTGTTTCAGGCGGCCGCGGTGTTGGGGGGAGTCCACGAAAGGGCTTCACAAGGCAGTCTGTGGGGCCATGTTAGGGCCTTTTTCTTTGTTCTAAAGTTTGGCTCCAACAAATGCACCCCCCTCAAACTTGGAGCTGCAGAGAGATAAAGGGATGATGTCTGATGGGAAATTTCCAAAATCCTCAGTTATTTGTGGTGCGGATGCTTGAGGCAAGATCGCGAGGCGGACTCGGAACACGCGGGCCAGGCACACCGTGAAGCTCTGCCTGTCCAAGATGCGCCGCGAAGCTCCAAAGGCCATCGCCTATAAATAGGGGGTCAAAACTCTCTTTTTTTCCTTTCCTTTATGCGCAATCTTGTCTTCTTGCTCTCTTGATTCATGAAGCTCTGCGTACTCCGTGAGTGTTCTCTAAGAATTGAGGCTTTGCGGCGCACAGCGAGTCTTTGACTCCGCGTTTGTGCTCCACGATCTGGCTTTGAACACCGAGGCAGCGCTTCCGTGAACAGTCATTGTGACCGACCTTCGTGACCTCACTTCGTGAGCTATCTTCGTGAACCATCCAACCAAATGTCCAAGTTCTGGAACCGAATGGCCCACCAAGAAGCTGCCAAGGGGGTCCTCGCAGATGTTGCCCGAAGGGATGAAATTGCGAAAACCTAGGGCTAGGATAGCTAGCCCGGAGCCACTAGGACCATAGTTCTTTGGTGGAGATGCTATCGGAGAGCCAAAAAAACTATATGATGTGCAGCAGGTTTCCTCTGTATGGATTCGGGCTGAGGGATGATATCTTCATTCCTGCAGCAAGTATGGATGAGCCAGCTTACTGGTTCTGGAGCTCGTCGTGCCCGCAATGATGGTTTACGGCACCTGATGGTCTTTCCTGGGAGGATTTCACGCCTTTCATCAATTATTGTCTGTAAAATCCCCTAAATAACATCAACAGGAGGGCATTGCAGCCGGAGACGTCCCCTCCACTGTACCGAACCATCCTTAAGGCGGCATTGGCGAACCCGAAGAAGGGGTGGTCCGAGGACTGGGACTTGCGCCAGGGCGCCAATTTCACAGATGATTAGGATTGGGCATACTAATTAGGCGACTTGTGTGAGGATTTCGGGGCAGAGTTGAGAAGAGTGGGACTATATGAGGCAGTTTGGGCTTCCTAGTTCCATATCTACCAGCTGAAGCAATTGATGCCGGAGCTTTTGAGACGGTGGTCACCGAGGACCAATACCTTTCACCTGCATCATGGGGAGGATGACATCATCCTACGGGACATGAATCAGATCTCAGGGGTCCCAATACTTGGGGAGATGTACGATGAATTCCTCTCGGCCATGGGTGCGTGGGAGGATCCGGAGCAGATGTCATGTCTGACGATGGCACTTATGGAGCTAGTGCCCGTGGAAGACAAGGAGGCCATGAGGGATGTCCACTTCAAGAACTGGTTCAAGAAGTTCTTGAACTTCCTAGAAAATATGCAGTTCTCGACGAGTCCTTGAACTATCCCGAAGGGTTCCCGGAGCAAGGAAAACTCAAACTGCTGGCTACTGAAGAATATCCAGTGGAAGAGCTAGGGGTTCAGTGTTAGTACTGAACAATGACCAATAGTAAGGTTGGAGACATTCATCGATGCCCTCATATATGGTTCGATCCAGCTGGTGAGGGATGCAAACATGGGAGTGCGGCCAAGAACTTTCTTCATGGCATCCACCTTGGCGACAAGAGGGTGGGTCAACCCGGGGATCCCGAACCTCGCCAGGTTATACAAAGTGTTGTGGCATATCAGCGAGGGGAAAAGGCCACAGAGGATATGCGGGCCATTCCACCTCCTGTACGGGTGTATGGCAGTGCACATTAGGGGTATCTATGAGTATCTGAACCCTATCTCACCTTCAGGGTCAAAATTTCATCCCTCCTTCTGGTGCGCCGCGGGGAGATTTCCGACCAAGAAAACCGCACCATCGGTTCTAAACCGGGTGTGGAAGGTGGAGGAATTGAATTTCCACCCCTTCGCATTGACAACGTGGGCCTTCACGGATGATGGCTAGGGAATAGAAGATCACTGAGCCTACCTCTTGGCCTTTCGAGGTGGAGTCCCAGTGGCCAGGGTGGACCGTGAGCACCTCTGCGAGCCATGCACCCCACACTGGTTTGCTAGGCAATTATGGTGCCTATAGCAGCTGACCCTGAAGGTCTATCTAGGGGTGCGCTACGAGGATAACCCATGTTTAATTAGGAGAATGTGGCTCATGTTCACACGGGAAGACAAAAAGATATAGAATGTATTGCCTCTGCTGACCGCCGTCCTTGGGCTGATAAAAGAATACACCCAGAGCTAGGAGGCGGCCTACCCAGGGGAGATGCTGAAGCGTGCCACCATCCTTGTAGGTGAGGGTGAGCCTCTCCATCATTGGGGATGGGGCTGGAAGGCGACAAGGGAATCCTGTAGTGGCGGGGATATTGTAGCAGCGGTGCCCACACCAGTTGAGAAGGGAGTCACAGCAGCGGGTCTGGCAGTGGCAGCAAAGCCGGTGGTCCCAATGGAACAGAGTCATCTAGAGGGGATGCCACCAAGAGGGTTCACTAGGAATTCCTATCAGGCCTTGGGGAAACGACTGCGTCACGTTGACATGCCGGAGAATGCTTCCTTTTTGGAGGCCTGGGACATCTGGGAAGTCAACCAAAAATTCCTTGGCCCATCTGAATTATGGCAGCACCTTAACTGCCTCAGGATGGATTTATTGGGGATTATCCCTATTAGAGCCAGCTTTGCAGTATCCCAGTCAGATGCAGAGCAGTACATAGCCGAGATGGAGGACTTCATCCATTCTCGAGGGGCCCTGCACCCAATGAAAAACTGAATCGTGGTGCTGTTGGATCGCACGGTCCCTCCGTAACTCTCGGCTGCTAATCTGAGGTAACACTTCCCCCTACCGGATGAATCAGTCGAGTCCTCCTGGGGAGACGAGGCTGGTAGGGAGATTCCACCAGAGGAGGGCGAAGTCAGCAGCCAGTCCTCAGATCTCAAAGATTTCGCTGAGGTTCTTAAGGTAGAATCCCAAATTCCTTCTTCATATTTTTCCCTTAGGTTACTCTGGATTCCTTACCAGCGTCTGCACTGTGAAGGAGGACCTGGTTCATAGACATCGTTCTCACCCCTCCTCAGGACCTTCAGGATCCATGCATGTGGCTACATCAACATCCATGCTGGGCGGGGCTGGGATAGTCAAAGCGGCTCCCCTGGAGTCTCCAGACGTACCAACCATATATGGGGGGCCACATCTCGGGGTTCCGACGACATCATTCCAAGATCAAGACAAGGGATTTGACCTCTATAAGTCTTATCTAATGCATCCACAACTATCATCCCCAGACCACATTAACTGACATCCAAATCCCATTCTTGGCGTGTACAGTCCTTTAACTGGCCTGTGCTACTGCGATGATGTTGGTGGGGTCTTCTGGTAGCGCTCTTCCCAGGGGCTTGCCGATGGTCATGGAGGTGAACATCCAGCCTGACCGAACAATATCACTCCCGATGACCGGCGGGAGCTCTAGTGGGCCTGCGCCTGAGATCAATGAGGTGGGATCCAATGATGAGGATCAACCAGACGATTCAAGCCCCGCCATACCCGATCCAACGCCAAACATGGACCTGACCAAGGAGTTCCCGGGGGCATTCCCTACATAAGATCCCACCAATCGTGCTGACTGGTACGAGACGGCCTCTGAAAAGGAGGACAGTAAGATAGTCTATCGTCGATCGTGGAAGCTAATCACGCGCTTCATCGATGACACCCCCCAAACTCTATGGTTGAATGATATGGACAGACTTCGATCATGCCTCTATGAACTGTGTGCTAGGGGAGTGGATGTTTGACGTCCTCACATGCTCATCTAAGATCTTATGGTGGAAAAAACCAAGGCCTTGGCATGTGCTGGCAGTGAAGGAAGGCGGTGAACATCAAGAGGCTCCAGATGGCTGAAGACGAGGTCCAACGGCTGTAAAACCAGATGAACGAGCACATGACCTCCCTCAATGCACAATCTGAACTGATGTCACAATTGAAGGCCCAGATGGAAGAAGCCAAAGAGGGCATGAGGCGAGCTTCTAGGGAGATGATCGTCATCCGGGCCGACGTAGAGCATTCCCAGATTGCGGAAAATGAATTGCCCCCTCTCGCTTCCGAGGAGGAGCGGGTGGTGCACAAGTGGGATCATCTCATGGACGCCATGAGTTAGAGGGTGGCAGAGCTGCTACGTTATTTCGATGAGGTCAATCCGTCCATGGGTAGAGTCGACCCCTGAGTGCTATAATGACTATAAACCCTTTAAATGTACTTTTATGCTTTGATAGTCTGAATGACGTAGCATGCATGAGTTCCGTTGTTTTCATTGGGTTATTTCATTCTTATAATTCTCACGGAACATTCGACGACCATTCCCTAAGCTCATGTGGGTCAAGCCCGATGTGAGAAACAAGGGATGGATACTTCATCACCCCATCCACATATAGGTGTGAAAACCAGGCTTTGGGCATTCGGGCTTTGAACAACCGGTCCAGATTTCCAGGTAATGAGGGAGACCTAGCTGGAGAACCAAATTCTCATAATAGCATAATTACAATTTTCCAGTGTGCTCTTTTGTACAAATGGTGTAATTCCAGGGGTGCTGAAATCGATCCGAACATATGGGAATGGTAAATGTGAATCGCGATACCCAGGATTCAAAAATTTTGGAGTGGAGTGACAATAAAGAATAACTATTGACCGCATTCAAAACAAATTATTCTTATTGAATTATCCTAGAGTGAGGATATAAAATGAGTGTCGACCATTGAAAATGTTTGAAATGCGGGACATGTCACAAATGTCGTCTGTTAGTATTCTGGAACGTTGGCCCAGGATAGTAGGTGGGCCATAGGCCGAGCATCAATAATGTTAGGGGGTTCCTCTAGACATGAAAGAGGATGAGGGTCTGAATAAGGGGAATGGAAAGTGTGGAATGTGGAGTGAGGGTTTGTTCGAATAGAATAAAACACTCTTGATGTTACACCACCGTGGTGGGGGAACACTATATGGACGCATCGGTTTGATCATCGATCATTCCTTATTTCAGAAGAATCCTCTCTGGAAAGGGGGTTGTCGCTTCCCAATGCCATCGTGGGGCATCCCGAACTTGTTCGGGGAAAAATTTTAGTTCCACGGTTCCCCACAATGGGTCAGGCCAGGGGCTGGAAATGGGGAGGAACAGGACCATACGATTCCTAGGGATGGACCCTAGGTGAAAAATCGGGGTGTCTCTACGTATCCCATGAGGATGGGAATAATTTCATACGTAGTTCTAGAAGCGCAGTGTAATTGTAGACCAACACTGACAGGTGAAATCCTCTCTAGCAGAGGCTTTGGTGCATCCCATGACTAACATGGGGCATCCTGAACTTTTTCAGGGCAGAACTGCAGTTTAGTGTCATGCATTGAGGATATATTGACTCCTGCAGTTTAACATCACGTGATAGGATGTGGAATGAAAGGAAAGAGACTAGGGGGTATGTTGTGCGGTAGCTATGAAACCAACGTGAATGAGGACATGGATTCCAAATAACACCATGTATCCCCTGAGGAAACTCTTCAGTTTGAGGAACCAAGAGTGAGAATTAGGTTGGGTCCGATTTAAAGTGGTTAGGCATTCCTACGTATCCCATGAGGATGATAATCAAGCCATACGTAGTTCTAAGAGCGCAGTTTAACATCCTGCGGGATGATGAGAAAACTTGTCGTATCGGTACACAACCTATCAAAACTACTAAGCCCACGTGAGTTGTGCTCGGTGTGGGAAACAAGAAGTAGTGGTGGGACTCTCCCAAAACAAGAAGGGGCATGCTAGGATGAATGGAAACTCAGTGAATACTGGCCCAATGATGCTAACCCATCCATGAAGCGCCCCTAGATGCACAAAGAGTTAAATATGAGTATGTCATAATTCCACCAGAACATGAGGAAGTGGAAATGTGTGAATCATGACACTCGAAATATAGATCACATTGATGGCAGTGTGATGATGGGGGATAACGATTTATCATGGCAGAAACGCAGCATCCACATCATGTTAGCCTGGAATGGGGATAGACTGATGAGTGTCAACCGTTGACCATGTTCAAAACACAGGACCTGTCGCATATGTTTCCCGAGATCCTTAGGTATGTTGGCCCGAAACTGTAAGAGAGCCCATAGGCCTAACATCCATGGAGAGCCCTGAGTCCTAGCATCCTTTTCATCCAAGGGTCCTTTTATATATGGAAGAGGATGATGATCCAAATAGGAAGCTCACAAAGCACGGATACGGAACGAGGGTAATGTCCCCATGAAAATTCCACACTTCAGGCTCTTTGTCAAAAACAAACGGAATACGGTGACGAGACATATTAGATAGAGGTATTAGAGTCCCTTCCAATAGGTAGATCTTAGTTTATGGTCGTAGAACTCGGACCATAGGTGGTAGAAAATACGAGAGGTACCTAGCAGGGTAACTACAAAACCCAAGGTGAATGGGAACCGGGGGGTTCCGACCACCACGTGTTCCTCTGATAGGTTTTAGGTCAAGGGACCGAACATGAGAGTTGGGATGGGCCTGAGGCAAAGCGCACAGGCATTCCTACGTACTCCATGAGGATGGGGATCAAGCTGCACATAGTTCTTGATGTGTCATGGTAAGATAAAAATTCCAATGAGAATGGGGCTTGCGGGCGTGGCCCTCACCCCAAGAGAAGTGGAATTTGATAAATCATATTTGAACATTAAGGTGACTATTTTTTTTAATTGACAGGCCTAGGGTAGCAGGCCCTAGCATCGCCACAAGAATCAAGCCATAGTAGGCATTGACAAATGGAATGGAGAATGATCAATACCCAACGTGAGGTACTCTACGATGAGATCATCACAATGCAGTGCGGTTTTTCGTAGTTCTTCCAAGACGATAATGACACTATTTATGTTTAGGTGATGGGACCAGGCATGCCTTTTAACGTCATGCAGCGCAGACGTAGAAGAGACGATGCTAGATGGGAAATGTGTGCAGTGCAATAGAACATCCCCGGTGTGAATGGGGAAATGATCACTTATCACACCGTACGCAATTATAAGAGGGTAACCTTGGGCCAAGGGGCCCAAATAGGGGTAAGAGGGAAAGGGGCAGGAGAAACTAGCTCCCAAATAAGATGGACCTGAAGAAAAGGCGCCCGGGTGTTCCTACGTATCCCATGTGGATGGGAATCAAGCCTCACATAGTTCTGAACAAGATCTTAGTTTATGGTCTTAGAGCTCAGACTGTAGAGGAGAGAAAACCCTCCAAGTAAGTGCAGACCTCAACCTAATCCCTAAGCCCACGTGAGTTATACTTGGCATGGGAAAAAAGGGAGGTGAATGTCTTTTTAAATACCTGGAATGCACGCCAAAGGAATGTCGGTGTGGATCCCTGAATGACGCCTTTGATCCTCCCAATGCGCGGATGTGCACTGAGGAATAACACCAAGAGTTTCGAAGATCTACTTGGACATGATGAGGTGGAGAAGGATGTGAATTTTGTAACTGAAATTTTGGGATTAATGGGGTTGGCGTGGCGATGGAGGATAACTATTGACCTTGTTCGAAACATTGTATCCAAATCTTGTTAGCCTCATGTAGGAGAACAAATGAGCATTGACTGCTGACCATATTCACAACATGGTATTTGTATCGGTTTGTTGTCTACGACCCTCGGGGGCATTGGCCCATAATGGTACGAGAGCCCTTAGGCCTATCATCCATGCCTCTCGGGGCCCGTAATGGTAGGGGAGCCCTTAGTCCTATCATCCATGCTACTCGGTAGTCTCTTCGGGTGTGAAAGGTGATGGAAGCCCTAATGAAGAGGAACACAAAGCCTGAAAAGCGGGTGAAATCTTGTTTGAGCAGAGTCCGACATTCCTGGAACTAAACCAAAGTACCCATAGGCACATTGGTGAATCTTCGAAGAGGGTGGAAAAGTGTGCTCAGGAGGGAGAGGTACATGTCATGGTCGTTACAAGCCCGACGTGAATGAGGACAAAATACCACACCATGCCATATACAACCCTCTCTGGGGGAGGGTAGGCCAAGAGGCCAAGGTGAAATCAATAATTCCAGGAGATGGGGCTGGACCCGAAGTGTAGACATTTGGGTGGTCCTATGTATCCCATAAGGATGGTAATAAAGCCACATGTAGTTCTCAAGGTGATGTTTAATGTCCTGCAGGACGAGGAGGGGAGTAGGATACCCCCAAACAAGGGAGGTGTACGGAATGTTGAATAAACCAACGTGAATGAGGACGTAATATCGCACCACACTATACACTCCCATTAGAGATCCTGGGTCGGGGGCACAAGAAGGCCATGGGGCTTGAGGCTAGGCCTCGGTCAGGAAGGCCTAACTAGCTTTCAGTTTGACATCTTGTAGTGTGGATGACGGCTAGTGGCCCATGTAGGCTAAGGGGCCTGAGGCTGGGCCTCGATCAGGGAGGCCTGACCAGCTTTCAGTTTAATATCTTACAGTGAGGATGAGTGCCAGGGGCCAGAGAAGGACATGGGGCCTGAGGCTGGGCCTCAGTCAGGGAGGCCTGGCCATCTTGTTGTTTAATGTCTTGTAGTGAGGACGAGGGCCAAGGGCCTGAGGCTGGGCCTCGGTCAGGGAGGGCTGACCAGCTTTTAGTTTAACGTCTTGCAGTGAGGATGAGGGCCAGGGGCCCGAGAAGGCCAAGGGGCCGGAGGCTGGGCCTCGATCAGGGAGGCCTGACCAGCTTGTAGTTTAATGTCTTGTAGTGAGGACGAGGGCTAGGGGCCCGAGAAGGCAAAGGGGCCTGAGGCTGGGCCTCAGTCAGGGAGGCCTGACCAGCTTGCTGTTTAACATCTTTTAGTGAGGACGAGGTCCGGGGTAAGGCGTCTCATCCGAAAATTTGTACGACATGGTGAGAAACCCGACGCGAATTAGGACATAATCTCGTACAACACCGCACAATCCCATAGGAGATATCCTGGGCTGGGGGCTGATGGTTGGCATCGCCTAGAGGGAGTTCTTCACCTGGATATACAACCGGGCAGAATGAACCAAGAAATTCGATGTTTGGGACATCTTGGGGAGAACCTAATGATCCAGGACAGCTGTTGACCACGTTCAAAACACAACTTCCCTAGTGTGACCATTCAAGAGAAACAAATGGCCATCGACCGCTGACTATATTTGAAACGCAGGACTTATATCTGCTTGTGTCTCTACATCATCGAGGGCGTTGGCCTGAATTGGTAAGAGAGAGCCCTTAGTCCTAGAATCCATACCATTCAAGGGCCTTTCCGGGTGAGGAAGGTGAAGAAATCCCATCCATGGAGTGGGTGAAGCATATCTGTACCCATCCATCATAGAGGAGAACGTCTCCAGGGAGCGAGACGTATGGACGGATCGTGGTTAGCTCAATGTGAATTGGGGCCAAAGTTTGCACCCCTGCCATACATCTTGTCCCGGGGGGAAAGATTCTGGCATTTGGGCTGGGCCAATAGACGAAATGTCTAGGCGTTCCTACATATCCCATGAGGATGGGAATCAAGCCATACATAGTTCTAAAGGCCATGCAGTTTAACGTCATGCGGTGAAGATGTGGGAGGATAGAATAATGTGAGTGGGCACATGGTGTGACCGTTATAATCCTCGTATGAGTTTGGCTAAAGAATCCTACTCCATATCATGCGAGGATACTCCGAGAAAGCTATACCCAGGAGGAATAGTCTAAGAGAAGAGCTTGGGGCTGGGCTCAAGATGAGGTGTCTGAGCGTTCCTACCTATCCCATGAGGATGGGAATCGAGCCATACATAGGTCTCATGATGAAGTTTAACATCGTGCAGGACGAGGTGCAATTTGAAGTCATGCAGGACTGGATAGTTTAAGGTCATGTGGGACCATCATGCAGTTTGGGTTCATGCAGGACCAGCATGCAGTTTAAGGTCATACAGGACCATTGTACAGTTTAAGGTCTTGCAGGACCAGCATGCAGTTTAAGGTCATACGGGACCGTCATACAGTTTAAGGTCGTCTAGGACCAGCATGCTGTTTAAGGTCATGCGGGACCCTCGTGTAGTTTAAGGTCATTGAATGTCTATCCAGTTTAAGGTCATGCCGGACCAGGGGGCTCAGGAAAAGTATATTTTAAGGAATTTGGAATTGGTGGGAGGCGTTATACGTTCACCATACATGGTCATCAAGGAGTATGCTCCATCGAGGTAAACCCGGTGGACTATATAGGGTCCTTCCCATTTGGGCTCCAACTTGGGTGGTTTCCTACCAGGGATCATTGGCACTCGGAGGGCCAGTACCAGGTTGCCTTGAAGAAAAGAGAAAAGGCAAACCGTCTAATTGAAGGCTCTATCCATTTTGTTCTGGTGCCTTTCCAGATTGTGCAGGGCACAGAGCCTACACTCATCAAGTGCTTCCAATTCAGCTAGACGGATTTCGGCCAACTTATCAGGCACCTGCTGGTCATAGACTGCAGTGCGTAATGAAGGAAGATAGATTTTGATGGGCAGGACGGCCTCAGCTCCGTACACCATGGAATACGGGGTTACCTGGGTGGAATTGCGAGTCATCTTCCGATAGGCCCAGAGGACATTGGGGAGCTTGTCCAACCAACATTTATTGTTCTGGGCAACCATTTTCTGCAAAATTTTGGAGAGGGTTTTGTTGAATGACTCAATCTATCCATTTTTCTGTGCATGATAGTGGTATGTATGGTTCAAGTGGATAATGTACTTGGCACAAAATTACTTCATCTCGGCTACTCAGAATTTGCTGTCGTTATCGGTGAGGACGACGTGGGGAACTCCAAACCAGTGGATGATATTGGAGATCACGAATTCAACGTTGGAATGGGCCATGAATTCCTTGAGAGGGATTTCCTCTGCCCACTTGGAAAATAAATATATGGAAGTGAGGATGAACCTGCACTGGGGAGCTATCGTCGGTGGATATGGTCCCACAACATCAATTCCCCACACAAAAAATGGCCAAGAGTACTTTATGGAGTGGAGGGATTTTGGCAGCAGACGTAGGAAGATATCATGCACTGGGCACGTGTGAAATCTCTTGGAAAACTCAATACAATCATGGATCATAGAAGGACAGAAGTACCCCAGTCTCTGGATCTTATGGGATAGATTCGGCTTAGCCTGGTAGGCACCATAGGAACTGGCATGAACCACTTGCATGACCTATAGAATCTCGACTCCTTGAATGAAACAGAGGATAACACCATCAAAACCAAGCTTATTGAGGATATAATCAAGACTTGGACCACTATGGAGGACAAACTGTAGCGTGCGGCATCTGATTCACTCGTGCTCGGCCCGACTATCTGGGAGGCAACCATTTTGGAGATACTCGACAAAAGGGGCTCTCCAGTCCAGATTCGCTTTGATCCCTAGATCTACCGATCCTAGAGGTCCTGACATGAAGGATCTGGCGATAAGGTGTCTTACTCATCGGCCATCGTCATCCTCTGGGGTGACGAGGAAAATGACTATCTGGTGGGCCACATGAATAATCAGATCATCATGCAGAGGCTCTGCAAGTGATGTGGCTAGGCTGGACAAAGCATATGCCCGGCCATTTTGTGACCGAGGTACATGGGTAACCTCTGGTCGAGAAGGGAACGGGGCCATTAGACTGAGGGTGCGCTCTAACAATGGTGCAAGATCTGGCTTCCTGACAACATAGTCACCATTGAATTTCATGATGACTAGCTCGGAATCCCATTTCACATGAAAATGGTGCACATCAATCTCAAGGGCCATCTCGAGGATAGTGATAAGAGCCTGATCCTATGCCTCATTGTTGGTGCAGCCTTCTGACAATAGGAATGAGTATGGTCGGACAGCTTGCATCGGGGGGATAAAGATGATGCCCAGGCCTGCTCTGTTGAGCCTAGGATCATTGAGCCTCCTACAGGTAGGGATCTTTGAGGCACCATAAAAAAGCTTCTTCCAAATGGGATGGCTTGATCGACTGAGAGGATTGCCTCATCATGAAAATCCATGTCCCGTGACTGGTCTGCGGATGTTGGATGGGAAGCTAGAAAGTCTGCCAATTCCTACCCCTTGATAGCCTTTTGAGGCATGAACCTGATGTCGAAATGCTGGAGAATCACCAACCACCGCACTAGATGTCCAGTCAACATGGGGAGATTCAGAATGTACTTCAGCGGGTCTACCCGGGAGACCAGCTGTACATCCTAGTGTTGTATGTAATGTCACAAATTCTTGCATAGGAAATACGAGCTCAAGGAAAATCTTCCCGATAGGGGAGTATCTGGTCTTAGTATGGAGGAGCATGCGGCTGAGGTAGTAGAGAATGTTCTCTGCCCCTCATTGTTCTTCTGGGCGAGATGGGTTCCAAGAGATTGGTCTAGGGTAGTGACGTATAGGATTTGCGGCTTACCGGAGATGGGTGGCATCAAGACCAGAGGCTGGAGAAAATATTCATTGATCTACTCAATGGCGTTCTGGAACTCCTCGTCCCATTCATAGGAAGATCCCTTCTTCATTAACTGAGAAAAGGGCATACACTTGCCAGCCAGATTCGCAATGAATCAGCGTATGTAGGCCAAGTGTCCTTAAAAACCTCGAAGCTCCCGAATATTGCTCGGGGGAGACATCTGGATGATGGACCTAATCTTCCTGGGTTCGATCTCGATGCCTCAGTACCTAATAAAAAATCTAAGAAACTTCCCAGAATTGAACCCGAAGGCACACTTCAACGGGTTCATTTTCAGGTGGCGGGAACGGAGGAAACTGAACACTTTATCAAGGTCCTTGACATGGTCCTGGAACTGGAGAGATTTGACCAACATATAATCCACATAACATTCCCCCAATGTTCCCAGGATTGGCATGAATATGCGATGCATGGCCCGCTGATAGGTGGCACCTTCATTTTTTAGGCCACAGGGCATAACCTAGTAACAGAATGTACCTTGGGGCGCCCTGAAAGCAGTAGACTCCTCATCGTTGAGGGCCATCCAGATCTGATTATATCCAGAGTAACCATCTATGAATGAGAGGGCATGGAACCCTACCATAGCATCGATCAACAATTTATTCACCGGAAGGGGAAAATCATCCTTCGGACTGTGATGGTTGAGATCTCGGAAGTCGATACCGACTCTGATCTGTCCATTCTTCATTCTGACAGGCACAATGTTGGCTAGCCACTTGGGGTATTGGACCTCCATGATGAAGTTGTCTTTAATGAGTTTTTCAACTTCATCCTCGACCATGGAACCATAGTAAGGGTGCATTTTTCTGGGAGGCATCATGAACCAGCATTGGTTTTTCGGGAGACCGAGACAGTAGACGACTACCTGAGTATCTAGTCCTAGAATCTCATCGTAACTCCAGGAAAACATGTCACGGTGCTGTTCAAGGAAGTCCATGTACCACTGCTGCTCCCCAAGGGACATGGTGGCACTGATCAATGTGGGTCCTAGATCTTCCTCTCTACTAAGGTTCACATGTACCAGTTCATCGACCGTGGAAGAGATGCCTTCTTCAAAGGCAAGGGGAGCATCTTTTAAATCCTCTTCTTTGCTAGTGGATGAGGGCTTCCCAGTGGGTGAGGCTTCCCCTTGGTTGGATCAACCTGACGGGAGGCTGGTACCGGCTTGGAAAGCAGTGGACAACACATCAGGAGATTCACATGCCGCTAAGACCATGGTGATGAAGGCAGTCGATCCAATCCCATCTGTCCTTCCGCCCATAGGGCCACAATTGATGATGTCAAAGCAATAGTGGTGCGTCTACTTGAGCCGGTTAATCCTAGCCTGGAGAAACAGACACATATGACGTATTTCCATTGCCATGGGATGGACATCCCGATACCGTACAGGGGTAGGAGGTTCCGGGATCACCCAAGCCTGGTTTGTATAGGAGTATGAGGTGATTTCCTGTCGTCACTTGGACTTGGGAATATACCTTCCTCTTGTACCCAAAACAATAAGTCATTTCCCCATGTCGGGGGTCATGGCCTCTAATCTATGGATTGGGAAGACATAGGCGTCATCCAGACCTGCCCAGGGATCACTTGTGAGCAGGGCGGGCTCAACCTCACTTGCCAGAATCTACTTATCCTTGCTCTTGTAATAGTCAGTGTCCAGATAACGAGCTTCACAAGAGGCGAAAGGAGAGGCATCACCTTGGTGTATTCCTACTCGACCATTAAGGGAGTAATTGAGGCACTAGTGATATGATGAGGGGACCACCGCATGCAGGTGGAGCCATGGCCTACCCACCAATGCATTTTACGTGGGGTCCTGCTAGACAACCATGAACTCGGTGCTAGAAATTAGGCCACGGAGCTGGGTCTTCAGACAAATCTTGTCGACCAGTTTCTACTCTATCCTGTCATATCCTTGGATCCATAAATCGGAGGGAGCCATGTCATATTCGGATATCCCTAGCTTTCGTAGTGTTCGTGTCGGGATAAGGATGATCCCGGAGCCGCTGTCAACGAGACAGTGGTGAACCTCATAGCCATTGAATTGGATGGTGATGTAAAGTGAGAATATGTACCCCTATATGAGAGAGCCTTCATCCTCTCCGGAGAACGAAATGATGGCCTAGCATTTGGCAGTCCCAACAGCTTCAACATGAAAGGTTTCTACAGCTGCTACCTCAGTCTCAAACTGAAGGGGGCTCATTAAAGCCTCAGTGAGGGATTCATGCATATATGATGACAAGAAGAGGGCTTCGAGGATGGAAAGCCTCGCTTGGATACCTTTGAGGTTCTTGAGGACATCATACTTCTACGCTAGGTGCCAACTTCTGGTTACAGGAGGTCGCTCTGTGGTGGAAGAAATGGCAGACCCTGTTGGATGTACCAGCGTCTTGCTGGTGCTGGGCATATTCCGTTGCTCACTGGTCGAAGCTAGAAGTGTAGCTACTGGATGAGGTCCAGGCACCTGAGGTCGACCTGTAGCAGGGTGAATCTGGTCACGGTACCGTTGAAGTGGCTCTGCCTGATGCAGTCGCACAAACGGTGGTGGAGGCAGTCCTGATGACACCGGATGAAAAGGCTTTGAGTGATGAGATCTACACTGAGCATATTGTCTGGTCTCAGTGGCATGCAAGGCCTGGCTAGAGGTGCCAAATGGTGCGCCTCAATGACCCATGTAGTTGTGGCTCTGCCAATGTTTGTGTCGGCTGGGGATGTTGGGGAGGTTCGCATGGCGTTCCCCCTCGTTGGGAGTCATATAGGGGTCTAACAACTCGACGGTGTTAACCGAAGCGTACCCTTGACTATCACTCGAAGAATCATCCACCAGTGTGAAAATTTTGGGAGGGATCCCCATATCTGGGGGCATGAAATCTCCCAGAGTGAAGGATGATGATGGCATCAGCGGCACAAGTTGCTTCTTATTGTGCCACTGATGCTTTCTTTTTTTGGAAGTGGCTGGCTGAGATGATGATGCAGAGGTCGTGGTCGTAGCTTCTAAAGGATACAGCTGATTCAGCCATTCCTGAATGATTCCATGGGTGTGAGAAACTATTTTACAAGCCATCCAGTCGTTGTACTTTTGGGAAACGTGGTTGGGAACCTGCTGCCACTCACCTTTGTCATCGTTACCGCTTTCTGACCTCACAAAGACTCCATCCACTTGTGCCAGGTTCGGGACCAACCTGACTATGTTCTTATCGACCTAGTCTTGGATCCAGTTCTTAAACACATAGCACTTCCTGAGGGTGTGAACCAGTATCCGATGATAGGGGTAGTAGTTGGGGCGATTAGTAAGATTCACCTCTGCCGGCCTTCTGCACTCAGGCAAGCGTACAATCCCCTGCTCTAGGGCACTACGGAAGTAACTTGGGACCTGATTCTTGATTAATGAGTAAGTTTAGTGTCTTCTTTCTTGATAGGGAGCCCTTGGAGCCTAGCCTTGACGAGGAGCCAGAGGGGCCTATCAAGGATTTAGACCCGGATTGTCCCGCCTGGGCGGTGGAGGCGCATCACGCGGAGGCCCCTGGCGATTCTGAGGATGCTGCAGAGCCAGAGGCTATGCATAAGGTAGAGGGCCTCTACGAGGCTATGGGGCCGGTGCTACTAGTAGCAATTATAGCTGCCTGGGGGCCTCTATCTGGGCCAGCATGGTAGGCTTGGCTCTGGAAGCTCTCCTTGCGGGGATTGCAGGGGGCAACAGACGTGCCGGCCTGGAATGTTGCAGGGATTCTTTGAGGCGTCGGGCCCTATCTGAGAAGTCTCAGAACCCTATGGGATCGTTCTATGTGATCAGGGTGGGAACCAGTTCCGTCTTGACTTTCCCTATGCACATCGTCAGTAATTTCTGCTGAGTCAGTGGCATGTCGGGGAAGTATGTAAGTCCATTCCACCGGGCGATAAAGTCTGCAGCTCACTCATCAGGACATTGTTCTCACTTGAGGAGGTTAGAAATGCTGGTCTTTTGGGTGGTAGAGATGAACTGATAGAGGAACTGCCTGTGGAGGTCCTCCCCACTGGTCACAGATTTGACTGGGAGCTGGCTGTACCAGACGAATGTCGGCCCCTCCAGTGTCTGAACGAAACAGCGGATCCTGGCAGCCTCCTGCTGCGCCGGAGTCCCCAACATGGGCCCACACCTCAAATTGAAGTGGTCCAGGTGCTGCGGTGGGTCCCTCGTCCCGTTAAAGGGGGATAATGTGGGATTCCTGAAACCCGGAGGTGCCAACATATCATCAACCCAGGCCGGGTATGGCTTGCCATCCGATGGGATTGCCACCTGCCATGTTTCCAATGCATCGAGGAGGGAAATGAGCACCGCCATAGGATAATACAGGTGGGCGTACCTATCTTGACGGGGATCCCTAATCACAAGTGAATTACTGGGCTCTTTGACACGGTAGACGGGTTCAGTGGCTCGTGGAGCAACTGGTGGGATGGCCTATGGGGCAGCTCGGGAAACCTTGGCTGGGTTCCTTGGATTGTTGCACCATTCTGGAGGCTTGGGTGAGACATACCGTGCCCTCTTTCTATGAGTTCCAGCTTCAGCCCTGTCAGAGGGAGCAGCATGGTCAGATTTTCTCGGAGGCATCTCACCAGTGGGAAGTTGTTCCTGCCCCTGTTGCCTCGGCCTAGGATCGTCATAGTCAGGTCGTCGCTCTATCACGCATTCATCCAGGAGTTCATCGACCGACCTCTTTTTCTCAACATGTTTCTGGCACAACACTGCCTTCTCGGGGTCCTCTTCCATCTTCTGCACTAAGTCGGATGGGTCAGAGTGCTTGACAGCTCTGACAGGCTCTTTTCCCTTACTGAAATTCCGGCTGAGCACCAGTGACTCGGTGGGCGCAGGGAGACCTGGGAGGTTCCTATGCTGGCGGGTAATCATCCTTGATTGGTCCAACAATGTTGGAACACCCTCAGGGGGAAATTCTCCATCGAAAAAATCCATCTCATCCTCATTGTCCACTATGTCAGCTATATGGACCATAACCCTTCCAGGGGGCATGTCCTCAATATCACATAGCGAGTCGGGTTGTCGTCATATAGGGATGAAGAGCAGGGCAACATACTACCCCCAGCCACAGACATGCACGTGGGGGGTTTCTGCCCTGATGATTTTATAGAGTAACTTAATACTCTGAATTCATTTCTGCTGGAGGGCCTCACGATGGCCTGGTGACTCAGGGTGCTGGGCCACCGGGAGTAAGGCCATATTGACTAGACGGCACTGCTCGTTGATGTCCTAAAATGAGCTTGTCTCATTGGATACACCACACACTGATGAAAAAGACTGAAATGTGTCTCCCTAAGTGTGTATCTAATACAATCAACCTCCTCTGGGGTGAGGGACTTGGGTATGTAGAAATCCTACGCTGCTACGGGCCAGAACTCCTCCGAGAATCGGTTCGCTGCGTGGATGCTCCAGAAGCTTGTCGAATCAATTTTAGGGTCCGAACCTTGATTTACCCACTCTCCAACTAAGGGTGGTTGAGAAACATGCAGTGGTACTGTGGTAGACCACTGGGACAACAGGTTTGCTAGTGGATAATACGGAGAACGGACTGACAAGCTTCTAATTCTTGGGTTGTCCTTCGAGGAGTGTAGTGACCCGGCTGCTATATCACGATAGGAAAGGCTGACATGCACCATTTTTGGCTCAGGGACCAGGGATACCAGTGGTGGTTCGCGATGCTGCTCGCCTACCATTGGTCCCTAGAATAGCTCTCTGTGATCTCTCATGGAGGTAGAAAGCGCTTCTGGTAATGATGGTTGTGATTGCACGACCGTAACCTCTGGGGTCTCCAAATCATCATCATCCTGGATAAAACTATGGATGGTGGCAGGAATCTTGTGTACCTCGCATTCTGAAAGTACCAGGCTGATGCGCCTCATCCCCGCTCTAACCCTTGACTCGGATGAGCGAGGGGAGGGTTTCTGAGCTGAGTCGCACTCTGCTCCAGATTCTGAGAAGTGTACTGGTTTGATCTCTTTTAGAGCCTTCCCATGATTCTTCTTGTGGCGGTGACAACCTGCCTTCCTGCCCCTGGGTGGCTCTTCGGGATAGGGCGGATTTCTGACATGTGTTCCTTGGGCCATGTTGGTGCCAGGGCAGAGAGGACATCCACTTGAGACAGCCGGGATGTGAGGAGCACTGGGACAAATGTCTAAGGGGACATGGGGAGGACCTCCATGAACAGTGCCTAAGAGGGAAAGACATCCGCTGAAACCGGTGGGAGCATGGGGAGGACCTCCATGATTGGTGCGAGTGGAGCAAGGCTGGCTTTCACTCCACTGGTTTCCAGGGTGAGGAGGACCTTCGCCAGCTCTGGAGAGGACGTAATGTGGATCCCCACTTTGGAGAGAGACCGGGCCATGGGGAGGACCTTCATTTGGACTGGGGGTGTCACGAGGCATACCTCCATTCCAAGCCTTGAAGCGGGGAAGACCTATGCTCTTAGTGGTGGTGGTATGGGGAGAACCTCCGTAAGGGGTGGAATCGTTGCGGGTTGGTTCACGATACCCCCCGATCGTGCCTGTGACCAAGAGAGTCGACCCAACCTGCCCGTGGGGCGGTTGGGGCCTCGATCTCGACTAGTTGTAGAAGCGCCCCTGCTTAGTGTGTGCAGGGGATTGATGATATGCATCGGTGGTGGATCAGGCCACAGTAGTTGTTGACGTTGATGCCCTATGGAGGGCATCCTCAGCTCGTGCCCAACGTTGGTATCGGGTAAGATGAGCCAGTGCTGGTGGCGTAGGTGCATGGATTACCTACTCCTCCAGTAAGGTTGGGCAGTGACGCTGACACGAACGGGTGAAGGCCCTTTCTAGGAGCCCCTGGACTGAGAATCTGACCGGGCTGGGCCATAAATCACCCACCTCATCAGCGTAAGACAGGGAGTCATTGAAGTGCTTCGGGGACAGGCTCCTAAAACGATTTAATATTGGGGTGGGGAGCACCGCCTCCCTGTGCTGCCCTTGGGGGCAGCGTTGATGGCGGGGCCTTGACACCTCCCAGTCCATGCGGGCCATATCCCGTGTCAAGATTATTCCCTCCTCCTCGTAACGACATACAGGGTCGCTAATCACCGTTAGTTGGATGACTTACAATGGGGAGATGGGGCGTGGGTGCCCTGTAGGTGTTGTTGTGATAGTAGTGGATCCACACTGAGTGGCTGTGTTGGTGTTGCCCCTGCCCCTGCATAGGCGGGCAGGCGGTGATCGTGTTCCTGTGGAAGCAACCTGATTCCTAAGAAGCAGGGAGATTAACTCATCAAGACTACTAGGAAACGAAGTGGAAAACCAGTTCTCTAGTGCCATTCCGTCTTCTGTGGCCAGTAAGAGGGATCCACACTGACAACTTCGCGGAATGGGATGCCCAACATTCTACTGCCCCAACTTCTGGTGAGTTTCATGCTAGGCCCGCTCGTTGCTTGGCGGGACACAGCGCTGAATGGCTGGATCCGGTGACATGTCTGTCCATGGATGCCCCAAGTGTTACTAATCTCCATATTGAGGAGAAGATCTTCACATCGGGTTCACCATTCTTGCTTTCCAAATGTGGGCGTCATTCATTCCTTGTTTAGGGACGTTTTCTCCTTGATCGAAATGGGATGATGGGATGTCTGTTCTTCCTTCCGTGGATTCCTTCTCGGAACTCGTCACCTAGTCCGGGTCTCCCTCATTGATTTAATACGTTGTTCATGAAACTCTTCCTGGACCAATATTTTCATGGACACCAGTTAATTACGCAGCTTCTGTAAGGACATTACAAGGGGCCCGGTCAGGGCTGCAACCTTTGGTTAGTGGAGTAGTCACGCTGGGTATCACTAGTGTGTCTGGACGCTGGGGATTGGTGTGTCTTTCTTCTGTCCCTTAATATAAGGCTTCTAGAGGGCACAGAAGCCCGGGGAATCCCACATCGAATACAGGGAATAATATTCCATAGGCATGTCTTTGAGGTTTTCCTCATCTTCCAATGTTTAATAGAGGGTTTGCCGTGAGTTTAACGTCCAGCGGGGACAGATCAGACTGATTAGAACACTAATTAGAGTGGGTAAAATTGAGGAACCCCCCTAGAGGGTACATCGATATTAGGGCCAACACGTGGGAGTTCCCTGAATGCTGTGGAGGGGGATTAAGTGGCATGATCTCACCGGGATGTGGCAGCCCAGATAAGAGTTATGATGGATGATGGTTTTTTTATTAAGCCTTGAAGAGACTTCCTACGTACCATGTCTTGACATGGATCAAATTCCACGTAGTTTGGGTAGTGGGGAATACAGTTTAACGTCATACTGGATGAGGGCATTTGGGACTTACGCTCTAGACGGCCCAAGGTGTTGGTGAACCGGCATGGTCGGAATGACCGGGTGGTGGGGTTGACCCTCATGGAGGCTTCCTACACACCGTGCCTTGACATGGATCAAAGTACACGTAGTTTAAGAAGGTTTTAGTTAGTGAAATGATGTGAAGGTGAACCCGGGGGTCCACTGGTGGTGAGATTGAAACTCGTGAGGCTTCGTACGTACCATGCCTTGCCATGGATCGTAGTCCACATAGTTCAGGATGGTGTGGGTGTCAGCGAACAGACATGAATAAGGACCTTGATCCCACGGGTTATGGGCTTGAATCGTAGGGATGATTCCTACGTAATGTGCCTTGACATGGTTCAAAGTCCACATAGTTCAGGAGGGTGTTTCGGAGAACCGACATGAATAAGGACCTTGGTCCAGGTGGATGGTGAGCTTGATCCTTGTGGAGGCTTCCTACATACCATGCCTTGACATGGATCAAAGGCGACATAGTTCAGGATGGTGTGGGGCTTACAGTCTAGGCTGCCCATAGCGTTAATGGGGCTTGGTGCACCGACACAGAGATTGACAGGGCCAATGGTTTTTGGGCTCGAACCTCGTGGAGGCTTCCTATGTACCTTGCCTTGACATGGATCAAAGTCCCCGTAGTTCGGGCATATAGTTTAACGTCATGTAGGACGGGGGCGAGATACAGTTTAACGTTATGCAGGATGGGGGTGAACCGATGTGAAGGGGGTCAGAACGACTGAGTGATGGGCTTGAACCTCATGGGGGCTTCCTACATTCCATTCCTTGACATGGATCAAAGTCCACGTAGTTATTTTGGTTATCATGGTCGGTGCTTACTCTATGCCCATGTGAGTCATTCTTAGTGTAAGAATCAAGAGGCAGTAGGGAACTGACAATCACGTCATGAAAGGTGTGTCTGTGGGATGTGAGGAGGGGGGATTATGCATTGAGCGGCCCACGGTGCTATGACTTAATCCAGGATGGAGGCCCGATGGTGAAAAAGCATAGTGGTAGAGGGGTTTGGGACCGAAGAAAGGAGGTTCCCCATTCCCTATCACGCCCTATGCTGGCCTTGGCACCAAGGAAGTGAGGAGGAGTAGGGGTGCTGTGTCTTTCAAGATGAGATAGGGGCTTATGCGAAGGTGGAGTCCCTTCCCCATGGAGAAACTCTATTCTAAGAAGAAGGATATCATCCCCTGTGCAGACCAGGGGGTGTGGAGAATGCCCATGGTGGGGGGGACCCTGCGGGTGAGGCACGGGGTCAGGTCACAGTTTAACGTCATGTGTTGAGGATGAGGTGGTTGGGAGTTTAATTCCCTGTAGCTCAGACAAGGTGGGTTTGCTCCACACCCCCCAAACGTACATAACTGGTACCCTCTTCTCCTTGTGGGATAGAAGGCATTGGCATGACCATGGTAATGGGGGTCGCAAAGCCGACCATCGAGAGGTACACGTTATCATGGCTATATGAAGAAGCAATATCCATTAGCATGACTATACGAAGAATCAATAGGAGCAACAATGCTACATATGGTATCTTCTAGGAGACTATGAAGTCACATCGTGCCAACCTTGATGGTCGCACGGGAAAAGGGTTTTCCAAGAAGAGTGGTCCATGGGCAGGGGCCTAGTGGCACTCTGTTGTCCCGCATGGCAGAGGGCACTTGCGAACGGGTGAGCATCGTGAAGTGGGGTGCCTTAGCCGTTGCATGGGGAATAGGTGCAAATGTGAGGTTCTTCGCGAAGTGAAGGGAATTCACAGTGCATATCCTCATGGAGAAAGGGTGCCTCATGGAGCAAGGTTTCGGGAAGCAATGTGCTTCGTGAAGTACAATGATCCTACCTTAGAAAATGGATCAAGTGTACATGAAGGGTGCTTTGCGAAGCATAAACGATCCAAGACGACCTGGGTCCCCTATGGGATACACTTCCTTCGCGAAAGCCCTTATGTCACGACCCATCCTTGGGGCCCATGTCGTGACTACCCCAAGCCCGCCTTCCATAGGCCAGGGGCTGGCGACTAGCACCAAAGATGTAAATCCCGATAACTGGGAAGGAATTGCCTTTATAAAAGCAAAAAAACACCATAGATCACAAGCGGGAGTAAAACACTAAGTACAAAAAAAGAAGTGCTGAAAAGTAAACGGGCCAGAATACAAAACCAAATAAAGTACAACTATAACTGAACAAATTACAACAGAAAAAGACAACAACTGGAAGAAAGGAAGAAGCTCCTGGGTCGTCGTCCTCAGATCCTACCTGAAGGGTAGGTATAGACAGCGCAGCTCCTGGATTGTCCACCACGGATCCTACCTGAAGGGTAGGTACAAATAGCCTCCACAACGCTCTCTCCCGTCAACCTCCTCAATGTGTCGTATCATCGCGAAGTCCACCTCCGGATACTGACTCATCATGTGGTCCACCTCCGGGTACTGTCCAGTCCTCGAACACTCGGCCTCCGTCAGCGATTCCGTCGTCTGCAACCAACAAAACGAGGTGCGGGCATCGCCCGTGAAGGCGTGAGTATAACGATACTCAGTAGGGACCCCGAGACCCTCAAGGTCTCACTAAAGCCAACATGGATAACCACAAAGAAGATCTCAACAGATAACCTCTACTTAGGTATATGCCCATACTAATACCTAAGTTATCAAGTAACCCATCTCAATCATGAGGAAACACAAAGATTATGAAATCAACTGATAACCACTACCCAGGTATATGCCCATACATATACCTAAGTTATCAAGTGACCCATCTCAATCATGAGGTAAACACAAGGTCATAGACTCAACTCAAACCCAGATTTTTATTATCGAAACTGTAATTGCTGAAGAGCTCCGTCTCTGGAGTGTACATTGGTTCTGTCACGACTCCGAGGTACTTCTCACTAACCTAAGACTGCTGAGGTACACCTCTTGTCGAGTACCGCAGGTCAGCCACCCAAACACAGTAGTGCTTCCCGCTGGGGTATGACACCCAAACACAGTAGTGCACACCCCCTAGTATCCTACTGAGGTAATCTCCGGACGAGTACCACAGGTCTGCACTATCACACAGGTAGTGCTCCGTCCTCCATGGGTCTACACCCAAACAAAGTAGTGCTCCTTCCACTGGGCTAGTCGACTCACCCCAAGTCGAGTTGGTCAAGCAGCCGTCAGGTATCAGCTGGCTACACGGTCTCTGTACTCCATACGCTCGTCTCCGGGACGGTCCACTCCACGAGCTACAGGTCGATACTCCAAGTATATCAAAGTCCCATGAAGAAGTATCTCAATGGACCGCCTCGTCATAGGGGTCTCAACGCAATAGATGACACGTCAATCGGATGCCCGGTCTGTGAGTTATTAGACTTCTCGTCCCAGGGACCCAGTTGGTTTCGTGAGCGAACCAACCCAGTCGTATCTCAACTATACCCTGAAATCTCATAGGGTATACTCAAAGGTACCATTTCTCAACGTGATCACCAATGTCGCTGACGGTTCGTCAAACGGATGTCCCGTCTCAAAGATATCTGTGTTTCCGTTCCAGGGACCCGGTTGGATTTTGGGTACAATCCAACCTGGCCCGTATCCAACTGCAACCAAAACTCGAGCAGAGTAAGCCAAAAGTTCCGTCTCACTTAGAGGAATGTAACAAGACAGACGGCGCATCAATCAGACGCTCGGTCTATGAGTTATTGGCTTTTTCGTTCCTGGGGCCCGGTTGGTTTCGTGAGCGAACCAACCTGACCACTCTCCTACGGCATCAAAACCTCGAACGGAGTAAGAAAAAAGTTCCATCTCATCAAGTGGAAACCAACAAAGTCAAGAACACGTCAATCGGGCATCCGAAACTCAATATATAAGCGTTTCCGCTCCGAGGGCCCGATTGGTTTCGTATCCGAACCAACCCGGCTGAACCCAAAGTACTCCAAAACCTTGAGTGCGATATACCGAAATGACCATCTCGATCCAAGGATCGTGTCGCTGCTAACAGCGCGTCGTTCGGAGTCCCTTAGCACATTTTATGAGCAAAAGACCGAAAATGTCTGAAAACGGGGTGTCTGGGCCTGGACCGACCTGACCCCCCCCCCCGGGTCGGACCGAACCGGATCAACCCGACTGGACGCGGCCCGGCCCGGCCTGAGTGGCCCAGACCGACCTGGGCGGCCCGGCGCTGGCCGAGCAGCCGCGCCAAAGGAGCCCCCCCCCCCCCCCCCCCCCGCGCGGGGGATGCAGCGTGTCACCGGACGCGGTGCAAGGTCGCGTCCCTTCCCTGTGATCCCACGCGGCCGCGAGACCGGCGCTCACTGTCGCGGCTGAAGTTGCGACGGATTCTTCCGACGGGGGCTTCCACGGACCACCGGATGCGCTCCGGTGGTCCGATTCGCCTGTGGTCTTCGCCAGTGAACATCCCATGACCCGACCTTCGCCGCAAGGCCTTCAAAATGCCTTCGCGGCCCACCTCACCATCATCCGTCGATCCGCACTTCGACAACAAAACACGGGGTCTTCAAATCAACTCCTCGGCCCCAACTCCGCCTGTGGTTTCGTTCGGCCCCAACGGCGAGGCGCGACGGCGCCACGCTTCTTCGCCGCGTTCTTTCTTCTCATTTCTGTGCGTTGCAACGGTACCGCGCTGCCCTTCACGTGCCGCAACAAACTCAAAAATTAAGGGGGAAAGGAGGGTCGGCCATGTTCGTGCGGTCCGACCTCCCCCCGTTAGTATGATAACAGGCGGCCCAAAATGAAACCAAGAAAGGTGACAGATGAGTTCATGATCAATAATAAAATAATCCCCCATAATTTCCCACAACAAAATATTCCCAACCCGCAAGGAAAACGTTCGCGGATCAATGAGATAATAAGTTGATCCATGTTCTTTGTTTTCTTTAGAATGAAAGAATCAATGGAATAAAATCATTCTCAAACATAACTCCCTACCTCAAGCGTTGTCGTCGAACACAACTTCGTCGCAGAATTAACCGTCGCGGAAGAAGAAGATCGTCGCGGAAGAGAAGGATCGTCGTGGAAGAAACGTTGTTGACATCGCAGTACACGGCGTCGTGTCGTCGATCTCTGAGGGTTTGGCGTTCTTCGTCAGAGGTCGGAGCATTCTTCGCGTTCTTCGTGTTCTTCATCAAAGAAGAACGCTTTCCTCCAAATCCTCTCCATGTCACAAGTACCAACAGAAATAAAATGACAGTTATCTTATTTTATTAACGTACATGACACGTTTGAATTTCAAAAGAAAAGAAATGAACAATTAATTCAATGAATTAATTGTAACGATTTAACTGCCTAATTAATGAGGCGTTTCTTAACTAGAAAAATGCACAGTTGATTTTCATTAAAGATGGGGGTGGAGGGTGCGTTACTTAGAAGGAAAGAAATGGTGGGGATCGTGCGGGCCCCACCTCATAAATACCCTACCAAGTGGGTAGGATATTTTGGGTTCCACCCTATCCACTTAACTTAGCTTAAGTGGATTTTTAAGTGGCTTTAAGTGAAATAAAATAAAGTTGTCGCACCACTTTATTTTATTTCTTAACTTAACCGCAAAAATTAAAAACCACACCTGAGAAAAAGCAACTCCGGAAAAGGCATTTCTAAGAAAATTCTGGTGCTGCGATTCTAGCAGTGCCCTCAGAATTCAATTCTGAGCACCGGTTCAAAAGTTAGAAAAAACCCGCTTGTTCATTCACTACACGTACCCAAGCTAAACTTCGGAAATTAATTCCGGGCACACCGGGCCTCGGAATCAGGCGTCGTCAGAAACTGCGTTCTTGTAAAATCCCAAAGAAAATTAGAAAAAAATTTCCATTGAATTTTATGTGTCTTTACACTACTCCCACCTCAGGGCTTTACGTCCTTGTAAAGCTTTAACACAAACTAGGGTTACAAAAGCGGTACTGAGCACGCATCTGAGCCTTCCGCTCCCATGTGCTTACCTGGAGGTTCTCGTACTACTAGTGAATGTGCACCCAAGGAATCGACCTTCCTCGAAGGATCCACTCATGTCGATCCCAGATCCCCACTGGAACCTCCGTGAAAGTCACCCCATCGCCATTTTCCAGCTCCCCATGGTCGATGGTATGCAAAGGGTCGAGCACATATCTCCTCTGTTGAGATACGTGGAAGTCGTCGTGCACCTGGTGCAACTAAGGTGGATTGGTCAAGAGGTACACCACCCCGCCTATCCAGCTGAGGACCTAAGAAGGTCCGCTGAACCTCATAGTTAACTTTCCGCCTTGGCCATATCTCTGTAAACCTCGTCGATGTGAGACCCATATAAGGACGTGATTGTCATCCTCAAACTCTAGAGGTCTCCAATTCCTATTAGAACTGGAACTCAAAATGACTGCTGCCACTAGGGTAAGGTTTACCGACTCAAGAGTGATCGCTCGCACCCTCCTGTGCATGAGTTTATCCTGTGCTTCCTGGGGTTTCCCTTTCGCCGACCAAGGAAAACCCATCCCGACATTTGTCTAAAACCGTCAATTTGAGTATGAACATTTATTGCCCATTCCATACTCAAACTAACATCATAAGGCCTCGACGCTGCCACTAAGAGATTCCAACCGAAACTCTCACCTTGAGGGTCTGACCACACCGTCGGCGTAAGTGTGATTATCGAGTCTCCTCCCAAGGTATCTCCAGACGTGAGGGTCAAGTCCTCGACTTACCAGAAACTCTAGGTCTGGAACAAGATTTGTGAAAGCAAGGAATGATTCATATCAACTACTTTTACTATAGCAGCTAGTAGTGGACACAGACTATCCCTTGAATCATTTTTAGAGCCATTGGGTCACACTCCTTGACCGCATGCAGCCGCACTCTTCCTTCGCCCTCCACCTCCCTGAGCCTGGCGGGGATAACTAAGGCAGGTGGTTGTAGCTTGTTAAGATGTACACCACATCATGCTGCTCTCCAAGCTCTGCCTCCATGTCTGCTGCTTCGCAGACTCATCTCTCCTTAAAAGATTCCTGTTCTTGAAACATTTAACACGCTCGAGTCTCTAAGACTAGCTCCGGTTTCCTGTTTCTTACTGCACTTTGCAATCTTCATCCGCCCCTGGATGATTTGTACCTTCCTTGCCTACGATCTGAAAGAGCTGCTAAAACTTCTCCTTTGCAGAAATGAGAAACTCGGTCTCATCCCCTGGATGAACCACGCCCATTGCCTAATACAGTCAATCCTGACATGAATGAAACATTCATGCCATGGATGACGTCGTAAGGCCTCGACGTAACTACTAAGAGATCCAACGGTCACTCTCTCCTCCAAGGGTCGAGCCACACTGTCGGCATCAGTGTGAGGTCACTGGGTCTCCTCCAGTAGAAATCTCGAATGTGAGGGTCAAGTAAACAGTTTTAACTGGGACCACTCAGTATCGACCAAACAAAAGGACAGGAAAGAAAACATCACAAAGATAAGTGTCTTTTTATTATTGCAGCTCATTGTATAAAGATACGTATACAACATAAACATGGAACTAGAAGTACAAGGGACGTATCCACTAGTTCTGCTCCTGTCCACCTGCTCCCGGAGCTCTACTGCCTTGTCCACTTCTCGGCTGTTGTTCAAGCACCCGCCGCTGCTTCTGCCTTGGTGGCTCCTCCAAAGCCTGCGGATCGACAGTGCGGGGGGGGGGGGGGGGGGGTCGGACAGTCACATGCCAAGTGACCCTTCCTGCCGCATTCATAACACTTCCTGCTACTCGTACGGCTAGCTCTAACCCCATCCCGGGTGCCCCGCAGAACTGGTCCTAAAACCCGAGATCACCGAACTGCTGGTCTGGTCCTCCTGGACCTCTGCATCATCTGTCTACTGCCCACAGATGACTCATCTACTGATCAAAAAACACGCCAAAAAGGCAGCAGCTCCTGAACTCGCTCGGGGTGTAGAGCTACTGGCACAAACTAAACCCTGAAGAAGGACTCGAATTCTTCTCATGTGAAGGCCATCCAGTCGCAAAACTGGAACAAGTGGCTCCACCTCCTGCCTGCTACTGCCTGAAGAAGGCAGGCAGCAAAGATCATCATGAAGTCTGTCGGCGTCCCCACTAGGCTGAAGACTCTCACCACAGCCTCCAGCCAATCCTCAGACGCCTGCGGGTCCGTCTCTCCCCGGAACCTGGGTGGCCTTTGGCGCTGGAACTCATGTAGCACGCTCAAGTGGCATGCATCGCCCACTGCTGGGGCTGATGGCATCGGTGGCCCAACGTATGGTAGTACCGCTGGTGCCTCAACTGCAAGAGGGCCCTGTACCGAAGCCTCGTTGCTTGACAGGCTGTCTGTATGCACATCCCTCTGGGCTCTAGCTGGTCGTCCGAGAAAAGGCATCCTGAAAGAAACAACGTGACACGGTCAAACGATTATACCTGGTGAGCTGACCTGGTTTGAGCTGACATTTAAAAACTTCTGGAAACACACACGCAATCAGTGTTTTCGTGCACAGAGTCGGAAATCAGTTGTCAGGGTCCTGGTGTATGGATATGTCGGCCGCCCGCACCAACACTGGACTCCCTGAACTGAAAACCACACGAGGTACCCTTAATACTATTGCTTCACAGAAATAAAAATATCCGAGTTATAAGTTCTGCGGTAGAACCGACTCCTCTAATACCAATTTTTCACGACCCGTCCTCGGGGCCCGTGCCGTGACTACCCCAAGCCCGCCTTCCATAGTCCAGGGGCTGGTGAATAGCACCAACGACGTAAATCCCGATAACTGGGAAGACATTGCCTTTATAAAAGAAAACAAACACTATAGAGCACAAGCGGAAGTAAAACACTAAGTACAAAAAAATAAGTGCTGAAAAGTAAATGGGCCAGAATACAAACCCAACTGAAGTACAACTACAATTGAAGAAGGTACAATAGAAAAAGACAACAAATGGAAGAAAAGAAGCAGATCCTGGGTCGTCTTCCTCGGATCCTACCTGAAGGGTAGGTACAGACAGCGTAGCTCCTAGATCGTCTACCACGGATCCTACCTGAAGGGTAGGTACAGATGGCCTCTACAACACTCTCTCCCATAAACCTCATCGGTGTGTTTTCTCATCGCGAAGTCCACCTCCGGATACTGACTCGTCATGTGGTCTACCTCCGGGTACCGTCTAGTCATCGAACACTCGACCTCCGTCAACTTTTCCGTCGTCTACAACCAACACAATGAGGTGCGGGAATCGCCCGTGCATGCGTGAGTATAACGATACTCATTAGGGACCCCAAGACCCTCAAGGTCTCACTAAAACCAACATGGATAACCACAAAGAATATCTCAACAGATAACCTCTACTTAGGTATATTCCCATACATATACCTAAGTTTTCATGTAACCCGTATTAATCATGAGGATACACAAAGATTATGAAATCAACGGATAACCACTACCCAGGTATATGCCCATACATATACCTAAGTTATCAAGTGACCCATCTCAATCATGAGGTAAACACAAGGTCATAGACTCAGCTCAAACCAATATTTTCATTATCGAACCCGTAACTGCTGAAGAGCTCCGTCTCTGGAGTGTACAGTGGTCCTGTCACGACTCCGAGGAACTGCTCACTAACCTAAGACTGCTGAGGTACTCCTCCTGTCGAGTACCGCAGGTTAGCCACCCAAACACAGTAGTTCTTCCTTCCAGGGTATGACACCCAAACACAGTAGTGCACACCCCCTAGTAGCATGCTGAGGTACTCTCTAGACGAGTACCGCGGGTCTGCACTGTCACACAGGTAGTTAACCATCCTCCATGGGTCTGCACCCAAACATAGTAGTTCTCCGTCCACTGGGCTAGTCGACTCACCCCAAGTTGAGTCGGTCAAGCAGTCGTCAGGTCTCAGCCGGCTACACGGTTTCCATACTCCAGATGCTCGTCTTCGGGAGGGTCCGCTCCATGAGCTACAGGTCGATACTCCAAGTATCTCAAAGTCCCACGAAGAAGTATCTCAAAGTACCGACTCGTCATAGGGGTCTCAATACAATAGACGACATGTCAATCGGGCGCCCGGTTTGTGAGTTATTAGCTTTTTCGTCCCAGGGGACCGGTTGGTTTCGTGATCAAACCAACCCGGCCATATCTCAACTGTACTCTGAACTCTCATAGGGTATACTCAAAGAGACCGTTTCTCAACGTGATCACCAACGCCGCTGACGGTTTTGTCAAACGGACGTCCCGTCTGAAAGATATCAGCTTTTCCGTTCCAGGGGCCCAGTTGGATTTCGGGTACAATCCAACCCGGCCACTATCCAACAGCAACCAAAACTCGAGCGAAGTAAGCCAAAAGTTCCATCTCACTTAGAAGATTCCAATGAGACAGATGCGCGTCAATCGGACGCCCGGTCTGTGAGTTATTTGTTTTTTCGTTCCAGGGGCCCGGTTTGTTTCATGATCGAACCAACCCGACCACTCTCCGATGACGTCCAAACCTCGAGCATAGTAAGCCAAAAGTTTCGTCTCATCAAGAGAAAACCAACAAAGTCGACGGCATGTCAATCGGATGTTCGGAACTCAAGATATAAGCGTTTCCACTCCGAGGGCCCGGTTGGTTTCATATCCGAACCAACCCGGCCGAACCGAAAGTACTCTGAATCCTTGAGTGCGATATACCGAAACGACCGTCTCGATCCAAAGATCTCATCGCCACTGACGGTGCATCTTTCGGAAGCCCGTAGCTCATGTTATGAGCAAAAGAACGAAAAGGTCCGAAAACGGGGGGTCTGGGCCCGGATCGACCCGGCCCAACCCCCCCCCCCCCCCCGGGTCGGCCTAAACCGGGTCGACCTGACTGGGCGCGGCCCGGCCCGGCCGGCGCCGCCCGGCCCAGCACAGCCACGTCCCTTCCCCACAGTCCCGCGCGGCCGCGGGACCAGCGCTCACCGCCGCGGCTTCAGTCGTGGCAGATTCTTCCAACAGGGCGTTGGGCGCCGCCGCCCCCAACCGCCGGCACCGTGGCGCCGGCTGGGGCTTCCTCGGACCACCGAACGCGCTCCGGTGGTCCGATTTGCCTACGGTCTTTGCCAGTGATCATCCCGGGACCCGACCTTCGCTGCAAGGCCTTCAAAATTCCTTCACGGCCCGCCTCACCATCATCCGTCGATCCGCACTTCAACAACAAAATGCGCGGTCTTCAAATCGCCTCCTCGGCCCAGACTCTACCCGTGGTTTCGTTTGGCCCCAATGGCGCAGCGCGACGGCGTCACGCTTCTTCGCCGCGTTCTTTCTTCTTGTTTCCGCGCGTTGCAATTGTACCGCGCTTCCATTCACGTGCCGCAACAAACTCAAAAATAAGGGGGAAAGGAGGGTCGGCCATGTTCGTGCGGTCTGACCTCCACCTGTTAGTATGAAAATAGGCGGCCCAAAATGAAACCAAGAAAGGCGACAGATGAGATCACGATCAATAATAAAATAAGCCCCCAAAATTTCCCACAACAAAATATTCCCAACCCGCAAGGAAAACGTTCATGGATCAAGTAGATAATAAGTTGATCTGTGTTCTTTTTTATCATTAGAATGAAAGAATCAAGGGAATAAAATCATTCTCAAACATAAATCCCTACCTCAAGCATTGTCGTCGAACACGAGTTCGTCGCGGAATTAACCTTCGTGGAAGAAGAGGATCGTCACGGAAGAGAAGGATCGTCGCGGAAGAAACGTCGTTGACGTCGCGGTACATGGCATCACGTCGTCGATCTCTGAGGGTTTGGTGTTCTTCGCCTGAGGTCAGAGCGTTCTTCGCATTCTTCGCGTTTTTCGCATTCTTCGCGTTCTTCATCGAAGAAGAACGCTTTCCTCCAAATCCTCTCCACGCCACAAGTCCCAACAGAAATAAAATAAGAGTTATCTTATTTTGTTAATGCACATGACACGTTTGAATTTCAAAAGAAAAGAAATGAAACAACTAATTGAATGAATTAATTGTAACGATTTAACTGCCCAATTAATGAGGCGTTTCTTAACCAGAAAAACGCACAGTTGACTTTCATTAAAGAGGGGGGGGGGGGGGGGGTTGCGGGTGCGTTACTTAGAAGGAATGAAACAGTGGGGCTCGTGTGGGCCCCACCTCACAAATATCCTACCAAGTGTGTAGGATATTTTGGGTTCCACCCTATCCGCTTAACTTAGCTTAAGTGGCTTTTTAGGTGGCTTTAAGTGAAATAAAATAAAGTTGTCGCACCACTTTATTCTATTTCTTAACTTAACCCCAAAAATTAAAAACCACACCCGAGCAAACACAACTCCGAAAAAGGAATTTCTATGAAAATATCGGCACTTCGATTCCATCGGTGCCCTCGGAAATTGATTCCGAGCACCGGTTCAAAAGTTAGAAAAACCCGCTCATTTGTTCACTGAATGTACCCGAGATAAACTTCAGAAATTAATTCCGGGCACACCGGGCCTCAGAATCAGGCACCGTCAGAAACTGTGTTCTTGTAAAATCCCAAAGAAAATTAGAAAAAAAATCCTATTGAATTTTATGGGTCTTTATATTACTCCCACCTCAGGGCTTTACGTCCTCGTAAAGCTTTAACACAAACTTGGGTTAAAAAGAGGTACTGAGAACGCATCTGAGCCTTCTGCTCCCATGTGCTTACCTGGAGGTTCTCGTACTGCTAGTGAAAGTGCACCCAAGGAATCGACCTTCCTCGAATGATCCACTCCTATCGATCCCCGATCCCCACTGGAACCTCCGTGAAAGTCTCCCCATCCCCATCGTCCAGCTCCCCATGGTTGATGCTATGCGAAGGGTCGAGCACGTATCTCCTCAGCTGAGATACGTGGAAGTCGTTGTGCACCTGGTGCAACTGAGGTGGATGGGTCAAGCGGTAAACCACCCCGCCTACCCAGCTGGGGACCTAAGAAGGTCTGCTGAACCTTGGAGATAACTTGCCGCCTTGTCCACATCTCTGTAAACCTCGTCGAGGTGAGACCCGTATAAGGACGTGATCGTCATCCGAAAACTCTAGAGGTCTCCAATTCCTATTAGAACTAGAAATCAAATCGACTTCTTCCACTAGGGTAAAGTTGACCAACCCAAGAGTGATCATTCACACCCTCCTGTGCATGAGTTTATCCTGTGCTGCCTGGGGTTTCCCTTTCTCTGAACAAGGAAAACCCATCCCGATGTTTGTCTAAAACCATCAATATGAGTATGAACAGTTATTTCCAATTCCATACTCAAAATAACATCATAAGGCCTCGACGCTGCCACCAAGAGATTCCAACTGAATCTCTCGCCTCGAGGGTCTGACCACACCATCGGCATAAGTGTGATTATCGAGTCTCCTCCCAAGGAATCTCCAGATGTGATGTTCAAGTCCACGGCTTACCGGAAACTCTAGGTCTGGAACAAGATTTGTGAAAGCAAGGAATGATTCATATCGATGTCTATTACTACAGCAGCTAGTAGTGGACACAGACTGTCCCTTGAATCATTTTTAGAGCCATTGGGTCACACTCCTTGACCGCATGCAGCCGCACTCTTCCTCCGCCCTCCAGATCCCTGAGCCTGGCGGGGATAACTAAGGCGGGTGTTTGTAGCATGTTAAGATGTACACCACCTCATGCTGCTCTCCAAGATCTGCCTCCACATCTATTGCTTCTCAGACTCATCTCTCCTTAAAAGCTTCCTATTCTTGAAACATTTAACACGCTCGAGTCTCTAAGACTGGCGCCGGTTTCTTATTTCTTATAGCACTATGAAATCTTCATCCGCCCCTGGATGATTTTCACCTTCCTTGCCTATGATCTAAAAGAGCTGCTAAAACATCCCCTTTGCTGAAAAGAGAAACTCAGTCTCATCCACTGGATGAACTATGCCCATTGCCTAATACAATCCATCCTGACATGAATGACACATTCATGCCATTGATGACGTCGTAAGGCCTCGACGTAACTACTAAGAGATCCAACTATCACTCTCGCCTCCAAGGGTCGAGTCACACTGTCGTCATCAGTGTGAGGTCACTGGGTCTCCTCCAGTAGAAATCTCGAAAGTGAGGTTCAAGTCAACAGTTTTAACCAGGACCACTCAGTATTAACCAAACAAAATGACAGGAAAGAAAACATCACAAAGATAAGTGTCTTTTTTTATTGCAGCTCATAATACAAAGACACGAATACAACATCAACATGGAACTAGAAGTACAATGTACGTATCCACTAGTTCCACTCTTGTCCACCAGCTCCCGGAGCTCTACTGCCTTGTCCACTGCTCGGCTATTGTTCAAGCACCCACCACTGCTTCTGCCTCGGTGGCTCCTCCAAAGCCTGCCAATCGACAGTGCAGGGGGGTCGGATAGTCACATTATAGTTGACCCTTCCTACCGCATTCATAAAACTTCCTGCTCCTCATACGGTTGGCTCTGACCCCACCCCGGGTGCCCCGCACCACCGGTCCTAAAACCCGAGATCGCCCAACTGCTGGTCTGGTCCTTCATGACCTCTGCATCATCTGTCTACTACCCACAGATGACTCGGCTACTGATCTAAAAACAAGAGGAAAAGGCAGCAGGTCCGGAACACGCTCAGGGTGTAGAGCTACTGGCACAAACTCATCCCTGAAGAAGTTCTCGAAGTCATCCCATGTGAAGGCCATCCCGTCGCAAAACTGGAACAAGTGGCTCCACCACCTGCCTGCTGCTGCCTGAAGAAGGCTGGAAGTAAATATCACCATGAAGTCTGTCGGTGTCCCCACTAGCTTGAAGACTCTCACCACAGCCTCCAGCCAATCCTCAGTCACCTACGGGTCTGTCTCTCCATGGAACCTGGGTGGCCTATGGTGCTGGAACTCGTGCAGCGCGCTCAAGTGTCATGCATCCCCTATTGCTGGGGCTGTTGTCATCGGTGGCCCAACGTATGGTAGTACCTCTGGTGCCTCCGCTAGTGCCTCAACTTCAAGAGGGCCCTGTACCGAAGCCTCGTCGCTCGACAAGATGTCAGTAGGCACATCCCTCTGGGCTCTAGCTGGTCGTCCGAGAAAAGGCATCCTGAAAGAAACAACATGACACTGTCAAACGATTATACCTGATGAGCTGACCTGGTTTGAGATAACATTTAAAATCTTCTAGGAACACACACGCAATCAGTGTTTTCATGCACAAAGTCGGAAATCAGTTGTTAGGGTCCTGGTGTATGGATATGTCGGCCGCTCGGACCAACACTGGACTCCCTGAACTGAAAACCACACTCGGTAACCTTAACACTATTGCTTCACAGAAAGAAAAATATCAGAGTTATAAGTTCTGCGGTAGAACCGACTCCTCTGATACCAATTTTTCATGACCCATCCTTGGGGCCCATGCCGTGACTACCCCAAGTCCGCCTTCCATAGGCTAGGGGCTGTCGAATATCACCAAAGACGTAAATCCCGATAACTAGGAAGGCATTGCCTTTATAAAAGCAAACAAACACCACAGAGCACAAGCGGAAGTAAAACACTATGTACAAAAAAAGAAGTGCTGAAAAGTAAATGAGCCAGAATACAAACCCAACTGAAGTACAGCTACAACTGAACAAAGTACAATAGAAAAATACAACAACTGGAAGAAAGGAAGCAGCTCTTGGGTCGTCGTCCTCGGATCCTACCTGAAGGGTAGGTACAAACAACGTAGCTCCAAGATTGTCCACCACGGATCCTACCTAAACGGTAGGTACAGATAGCCTCCACAATGCTCTCGCCCGTCAACCTCCTCCGTGTGTCATCTTGTCGTGAAATCCACCTCCATATACTGACTCGTCATGTGGTCCACCTCCGAGTACCGTCCAGTCCTCGAACACTCGGCCTCCGTCAGTGCTGCCGTCATCTGCAACCAACACAACGAGGTGCGGGCATCGCCCGTGCAGGGGTGAGTATAACGATACTCAGTAGGGACCCTGAGACCATCAAGCTCTCACTAAAACCAACATGGATATCCACAAAGAAGATCTCAACAGATAACCTCTACTTAGGTATATGCCCACACATATACCTATGTTATCAAGTAACCCATCTCAATCACGAGGAAACACAATGATTATGAAATCAACGGATAACCACTACCCAGGTATATGCCCATACATATACCTAATTTATCAAGTGACCCATCTCAATCATGAGATAAACACAAGTTCATAGACTCAGCTCAAATCAGGATTCTCATTATCGAAACCGTGACTGCTGAAGAGCTCTGTCTCTGGAGTGTACACTGGTCCTGTCACGACTCCGAGGTACTGCTCACTAACCTTAGATTGCTGAGGTACTCCTCCTGTCGAGTACCGCGGGTCAGCCACCCAAACACAGTAGTGCTTCCCGCCGGGGTATGCCACCCAAACACAGTAGTGAACACCCCCTAGTAGCCTGCTGAGTTACTCTCCGGATGAGTACCACGGGTCTGCACTGTCACACAGGTAGTGCTCCGTCCGCCATGGGTCTGCACCCAAACAAAGTAGTGATCCGTCCACTGGGCTAGTCAACTCACCCCAAGTTGAGACGGTCAAGCAGTCGTCAGATCTCAGTCGGCTACACGGTCTATGTACTTCATACGCTCATCTCCGGGAGGGTCCTCTCCATGAGCTACATGTCAATACTCCAAGTATCTCAATGTCCCACAAATAAGTATCTCCAAGGACCGCCTCTTCATAGGGGTCTCAATGCAACAAACGACACGTCAATCGAACGCCCGGTCTGTGAGTTATTAGCCTTTTCGTCCTAGGGGCGCGGTTGGTTTCGTGAGCCAACCAACCCATCCGTATCTCAACTGTACCATGAACTCTCATAGGGTATACTCAAAGCGACCGTTTCTGAACTTGATCACCAATGCCGCTGACGGTTCGTCAAACGGACGTCCCGTCTGTAAGATATATCAGCTTTTCCGTTTCAAGGGCCCGGTTGGATTTTGGGTACAATCCAACCCGGCCACTATCCAAAAAAAACCAAAACATGAGCGGAGTAAACCAAATGTTCCATCTCACTTAGAGGAATCCAACGAGACAGACGGCGCATCAATCGGACGCCCGGTCTGTGAGTTATTGGCCTTTTCGTTCCAGGGGCCCGGTTGGTTTCATGAGCGAACCAACCCGACCACTCTCCGACGGCATCAAAACCTCGAGCAGAGTAAGACAAAAGTTCCATCTCATCAAGAGGAAACCAAAAAAGTCGACGGTACGTCAATCAGACGTCCAGAACTCAAGATATAAGAATTTTCACTCCGAGGGCCCGATTGGTTTCGTATCCGAACCAACCCGGCCGAACCCAAAATATTCTGAAAACATGAGTGCGATATAATGAAATGACTGTCTCGATCCAAGGATCGCATCGCCACTGACGGCGCGTCGTTTGGAGGCCCGTAGCTCAAGTTATGAGCAAAAGACCGAAAAGGTCCGAAAACGAGGGGTCTGGCCCCGGACCGGCCCGACCCAACCCCCCTGGGTCGGCCCGAACCGGGTCGACCCGACTGGGCGAGGCTCGGCCTGGCTTGGGCTGCTCGGCGCTGGCCGAGCGGCCGCGCCCAAGGAGCCCCCCCCCCCCCCCCCCCCCGCGCGGGGGCTGCTCTGTGTCACCGGACGCGGCGCAAGGCCGCGTCCCTTCCCCACGGTCCCGCGCGGCCACGAGATCGGCTGAAGCCGCGGCGGATTCTTCCAGCAGCGCGCCGGGCACCACCACCCCCGACTTCTGGCGCCGCCGAGCCGACGTGGCGTGTCGGCGGGGGCTTCCGCGGACCACCGGACGCGCTTCGGTGGCCTGATTCGCCTGCGGTCTTCGCCAGTGATCATCCCGGGACCCGACCTTCACTGCAAGGCCTTCATAATGCCTTCGTGGCCCGCCTCATCATCGTCCATTGATCCGCACTTCGACAAAAAAACACGGGGTCTTCAAATCGCCTCCTCGGCCCCGACTCCGCATGCGGTTTCGTTCGGCCCCAACGGCGCGGCGCGACGGCGCCGCGTTTCTTCGCCGCGTTTTTTCTTCTCGTTTCCACGCGTTGCAATGGTACCGCGCTGCCCTTCACGTGCCGCAACAAACTCAAACAACAAGGGGAAAGGAGGGTCGTCCGTGTTCATGCGGTCCGACCTCCCCCCGTTAGTATGATAACAGGCAACCCAAAATGAAACCAAGAAAGGTGACAGATGATATCACGATCAATAATAAAATAAGCCCCCACAATTTCCCACAACAAAATATTCCCAAACCGCAAGGAAAACGTTCTCGGATCAACTAGATAATAAGTAGATCAAGGTTCTTTGTTTTCTTTAGAATGAAAGAATCAAGGGAATAAAATCATTCTCAAACATAACTCCCTACCTCAAGCGTTGTCGTCGAATGCGAGTTCGTCGCGGAATTAACCATCGTGGAAGAAGAGGATCGTCGTGGAAGAGAAGGATCATTGCGGAAGAAACGTCGTTGATGTCGCAGTACATGCCGTCGCGTCGTCGATCTCTGAAGGTTTGGCATTCACGTCAGAGGCCGGAGCGCTCTTCTCGTTCTTCATCGAAGAAGAACGCTTTCCTCCAAATCATCTCCACGCCACAAGTCCCAACAGAAATAAAATAAGAGATATCTTATTTTATTAACACACATGAAACGTTTTAATTTCAAAAGAAAAGAAAAGAAAAATTAATTCAATGAATTATATTTAACGATTTAACTGCCCAATTAATGAGGCGTTTCTTAAACAGAAAAACACACGGTTGACTTTCATTAAAGAGGGGGGTTGCGGGTGCGCTACTTAGAAGGAAAGAAACGATGGGGGTCGTGTCGCCCCCACCTAAAAAATATCCTACCAAGTGGGTAGGATATTTTGGGTTCCACCCTATCAGCTTAACATAGCTTAAGTGGCCTATTAAGTGGCTTTAAGTGAAATAAAATAAAGTTGTCGCACCACTTTATTTTATTTCTTAACTTAACCCCAAAAATTAAAAACCACACCCGAGCAAACGAAACTCCGGAAAAGGAGTTTCTAAGAAAATACCGGCACTTCTATTTCATCGGTGCCCTCGGAATTAGATTCCGAGCACCGGTTCCAAAGTTATAAAAACCCGCTCGTTCGTTCACTGAATGTACCCGATCTAAACTTCGGAAATTAATTCCGGGCACACCGGGCCTCAGAATCAGGCGCCATCAGAACCTGCGTTCTTGTAAAATCCCAATGAAAATTATAAAAAACTTTCCCTTGAATTTTACGGGTCTTTACACCTTAGGGTTCGTGAAAGTCACCCCTCTCGAAAGGGGGGATCAAAACGAGACAATGAGGAGGCACTCCGCGAAGCAAAAGTACATTGCGCTGCTAATGGTTCTCTGAGCGGAAGACTGATTTTCGATTCAGGAGATGAGAAGCCAAAAAGTCGAGTTTTCCATCTTCCAAAGCTTAGGGGGATCATGGTATTTATAGGCAAGAGGCGCTGCGGAGCAGGGCTCTAGCGGCTTGAAAATTTGTCGGCTGGCTTCGCGGCGCGCTCGTGAATGTCAAATGGGTTCGCGGAGCATCCCACATCCTTCGCTTCACGGTGGGCTCATGAATGTCATATGCATTCATGGAGCTACCTGCCTTATTTTCTTCATGGTGGGATTGAGAACGTCAAATGCGTTCGTGGAGCCTCCAGCCTTTTTTTCTTCGTGGCGGCCATGGTGCTGGGGGGACTCTGTGAAAGGGCTTCGTGAGCCAGTCTGTAGGGCCATCTTGGGGCCTTTTGCTTTGTTCCAAAATTTGGCACCCACAGTATATATATATGAAACTACTTAAGTAGGTGAGTGGAGACAGGTATATTCATATAATCACATGTGTATGGATCCCCTAGAACATTGTCATGGCCATAAAGATGTGTGAAAATGTGATATGTGTCCTTATATGTTTGCAAATGTTCATATTCTCAATGGGGTTAGCAACATCTTTGAGTTTGAAATCATCAAGGTCAGAAGAATTTGACTTGGTTCCACCATAATATAGGATTCCATTCCTTGCCCTGTTTATTTAAGAAATCATTAAATAATTAATTTTTTTGGTTCAAACATTTATTTAATGCTTTCCAAGTATGTTAGTATAATTATCAAGTTCTTCCTTTAATAATGTGAATAATTTTATTAAATGTGATAAATATTTTTTTTCCTATGAGGTCATGTTTTTGTAATAAATCCCCTCCAATGGTGGTGTGCTTCCTTCAAACCAAAAATGATGAAAGTAGACATTTGGTGTTTTCTTGGGTTTCTACTTTTGCGTAGCTTATGATTTGAAGATGTGGATGATAAAAGACATGTTTATAACCTTTCCATATTATAATAATAGAACAACGTGCCTTTCAAGATGAAGTGTCTCTTGTCCCATTAGTAATTTATTTAACCCACGACTCACAATGGGTGTTTGGACTTATTAGAATTTGAGTTTCACATATAGGCATTACAGAATTTACCATGACATATTGAAAAACAGTTTTTGGTAAAAATATAAGTGGTTTTAATGGGATTAATTAAATGAGATAGTTCTAACCATTGGATGTAGTGACCTTGACACTAGAACCCTTAAAACCCATCTACCATGTTTTGGAAAAATGGGTCAGTTTACCTTTAGTAAGATGACTCAAACCCAATGGAATGTCTTGAATTAAAGGTTTAGTCATGATGTTTTTTTTCCATGTTATCATTTATTAATTTTTTTGGGTTTTTCTATCATGTCCATTATAACCTTATCTTATGGAGAAACCCATTTGGGCAGTTTTCCTTGCCTCTTTCACACCCCTTTGGGTGATCCATCTTAAATGTCGTAAGTTCCATTTATATAAAATGATGATAATTGACATGGGTTGTGCATGGAACCCTAGTATTTCCATAAATTGAATAATTATAAATGATTTATGTATTGGTCCCCTCATGATAATGCAGTATCTTGAACATAATACTTTATCCCATGTGTGTAGCCACCTACCTATGGAATACATGATGTTTATTTGAATACAATATGCCTTATATACGAAATTACTCATTTCATGTTACATGTGTACCTTTCCTATTAATGGACTTTGTATTCCTTCATTGGTTCTCCATGCTTGGCCCATTTAAATGGTTTGGATGGATTGTGACACTTGGTCAAGCTTGGTAGCTTCAGATAATGAGATTCAATTGATAACATATTGGTTAGAGGCACATTGATGTCACATGCCTTGTTTATAATTCTTTTATTATCCATGTTACTTTAATTATTCTACCCTTGTTTGTGGCTTAAACCGTATGAACTTATTTGTTAACCATACTAGATTGTAAAATTATGTTGCATGTGTTGGCATGAAATTGTTTCAGGATTATGCCTTGTAGCATAAGACTCATGACTTTCGTAGTCTGTGATATGTTCATTTCATATTATTTTAAATGAAATCATGTTAGGG
Source organism: Viscum album (assembly GCA_963277665.1). Lineage (NCBI taxonomy): Eukaryota > Viridiplantae > Streptophyta > Magnoliopsida > Santalales > Viscaceae > Viscum > Viscum album. Next base: position 1,914,961,245 of record OY728120.1, read on the forward strand.
ATAAAACATGGGTCCCATACTTAAAACCCACAATTGGACTCTCTGTGATCGATAGATTACAACCAGATGCACTGAGGAAATGATGTTTTAGGCTAGCCAAGAACGTGCTTCCTCATACTTTCTATTATACTTTTGGGTGATATTGATTATTTAATGGGTACCCAAAGAAGGGCCTATTGGCAAGATGGTTATGGAAATCATATTTTTATACTCAGTCCCTTACGTGTGATGCCTAGGATGGACTCATATCTTCCATGCCACAAAAGATACTTGGACATTCCAAAGGATCAAGATGGATGAGGTCAGTGGAATTGGATATTTTTAATGGATGTACCATAGTGATACCTCAGGAAATGGCTCAGAATACACCTCTAAAGTTGATGGTTTTTAAGGTGAATTCCTAAGTTCCATCATCCGTTGTTATTTTGTATTGTGATCACACATAAGCTGGTTCCCTTTGTAACATGCCTGGTAAATAAATAATATGACATTTTCATATTTATTAATATTTTGTAATTAAACATTAATTTTAATTTAAAACGGATTCTATGTTTGATGGAATACCTGACACGAAATAATGGGATTCTTCTAAGTTTTATGTTTCGCACAATGTTGAGTCATAGTGAAAAAAATTAATGATATAATAATTTTAAATGGTAGTTAACGCCATGGAATTTTATTGGACGGAATGAAAAAAAACTAACAATATTATGATTAAACAAATTTTTTTTAATTTTTTTACATTTATCTAATAAAATTTAGAAGCTTAAATTAGAATGAATCCAATATTAAGAATAAATACTATAATATTGTTAAAAAGTAGTTTTAAAACCTTTTCATAGATAACCCCTTTTAAATCTAGTTGTTTTCACTTTTATATGTTTAATTTGAAAAAAAAAACTTCTTTTTATAAGCGGGATATCAAAATTTAATATGGGTAATTTTTTGGCATTTTTATGATAAAGTTCATTTTTAATGAATTGTGAAAAATAATGCATTTTAAGTCAAAATTGCCTTTTCATTTAATTTATTAATATAGATAGATTATCTTTTTAAATAGTTTTAATGTGTAATTGGATTATATTTTTACCATTTAATAAAATTTTGTTCATTGTAAGTAATTTCACCTTGAAATTCGACATAAACACATGTGAATCTACTTGTAGTTTTTACTTGTTAAAAACACGCTTTCTAGTTTTTACAACGGAAATTAATTTTAAATTAATTAATGAAACTTATATGTTTTTAATGTCATAAAATTGAAATCATTTTTGAATTCATAATATCAAAATTATCTTATGGTGAATTTATTATATTTTTCTGAAAAATTTAAATTTTTTATGAATAGTGAAAACACTCTAGAGTAGTTAAAAAACAAATATTTTCATTTAAATGAAATTTTACCACTTATTGAATTGAATTTCAAAAATCTGACATATATGGTTGTCATCATTAAGTAAAATTTGGTTCAATAGGATGAAAATATTTTTTGGTGAATACTACCTTTTGATTTTTATGTAACACGGTTAGTGTTAAATAAAATAATTTAAGGTAAAAAATAATATTATAATAAAATAAAATTACAATGAAACTATTCCTAACTTTATTGGATGAGTTATGGCTGACTAATACAATCCTTGGGTAGATCTTTTGACCTTTGGTAGCCATTTGGATAAGATAATTACCTTAAAATATTATATTTAGAGTAAATAATAAAAACATCCTAAACATGTATGATTTTGCTAAACCAAAATTAAGGTGGGGTTATATATTTTATATATTTTACTATAAATATTAATTATAAATATAAAATTATTTCCTACATCATCGTGTTTTATTTATAATTTTTAGACATCAAATAAAAAAAATTATTTATGAAACAATGATGAGGTAATGGTTACCTCATTTATGAATGTTTTAAATAAATGAGATTATAAATACTAAATTTTTTTTTTTTGAAATCATTTATTCCATACACAAATTTTATGGAAGATTATGACTTGTTATATTTTAATTAATTAAGTTTTTTCGAATTGATAATATTGTTATGTATTTTTAAAAAGTTATGATATGAATATTATAAAAATTGACATAAATGAGTTTTGAAATCAATTAATTTTTTATTAAAGGATAAAATAGTCCTAAAAATATTTGATTCATCCAAATGAAATATACGATGCTAAAATATTCTTTAAGGATCCATTTTGGTTCTCTTGTAATTTTATAGTAAATATATTAACCATATGGTATGAATATACTAGAAGACATTGTAAAAGTTAAATAATTTAACAAAGGGTTAAATAAAGAAGATAAGGATTAAAAATTATCCAAAACCTATTTAATTTTTATTGGATGATTTTATTTAGACTTATTTTCATATTATATTAGAATTTAATGTGTTTTGGACCTTTTTAAATTGATAATAAATTTATAATAAAATAATACTTTTAAACTTTCCTAAAGAGCCCCTCCTCCCTCTTATAAGAGGTCACCACCTCTAACCCCTAACTCACAGCTCGAAAGACACCTTGTATAATCCAATATCTGGCCAAATAAGGTCCCAAAATACCTATATTCCTCCTATAAGCCTTCCCCTAGTCAGAATGAAATTCATGAAAACATTTTGGTTCAACCCAAAGGGAGTTACCCGATTTAAAGGTAATGTCTTCTCTCAAGTTCTTCTCTATTATTTTCCTACTCCAACCCCATAAACTCTCATTATTCCATTATTTTATAAAAAATAAGTATCTTAAATATACTAGTTTTTTGTTATTTTAATTATTCTAACTACACTTACGCACACTTCCATCTAACGGAGAAATAACATACTGTTTTTGTGGACGACAAACTACTCCCTCACGAAACGATGATTGTTTAATTTTCTCCTCCCTCCAATTATGGTGTATATTATTCTGGAACTGTAATTATATATTATATTTATGATATTTATTTTATTATATTCTTTTGTAATTATCTTTTATTATTCTTTTCATGCGGTATAAATACGATAATTTCATTTGAGGAAGTGCAGACTACTGCCCCCTCAAAATGATATGACTCATTCATACCATACATGGAACAAATAAAGAATGGTCTTAATGAAAATGTGCAACTAATATAAAATATGATATTATTATAGAATATTAATATAGATATGTATCAATTATTTTTGATTTATTTAAATATGAAAAATGATATGAAAGTAGTGTTCATGTGTACGTACGGCTTACCGTCACCATGAACTGTGCATTTCATTTTCATATATCCAAATCATATAGACTATTCTAAATACATAAATACAAGATTTATATTATATATATGATATATAAATCATTAATATAATTATTGATATAAAGGAATTTTGACCAGAAGGACCAATTGAAATTATAACAAGTTTATTTTTGACTCAAATTCCGAACATCGACAAAATATCCAATATAAATCAAATAATTAACTAATTGTTATTACAAGGTAAAAACTGATACAACAGAGATAATATAATTTAAAAAGGATCTTAAGCATGTATAAATTAACTTATGTTTATTATTCAGTAAATTAAGGAATGAAGGAGTTATGTCGGACACGAGGTATGGGACTTCGTCTCAATCTCCATTCATTGAGGAATGTTTTGATAATATACACCTACTTATTTTACATGGTGTATAATAAACCCCTTTGAATTTTACTTTCATTCAAAAGGAATATTGTTTCTATGAAGTGTTTTAATAATTGAAAAAAATGAATTTTTTAATGTATGTGGCGATAATGACATCTCTTCCACCGTAATCGTTATTTAGCTTCCTCTATAAGCCTTAATGTTTTTAAAATGAAAAAGAAACCCCTTATTCTATTTCTGGGAGTTTCAGTATTGAAAATGGTTTTGGAAATAAAATGATTATTTCAATTTCTTGAAATGATATCTTATTATTGAAAATTAAATGTTATTATGGAAATGTTTATATTTTCAATAAGTTTTGTGTTATGATTATGTAATGGTACTTGGACATTTGACGGGTGGTTACATGATAAACCAAATGATGGGTGGTTTTGTGATAATTCAAGGATGGGTGGTTATGTTATAACCTTCAATGAATTGGGTATATAAGTCGGTTGTATAGATATTCCATTTAGTGACATGTGTGTAAGTCGACCATATGGTTATTCCATTTAAGTATGTTTATGTACCATGTTACATTTACATGTAATGTGTTCTTTCAATGGGTTTTATGGTAATATTTTGGTTACAAAAGGGTAATCAACAAGCTTTTATTTAGTGAAAAGTATTTACTACTTCATAATGGGGAAAATTTTTACTTATGATAAAGTATTCATGGTTTACTTTTAGTTTGGAAAAACTAAGAGTTTTCCTTCTTTGTGTATCCCTTACGGAGATTTTTATGCTTATCCCTAGTTTTTGAATTGTTATTCACATGGATTAAAGTGTAATAGGGTCAAGGATAGTATCAAGGAAAAGTCAATATGATTAATTCATGGATCTAAACATGTTTATTTTCTTTAAGAATTTTTTTATTAAAAAAATGGCTATTGAGTTGAATTGTCTACATGTAATATTCAAATTTAAATGTACATGTCATGACCTAATTCTATAAAGCTATAAAACTGAAAAGATCCTCAATGTGAAGTATTATCATAACTCAAAATTATGTAATTATGAAGGTTGGGTCCTTATAGTTGGTATTATTGGTCAGTTTGGATAACTTGAGATGTTAGGGTGTTATTTAAGAATAAGTGACATAACCATAATGGTTAGAATATTAGAAAGATTCATAGTTATTTTAGATTAAGCGAATGAGTTCAAGATAACATGAATAATTATATCTTAAATTTTACTCTCCCCATAACATATTATATGATTATTTTACTGCTATACTCACAATGAAAGTTTTTGTTTTAGTAAATAGATGGATATTGTAGGAACCCAAGTAACAATGGATGTGAAGAAAACTGTAAGAGTTTTCTGAAGAAGGTATCGAATTAAATGGGTGCTGAAATTAGAAATCTTGTGGTTATTTTCTACCAACTATCTAGAGTCATTATTGACCACTTGAACCTTTGTGAAATTTCTAAGGCATCATATATGCGAGAAACAAATCCCTACAGATGTTCATATAATAATCATAAAGGTACGTCTATTTAAAAACCTATGTGTCAAGGATGGTGAAAGAAACACTTAGAAAATTCCTTCAAAGGGACGAGAAGATGTTTCATATGTGGTAATGAAGTTCATAAATAAATGACCATACATGGAAAACAGAATCCTCCTTTTGACTCTAGGAAAGGGAAATAAGTCTTTCCAAAGGAAAAATTGAATGTTTTAAATGTGGTGTGCATGGTAATTATACAAATAGATGTCCTATGAAGAATGTTAGGGAATGGATCAGTAGGACAATAAAATTATATTATTACCACTACCTAATTCCAATAAAAATTGAGGATGAGGAAACTAACAATGACCAATGAAAGGCATGAATTATTTCTTACCTGATTTTTAGACATTATGGAATCTTAGGATATGATTCATGATTTTGTTTTTAGGGATGAGGTATTATAGAATAAGTTTTGAAATAATGGTTAATGGATCATGAAGAATTTTGAATAAGTAATATGTCCACATTTATGGGATTCAAGATTTGGGGTATTTTTTTGGATGTTGAGATGATTAAAAGTAATAAGGCTCTTTTGATGATGGGGTTATATTGGAAGACTTTATCTAATATGTGTAAACATGATGTTTAATATGTGAAAATGTTATTCAATGAAGAATTATCATTTCCATTGTGTATTTAGTTATAAAGAACCATTTGGGTTAATATGATCCTTGAATATGAGGTAATTATAGGTTATTACATTTTGGGATAAAAATTTGAGGTATGAGATAAAATTTGTGGTTAAAATATGTTATGGTTATTTATAAAGAATTTATATCATTTTTTGAAATTTTATAAAATTATATAGTCTTTTAAAAAGGACAACACGCGGACTGTGTGACAACCCATCACATTGGACAGAGCTGTGGGAATAGAACCCACAACCAAAGGGCGATTGGGATTTATCACCTACCACTAGACTATGTAAAGTCCCTGGTTAGTATGACTAGTTATTTTTAGTTAAATTATTTTATAGATCATGAGTATATTGATTTTGGGAACTTATGTTTTATCAAATGAATATCCTTAGTATCGGAAAAAATTTGGTTATAAAGTGATGAATGTTATTTTGGAAGATGTTTTCTCTTTTAGGAATACTATATGCTTAAGGAAAATGTAATACTATGAGATCTCATTTTTGGAGTAATGATTGGAATATTATTTTAGGGGAATCTATGTTTTTATTGTGGGATTATAGTGATTTGGGTTATTTATTGAAATCATTAGCCTATCATAAAAAATATGCACTAGTACAAAAACCTTTTTTTCTGTCACCGTTTTTCACATTGGTTTTTTAGAACCCACGTGAAAATATCTAAAAATAGATTTTTCACGTCGGTTATTATATAACCGACGTAAAAATACATTTTCGCTGATTTTTTCAGATCGGTTATATAAGAACCGACGTTAAAAATACATTTTATCTGATTTTTCATGTCGGTTATTATATAAACAAAGTGAAAAATCAATGTACATCACTGTTCCACGTCGGTTATTAAATAACCGACCTGAAAAATCCTTTTCCAGGAAAATATATTAAAATTTTCAATTATTTTTATCTTCGGTTATTAAATTACCAACATTAAAATGTATTTTTCATGTAAGTTATTTAATAACCGACATGAAAAATGTTTACAAAAATGTATTTCATTTTCCAAGATTTAATTTGATAGGTCACAGAGCTCAAACAGAGTTACGGATTAAAAGTTATGGCCTTTAGAAGTTGATCATCTCTAAATGATGTCTTAAGGATGTCCAACTTCTGAAGGCCATAACTGTTAATCGGTAGCTCCGTTTGAGATCCGTGACCTGTCAAATTAAAGCATGGAAAATGAACTACATTTTCGTAAACATTTTCACGTCTGTTATTAAATAACTGACTTGAAAAATAACTTTTAACGTTGGTTATTAAATAACCGACGTGAAAGAGTGACGATGATTGGTTTTTCAGATCGGTTTTATAACAACCGATGTGAAAAATAAGTGAAAATTTTAATATCATTTCACTTTTTTATCATAAAACCGATGTGAATGATATTTTTAATATCCCGCGAACGCGAAATTTAAAATTTTTTTACATCGCGACATCAAAATTTTGAATTGCTGCCTAAAATTTTTAATACCATGTATTCTAATAGAATCTAAATTATATGTTTCCATTATACAGACATCCTAATTTGATGATCATTTATTTCAACCGTTATCGTTCCCCAAAATAGACTATTTTTCAGTCGAACGTGAATCAATTATTTCTTCTTTACGCGATCTCGTCAAGGTATATTTAATCATACATCCATGATTTATGGTTTTTATGATTTGTTTTCTTTATTGATATACCATTTTATGACAATTTCATTCAACCATAATTGTTCCACTGAATCAACTTGTTTTATCTTCTACGTGAATCAACAGTTTCTTATTTCCACGACCTCATCAAGGTATTTGTAATTATTTTCCCATGATTTATATTTTCTATGAGTAGTTTTCTTAATTGATATACCATTTAACGATTTTTCACATCGGTTTTTTAAAAACCAACTTTAAAAAACTATATTACCTCATTTTTTACATCGGTTATTAAATAAACGACTTAAAAAATCATATTTTTAACGTCACTCGCAATAACGTCGCCTAAAACCCGACGTTAAAAAGCAAAAAAAACTGACGTAAAAAAGGTTTTTGTACTAGTGATGTGATTAGGTTAATTACTTTAAAGTATGAGACTTTAAGAATAGCTGATGTTATTTAGAGATAAATGTTAATAAAATTATATGACTAGGTGATCAAATGCTTATGAATTTTGGGTTTCCATATTTGTTTGGATTATATTGAAGTATTTTAAGGAAAATGTTTTATTTAATGGTCTTTTTTGAAGTTTGGGTACTCTTTGTTAAATTTTGGAGATTAAGAGTAGTATTTATTTTTATAAAATATTATTCTTTTGGGGATTATCTGATCTTGTACTACCCATTTGGTTTTGGATAATTTCTAAGGGCAAGTGAAATATATAGATAATATTTTGTGGATTATGTGATTCTCTAAAAGTTTATTATAGCACTTTAGGTGTGACCATGCTAGCTTGAATACTCATCGTTTGGAGAAAATATGAGTTTTTTTGTATAAACTTATTAAAGGATGAAACTCTACGTGAAATGTAAGTATATTTCCTTACGTCCTTAGTAAATATCATAAATAAATTCTTAAAATTTATGAAACCTGAAAATAAAACAAAAAAACGTTGTATATTTATTTTCTTACATGGGAATCAAAGGCCATTTAATCTATCACAAGTTTTTTGTTTTCTTATTGCTAACTTTCTCCCAATCTTGTTTTTAACACTCTCCATTAGGACATGAAACTTAGTTTATCTTCCATGTCAATGATTTGCTACATATAACCCTAGTATGGGTTATCTCGGGTGACCTATTTTACTTTTCTTTCATTATTTTATAGTTATAGTTTTATTAACTCTTTTTTTGATGTGGTACTTTTAATGAAATTTCCATGCCCAATTTTAAAATTGCGAGGATGCAATTCCCAAAAGGGGGGAAGGATGAAACATCATAGGTAAATAAATAATATGAAATTTTCATATTTTTTAATATTTGTTAATTAAATATTAATTTTACTTTAAATGGGATTCTATGTTTGATGATGTACCCGACATGCAACAATGGGTTTCTCGGAAGTCTTATGTTGGACACAATACCGAGTCATAATGAAAAAAATAATAATTTAATTATTTTAAAAGGAAGATAACACATAGACGTTTTATTTGAAATAATGAACATAACTAACTATATTATGATTAAAAATTTAAGTTAAATTTTTTTACATTTTTCCAATAAAATTAAGAGGCAAAAAATTAGAATGAATCCAGTTTTATGCATAAATACTCTAATATTTTTAAAAGGTTCTTTTACCACATTTTGATGGAGAACCCCTTTTAAATCTTCTTTTTTCACTTTAATATGTTGAATTTTAAAATTTAATCCTCTTATTTAAAATAGGGATTTCAAAATTTACTTTGGGTAATTTTTTGGTATTTTTCTGATAAAGTTCATTTTCTAATGAATAGTGAAAAATACTGCATTTTTGAGTCAAAACTATTTTTTATCTAATTAATTTATATTTTTATATTATCTTTTTTAAATGGGTTTAAAGCATAATTTGATTATATTTTTACCATTTAATCCAATGTTTTCCATTGTATGTAATTTCACTTTGAAATTGGATATAAACAGATGTCAATATTTTTGGAATATTTACTTTTTCAAAACACACATTCAAATTTTGACAATAGAAATTAATATTAAATTAATTAATGAAACTTATATATGTTTAATTTAGTTATATAGCTATAATTTCTGAATTTGGAATATCTAAATTATCTTTGGGTGAATTTTTGATATTTTTCTGAAAACGTTCAATTTTTGATGAATAGAGAAAAAAATTTCTTAGTAGTTAAAAATGGACCTTTTCATTTAAATGAAATTTTTCCAATTCTATGAATTGAATTTAAAAAATATGACATGAATTTTTTTTATCATTAAGTAATATTTGGTTGAATAGGATGAAAATAATTTTTGGTAAATTGTAACTTTTGATTTTTATTTACCACGGTTAAAGGTAAATAGGGAAATTCAAGGTAAAAATAATATTATAATAATATGAAATTACCTTAACACTTTTACTAGACTTATTGGTTGAGTCATGTACGACCAATGTAATCCTTGAGTAGAACATTTGTCCCTTTAAATCAACTTGGGTAAGATAATTACATTAATTACTTTTTATTTGAATTAAAAATAAAAATATCATAAACATGTATTATTTTGATAAAACAATTTTAATGTTGTGTTATATAATTGATATATTATAATATAAATAATAATTAGAATTCTAAAAATATTTACCACATCATGGTATTTTATTTCTAATTTTTAAACCTAAAATTAATAAATTTATTTATGAAACAATGCTGATATTATGATTACCTCATTAATGAATTTTTTATATAAATGAGATTATAAATATTAAAATAAATTTATTATTAAACTTTTTATGCCATAAAAAATTTTATGGATGATTGAGACTTTTTATATTTGAATTAATTATGTTTTTTTGAATTTATCTTGTTGTAATAGATTTTTATAAAGTTATGATATGAATAGTATAAAAATGGACATAAATGAATTTTTAAATCAATTAATATTTTATTATCTAATAAAATAGTTCTAAAAATACAAGATTAAACTAAATGACATATATTGTGTTACCAATTTCAATAATTATATATTTTGTGTCTCTTTGAATTTTATTGTAAATATATTAACTATATATAATGAATATTCAAGATGACATGGTAAAAATTAAACAGGATAACAAAGGGTTCAATAAAAATGATAAGGATTAAAAAATTTCCAAATCCTATCAAATTCTTATTGGATGATTTTATTTATATTTATATTCATCTTATATTTCAAATTAATGATTTATGGAACTTTTAAAAACTAAAATCATTTTATTATAAAATAATCTATTCAAACATTCCTAAAGAGCCCCCCTCCCTCTTATAAAAGGACACCACCTATAACCCCTTACTCACACCACTCAAGATGCCTTGAATCATACAAAAATGTCCAAAATAAGATCACAACATACCAATCTTCGTCATATATGCCTTCAACTAGGTAGAAGGAAATTCAAGAAAACCTTTTCGTTCCAACTAAAGGGAGTTACCCGACTTAAATGTAATGTTATCTCTCTTGTTATTTTCTTTTATATTCCTTATCTAACCCCCTAAAATCTCTTTATTATTTTATTTTATAACAATACTAGTATCTTAAATATAATAGGTTTTTTATGAAAAAAATTATGACTACACATACACAATCCTCCATCTAATTTGTATAGAACATACTTTTTCTGTGGATGATGAACTTCAACCTCACAAAACAATGATTGTTCGATTTTCCCCTACAACCACTCAAGGTGGCCATTATAATAGAACTACGAGTATATATGATATTTATGTTAATTATTCTGTCTCTATTTTTCTATAATTATCTTTTATAACATACCTTTATGCTTTTCATGTTTTATAAATACGATAATTTTATTTTAGAAAGTGCGGACTACTGCCCTTTCAAAGTGATATGACTTGTTAATACCATGAATGGATCATATAAAGGATGGTGTTAATGAACTTATGTAACATATATAAAATATGATATTATAATTTAATAATAATATAAATGTGTATCATTTGGTTTTCATTCATTTTAATATGAAAAATGAAATGAAAGTAGAGTTCATGTGTACATATGACTTACCATCTCCATTAACGGTGCATTTCATTTTCATATATCCAAATGATATGGAATATTATAAAAATATTTTTACTAGATATATATGATATATATGATATCTAAATCATGAATATCATTATTTATATAATTTAATTTTTACCACATGGACAAATTGTAATTATAACAAGTAAATTTTTTACTCAAATTCCAAACATCGAAAAAATACCCGATATGAACTTGAATTATTTACTAATTGTTATTTAAAAGTAATAAGTGACATAAAAGGAATAATAAAATTAAAATGGTACGGAATAATGTAAAAATTAATGTTATATTATTGTTCATGAAATTAAATAATGAACGAGTCAAGGAAGAAACCAGGTAAGGGATTTCGTCTCAATCTCATTTCATTAAGGAATGTTTTGATAATATACGCATCCTTCTTTTACATGGTGTATAATAAACCCCTCTGACTTTTATACTTTCATTCAAAACAAAAATCTTTTTCTACGAATTGTTTTACTAAATGAAAAAGAAATGTTTTCTTAACTTATGCGGTAATAAAGACCTCTTCGCCATTATAATGGTTATTTGACATCCTATACAAGTCTTAATGTTTTTAAATTGAAAAATAAACCCTTGATTATTTTTTTGGTGTTTTGGTATTAAAAATGGTTTTTGAAAAGGATTGAGTATTTCAATATCATTAAATGATATCTTATTATCGAAAATTAATTTTTATTATTGAAATGTTGATATTTTCAATATTTTATGAGTTATGATTATGTAATGGTACTTGGAAATTTGAGGTGTGGTTACGTGATAAACAAAATGATTGGTGGTTCCGTAATAACCATGGATAGGTGGTTGCATTATAACCTCCAATTAATTTTTTATGTAAGTTGGACATATGGCTATTCCACTTAGTGATATGTGTGTATGTTGACCATATAGTTATTCCATTTAAGTATGTTTATGTCCCAAGTTAGCTCAATATGTTATGTGTTCCTTCTATGGGTTTTATGGTAATATTTTGGTTACAAAAGGGTATGTAATGGGATTTTTTTATTGAGGTGTATTTACTACTTCAAAAAGGTGAAAATTATTACTTATGATAATGTATTCATAGTTTAATTATAGTTTTGAAAAACTAACATTTTTTCTTCCTTGTGTATCCCTTACTGAGCTATTAATGCTCATCCCATGTTTTTTAAATGCTTTTCACTGGACATAAAGTGGAATAGGGTTAAGGATGGGATCAATGAAAAATAATGATGAATAAAACATGGAACTAAACATGTTTCTTTTATTTTAAGAGTTTTTATTAACAAAATAGATATTGAGTAGAGGTGTTTAAATGTAATATTCAAATTGTTATGTATATGTTATGACCTAATTCTATAAATATATATACCTGAAAATATCCTAAATATAAATTATTATCTTAATTCAAGATTATGTAATTTTTATGGTTGGGTCCATATACACATACTTTACTAACATTCTTATGTGATGACACATGATTTAGACCCCATGTTAATAAACAAGCTTCGGGATTTGACTTCCTTGGTATTCTATATTCTTATGGCCCATGTTTATATATTTTTCCATGCTAAAATATACTTTTCAAACTTCTATCATAGGACAATGTAGGTGGTATTGGATAGTTATACATTTAAGAACTCAGACCATGTTTCTATTATTTAACTTATCATCTTTCTTTATTTATTATATATGTCACAAAACTAAATTTATAATGCATTTTTTGGATTGTCTTAGACACCATGTCTATTATCCTACTATGATTTAAATCTCACACCCTTCTCGGGTACCCTTGGTTCCTGATTAGAATTTATATTTACATGTTATAGGTTTTTTATATATTTTTTCTACCTGGGAGATACGAGAAAAGGTTTGAGTTTGAGCTCAGCATGCTCATGGAGATCACCGGAGGGGATTTTCAGTTGTTTCAATATTATTATAATATATTATAAAGCATCTTGTATTGTTTAATAATTTCCATCATGGATAATTACTATTTCATGCATTCGACTGTTTTATAAATTTGAATTGGCCACGTTTGTTCAGTTCTATCAAATATATCTTCCACTGCATTGTCAATTATTTATTACAGTTTCTAAAATGTTATCTATTTATATACCACCTACACTATTTATTATTGTTTATTATATGATAATGCATATTTTTATCCCTGATAAGGGGTTATAGTCTCCCCATTATCACCTTATGAGATCCTCACTTCTAGTCTGTAGCCTCTGGCATATAAAGATATGTGCTTTAGGTCATGTGAGCCACTGTCATAGTGGTGACACAGGTCAGGATGTTACATGTATAACCTCACTCAGGGGCATAAATTCTCAATTCTAATACCCCCACGCATAATCAAGCCATTTTCACATGATTATTTAATCGTTTACCAAATATATCAATTCACAAACCATATTTATTTAATACACATAACATTCAAAATTCATGTTACATTCATCCCTTAAAAGAATATACAAGCCTTAACCCTTTAAAAAATTTAAATTTACATTATCAATCCAAATTAACCCATTTATCATTTACATTCCTTATCCAGTCAACAAGATTACCCTTTTCAATCCATTAATCATTTAACTCGTTAACATTATTCCATTCAACCCCTTATGCCTAGTTAACTACTGAACATAATTTAAATAAGTTCAATTTCAAAACTAAAGATAACATTTCAAAACATTCATCATGGGATTTATGAAATAGAGAAACCAATTCTACAGTCAAAATTTTAATTCCCATGTTTAAGGAGTGACACACCACATGGGTGTCCCATAAACCATTCAAATCATCCTCAACGCATCCCATGGGGATCATAAAGGAGCTCAATTCATCATTTAGCCAACAATTTTAATAAACATAACCAAGTTAAGACGAATCCAAACAAGAGGGAACCAATAACAGAACAACATACATGTAAACCAACATCAAGACTTTGGGATATAACATGTAGACCAATTACCTCAATTCTGAAGATGAATGCTCGGTTACCCCTATCCTTTGAGTTAGATCCAAACACTAGCCGAATCCCTAACCTTAGATAATCTAGAAAAAGTTATTTTTAGGTCTTTATATGGAAAATAACTACTACACAATTCTTAATCTAAAAAAGAGAAGAAATTGGTGGTTCAAACTTACTCAGAGCATCTATTCGCACCCAGCGGTGCTCTAAATGGATTAGAATCTTAGGAGATTGATTTTGTGAAAGCCTTGGGAATTTTGGTTCTTCACTAGGGTTTTTGAAGAAGAAATGTGGAAAAAAATTAGGTATAACACATAAATCCTAAATGGGGAAAAGGGGTAAAATTCCACTTTTAATGAGGTGCATGGTTTGGCCACATGGTTTTCCAAACCATGTTCCAACGAAGCACCATCCACTATTCAAGAGGAGTGATGTCACAAGGTTACCTGGGGATCTCATATGGTTGAACAAACCATATGCCAACTGTGAAAAATGGATCTTTCCAAGCCAAAATGGTTTGGCCTCCCCCATTTTATGATTTATATAACCATGAACCCCACATTTTGGATATCATGGTTCAGGTGAGTAGTTACTACTAATCATGAGCCAACCATGGATCATGAACAGGATGAACTGATTCCCTTATCTTTTGTGTCTCAAACCCTCGAGACACCCCCAAGAATCCTAATTCTCATAGTAACATTTAATTAACCAACTATAAGTGATCTAAACCATTATTTATATTGGATCATAACTCTATGAAGTCCATGATTATACAACCTCCCCACCTTATAACGTCTCATCATTGAGTTGATCTTCATGATAATCGTTGATCTCCAAATGAAAAGAGGTTTAACCACTATGCCTATATATCCGTCTCCTTCTCACAAGTTTCTTCCTAAACATTTCCATGCTTCCATAACACCTAAACCAAAGGTACATTCCTTCCCCATAAGAAATTATCACTATGATCCAGAGTATGAACCAGATGATCCACAAAGGATCCATCATCCTAAATCTCAACATCATCAACATTAATTTCTTTTAATGGGGTCGTGTGATACTATAGAAATTGGGACACATTAAAAATATTTTTTATATCATTATACTATTGTGGAAGAGACAATTGGTACACCACAGCTCCAATCCTATCCACAATCTCAAATGGCCCCATAAACCTGGGTTTTAACATACCCTATTTCTAAATCAAATAGGGTCCCAACCTTGGTGACACTCGGAGAAGCCCAAAATTACCCACCATAAACTCAGTAGGTTAACAATGCTGATAATCATATGACATATACCTACTTTGAACCATATCCCTCAGCTTTTGGATTAATTTTACATTCTCTATTGTATCATACATGAAACTCACCTCTACAACTCTATTTCCCCATCATTCATCTAATATAATGGTTATATACATGGACTCCCGTAGATCACCTCATACGAATCCATCTAAGTTGTCTTATGGTAATTGGTTTTAAAGGTAAATAGTATGCTCTGACTGACAATCCATCTCTGGGTGGAAATACATACTCAAAAACACCTAGTAACCATGTTATTTATGTAACCCCTTCCATAAAAAAGAAGTTAAACATGGATCATGGTCTGAATCTATCATTTGTGGTACCCCATGCAACTTCACTATCTCCTGAACAATAAAATTTTCCCACAGGTCAACGGTGAATGTCTCTAGAATTGGTAAGAAATACGAGAATTTGGGTAACAAATATACAACTACCTAGATTCCATAAATCTTATGAGGTGTCCTCAGAAGTCCAATTTCAAAATCCATCATCATGTCATCCCATTTCGATTCTGGAATGAAAAAAAGGCTTCAATAAAAACATGTATTAATAGATAAATAAATAAATAAAGCCCATGATCAAAAAATAATAGCAATGGGATGGAAATAATATAAAGTGATACATGATTATTAACAAAATTCAACAAAATGAACTTTAATAAAAAAGGAATAACGTGTTACCCTTCTCCACGTGACAAGGGTAATCACCCCACCACGGCACCTCTATCCACCAACATAACACTAATGTGAATAGATGCTACCACCATGTGGAATATTTACTTTTAAAATATATGATAAATCTTTATTAGAATTCACTCTTTTCTATATATAGGTTGTGATCACAAAATGTCTAGTAGGACCTCATAATGTGTTCTGTACAAATTATCTTTTAGAAAATATATTGTCATATTTTGTAAATGACTACATCAAAGTAAGTTTTTAAAACATTTATCAGAAATAAAATAATGTGATGATAACCATTATTAATTTTAAATAACCTAATCAATATGATACATTTAAATTTTATCAATAAAATTATTTAAATGACATATATAACCAAAATTTATCCTAACCAACAACATGGGATGTACCATATGGTTACTATTGGTACGTCCACCAAGTGGAGTGGCATCAAAAGGTTAGCTGATATGATAAATAAGTGGGATATATATATAAAATTAATTCACTATATTGAGGGGATATAATTGGAATTATATCAATATTATGTGTGGCATAGATAACTAGTGGTAGGGGAGATTCTCCAATTTTAGTATATTTAACCCAATAACCATGAGTATTTCATGATGAAGGATCAATTTAAAACATTTATTTTTTCAATAAAACATTTCAGTAATAATATCTTAAGAATCAATAATTATTAATTAAACATACTTGAAAAAACTAGTTTCAACATTCATGAGTTAAAATGATCATATTCATTATATTTCATGAAATTATTTCTTCTAAGAAAACATTTATTTGAAAAATAAGTGTCATAAACAAACTAAACTTTAATGGAATCCACATTCATCATCTAGATCAAAAAAATAATAAAAAATGTATATAATAATTTGTTCATCATATTCATCGTGTATTTTATACTAATAATTGTTTTGAGATCATAGATTCTAAAGATCAGGATTATAATATTCAGAAACAAAGGATTCTCTTGGAACCATCTCCCTCAACCATATGTGATCAAGGATCACCAATGTGAATCCAAATGATATAGGGAGAGAGAATACCAAGGAGGAAATATGAATCCATAATAAAATAAATCCATTAGATCTAGTTGATAGAAACCCAATGTCAAAGTTGAATTAGTAAAAAGTAAAATATTATAAATATAGGAGGAAACCCCAAAGGCGGGATATAGGAGGATTATTGGTAGTGTTTTCTTAAATAACATGAATAATAGCCAAAAAAATAAATCATAGATGAAGGGGAGGGGCATTATGGTGAGAGGATGGACCTGTTGGAAGAATGGGATTGATAATGAGGGGTGAAATTAATTAATTTTAATAGAGAAAAATATTTCATTTGACATCTTTATGTTTTTGGGAATTACACATATCATGGCCACACATTTTTCCAAACCCTGCACTAATTGTGTGGGTGTAACTAGACACACCAAGATAACTTTCATAGGTTGTACACATTTTTAGGTTAAATATTCACAAACAGTAAGAAAAACCTTGTTAAAAACTATAGTCCATTCTTAGATTGGCTGTATGATATATGAAATTTCATTCTAATTGAGTGAATCCAAATTTTTTCAAAAATCTATATATTTATTATATAAAAATAATTTTTATGAAATTAAAATAATTAAATTTCAAAATAATAAAATATATACCCAGAATTAACATTGTGGTTGAAACTTACCAACCTGGGATCCACATAACCTATTCCCCAATCCGATGGGATACATGGACTCAAGGACACCCCATGTATGCCAAAGGATTCAAACTAGCAGAGAGGATGTAAAGGTGGTATTGTGGTGTGAATATACCCTTATATTAGAGTGGAACAACATATAAAATTAGATATAGTAAACAAAAAACGAATAATATAAAAGGACAGAATAAAAATGCAAGGGAAGAATAAATATAACTAAAATAATTGATATGTTTGTAAGGGTAAATAAATAGACCAAATGAATAAATATCTCAAAATCCTCAATGCAATATCAGATACATGGATGCATGAAATACTGATAATAAAAGGGAAACATGGTTTATGTAGATACAATAATTTTATAAAAGCCACAAAAAGAACAAAACTACTCAACTAGAACCTCAAGTGAAAGATCAGCCTTCTTCTCAGAATATCCATCTATAAGCTAATCATAACAACATCATGTAGTATAACCCTTTCACTTAACAATTCTGGTAGATAAATAATCTTCTTAGGTACCAAAGTCATCCTGAGTAGGGTGTGAGATAAAATCTCATTAGGCTACCCCCAACAGTTTTTTATGTAATACAAGAAATTCATGTAACTATGTAGTGTGTAGGTAATTCAGAATAATTACATAAATGATAAAATAATAACCAGGCCACTCAGCTTTCTAATAGACACCTAACACCTCTACTAGCTTCATCTCATGGCAGGGAACCATCTCATCCATCACCATATATATATAGAAAAATATATATGAATATATAGTATAATTATATATATTTCATCCATCTATATGAACCGAGTAGGTTTGGATATACATGGCCATATACTTTTAATACTCGTGATGATTGGATCAGGTGTAACTCAATAATCCATGACCAATATAATGATCCTATAATATCAATAAAATGTTGTACACACCATAACTCTAAATAATAGTGTGATGAATCATGCACAACACTCGGGACGGTGAGTGATCCATCATGTAATCACTCTAATAGGGATATTGTACATAAATCTAAATTCCCAACTAATGTCAATGGTGTGAGATGTCATTCTTAACACCTAATGTAAGGGAGCATGATAATTTCATGATCAAAGATCCCCTACTATTACATCACAACCTATATAAATGTGTGATATAAATATAACTAGTATGGGGAATTACCTACCATCCATCACTTTTATCAAGATCACACATACATAAAAGAGGAATAATAATTTATAATATAATACAAAAGGTATAACCACATTTAAATTTCATTATCCAACATCCATTATATATAATGAATTATATTCTATTAAAAGAATTCAATTAAGCATGAAGAAATTACATGGTATTACCATCCATTAAATTCATTCCATTTAAATAAATTGATTAATTTTTTAAGGAAGATAATTTCATCTTGCATACACCAACCCATGTGATCAAATCCATTTAACTCATTAAATTTACTAAAACATGTAAAACCCATTTATATGATCAAATAGGTCACTTAGTGGGTTACATGGTCATTATGTAACATTCCTATATGGGAAATTTAAACTATATTTTGATCTAAACACCGAAGAAGTTCCATAGGTTCTATAAACATTCACATTTAATAAGTAATTTCACTTTAAACCAAAGTTGTTAGATAATTAAGAGTTTTGGATTTTTTGACCCATTTTCCATAATTTCCAACTCCACTTTTCATATCCAAGGGGTGACCATATAAGCTATGTACTACCACTAAAAAACCAAATAAATATCAATAAGCATGTAATAGAGGGGAAGGACCAATTTGACATGAAGAAATAAATATAAAGGGGTTCCTCGACAAGAGTTCGGTGTTCGAAATAATAGCATAGCTACAAGGTGTAAAAAATAAAAGGGAAAACAATGTGACAAAAAACCTCATGGTTTTATAGGACTCTTTGATCGATATCAGACAAAAATTCAGATTAAGAAAAAATATCTCTGAGAATCCTAAACACCATGAAAATATGGAAAATGAGCTTGTACCTAAATAATTTGATGGATTCAAAGGAAAAACTAAATTGGAATAAAGATACTAGGGTAGCTTACCGAGATGGTTCAAATTTTTCTGACAGATCGAGGATTAGAAACTGGATGAATAAATTGTATCAAATCCTAACATGAGGAATTTTTCAGCTCAAAAAAGCTAATTCAATGAGAAAGAGGAAAAGGAAGAATGTTATAAGATTAAGTTGGTGTAAAATAAATTTTCACCAAAAATTAGTTGGCGTAAGGTTTAAGAGAACTATTTTTAAACCACATAAAAACAATGTGATAACCCACTATCCAAAACTGTATTTTTTTTCACATGGCCATGTACCTAAGCCTACAATGTTACATACAAAATTTGTGTCCTAGAAGTTCCCATTATCTTCAAACACACGACTAAAACTAACCATGAGGAATGGGATTCACAGTTCAATAAAACCATGTGAACTAATTTCATGGCCCATTTTTTGAAACTTTAGGCTACGAACAAGACTCAGACGCTCCTGGGACAATCCTTAAGCCACGGAACACCGTTACCATGATTAAACATAGGATTAAACTTTAATCAAAAAATGATTCATACATTCATGAAATTATTGGTCCTCATAACCTTCACTCATTAAAAAAAACTCAACCCCGATTTGGACTTCTAAGGATAAGGAGGAACTTCTGTGAATAGTTCTAGCCATTGAGATTATACACCAACCTCCTGCTCTTATGTACCATCATGTACCTTGTCGTGCTGCCATATAACCTATAAAAGAGGAACTGGCCTACCTCAGAGTGTCTTCAATCTCTAATCCATTATATGAATAGGATAATCCTCGATGGAGGAATCAAAATCCAACTCAACCTACTTACGTTAAAGACATGTGATTCGTTTTTAAATTATATGAATAGGTGAGATACATGAAATACATCATGCATTTACTGGTATCTTTGAGGAAGCAATAACTGGTAAGCCATAGGTCTGATACATTTCACAACCTCAGAGAGTCAAAAGAACCTCAGTGAGATCTTACATTTCTTTTAAATACTTCTATGGCCTAGAATGGGATAATATCATAAGAAAACATAGTCTTTCACCTCAAACTCAAGATCTCAAGGTAATTTTTTGGAATATGACTAATATCTAGACTAGGATGTCATCATGGACTTCCTGATCAATTGGACCTTCACTATAGTCTCCTGCATGAGACATTTTCCAAGCATAGATACCTCCGCTACCTCTATATAGAATACCAGTGAGAAGAAAGGCATGTCATTAAAGGCTTCCGAAGGATCCATCTCAATGGTATACTTAAAGATGTTGTTATAAGAGAACACAACAAGGGGAATGTGTTTCTCCAAATAACCTACAATGTTAAGGATGGATGCATGGATAAATTCCTCTAGCACATGAATCATACTCTCTATCTTCCCATAAATCTATGGTTGATAGGTCATTCACAAAATTAAATGCATACAAAATACCTTTTGCAACCCTTTCTAGAATTGTGATGTGAAAAGATAGTCACATCGTGAAATGATAGAAAGAGGATATCCATGAAGATGTACAACCTCCCTGACATAAAATCTTCCTAGCTGGTATATAGAGAATCTCTCATGCATAGGTAAGATGTTTGTGACCTTTGTAAAATGATCAATGAAAACCCACACTATATTATTTAAATGAGGGGATCTGGGTAGACCAGTCATGAAATATCTCAAAACATAATCCCATTTCCTTGAGAGAATGGACAATGTTTGTAAAATCTCTATCATTCCCTGATGCTCCACCATCAACTGATAGTATGTGGAACATCTATTCTAGAAGATGGATATCTCACATTTTATACTAGGCAACCAATAATGGAACTGAAGATCTGGATACATTATGGTGACACTAGGGTGAATTTCCCATACTAAAGCAAGAAATTTCCATATCTTCTCCTATATAATATATGTTGGGACTCAGATAAGCCCATGGAACAATATATTATCATCCCCATCCACAATCATTCTTGAAAATGTTTCATTAAACAAGACACATTCCCCTAGTACAATGCCTTTTGGATCAAATAGATATCTCATTCTCACCTAAACCACTAGAGTAGAAGTAACTTCTAAGGCCTATAGGATAGTATGACCATGGTCCTCCTGAGCCTGCACTTGTATCTCTAATAATAAGTTCATATGATTCCATTAATAATAGGATTCCTGAACATCATGTGTCTGGGTATTCCATCTCAGATCATCGCCCATAGAATTTCCTTTACAATGAATGTAGGCAAGTTTAGAATCAAACAAACATAGGCACTCAACCTACATTCACATAATATGATTAATATACTATTGTATGAAAATATTATTGGGGATTTTTTAATCAATGAAGACTAAAAAAATACAATCCAAGTATATAGTGTCTCCTATAATATTAGGAATTTACTACAGTATCTAACTCGAGTTCGTGGGTCAGGTAGTTTTCCTCATGAGGCCTCAACTAATGGGACTTGTACGCGACGAATCACTCATCATACATCAGAAAATCTCTAAGACCAATACCTAACATATCACATTATACAATGATGATTATTCCTAGCTCTAGAAGAATCAATATTGGTGTTGAAGTCAAATGAACCTTTAAATTATGAAAGGTTGCTTCTAAATATTCTAACCAAATGAATTTCACACCCTTCTTTTTCAAGCCATTAAGTGATGTTGCAAGGTGTGATAAATACGAGATGAGTCATATATAATATAAATCATGTCCCATGAAACTATGAATTTCAAAATATTCATGGGATTATCCCTAGAAACAACATATCTCACTTTATCTTGGTCTACTAGAACACCTAACATCAAGATGATGTGACACCTAAAGTAGACTTTATCGATGAAAAAGTGGAATTTATTGAGCATATAAAAGAGATGATTCTTTCTCAGTGTATTTATCATGATCTTAATATGGGTTTCATGGATTTTTATTAAGAATGAATACACAAGGAAATCATTAAAATATTACCATGAATGAATTCAAATACTGGTGGAAAACCTAATTCATAAAATCCATAAAGTCATCAATTTCATTTGTGAGTCTGAACGGCATAACTTGGTACTCATATAAACCATAAATTCTCCAAAAAGTTTTTTGAGTTATTTTTAATGTTTTTAAATGAACTTAATGATATCCCAACCTTAAATATATCTATAAAAACACCTTCGCTCCTCAGAGATGATCAAGGAGGTCATCTATTCTTTGTATTGGATACCGATTATTTATAGTAAGATGATTCAAATGATGGTAATCCACACAAACCCTAATGTTACCATCCTCCTTGGAGAAATGGAATGGTAAACCCCCAAATAGATGTTCTTGTGAATATGAATCCTTTAGCCTCCAGATCCTCCAACTATTTCTTGAGCTCTAGAAGCTTAATGGTCACTAGTGCTTCTCCAGGTTCTAGATCATTAGTAAAATATACTTATCACACTAGAGGAGACACTACTGGAAAACAGGCCTATACCCACGGTTTTCCAAAAAACCGTGGGTATAGGGTACCCCTATACCCACGGTTTTCCAAAACCCTGGGTATAGGGTTAATATGGGGACCTATACCCACGGTTCTCAAAAACCGTGGGTATAGATTATATTTGAAGACCAATACCCACGGTTCTGCAGAACCGTAGGTATAGGTGATTTTTTTTGAAGACCTATACCCACGGTTTTGGACAAACCGTGGTTATAGAGTTTTTTCGGATGACCTATACCCACGGTTCTTCAAAACCGTGGGTATTGCGGTTTTTTCTTGGAAGACCTATACCCACGATTTTAGAGAACCGTGGGTATAGCTTTGCCGCCATAAGGCGGGAACCAAAATTACGCGGGACAACGAAAAAAACATTGGCGGGAACATGGCTATGATTAATATATATAGATTTATATGAATAAAAATATTCAAAGTTTCGTTATCTCGGTTTGTTAGATGCAGCACTGCCGTCGGGGATCTGTAGTTAAGTGCGGGTTCGATTCTCGCCAGCTTCTTTTTAAAATTAAATACTCAATATTAATATATATACGATGATATGTGTGTAAATAACAAATATAAAATATAGCTCAGTTGGTTCGATGCAGCGGTGCGCTACATGGTCTCCAGTCCAGCGCGGGTTCGAATATCCGCGCCTGCATTTTTAAATAAAATAATCTATATTAATATATATACGCTGATATATGTATACATAACGAATTGAATTCATGGCTCGTGTGGTATGAGTGTGTTGTGATTTCGGCCGGCGCTGTGCGAGGCCTGGGTTCAACACCCAGCGGGCTCAATTTTTTGAAAATTAAATCCCCACGGTTCTCAAACCGTGG
Source organism: Viscum album (assembly GCA_963277665.1). NCBI lineage: Eukaryota > Viridiplantae > Streptophyta > Magnoliopsida > Santalales > Viscaceae > Viscum > Viscum album. Next base: position 1,914,985,814 of record OY728120.1, read on the forward strand.
GGTCAATGCATTGCCAGCGTGGCCACCCACCTGCCACGCTGCCACAAACCTATCCCCACGGTTTCTCCAAACCGTGGGTATAGGGTGACCCCCCTATCCCGACGCCATTCCAGCCCGCGGTTCCCAAAACCGTGGGTATAGCCTATACCCACGGTTTTGGGGGCTATACCCACGGTTTTGGGGGCTATACCCACGGTTTTGAACCATGGGTATAGGGAAATTTTCCAGTAGTGAGACCAAAAGAATTCACTAGGAAATAAATATCTAAAATTATCCACCACATGAGGAAAAATATTTTGTTATAACCCCTTGTAATCAAGGAAAAGACTGGTGATATGAGCAGTCCCACTACCAAGCCTCTACTTCTCGGGTCCGACATCTGTTATAGTATCATCCCATTATCCATTACGTGTGTTCCAAACACCTTATGGTGATGTAAATGTGACACTCTAATGATATCATAAAATATGATCTCAATGGGTAACTAACCTATCTATCCTATTGTTTACTTCAAATATCATCATTTCAAGGATTAAAAGAACCCATAATGGTTCTCAATATTAAGGCGTATACATTTAGTGACTATAATAGATTCAAATGAATGAGAAATTATGATCCCAAATAAAGTAGACATGAAAGTGGAGGCTGCTAGAATAGTACCTCGTATAGTAGAAGGTTTGGCACTCTACACCTCCAACATAGGTTTGAATTTATATAAATGGAACATACTATGTCCCTGTGTAATTTCTTAAATACCCTAATAAATCCAACTCTAATATCACTTAAAATCATATGTCTATCTACCACTACCTCATCTACCAAATTAATATGATCAGCTAGTTGTATTACAGCTACATTCTTATCAAGAACCAACTGGCCCCACCCCTTACCATGGAGTAGGTATGGACTCCCACTCAGAAGGCACTCGAGAAAAAGTCCTACAAAATTGTTGGATATTCCACATCTTACCACATCCTCTGTACTCCACTAGATCTAGTGTGCATTGAGGATTTGTGTGTCCCACCTTCGCACACTAGTGATATATAAGAAAAATATCTTTATGATGATCCGGACTGGTGCCAACTTTGTGAGTAGACTCAAAATTCCTTTTTCTCCTAGAAGAAGAACCACTGCTAGATTTAGGTACTGAACTACCCTGACTCACACCATCAGCTTCCCTCAAGTTCCACACTATAAAAAGGGATTGTTTAACAATTAAAAAATTGGTCTTCATCCTGAATACACTATCCTAGTATTGAATGATATAATCTATCCCATCCCCAAATCACCTAGTGTTCATAAGATTGTTTCCTACTAGAGTAGGAGTGAACAGCTACAGATAAATGACATGAGAAGAGTATTCCATAACTAACATGCTCCCTTATTGTAGGTTCTTGAAATCTATGGATCTTTAATACCTCAAAGTCTTTGGAGAGAAGTAGTCATATAATACCAACTCAAAATCCTCCAAGACCATATCACTATGATGATATTATTGGGTGATTACATCCCACCTCCTCTTGGATGAGTCATGCAGCATATACTCTGCATGATTGACCCTCTACTTAGGAGGTATATCAAGATACTCAAATATATATAGTACTTATTTGAGCCAAGATTTCATAGCATGAGGTCCACCATCAATCAAATAGATGGGAGGATGATGCTGCTAAAATTATCGATTCAACTATGCCACACTCGAGGTAGGTCCAATGACGCATTTCATATTCTCAATCAAATGAAGAAAACCCTCTCCAAACTGGACATTAATGGAAATAGCTGGAATAGGAAGAGGTGATACACGTGGAACTGTATGAGAAATCAAGGGAAGCTCGAGGCCTTCCACCTTAAGAGAATTGTTATCTCTACAACATAGGGATTTCATGGTGGCATGATACTATAGTGAAAAACGCATTCCTTGGAATATATTTAAGGAATTGACAAGCTTGCATTTAAGAAAATATTACAAGAATAATGCCTTACTATAAGAAAAATCACACCACTCTTACTGCTTTAAAAAATCTAGGTCTGTGTAGTTGAAAAGATCATAACAGTCCATTAGAACGTAATAGATACCCCCCTACACACTACTAAGGATAGTTTCCAGTCAGGGTCACTGTTTCACATGTAAAGGATAACCAGTTTAACTTTATATGTCATATTAATTTTTAATTTGTTCTTGTCAAATTTTTAAAATTACATAAAATAGTTCAATTAGATGGTATACCAATTTTTATCCATAAGGTCAGATACTTCTTATGAAAAAAATATGATATCCATTAAACTCGCACAATAACACATGCCAACCAATTCGACAAATAGTATATGGATCAAAATGAAAAAATTGACTGCTTAAGGTGTCTGCATTAACATATTCAAGAAAACACTTCTAGCTTAAGGTAGAAACTTTATGTAACAATTTTTTTTCCTAATACCTACAAGAAGTTTCAACACAATTCAATACATATTCATGGAACTATAAATATGCAGTAGGAAATTGAATTCTGAAAATATACGTGACATGGAAAAATTCACAGCATATTAGTATTAGTGTTCCTAAAAATGATGCATGTAACAATGATCCTTTCCCACATATGATCAATCCATGTATGAAATAAATCCTCAATTAGAACAATAATAATAACTACAACACAACATGTGAATCACACAACAGTAAAATGATATTAATAGTAATAGTAAAAAAAGAACAATAATTATAATTATAGAAACATGGACATTACCTGAAACATGGGTTTCTAACACCCAATAATGACTTATGAACATGTTCCATCCATTCCCAATCACCAATATATTGTCTCAAAATAGTAAATAAAGAGAGGAAACCCCTCTGATACCACATTGTAATGTCCCAACCCAAGATCCACATAACCAATTCCTCGAGTAGGAGGGTCACCTGGCTATATGTGCACAACCCCATTGTAAAAGGAGACCAACTAACAGTGAGAGTGTGATGGTGGTAAATTGGGGATACTATAGCCTCATATCAAAGTGGAATAATGGATACAATCAGATAAAATCAACTATGGAATCATAATAAAAACATACCGAATATAAATACAGTGGATGAATAAATATAACTCTAATAATAGATGTGTCTGGAAGAGTAAATAAATAGGTCAACTGAATAAATATCCTAAAATCCACTAGGTAGTTGTTCATACATGGATACATGTGTAGATATTAAAAGAGGAACTGGGGTTTAGAAGATTCAAGAATCCTATACAAACAACAACAAGACCACTAAACCGGAAACTCAAGTAAAATAATGATCATCGGATCCTAAAATCCTAATATAAGATAAAAATATTGACATCCCATGGTAGGGTTAATTCCCTTATCTTTACCTACAGATAGATAATAATCTCAGGTACCAAATTCGTCCTGAGTATAATGTGAGAAAAAAACTCAATATACCACCACCAATATTGTCTATGTGTAATACAAGTAGTGATCATAACTAAACACTATGAAGCTAATATCAGAATAAGTTAAGAAATGCTGAAATTAATAACTAGGTTGCTTATCTTCCTAAAGGACACCTGACAGCTCTACCAACTTCGACTCCAGGTCAAGAATCATCTAATTAGTCACTATATACAAATATATGTATATATTAATAATTATATATGTAAATATATTAAAATTGTATATATTTCATCCAACAATATGAACGAAGTATGTTCGGACGTAAGTTTCCATATACCTGGAATAATAGTGCTAGTTGGATCGAGGTGTAGCTCATACACCCACGACCAGTCAAGTAATCAAATAATATCAAGAAATTTTTTAACATCCCCTAAACCTTAATAAGAGTGTGAGATATCATAAAGGACACTCTAGAGGGTGATTAATCCATCATATCATCACTCAAATAGGGACATGACATGTAAAGCCAAATTCCCAACTAGTGTCAATTGTGTGAGATGTCTTTCTCATTACCCGATGTAAGGAAGTATGATACTATCATGCCCAACAGTCCCTTACCATCATATCACAACATGTATAAAGGCATATTATAAATAAAACCAGAATAGGGAAATACATCACATCAATAACTTTTATCAAGCGCACATATATATAAAATAGGAACAATTATTTATAATATAATACATAATGCATAACCACTAATGAATTTCAATATCCAAGATCCATTATATAAAAGGAAATACATGCCATTAAAATCATTCAATTAATCATGAAAAAAATAAATGGCCTTACCATTCTTTGAAGTCATTACATTTAAATCAATTTATTTATTTTATTTAAGGAAGACCATACAATAATTCATATTCCAACCCATGTTATCAATTCAATTTAACTCATCGTATTTAATATAACATGAAAAATCCATTTTTAATCTCCCATGGATCACTTAAAGGGTTACATGGTAATTAAAGAACATGCCAAAATGGGTAATTCCAACTATATGTTGAGAGAAAAACCTAATAGGTTCCTAGGGTTACATAACCATTCAAATTTCATTAGAAATTCCACTTTTAATCCAATATTTTAGCAAATTTGGAGTTTCAGGCTTTTTGACCCATTTTCCATATTTTCCAATTTCACATGGTACATCCAAGAGGTGACCATATAAGGTATATAAAACCTATAAAATACCAAAAATGATCAATAAAAATTTAACAAGGAGAAGGATTAATTTAACCTAAATAAATCAATATAATGGGGATGGTCGAAAAAAAGATGGTGTGCGACATAGTAGTATAGCTACGAGATGGAAAATCTCAAAAGGAAAACGTTGTGACCACATAACTAAAGGCTGTAGATGAATCCTCACTCAATATCATCCTTAGATTCATATTAGGTTGTAAGAGAGCTGAAAAAAATCCAATAAACTCAAAAAATGTCAAAACATCTTACACCCAAATTTCATGAGGGATTCGAAGTAAAACGTGAAAAGGTGTTAAGAGGCTAGGGGATATTAAGTAGACAGTTTCCATGATTTTAACGAATCAAGGATCACACTCTAGGTGTAGAAGATGTATCAAACCCTATATTGGTGGATTTTGTATCTTGAAGTGAGTGTGAAACTCCAAAAAGCAACTTGAATGAGCAAGAGGTAAAGAGAAAAGTTTATAAGCATAATTGGGGGTAAAATGGGATTTTCACCCAGAATTATGGGTTTCATAGTTTAAGTGAAAAATATGAAAATGGTGCACAAACCATTCGATAATACACTATCCAAAAATCTAGGTTGTGAGCATGGCTATTCTCTTCATCCCACATGGTTGCAGGCAAACCATGCGAACTATAAGATCCCATTGTTTGCAACATCGTTGTTAAAACTAAACATCTTGTCTGGGATGTATGATTTAAAGAAATTGTTTGACCCAGTTCATAGCCCATTTTATGGAAATATGGTCTCAAAATAAGCCTTTAATTTTCCTAGGACCTTTCTTATGACATAATACACATTTAACATTAATAAATAAAGGATTCAAATTGAAAAACAAATGATCTATGCCTTTTTGAAAATATGTGTCGTTACAGTGTGTGTGATATTTCTCTCTACCCTATCATTTTCTATGCCAGGAAAGACATTATATCATTATATAAATGTAAAAAATAGATAAATTTGAATAAAAAAACAATCTCCAAGATATAATAATATTGGGTGGGTTATCCCCGCCATATTAAATATCCTCTTTTATAAGAAGTCTTTAATCTTTGGGGAATATTTCCCATTCAAGGGAAATAATGTATGAAATAAATCTATAAAATAAAATATTAAGAAATAATATAATAAAAAATACATTAAATTAATAATATAATCCACAATTAACCAATCACAAAAAAACATTTATTATATAATTTTTAAAATAATTACATAATTACAAAAAACGAAGCCAAAGAAAATCCATCCTCTTAGGTAGAATATTCCCAAACCCATGTATCTATGTCATGTATATAGTAGTTTGGTGTATCCAATATGAAATAACAAAAATATTATGATAATTGAAGTAAAATAGCTCAATATCAAATATAACTGAAACCTATCATACAAATAAAGAATATTTGAGGTCTTAAATATATGCTTTAGAAAAAAAAATCATAAAACTAATAAAATAAAATGAATGGTTGTATTGAAAAATTCAACGTGATTGATGCTTAATGAAAAATTGTTTGAAAACCAAAATCCATCTCTTTTTGAAACATAAAAAATTATTCAAAAATTTGGGAAATAAAAAAAACCTTATTATTATAGTAATTGAGTAATTTAACCTAGTATAGTCATATAGGTCCTTAAGACACGAAAATGGAAATGAAAACATGATTACAACCCATTTAAAATCAGAAGAAATAATAAATATTTTATAATCACCCATTAAACCTCATAGAAATGATCTTTTAGAGTGTCTATTGAATGTGGGATTCTGAACACTATTTTTTCCTTTTCTCATCCCAAAATTAATGTATAATTAAAATATCTAGCTAAACACATAATGATTAAATAAAAAATTTCTAATCAGGAATGAATCAATTTCTAAAAATTTAAATGATGTTGAATCAAACATAAATTAAAATGACAATATCAAAAAAATGTAAACAGTATTTAAAAAACAAAACACACAATGTGAAAATGAAAATAACAAGAAAGTAGTGAAAAAAATTATTTTTCAAAAGAATTACCATAAAAAACTAAAATGAATTTAAATTTTGTTATATCCTTTAATACCAGTCACAATTAAAAATTACATATCAATAAAACATTAATTAATTTAATTACCAAAATTTTCTGACTTACTACTTCAATTATAAATATAATATTGTTATCATATTTAATGTGAAACCATCACAATGAAATAAAATCAAGGTAAATCATAGAACTAAATGAAACAGTTTAGATAAAAATACTAAAATTATTGAAATATGAGTACGTCCCACATATTTTTTTAAACTAAAATACATAATCAATTAAATAAAAAATAAAAAACATATCACATTGTATATCATTTAATAATTTCTCTTCTATAGAGACTTTCAAATGAAAAACTTATAATGAAAAAAAAATTCATATTTAAATCCTACAGGAATATAAGAAACATCAAAATTTTATTTTAAATACTGAGTGTTACTCATAATAGGTATCATTCCTATATAAAACATTATATTATTCTAGTATACATTATTGTAAAAATTCATACTAAAAACGACGATGAAATTGTAGTTGAAGGAACTATGAAAAATAAGAAATTTATTATTTTATTAAACCAATCACACAAATCGTAAAAGTTATAGTTAAATGAACGATTTTAAACCAATTATATTTTTAGTTGCTAAAATTAAAAAAAAACAAATAGAATTTAAAATTATGAACAATTCAGAAAGTGAAAGAATCATTTCCCAAAAACAATCAACCCCATTTATCTAATAAAGTAAGTCAAGAACATTTAAATACTCAATGTCGATCTATATAAAAATTATATAGACCAAAATAAAGATTAATGTTCCCAAGACTACTCATATGTAACTGAATAATATGCCAAAGATCATTTCATTTGAGAATTTAAAATTCGTAATCCAACATGTTAATAGCACACACAACCAGAATACACTAGCTAATTATAATTAAAACAAAATAAAACATATAAATAATTTGTAACCCTTTTTCCAATTCAGTTTCCACTATAATGAATCAACAACTCAATGCAATGAATCATAATTAATGTGGATTAAATTTAGGTAATCCCTCATACATTTTATATCTTTCCATCACAATCCAAACATCGTCGATGATAACCAAAATTAAAAAATACTCTTATAAAAATTATATGTAAAATAAAATTCCTTTAATTAAATTTGCGGGACCAGGCTTATGCCGGGTTCAGACCTTCCTGGTAAAATTCCTTTAATTAATTATTATCTTTTGATAAAACAATTCAGTGAAATAGGTTTACCTAAAAAACTACCCTTCTAGATTTATAAAAATAATTAAAAAATATAAACTCCATATAAATTTTAAAACATTATCATAAAACATAATCAAATTTCATATCCTATTGTATATAAACATCCCATTAGAACTCTGTATTATAAATTTTATTATACTATGAAATATTCATATATATGGGGAATATAAAATTTTATTCAAACCAAACTTCTGAAAAACTATTTTAAAATCCTATATATATTCATAAAGTACTAAGGTACACAAAGAAATAGGAAATAATCAATTAATAACATAGAAATGGGTAACTATCCTATATTATTAAATAATTTTACCAAAAAATAATTAAAAAATATTAAAGAAAACACCCATATGGGTTAGAAAAAAGTGACTCAAATGATTTCCATGAGTTTAAAAGAATGAAAAAAATCTATAAGAGTCATTCAAATAAAGAAAAATTTCTAGATAATCATTAACAAAACTACCTCTAATTAAGTGATTAATTTTTTGAAAAGTGAACACTAAAAGACAAATCTAATGAAATACAAATAAACATAATAAATAACGACACCATTTCCAATAAATTATATTAATTCATTCCAAATTTTACGAAAATTATAATAATTTAACTCAAACGCTTTTAATCATTATCACTATAAACTATAATCAATACATAACATTATTAGGAAATATATAGAATAATTTAAGGAGAATTAAAAGAATAAAACATATCCTATTGTAATTATAAGACTAGTTGTATAGTATAAAACCTACACACCCTGCACATGTTACTTATAGTCCCCCCATCCATATTCATCTAAAGTTGGTAGTCCACTAATAACTAAAATATAATTGTGGTTTTGATTTATAATGACACATTCCTAATATCCCCTAATAACTAATGGTTTGGTAGTAAATTTTTGGGCCACACACTACATGGTACCTCTTATATAAGCATTTAAAATACTACCTTTTATCAATATGAATCCCTAAATAACCCAATTCAAAAATAGCCTCTAATTCTATTTTTTCACCAATCAAACTGGTTACCCCTGACCATTTTCCTAATTCTTTTCACAAAAAGTCCAAAAGAACATTTCCAAATCCAATGGGCTAGAAAATATTTATTGAGCATCAAGGAATATATCTTTGGGAATATTTTTTAATAAATATAAATTTTACCACAAGGATTATAACCTAGAACCTGACTGGACCTCACAATATGTTGGTGGGTCTTTCTATAATGTAATAAGGCCGACACAAATATCTAAAAACAAGTCATAAACATGATAAAACAATATGTAAACATAACAACGTTTAATAATTGAAAAACAACATCAATAAAACCTATGATCCAAAAATAATACCAACAATATTAGAAGAAAAATATGTGATACCATATTCATAATATAAGGATGCAGGATATTTCATAAATAAAGAGGAATAATTTGATACAAATATCCATGTAAAATGAGGATTCACCACACAATGTGACCTATAATCACTCAATAAAGATAACATGAAAACCAACTACCTCCAACAATTCATTTATTTTTCATGAATCAGATGAAAACATGTATGTATGCACTCATTGGTGTATATTGGGTTGACTAAAAAATAGTATGATCCCGCAAATTTTTATGCTCATATTATTTATTTTTAATTCCAACATGGTAATTTGACAATAAATGTGTGAATATATTATTTTTAACACTTTATGAGAATACATGTAACGTGATGTTAACCTTTAAAAAATTTAAATAAAATAAGAAAATTGAAATTTTAGATTTTTATCTAGAAAATATATTAAATGAAATTGAAAAAAAATATGTCCAAAATTATTACATGGGATATACCCTAAGGTTACTAAGTATATATTAACCTAGTAATATCACTTTTTTAGTTTGGGAGATACCCTCAACTAGTGTAATTGATATAAAATGACATTAATGGTAATTAGAGATATAATTGACATTACATAACTTTTAGGGTGGTGAAAATAACATGTGGGATTAGACCTTCCTCTATTTTAGGATTTCCTAACCAAGAACCTAGGATTTCCCATAATTGGTGATCAATTTAATACATTAATGTTTTCAATCAAAAATATCAATAATCAATTCATAAAAATCACCAAATTCATTATTAGTCATGTCATATAAAAACCAGTTTTCATGTACATGATTACAAATGATTATAAGAATTATATTTTATCTCATTAAGTAGTCTATAAAACATTTTTTTCATAAAAAATATTCATAAAAACCAAATAATTAAAGGAATCCAATTTCATCACCTATAATAATAAATGGAAAAAACTGTATCATTATTAGAACACCCAATACAGGCATGTAATTTATACTTCCAAAATATATTGGTACCATAAATTCAAAGTACCAATCACATATGTTTCAATGAAAAATAATGATAATGGAACCACCATGTTTAATCAGATTACATCGTTGATAACCAATATGAATAAAATTGATATGGTTATTTGGGATCCCAAGGATGAAATATGGAACCCAAAACCTAAAAAAACAATCCATTAGATTTGGAAAACTGAAACCCTAGGTTTATGTGGTAATAGGGTAAATGGAAATATTATATATAGTTCAAGAAAATAGAAAAGGGGAAAAGAGGAGGCACTTACGTTGTGGTTTCTGGAGGAAACATGAATATTACGTTCAAAAATAAATCTCAACAGAATAGGAAGGAGGTGTTTATATTATTGAAGGCACATGGTGGTTGAGTGTGAGATAAAAGGGGGATTTATGGTATTTAACTAAATTAAGTGAAATGAGTTAATTTCATTTTTTATGTTTTTGAAGAGGCCCCAAATTTTGGACACACAATTTTCCAAACTGTGTGATAATCATGTCAGTGGAATTGGAAACAAATTGATGAATCACAAGGTTTGGATGGATATCATGGACAATACATCACCCATAGGGAGAAAATCTCTACTAAAAACTATATTTTTTTTATGTTTTGGACACATTGTATTCTTAATAAATAACCAACTACGTGATGACTACTATTTTTTCAAATAAATTAATTTTTCTTAAGAAAAAGAGAAGAAATTATGTACACAAATAAAATTAAATAAATAATTAAAAATATACCTCAAAATGATATTTCGAGTATTACAATATGTGATAAATCCAATCAATCCCATCAACTACTTCCTAAAGAGAAACATTACTCTATAAAGTATTATAGGGAATTAATTGGAAATATCATATAAAATTAATTGTTCAGGGTTCTCATCATGGAACATGACATTGTTATACCTGATATAGCTAATCTATAGGAAGAATAAATTCTATAATGATGGACAATATATTTGGTAGATATTTTATTCACCCCTTCTAGGGGAATATTAATGGGTTCTCTATGGTGAAATAATTTTTAATATTTAATTTAATCCCATTATATTCCTTTCATTGAAATATTTACCTTACTTTTTAAGTTAGTATAGTTATAGACATTTAATAACCCAATTAAATATCTTATATGTTTCTTATTTTTTAAAATTTTAGATATTAAAAATCAATAAAAGGAAAATATGAAAGTTTTTTATGAATGTAAACATGAATTGAATACTTTTGGAGGTTATAAAGAACACTTAAACATTTTTCCACCTGTCAAGCCTTATTATTTCAGTATATGGCTCTTAGGCTTAGTGGGAACTTGAACTGTTTAAATTTTAATAAAAACCTACTCATGAATAATAAATATATCTGAAAACAATATCTACCAATTAATAAGATTTCAAACAATATAATAATCCAAATTATTCCAAAAATAATTTTTCAAATTATTAGAAAAAATATTGACATGTTATTTCATCCAACCTATTTATCTCTATATAAATATACTCTAGATGCATGAGACTTTGAAAAGGGGAAATGAATCAAATACAAGTAAAAAATTGAACCCAAACTACCATAGGTACAACATGATAACATAATAAATATGCTAGATTGACATAATTATATATCACTTCCAATGTCCCAATACACCTATCACCTAACTACCCTTGAGCCTCATACCTTATATCCTATAGTGATCTTCTACTCACATTTTTAATGATCCATCCTTGATATATAAATGGACTAACTTCAGATCACCAAAAGACCTAGAGTGCACTAATTAGTCTATATATGTTGGATTGAATACTAATTATTAGGTGTCTTATAATTGGGAGATGATTTACCATTCTAATAGTAACAAAAAATTCTTAAAAACACACTAAAATTTAGGCATGACCACAATGTACTCATAAAAATAGTATAACTACACATATTTCCCCTTGTTGAATCTATTTACATGGGGTAACTAAATATTACATTACATATAATATACATGAAATGTACCTCTATGAAAATTAAATCCCAAAAAAACAGCTATAAAACTCACATTGTAAATGAAATATGAAAAGAAAGTGATATAAATATAATTTTCAAAAAAATACATACACCAATGAACCAAAATGGAATGTCATTAGGATGGGATATCATATATAACAAACCATGGAAAACCTATATATCACCAGCTAATTCATCAAAAAAAAATTAAAAAAGTGACCAACCTGACACCACACACCATGTGTGATAATAACCCATGCACAAGTTCCCATGACCCATAGGAAGGGGTTTCCTTCCATTACATGGGTCATATAAAATAATGATTACAAACATGGAATTAATCACCTAATCACAATCATTCTATCACAAAACCATGTATTATATTTAATTGTATATTTTATGAAAAAAAATAAGAAAAAAATAAATAGTTTATGAAAATAGTTAGATGACTATAATATTCATTATTCTTCATTATCAAATAGGAAAATAAAATTCATAATTTAATAACAAACTAATATTATCTATTATACACTAACAAAACCAATTATTTTCATTGCTCAGAATATAAGTTGTGTATGAGTCTACCATAAGGGACAGGTCTATTAAATATGCTTATCAGATTTTATCCATTATTGGTGGATGTGTTCATTTATATGTTTTTTTTGTGTTTTAGTATATATAGACAGTGAGGCACACACACAAGTATAGACATAACTCTTCTATATGAGGAATCATTCTTCTTATGAATTGAATATCATATCTATGTGTTTTTGTGTGTGTTTGTATAGAGATAGAGAGGGGCACACACACAAGTACAGTCATAACTCCTTTATATGAGGAATCCTCTATAAAATATGAATTTTTGAGAAATTATTTACTCCATGTTTAAAAACAATTATTTATCAATGATTTATTGTTCCCAATATATTCATAGAAATATTTTTTTTAAATTATTGTGTATGCATAGATTTAAATTTTCTAAACTAGTTCTATATTCTATCATAAAAGAATAAAAGGAGTTTCACACATTATTTTATTATGGATTTATTTTTTCTTATAACATTAAATTTTCCTATACTGAGAAATAAACTTGAATTAAGTGGTTAATTATGATTTATACATATTGGACATAAAGTTATATTGAAAATTTCATCTTTCTTGAGTAATGTATCCATGTGTAAAAAGAATTAGGTTTGTAATGCTCCCAATCATGGAAGCTAATTCATTTTATAGAAAAGATAAGGTTAACTATATGTGAAATTAGGTATACCCACATATAGATTTTTGATTTTATATAATTGCAAGCCTTTAAATAAAATTATTTCAAATACATTATACATTGTATTAAATTGAATATGCATGAATATAGTAATATTTTAATTTCAATTACAAAAAAATTCAATGTGTTTTTTAAATTATTATAAGAAAATATGAAGTAAACCTATTTATTTTTTGGATGGAAAAGGATTCCAAGATAAATCATTAGAATAATGTTAACATGAAATAAAAATATCATGAGAGAAGATAATGAGAATTAAATCCTCATAAAAATACTATGTGTTAATTTTTTCCCAAAACATACTCCGTAAGATCTCAATAATGCAACCTAGTATATCATTAAAATTCTGGTCATTCATGTGAATCCTTATGATTTTAATATATATAATTCATTTAAATAAATCTGATGTGTTCAACAACATGTTTCATGTGAAACACCAAATTAAAAGAATCCAAAAAATATTAGATGAATACTATTAAGAAAATTTGTAATTAACAATTTATTTAATAAATAAAACTATTTAATAAAATTTTAAATTCACATAAAATAGGATTCAGTCCACTTAATGTTTTAAAAGTTGATTTTTCAATAAAAGATGTTTTTCTTTATTTTTTGTATTATAATTTACAAAATTAATCTATAAATTTTTAAACTTATTTTTAAAAAATAACTTCATATTTTTTTATAGCATGTATAAATTATCATTGGGTGAATGTTTTATATTTTTCTAAAATAATTGATTTTTAGGTGAATAGTGACAAAATATCGATTTTGATAATACCATCACCTTTATGAAATTATAAGAGTGAAAGATAGAATTAAATTTATTTTAATTATTTATATATATATAAATCATTTAAAATCATTTAAAAGGAATATATTGAATTCATAACACCCTTGTTTACTGTTTTGGAAGCTTAGGTAATATTTAACTATTAAAACGATATTTATTCGTATATATTGAAAATTTTGTTTTTAAAACATGTAGAAATTAAATTTTAAAAAACATATTTCATATATTATATAAATATATTCATAATATGTAATAACAAAAATTTAGTTTTTAGGCATGAAAATAAAATTACAAGGATTAAAGTTAATTATCCAGATAACAGTAAAACAATTATTTTTATGGAATTGTTTTATAAACATTGTGTACTTTTTAGCTAATAAAATAAACAAATATAATATAAAAAAGTTATTTATTATAATTTTTAATCCGATATAAATATATATTAAAACTCATATAGTATGTAATAAATACTAAATAATGTTAAGAACACATAACGATGAAGGAAACTTTTTTACAACAAAAAAAATTCCAATAAATTAATTGTTTAAATTTAAAATTTATTTGTAATTTTTTATAATTTTAATGAGATTATATAGAGAATAAATTTATGTTCATTAAACCCAAATTTAATAATTTTTTTATCACATATTTTTAATAAAAAGTAAATTACTTAATTAAAAACAAGTTACTAAGGTAAAAACTAAAATGGTAAATTGTAAAAATCATATAGTAAATGACTCAAAAAATATATGAAACATGTGTAAAAATTCATTTTTGAGAGTTTATAGACCCAATATCATCCCAAAATCCATTATATTAAAATTTATAATCCTTTGGCCATGTTGTTGTGACATACCATTACAGAAATGTGATGGATACTTCCAAAATTTAAATTCTCATCCCTTATAAAAGGGGATCTCATAAACCACTTAATGATAAACCTATTATTTATAATTTCATCATTAAACTATTCCATTTTTCATATAACATAATTCCATCCAAATTTATTTATCCACAAATCTCAACTATTTATCTGAATGACTCTATTTCCAAGGTGATTTCCTAGGAAATCTTATGTTCTCGATGTAAGTATTTATTACTCCTTTGTCTTTTGTTATTAATATTCTTATACCCAATAAAAAACAATTATAATACATTAAATTAGGGTAAAATAAATATTAATAATATTCTTAAAAAAATTATGCTTACATAATATATCTTTTTTACCATTTAACAAAACCATTCAAAAATGGAATATATCGTCATGTGTATGTGCAGACTACCACCTCTATGAACGGTGTGTTTTATTTTTACACATACAAAAACTAAGGATGACATTGAAAATATATTTAATGTATTAAACATATATTTATGACACTGTAAATATTTTTTATGGAAATATAATACATTCTATAAGATAAATTATCAATAAGAATTCATAATAAACTCAACCTCTAAAAATGAACATATCAATGAAAATTTCTTAATTTGATTCCATTTTGAAAATCCAATGTACCAATATAATTTTTGGGTAAATTTAATAATAAAATTCATATAGAAATAAAATACTAGTTATTTTGAATCTATTTTACAACACTTTTGACTTTGATCAATGTACTGAGGATGATTTTGAAAAATCAATCAATCCACCTCAACTAACCACCATAAGAAAAAGAACGATAATAAATTAATAAAATATGATAATAAGTATACTTCAGAAAATTAAATATATAGGGAATAGTTTGTAAATAATTTTTTTTTTAATAAACATAATTATATAAATCAGGATTTTGGGCACATGTGTAAAACAAATCTGGACCCGAGGTATGGATTATTTATTTCTATTTTCAATTTAATAATACGTGTTTCATATTATGCACTGTAATTTAATTTATATGGTGTATTCACTAACCTATTTTCTCCAAGTATAATTTTTAAATTTCATTTAATTATATTTTAATTTCCATTTCATAGTAACCCTATTAATTTCTTTGGATTCATACATTACCCTTATTGTAAGGTAATTTTCAACTCAATTTTTCTTCATTGAGATATGATGTGTATTGACCAATTATTTCACTATTGTGTTGTATATATTGGCTATGTATTTATTTAACTTAATTACTCCTCAAATATATGATATTGATAGATCCATTTAATTTTTTTCATCTCATAGGGTTTCCATTAAAAAGATAATGATGATCTAATGGTTTTGGGAATCTCTATTACCATTCAGTGAGTTATGGTTTTTTCTATTGTAAATTATTTCATTTAGGTTGGGTAAATTATGCTATTTTATTTTATTTTATGTTATTTTTTATTTTTTTGGGATTTAAATTTCTACAAAAAAAACCCTTTCTCAATTTCTCTTTCTTCGTGAATTATGATATCTGTGAGGGATTTGGTTAACTCAAATATCCTTTCTCTAGGTCGAAATTTTATTCCATGAGAATTGTTTTTCTATGTTTGATTATTTATTCTATTTTCTATTTCAAACTCATTTCCTCCATTATATATATGTAAAATTTTGTTTTCAACTCAAATAGACTTTATTGATGAATTTTTTTCTCATAAAAGTTATACATTTTAAGAGATATTTCATATCTTCTTTGGAGGTTGTCTTTTAACTATTTAATTTTAATTATTCCTAAAAAAGTCTTCATATATAATTTTTAAATCAAAATATGCGTTGGAACATTTTAACATCATATTTACATTGACTTATTTTCAAAATTAATCTTTGATTAATCTTTTAATGATATTGGTTACCAAAAAAGGTATTTCAAAATATTAAATTTTTCTTAAACCAATCCAAAATAAAACATTTTATTTTCCAATTTGCATCATATTCAAAAATCCATAATTTATTTTAAAATCATTATTATTGAAAATTATTTTGAAATTGAAATGTTTCCATAATGATTTCACTTTACCATTTTTAAACATTTATTCATTTCCATTGTTTTATTATTTATATTTCATTCCAAATGTTTATTTTTAACATTTATCCTTTTCAATTTCCCAAAGGTGACCATTCTTAAAATTACATTCCATAGTGACCCCTAAAATCAACTCTTACACCTATGTTAAATGCATTTTTAAAAATAATTTCAGTGAAATTTCTTCTATTTTTCTCTATAACTCTATTAAGATCCCATGGTTTTTTGTTTTATGAATAATTATATTAATTCATTTATGAAATGACTTTATTTGGGTGGTTTAATTATGGTATGAAATTATTTAATTCGTATTTTTTTATGTGACACCACTTGAAAGTTTAATAAAACACATTTTCATTCTATGTGTTCATTATTATATGTTGAATTATTTATTTTATGATAATATATATATATTGATGATTATTGTGTGGTGGGTGGGGTTTTTAATCACCCTTAAATGCATTGGTTGTGCTTTTATGTCTCGTTATATCAAAAAAGGTACATTGTAAGTAGCTTATTCCCAAGATATTTCATGGGTAATATTCCATTCCAAAGAGGATGAACGGCTGGAATCCCAAGTCCTGTGGGGTATATGGGTAGTAGCCCAAGCTTGAGAGGTTATTGGGGTTATATCCCATGACAAAGAGGGTATATGGGTAGTATCCCATTCCCAAGAGGGTACATCAGTAGTAGACTAATCCCAAGAGGATACACAAGTTGTATCCCAATTCCATGAGGTTATATGTTTTTCCAACCTATACCCACTATGTTATGAGAATTATATAGAAATTCATGAACCACTAGGTTACCATTTACGTTTTTTTCATTATGTTTCATTTTTAATGTTATATTATTATCTTATTCTACCATGGTACATTTAAATAATCCCATGTCTCAAAACTCCAACGACATGGCATATGTTTGATCATTTCAGACTATATGTCATTATATCATGTCTTGTGTAAAACTCTAATTGTTTCTTGTTCTTTTTAATCATATATTTATACCATGATCATTAACCAACCCTCAATGAAATGTTGTTATGTTTTTCCATTACCGATCATCTTAGATCGCCACGTTCTTATGTATTAATTCCCTGGGTTATGAACATGAGTATAACTTATGATAATTCTTGAAGGTATTCTATTGTGACTAAATTATGGATAAATGTTCATGAGTATCATAATATAATTTTCTAATGTAGTTATACTTCAATGACACTAAACCAGACATTTTTGGGAATGTGTGATTATTTGTGAGATATAATGATTATCTTATTTAAAGATATGTATTTTTAGACTAATATATCTCCCCTTCAACCAAGGACAGAGTTTAAAGAATGTTTTTCTACCACCCTGACCAAGTGTGTCGGTCTAGGTTGTTATATCAAAAAGATTATCTTGTGTATGGAATCCATGTAATATTTCATCCTACTATAATTATGTTCCAATTATTGTAATTTTTATCGAATAAAATTATCTATAAATCCCTAATAATACTATGTCATATAGGGAACAATGTTGAGCTTATATTTATAATGGATCGTACATGTACCATCTCGAAAATCAAAGAATATTAACAAGTGATCTTTAAATAGAATGTTTCCAAAATTAAATAAATAAAATGAGATTTATATTATAATTTATTATTAAATATTTAAAATTTTTAAAATAATACATAGAAATATTATTTCATTATATTATTTTTTAAATAATAATAATTGTATTATGAATGATTATATATTTAATTGGTAATCTATATATATAAACATGTATAATTAATTATACTTTTATGTTTATATAAAAAAAATTTGTTTAATATTATTTTATTATATTTATAATTAGATAATTTATTTCACGAAATAATTTACAATTTTGAATTATTATTCAAAAATATAAAAAATATTGTTTTTTATAAATTGGCTATTATTTTTCTATAAGAATATTTTAGTATAAATGTATTTTTTTAATTATTTCTATAAAAATAATGAAATGAATGAAAAAATTATTATATTTTAAATATTATATATTTGGTTATAATAATTTTAATATATTTTATTACTAGAAAATAACTATTTTTGGTTTAATCATAAGAATTTGAATTTTATTTTATTAAAAAATTGTGAAGTAATAAGAAAGACAATAAAATAAATAAAATAGAATTAAAAATAGTTTTAAATATTTAGTAGGTTTTAGTTTCACTATGAGGCACAATGAGGGCTTTGAGAGAAACCAAAAGGGGATCAGGTTGTGAGTGATCAAGAGGAGGCTAACCGTAGTGGAGTCAATGTTGAGTTGATGGGTTGAACGTTGAAGGAGATTTGACGTACCAAATTAATGTGAAATTTTTTACTCAAATTTCAATCATTTTTGGATGATTTTCAATTTTTAATCCCAAAATTTTTTATTTTAATGCCAATTTGAATATTTTACGGGTTTTGTGGTATTTTGAGCTTAATTGAAAAAATACCCTATTATGTATTTTATCTAATTAAAATTATTTCTGTATTTAGGATATAAAATATTCTATATAGATCGAAATCATAGAATTTATTTTTTAGGATTCTATACATCATGGGATTCATGTCATTCTTCTGAAATTGAAGCTACATCAACCATTTGAAAGCCTAAAACCAACTCACATGATCAGCCTTAAAAACATCTTATATATGTTTAGATTTTTTATATTGGGACCATATATTTGGATCAGACATTGAAAATAAGCTGAAATTTTAAATTCATATACAAAACACATTTATTAACAATGATCCTAAATGATTCCACATGTGAATAATCCATTTTTAAGGTCATTAATGCATGGGAAACTAGAGATATGGATTATAGGGAGTCTTCCTAAGAAGAATAAATTCTATGAGTAAAATAGACATATCACATCCCTATACTTGTCCAAATATTCTGAAATTTGGAGGAGATACGAGTCATATATTCATGAATACGTTTAATTAATAGACCATTTCCCAATTCTACTATATAATGGGTGTAAATTGACGAATAATTTGAAGTAAACTTCAAGCCAAAAAATGGATGCAAGCACCTACATTAAAAACATCCCATACCATCCGCATGACCCCCCGATGAAGATCATCAGTCGAGGATGAGGCAGTTGAAAATTTTCCTTTTGTTCTTATTTTTATTTATTTATTTTTATTTATTTTATTTTTATTCTTGAATTTTTTTTGATAGTAATTTAATTTCTATTTATTAAAAAAAAATTCATTAATTTTTATAAAGTGTCAGCTATCATTTTCTTCTTCTTGAATAATTCTTCTTCTTTTTAATTATTATTGTTTTTTTATAATTAATATCATTATAATTATTAATAATATTATTATTATTAAATTTATTTTTATATTTAATTTAAAATTATTCTTTTAAAATTTATTTTTTTATCCTTATATTCTTCTTTATCTTCTTCTTCTTCAAAAATAAATTATTATCTAAATTAATATAATAATTAGATTATTATTATTCGTCCATTATTTATAAAATATATATATTTCTTAATTATTTTTAAATTATTTTCTTTTCTTGTATTTTCTCTCTCTCTCTCTTATTCCAATTCTATTTTACATTAATATTTTATTTTACCTTCACCATTCTTTTTAAATTTTAGTTTCTTCATTTTATTCTATTTCATCTTCTTCTCTTCCACACAATCCACCAAGTGATCTCCTACTAATGAAAATGATTGGCTAACCTCAAGTCATGGCCCGAGTGGATGTCAAGGTGTTTATTAATTTTATTTTAATTATAATTATAATTTTGTAGATATAATTCAGTAGCATTCATGGGTGATATGAATGCCTTAATGTGGTGATTTCCGCTTATGACATGAAATTCAATATATTTGAATAATTTTCTTTACCCACTTTTCTATATCTATATTTTTAGATATTAACAAATTAGAGTTGAGATAATCAATTAATGAAATATCATCGATAGACATAGGTCCTAGAAGATGTCACCTCCAATAACAAGGAGTGTCATCAATATTTATTAAAGGATAAGGTAGAATTGAGAGTGTTTATGAATTCGATTATATTCCTCAATTTCAAAATAAATAATATCAGTTCAATATTTGATTTTATTTTTGGATTATCAAACTAAAATCATACATATAAAGGATAATAATGACTGAACTCTAAACTGACCCCCAAAACTAATTGCTTTCTTATTAAGTCATTCAATTTTGATTTTCATGTTAGTTTAAATTCTTATTTTCCATTTCACTATTTAATGAAAAATAAAAATAGAAACAAAATATTTTTTTCATTAGTTAATCAAAATAAAAAATAATAATTTGTTTAGGTGACTTAGAATAAGTAGGTTAATAAAACAAAAAGGATCCTCAAGTGAGATGACCCTGATCAGCCTCTGTGTTACACTAGGAAAAGTAATTGCTTTTGACCATGGCTTGCAATAGGAATGAATGAAAATTAGAATTGTTACCAGGGAGTCAATCACAACTTTTCTTATCTAGTATTGTTCTACATTTTAGAATGATTTTATTTTTTTTATAAAAATGAAAACTAAAAAAATTCTATGTTGTTTTCCAATAATCACTTATTCAATTCCTGGAAAAATTACTATATAGTGAAAGATCTAACCGTTGAAGCACCCTGGTCAACATAATATGGTTTCCCATTATGGTGTTGATAAATAAGGTCTTTCCTAATCAGAATTTTCACAGAGGTGGAATTTAAGAACTTCAACCAGTATATCAAGGAAACCCTAAAGCAACCAATGATTGAAATATTTCTCAAATAACATAATATATTCAAGAATTACTTCCCATAATTCTATCAAGAAGTGTCTAAAACACAATAAGAGTTCTTCTCACATTCTCCCAACAGTTTGGAAAAAGTTGTACTATAATATTTCTAGTAAAAAGAGGAAAAACACAAAATAAACTATGATATTTAAGGGTTTAATGAAATGTTTAAAAACCTACAAGGACAAATGGATTAGATAAATGAATACTTCCAAGAATTATCCGAATAACTATAACCAGAATATAAAACTAAACCAGAAGATAAGACACTTTTTTTACCTAAATAGGATAAAGAAAAATACATTCTAACTGATCTATAAATGAGAGATAAAAAATATATGTATAAATTATAGAATGAATTTAAAGAATGGATTGATCTCCCCAAACCTTGAAAACAAGAATTTCAATCTCCATTGAAGGAAGAAACCACCCAAGTGGTTGATTTTGAAGTGAAAGTGGGGGATCTATACTAACTTCCTCCATCTGTTGAGAATGTAGTCCAAGAGGCACTTAACAATAAGGCATTTATTGAATCTGAACCAAGATATATAGTTGATCTCTTATCAAACTCATTATTTTATGATTTTATAGAAATAGAATTGTGCATCACTCCCTCTTGTTTTGAATTTTGAAATTCAGAGAATCATTTCTATTCTTTATAGAAGGATTAAGAACCTGGTCATGAACCTATCGAGGATTACATATAGCTCTCTTATTTTAATGAACAAACATTTATAGGGCTCGATCAAGAGATCCAAGTATTTGAGCGTGAGGAAATAATAAAATATACTTCAATTTAAAAGGGGATAAATTAATTATTTAAAATTTAAATTTAAATTTTATTCAAGTAATAATATATTTTTACTCCCCCTCTAACCATTATTTTCATACAGCTTATATAAATATAGAACTGAAAAATAAGGAGGTTGCACAAGTTGAAACCCAGAAGGAGAATGATTAATACTTTATCCCACCCCCGCCATATATGCTACAACTTATTGTTAAGGGTAATAGTTATACTCTATACATTGTTAATTACTTAACCATAAGGATGAATAAAAATCTTATAAAATTCGCATGTGGTGGTTCAAATCAATGAAGCTTTATCCACCATCACACATTCAATAAGAGATGGTACTATGAACTGGTGGATATAAATATTCAGGGCCCATTTTTGGGAATCATACGAAGACTTCTCCCATTCATTATATTTCTTGGAATTTAGATTTCAATTTATGTCATAATATGTTGTCCAGCATGAAACCCAACTCCCTCTTATCCTTTTGGTCTTTTTAGAAAGATACATATGGTTATAGTTGTAATTATCTTTTGTAGGTTTATAAATAGTAAAAGGAAGTATCGAAATAGTGAACGAGAATGAATTAGATTCATGGAAAATGAATATTTATTTTTATTATCTAAACTTTTAAACTCGTTATAATTTTTTCCAAATCATGTTCGGAGTATTAAAATAAAATTACATTCCCATATTCATTTTTATGATTTACTTGACTTATCTAGAAGACATGAGTTTATTAATAATTATATTATACTATGTTTTATATTATAATGATATTGTAATTAAATGAGTAAAATGGTTAATTGACTAATTAATGAGAAGCATGGATTTTAAAATGAAGACACATGATTTGAGGAAATTGATTGATTCTTGAAAATGAATTTTCCCAGCCATTTTTCATGCTTTGAATTTATAAAATTTATGTGAATTGATTTTTTATTGTAAATCATTCCTTGAGTTATGTGTAATATCATATTATAATTCCTAATATTATTTATTGATCAATTACCTCATATGTTATTCTTCAGCATATTTCTTGAGTGATAATGGGACATGCCACCTATTAAAACATTTATTGGAACTCGTCAAATCTATGATTGTACAAAAACACATTTTAAAGGTCTGAGGAATATTTTAAAAAGTAATTATCCTTCAAATATCACCTTTACATCAGTACTTCTTTATCACATAGAAACCATGAATGACCTTGTTAGAAATGAGACCTGTTTCGAGCAATTTTTATCCATTCTCCCCCCCTTAGTAATTGCAAGATATTGTCAACATGAATTGTGGGGGTGAAATGAATAATGGTGTATGGGATGAAATTAATTATAAAGTAGAAGTTTTGTGGTTCTTATTAGAGAAATTTTAAAAGCATGTGAAATCATTCCTTAAAATCTATTATTTTTTAGCTCTTGAATATAAAAAAGGAAAATGAAAAATAAAACAAAAAATGATAAAATGGATTGTGATTTGGGAAAATCACAAATGACCATTACTTGACCTATGATTACTATCATTTGTGGTTAGGTGGTGGATGTATAGTTTATTCTAAAAACAAAACAATCAAAAAAGGAAAAAATAGAAAAATAATATTCAAGACTAGGCACAAAGCATTCATTATTCCTAAACTGATGATGACATTTTCTTTGATTTTTGAGGATGTTATGTATTGTTTCAATTTAAAGGAGAGAATGTAATTAAAATTTTACTTCAAATATCTTTCTCTGTTATTTATGAGACAGAACTTCATCATTTAGATTTATTTTTAAACCATAAATTCCCACCAACCTTAAGCCTTAGAAATAATTGATCTTTATTTGAAGGCCCTCATGATTTTATGTGATTGTTTTCTTTTTAAAGTGGGTAAAGTAATTATTTTTCAAATATATGTATAAGGATCATGTTCTCATGATGTGAGCATAAATATTCATGAAATTTAAAATGAGTTATGAGTGAAAAAATATTAGGTGAGGTAAATCAGGATTTGGAATGGTTAATAATAATGAATTGCTGAACATGAGTGAATTCAAAGAGACATTACATAATTTTTCGATGGGAAAAATAAAATACATGATTTCATTACATCATTAAAAATTGAAAAATTAAATTAATATTTTATATAGATTTTTGATAATTTGGGTTTAAAAAGGAATTTTATTTTATTTTATTACATTGTAATTTTAATACTGCTAACATTTGTTTCAACATTAACCTTTTGTTGATATTTTATGCTTGACAACAAACAAGGTTTATGTGTGAGGTTATTTGACAATAAAAAATAATGTGTAATTTTTTATTCGAATTTCAATCAATTTTTCGGTGATTTTCAATATTTGAAATCCTAAAAAAACTGTTATTTTATTTTCAAATGTCATATTTTACTGTTTTTTGGGACATTTTGAGATTAATTGAAAAAGGCATATTTTGGGTTTTAACTACTTTAAAATATTTTTGAATTTATGAAATAATATTCTAAATACTGATCCAGATCATGAAATTATTTCTTTTTTGGGAATAATACATCATGGGATTCATTTCATTCAAATGATCACAATGATAAATCCATCATTCAGAATCCACAAACCAGATCACAATATGGTCCATAAAACAACTTCACATATTTAGTGATTTTTTATGATTGAAACCTAGTTCCTGATTGGAGGAACAAAATATGCTGATATTTTTATGTGAGACGCAAAACAAAATGATGAAAAACATTCATGAAGGTATCCACATGTTAATTGGACATTTTTAAGGCCATTAGTGCATGTGAAGCTGGAGATATTTAATATGGAGAGTCTTCCTAGAAATAATATTTTCTCAGCATAAAATAGATATAACTCTCTATAAAAGTGGATTAATATGTTGAAATTTGGGTGAGAGATGAGAAATAAATTTATGAACAACATTAATGAAGACATCATTCCATAATTCCTCCATTTAATGGGTATACAACAGGAGTAACTCAAAGGAAAATTATGGCCTATATAAGAAGGTAGACACATCCTTTCAAAAGCATCGCATACCATCAGATTGACCCCCTCATGAGGACCCTCATCCAAGGATGAGGTCGAAAAAAATTCTTTCTCAGTTCATATTTTTATTTTATTTTCTTTTCATTATTTTATTTTTAGTTTTCAATTTTCATGTTTAATTTTATTTTAAATTCTATTTATTAAAAAATATTACATAAATATTTATCAAGTGGAGTCCATATTTTTTATAACTCCTAACCTTGTCACCCAGATTTGGTGCATTATTATATAACTTTTGCATGATCACAATAGAATAAGTACTAAAATAATAACTAGATTAGTAGCCTTTGAAGAACTATATACATTCCTAAGTTTTACATTACATTATGAAATGAAAAAAAATATTGTTTCTAATTTGAACACACTTATATCCCTTAGCCTATCCCCGCAGGTAAGTCATAATATACTTCTTCACATATTGTAAAAAATAAAACATTAGAAATGGGTGAGCTCAGATGCTTGATAAAGATATAAATATAGCAGAAACTATCCTAAATAAGAATAATCATTTAAGGAAATGTATAAGACTTAAACAAAAGCCTTTTAAACATAAACATCAGTATAATATATGAATTATAAATCAAATAATTCCATTTTCTTATTCACATGGATATTCTACTTGTTGAATAATCACATGTAATATCAATAGATAATTTCATAATGATGGATTTCAAAATGTCGGACATCTTAACCACAAATTCAAGGCTTCATAAATCGACCCAAAATATAAATTTTTTCAAGGCCTTGTGCCAAGATAGTAGTTTGTCTCAAGAGACCTACCGATGCATTGAGGGGCTATAGAGGGCCCCACCTATCACTTACTACATCCAATGAATTCTTCATATGAATAGGGTGAAACGTAACATAAACATCGGTATTAAACAAACATACGAAATTTTAATACTTTAACCATAAACCATGAATTAAATAAAAAAAGCACATCCATAGTCATAAATATCATAAAAATATCAATACAATATAGAATATTGTATCCTAATAAACCAACTTCAATTAAACATAAAATCCAACAATAAATGTTAACCCAATTGAAATCAATCAAAAAACAATTTGGGAGAAATATCTATTTCTACTTTACAGTCATTTAAAATTCTCATAATTATAAAAGAAAACATTTATTTTTGAACATATTAATATAATCTTGTAAGCGAATCATTTAAGGAGTGGTAATTGTGGAAAATAGCAGCACCCATCGTATAAGTTAAAAAAACATTCTTTCCTTAATTTTTTCAAAAGGTCCTGAAGAACCTTGTTTGGAAAACGATGAAAATAATCCCTTCAAAATATTTTATTAAAAGTAAAAAAAGTTGTAAATGACTTTAACCAATATTATATGAAATAGTATGAATGTTCTAAAATAAAAATTCAAAAAACATGGATATGGATGATAAAGAAGTCTCAGTATATACTTATGTATAAACAAACATGGATAATAACGAGATTGAAAAATTAACCTTACCTTGTACTTTTCCTTAGTCGATTTTACATTAACCTACTTTATAATAGATAAATCATTTTTATTAAATTATAAAATAACCATATACATAAATATGATATCATATATGATCCTCTAATATTTCTTTGTTAATAATATTTCAGCAGTATCATTGTTTCGGGAGTTAACTAATTCGTTTTCCAGTTTATGTTTTGTTATATAAGTCATTCTTGTTATGGATAGAATGTATTTGATTAATATAATTAATGATATTAATTTCTTAAACATTATTTTTTAATCATAAAATGAAAATTATTCTTGAATAGTTACGATGGAGAATGAAATAACATCGTTTCATGGAGATAGTAAGCCGTACATACACACGAGTGACAATATCATACTATTGATTGTGAAATAATATGTAATGGGATGGTATATTATATATACAGAATAATTAAAATGTTATATTAATTATTTACATCAATTATACTTGTTATTATACTGATCTAAATAATGATGTGTTGAGTAACAAACTACACCACGACATGGAGACAGTAAGTCGTACGTACGCTAGTATGGTGACATTGTCATTCATATGATTGATAGAATAATTAATATGGTTGTACCATATTTATAATAACATCTCAGTATTTATAGGGTATGGGGGTTATTATTTTAGTATGGAAACAAAAAATAATAGGTATGTAAAAGAAGAAAAAACATAGAAAGAGGTGATAGATTAATTGCCTCTTCTTCGGGTGCTTACTTTTGATTTGAACAAAAGGGCTACATAAGTTGGATTTATGATCATGGTAATGATTTTAGGTTGAATTTAGTGTAGTTGGGAGGGTATTTGAGTGGGGTTTGTCTGAGGAAAATGGCCTCAGAGGTATGAATTGAAGAGAAGGGGAAGTATCCTTTTATAAGAGAGGTGAGCGGTGCTTTAGGAAAATATTGAAATATTAATTTATTATAAAATTATTCTCGGTTTATAATAGCTCCAAATAGATTTATTTCGAGTCTAAGGAGGGGATGGGTATAAATTCTATCCACCAATAGGTTTTTGAAAATTTTAGGTCACCATAGTAACCTTATCTCTTAGATATAACTCTTAGTAAAATAGTTTCACTTTTACCTTATCTTCTTGTATTTTTATAATACATGGTTAACATATTTACTATTAAATTACAAGAGAACCTATAGTAGTTCATTAATGACATATATAAAACTATCAAATCCCATTGTCAAAATCCTATATTTTTATGAATATTATATCCTTTAATAAAATAATATTTTTTTAAACCCATTTATATCAATTTTGGCAATGTTTAGTATTTGGGTTTTTTGAAATCCTAACAACATGATTACATGAAAAAAATACATTAAATCAAACATTAATTTTAATATTTACCTAGAAAATTCATGGATGACATAAAAATATTCTATTTACATTTATTTTAACATTTATAATATCAATTATTTTAATCATTCATTAATAAGGCAATTACTACATCATCATTCTTTCATAAGTAAATTTAATGGTTTAATGTCTAAAAATTATAAATAAAATACCATGATGTAGGAAATATTTTTAAATTTCAAATGAAAATTTATAGTTTAATTTATCTTATGTATAACCTTATATTAAAAATGGTTTAGTTATTAAACTATGAATTTAACACTTTTAACTCTTTTTTAAATAAAATATAATAAATGTCCTAATCTAATCCAAATGGATAAAAAAGGATCATATTTTTGTCTTAAGGTTGATTTTTTATTAAAAAAACTTATCCAATAGAATTGGAATATGTGTTGGGTTAATTTTATATTATTATAATATTATTTTTACCTTTAATTTCTCTATTTACTTTTAATCCTGATAAATAAAATTCAAAAGTTACTATTCACCAAAAAATTATTTTTATCCTATTGAATCAAATTTTATGTACTGATCACAACTCTATTAGTTGAATTTTATAAATCCAATTCATTGAAGCGGTAAAATTATGTTTTATTCAAATTTTCAAATTTGCCAAGAATGTGAGTAAAAGTCCTTTAAAGGTTCAATAAAATTTTATATATCTAATATTATTATAAAATGACTCTAATGAATTAAATTTAATTAATATTGGTATTATTTATCTATTTTTATTTTAAAATAAATATAAATATTAAAATAATTATTTAAATAAAATGTCGGTTTTAAACAATAACGCAGGGTTTTTCACTATTCATTAAAAATTGAAAGTTTTTAGAAAAATACAAAAAATTCACCCCAAAACATTTTTGATATTCCAATTCAAAAAATGTAGACTAATTTAAAAAAATTATAAATTTTCTAATAGTGGGTATTACTATTTATAACTACGTTTTAAACGACTAGTTTTGATTAGTCGTGATGTGCTTAAACTCAGAGCTGCATACAATGGAAGCTATTGTATTATTAAAAAGAAGCATACCATTGAAGTATGGGGTGTTACATTCTTCCCTCCTATAAATTATTTAATTCTTGATATTTCTAGAATATTACTGCATAAAAATATTTGGGCGGTTCTTCCTCACATGTTCCCCCGGTTCCCATGTTGTCTCTTCCATTTTATGGTTTCTCTAAATAACTTTTACCAGACGTGTCATTCGGATTCTCAAAACATGCTCTCTGATATCAATAATTCTGATAGGATCTTCACAATAAGAAAAATTGGGTTCCAGGTTTATATCTTCTTAGGTGAGTACATGTGTTGGGTCACGCTTGTATTGTTTCAATAGTTATATGTAGAACACATCATGAACTTTGGAGAGGCTTGGCAGCATTTCCAAACGATAAGCTACAACTCTAATTCGTTCTAGAATTTCCAAAGGTCTGATGTATCTGGGACTTAATTAACCCTTCTTTTAAAATCATATAATAGCCTTACATGGAGATACCTTCAAGAAAACATAATCACCTACATGAAATTCCAAATACTTACTTTGGTTATCGATAAATCTATTTTCCATACTTTGAGATGCTTTGATGTGGGTTTGGATAATCTTCACCTTTTCCATTATTTCCTCAACAAGTTCTTGGTATACAAGTTTTCATTCCCCAATACCATCCCAACATGTTGGTGTGCGACATATCTTTCTATATAACGCTTCTTATGGTTCCATCTGAATACCTAAATGGAAGCTATTGTTAAAGGAAAATTATATGAGAGGTAAATACTTATCCCACTTATCATGAAAGCCAAGTGAAAAAATATCTCAACATGACTTATAAGGTTTGAATAGTTCACTATGATTGTCTATTAGTTTGAGGGTGGTAGGTAGTGGTGAAATAGAGTTCATTATCCATGGATATCCAAATACTTTTTAAGAATCTTGATGTAAAATGGGGATCAAAATCAGAAACAATCGATAGGGGTACACTATGTAGTCTTACAACTTAATCAATACACAGTCTTTCAAAACGTTCAAGTGGTAAAACATCACTTCTAGAAAGAATATGTGATGAATTGGTAAGAAGATCAACAATGAACCATATTGTATCATTTCTTATTGGAGTCTTTGGTAGCCCCATGACAATGTCCAACATAATATCATCCCATTTCTACTCATGTATGGGATGAGGATTCATGAATCTTCAAAGATGTTGTCTTCCAGCCATCAACTCTTGAAAAACCATATATCATGAAACAAAATCAGCAATCTCCCACTTCATGTTGTTCCAACAAAAATGTTCCTTCTAATATCTATACATATTAGTGCTACCTAGGTGTATATAGAAATTAGAGCTATGAGCATCATCCAACAATTCCCTTTTTAGATCAGGTATTTCGGGAACACAATGCCTCTTCGCAAATTTCAAAATTTTATATTCATATATGAAATCAATTAATCTCTCATCATTCACAGCTTTAATTTTCTTTTTGAAACTCCTGATCATCAATTTGAGAACTATTTATCCTTTCTAGTGAATATGGGAGTGTCGCCATTTGAAAAATCTATATATGTTTCTCCTGCCCTGATTATTCTCATATCTATCTTTTCTAGATCCATTAACATTGGATCCCTTCCACCTCTCACCTTGTTCAGAACTCCATGATCCTTTCTGCTCAATGAATACTCCACCTTATTTTTCTTCCCTAGGTGGTAGTGTATTGTGAAATCATAGTCCTTCAGTAGTTCAAGCAATCGCCTTTGCCTCATGCTGAGTTCTTTTAGTGAGAAAATATAATTGAAACTCTTTTGATTAGTATATATCTCACATTTTTAACCATAGAGATAGCACCTCTATATATTTAGAAGAAATATCATAGATACTAACTCTAGATAATTAGTAGGATAGTTTTGTTCATGAATTTATTTCTATCGTGATTCATAGGCAATAACTCTATCATTCTACATAATGACACAACCAATTCCTTCTTTTGAAGAATCACTATAAATAAAAAACCCATGATTCCTCAATGGTAGAGTCAAGATCAGATCATTTACTTATATTCTCTATAATTCTAAAAAAAATATTTAACACTCTTTTTTCCAAATAAATTCAACACCTGTAAGTGGGGGCTTGGTTAATGGGATGGCCAATAAGGAAAAATACTGGATGAAATGCCGGTAATAACCTGCTAAACCAATAAAACAGGGCACATCAATTATACTCATCAGTGTTTTCCATTCATGTATGACCCCTATATTTAAAGGATCAACAAAGATAACATCATTAGAGAAAATATGTCCATGAGAATAAATCTCTTGAATCCAGAATTAACACATTCAAAACTTCCCATATATTTTATTTCATCGAAGATTTTTCAGAGTAGTGCCCAAGTGAATTTCATGACCTTTGTAGATTTTGAATTATACCAAGATATCATCAATAAATACCACTAAAATTAATCATGATATTCCATGAAAAATCTTTTCTTTAGATCCTTGAAAAAAGAGGGTGCATTAGTCAGTCCAAAAGGCATTCCTATAAACTCATAATGCCCATACTTGGTTCAAAATGTTGTCTTTGTAATGTCTTCATTCCTCACACACAAATGATGATATCCAGATCCAAGTTCAATCATTGAAATATATTTATCTCTATGAATTTGATCAAATAAATCATCAATTCATGCAAGGGGATACATGTTCTTTATTGTTATTGCATTGATCTCTCTTTAGTCAGTGAAAAACCTTTGAGATCCATCTTTCTTCTTAGAAGAAAGAACAATGGCTCCCTATATGGAAACACTAGGGCGAATAAATACATTATTACTCAATTCCTCCAGTTATTTCATTAGTTCCAATAATTCCATAGTGTTCTTTCTATAAGGGGTCTTCAATATGGGCCTTTAAATAGAAATTAAGTTAATGGAAAACTCAATTTATCATTCTATAGCATCTCTGGGAAAATCCTCTTGAAACACATCAACATATTATTTAATAATAGGTACATCATCTATTGGAACATTCCTTTCCACATCCATAGTTATTTCAATCCCTTCCTTACCAATTATTAATGTTAGTAGAGCTACTAGGGGTGGATCTAGATGAGAAATAGATGGTGATGTTTATGCTCAGAGACAAATGATTTCTTATCATCATCAAAAATTGTAACCACTTTCTTCTTGAAATAAATTTTTGCATCATGTTTCGCAAGCCAATCCATAACAAGGATTATATAAAATTAAATCTTGGGTATGGCAATAATATAAATAGAAACTAAAATGATTATATTCCATAATGGTAATTGATTGAAAAAACATTGTTGCTATGGTACTTCCCTTAGTAGATTTGAATGAACTCCCTTGTTAATTCAAATATAAAATATCTAACTATCTTGTCAAACTAGGAAGATATGAAAGAATTTGATTATCTAAAATAAAATAAATCATCGTGTAATTTTGAGGAAACTATTAAAGTACCTTCCACCACATCGTTAGGAACTTCAACCTCAGCAGTAGTGATCACTTAAACTTGTCCTTGATCCCTTGCCCTTTTCTGGGGTGAGTTTCCTTGAGACTTAGTACATTCATTTGAATAATTCCCCATCTGTTTAAAATTTTATCATTGAACATTGAAATCCTCTTTCTTTACCTTGCAATAACAAGTTTTTAAGCCTTTTTCTCCACACTTAAAACAAGCTCCCATCCCCTTTAGGCATGAACCAGGGTGTTTCTTCCCATAATTACTGTAGTATGGAGAGAAATCATTTTTCCTTCTTCCCCTTATTGCCTCTTTCAAAGTATTCATCAAATATCTTCTTCTCTTTCATCACTTTAAAGTAATAAGACTTAAAGAATTCATTTTCTATCTTGATAGCACATAAGACTATATCTTCGTACGATGAGAAGAATTGTGAGACTAATACTCGAAAAAGAAATTATTTTCACCTATAAAATAATCGGCCAGTCTTAATTCTTGGGTTATATATATAATCTACAACATGGATTATTAACCCTGTAATGTTAGCCTCACACTTTTCCACATTCTCATCCTCCATATGCCTCAGAGTTAGAAATTATATTTTCATATCATCTCAATGTTCACGAAGAAGGTAATTTTATAAGAAAATCTCCTTAAACTCCCTCAATTACTAATTTGATACTTTTTCATCATCCTTTGTGTTTTTAATTAATTACCACCATTGATCTACATCTCCAAAGAGGCAATAAACTACCATGAAAACATTTTACCTTTCTCTACTCCCCAAACCATGAAATATTTTCTTTAAGGAACATGTCAATTTCTCACCTACAAATAGATTTTTAGTCCCATTTAATGTTGGAGGTTGTTTCCTCATGAAGCGGTCTAACATTGATCCTATAAATTGTGGATTAGGGTGCTCTATACGAGTAAGGTTGATACTCATAACCGGAGTGAGTTTTCCAGTATGGTTATAACTATTTCAACACTAGTTTCATCACCAGTTCTAGTATAATTATATTTAATAAGAAGGAAATCTCAATATGGATTACCTGCGTTGATACGGCTTCCATTCCATTCACTATGTTTCATTTCTAAAAAATTTCCTACACATTATTAATTTATGAATCGCAATGCATAATTCCAAACATGTAAAATACTTAACATAAATTGAACAGTTTACACATATAATCCATAATAATAAAAATGTTTTCTTTTGGGAATTATTTACTCATAAAACCTTCATAAAGTTCGGTAAATAAAATTTGAATTATCCTAAGTATATCCCCTATAATTGTCAATCCATGTGTGTAGTAATGCCCATTGTCATGTACTAGGATACCTCAAGCATTCATGGAACCCCTTATCAGAGTTTTCACTCCAAGGTACATCTGTGCCAGAACCTCATCCACTTGTAGTATCAAGACATGGATATATTTCCTGGAAATCCCACATAATATCTACATTACCAAAATAAATTGGATGTTCTTCTACACTAATCCTCAAAGTATATCTTATTCTAATGTTCTCTAATTAGTGTTTTTCTAAATCATGTTACCATGGTTTGTACTAAACTTTCTCGGATAACTGTAGTAATGCCCCTACCCAGTTACCCACAGTGGGTGCATTATTACATAACATTGGCATGATCAAAATATATCATGTCCTGAAAGACTAATCAATTCAGTTTCTATAGAATAACTAGATACATTCACTCATTTTAAAATACATTATGAAATAAAAAAACAACATTGTGTGATGTTTTAATACACTCATATCCCATATCATATCCCTATATGTTAGTAATAATATACTTATTTATATCCTAGGAAAAATAAAACATAAGAAAGGGGTGATCTCTGATGCTCAGTAAGGATAAAAACGTAGCGAAAAATATCATAAATAAGAATAAAAATTTAAGGAAATGTATAAGACTAAAAAAACATTTTAAACATAAACTTCAACATAATATGAAAAATATAAATCAAATAATTACATTTACTTATTCACATGGATATTCTTGTAGACGAATAATCACATATAATAGCAATATCAAATATCATAATGATA
Organism: Viscum album; assembly: GCA_963277665.1. Classification (NCBI taxonomy): domain Eukaryota; kingdom Viridiplantae; phylum Streptophyta; class Magnoliopsida; order Santalales; family Viscaceae; genus Viscum; species Viscum album. The sequence continues at coordinate 1,915,021,171 of OY728120.1, forward strand.
GAATGCATAATATCAGAAATCTTAACCACAAAATCAAAGCCACATGCCAAGACCCTAAATATAAATTTATCCAAGGCCCTGTGTCGGGAAACTAGTTTTTCTCATGAGACCTACTAATGCACTATATTGGGCCCTGCCCATCATATACTACATCCAATACATTCCTCGTATGAAAAGGGAAAAACATAACATAAACATTCATTTTAAACTATCATGCAATATATTAATACTTTAACCATAAACTGTGAATGACATAAAAATAGCACATCCACAGTCTAACATAGTGTAAAACTATCCAAACCATATGGAATATTGTATCATAATAATCATACTTCAATTAAACATAAAATCCAACTGTAGATATTGACATATATGAAATCAATCCAAAAAACTATTTGAGGGAAATATTTCTTTCTAATTTAAAGTTATTTAAAAGTCTCATAATAATAAAACAAAACATTTATTTTTAAAATATTCATATAATCTTATAAGGGATGCTTCGAAGTATTTGTAATGGCAGAACATATTTTCACCCTCATTATATGTTAATAAATAATTGTTTCCTAAATTTTTCAAAATGGACATAAAGGACCTTGTTTGGAAATGAAAGGAAATATTCCTTTCAAAAAAATTTATAAAAATTATAATAAGGGAATAAATAAATTTAACCCACAGTCTAGTAAATTGTAGAAATATTTTAAAATACATTATGAAGAAACATGGATTTGGATGATAACGTAGTCCCTGTAGATACTTATGTATAAACAACCTCGAACAATAAAGAGATTATAAAATTAAATCTTACCTTGTACTTTTACTTAGTCATGGTTATGTTAACATCCTGTATAATAGTTAAATAATTGTTACTAAATTATACAAGAATCACATACATAAATATGATATCATATATGATCATCTAATATATCTTTGTTAATAATATTTTAGTTGTATCATTGTTTCAGGTGTTAACTGATTCTTTTTCCTTTATATGTTTTGTTATGTAAGTCCTATTTGTTATGAATATGATGTATTTGATTCATATAAATAATGATATTAAGTTTATTAACATTATTTCTAAAAAATCAAATGAAAATTATTTATGAATGGTTATGATGGGGAATGAAATCTCATCGTGTCATCAAGAAGGTAAGTCGTATGTACGCACAAGCAAAAATATCATTATATTGATAGTGAAATAGTATGTAATTGGATGGTATATTATATTAAAGAAATAAATAACATGATATATTTATTATTTACATCAATTATACACATTATTATACCCATCCAGATAATGAAGTGTTGAATAACAAACTACACCACGACGTGGAGACGGTTAGTCGTACGTATGCACGTTTGGTGACTATGTCATTCATAGGATGTATAGAATAATGAATATGGTTGTACCATATTTATAATAACATCTAAGTATGAAAAAGGTTCTGGAGTTATTATTATAGTATGGAAACAACAAAGAAAGAGGAATTAGAAGAATAAAATAACTTTGTAATATGTGATAAAAATAATTTTCTCTTCTTGAGGTGCTTCCTTTTGATTTGAACAAAAGGGATTCATAGGATGGTTTTATAATCAAGGTAAGGCCACTAGGATAATTTGAGGGGTTTTGGGAGTATATTTGAGTAGGGGTTGGCTGAGAAAAATGGCTTTGGAGGTGTGAATTCAAGAGAAGGGTAAGTACACATTTATAAGAGAGGTGAGGGGATCTTTATGAAAAGCGTGAAATATTAATTTATAATAAAATTATTTTCAGTTTCTAATAGCTGGAAATTGATTTATTTCGATGATAATGTGTGTATGCTCTCAATCCTATCAACCAATAGGTTTTAGACATGTTTAGTTCACCATATAAACCTTATCTTTTAGATTTATCAATTAGTGAAATAGTTTAACTTTTAACATGTCTTCTTGTATTTTTACACTACATGGTATATATAGTTACTATAAAATACCAAGAGAACCTAAAGTGGTTAAATAATTAAATATCTAACATTATCTTTTTCCTTTTTCTAAATACTATATTTTTAGGAATATTATATCATTTAATAAAATAGCATTTGTTTCAAAAACACATTTATGTCTATTATGACACTATTTAGTATTGGGTTTTTGCGAAAGTCATAAAAACATGGTTACTTCAAACCAAAAATAATGAATGAACCCTAACATGTCATATGTTCCAATAAAACTCTTGTATGGAATCATAATGTTCAATTTATATTTATTTTATTATTTATCATTGCAATTATTTTACTCTTTCATTAATAAGGTAATTACTTCTTCACCATTGTGTCATAGATAAATTTAATTATATAATGTCTAAAATTTATAAATAAAATACCATGATGTGGGAAATATATTTAGATTTATAAGGAATATATATAATTGAATATATCTTATGAATATCCTGATATTAAAAAAATGTGAGTTATTAAAATTTAAATTTAACACATTTAACTCATCTTAAAATAAAATATAATAAATTTCCTAAAAAACCGAAATAGACCAAAAAGTATCACATTACTATCTTAAAGTTATTTTTGGTTGAAAAACACTAATAAAATAGAATTAGGACTTGTTTTGTGGTAATTTTATGTTATTATAATATTATTTTTACCTTTAATTAATCAATTTACATTTAATCGTGGTAAATAAAATTCAAAAGTCAGTATTCATAAAAATTATTTTCATTCTATTGAATCACATTTTAAATACGAATGATTACTATTTTTGTCAGATTTTTAAAATTCTATTCACAAGAGCGATAAAATTATGTATTAAGAAAATTTGCTAATTTACCTAGAAGGTGGGTAAAAGGCGTTAAAAAGTTCAATAAAATTTTATATATCTAATATTATTATAAAATGACTCCAATGAATGAAATTGGATTGATATAGATTTAATGAATATATTTGGACATGAAAATAAATTTAAATTTAAAAATAATTATTAAAATAAAAATCCGGTTTTAAACAATAAAAGTGTTTTTCACTATTCATAAAAAATTTAACATTTTCAGAAAAATACCAAAAAAATCACCCTTACCTAATTTTGATATTATGAATCAAAAAATGAAGTCCAATTTAAAAATAAAATTTAGAAAATTTTAAAAAGTGGGTATTACTATTCATATCAACTTTTTAAATGGCTAGTTTGATTGGTTGGTATGTGCTAGAACTCAGAGTTGCGTACAATGCAAGATATTGTAATATTCCAAGAGAAGCGTTTTGTGGAAGCTTGGGGTCTTTAATTTTTCTTCTTCTTCCCTATTAATACTTCTTTTTAATTTATATTGGTTTACTATAGAAAATAATTACGGAGTTTTGGATGAGTGATTGAAGAACATAAAGTGATCCTGAGACCAGCGATTGGAGAACAAGTCAAGACAAGTCCACCAATGAACACCCTGATATCCCCTCTAAAAAACCTAGACAAGCCGCCACCCACCATCAAAGATATCTAGCATCGAACACAATAAATCTCCACAACATCAATCCAAGGAGTGCATAGAGAGTCTGAGCCCAATAACCCTAGACAGTGAAGTAGATCCAACACCCCTAAAGGGTAGGATGAAATCCCTAATCAATCCCAGGGGCTGAGAATATTGACAATGGAGATCTTGGACTGACCAAACATTCTTCATTGGAAACATCATAAGAGAGATGCGGAAGTGGCGAACACCAAAGTTCACGATACAAGGCAACAACCCAGGCCATTCAAAACCAAGGAGGAGGATAAGTGATTGTCATTAGTAGAAGATAGAACCACACATAGCAAGAAACAACCAAAAAAAGAAAGGAAAATGAGGAACCCAAACAGGTGGAAACTGAAATTCTGAAGTGGGGAAGAAAAGGGACTATAAGGTATGAAGATGTCGCTGAGATAGAAAAGGTGAAACTTTAGATGAAGCGACGGAGAGAGAACCCTCTCATCCCCAATCGAGTTAGGACCCATACAACACCATAATACTAGAGGGTGATTCCAATAAGGGGATTTCATGCATGGATATCCCCGAGGGTGATGTCGGATTCCTACGAGGATGTGTGTGAAGAACGTTGGTTGCGGGCAACACCAACAGTAGGGAATGAGGTCAGGTTGGTGGAGGGGGTGTTTTGATGCACATTTGGGTTTTCCATTTTTTAATTTATATATATATATATATAATGTAATTAATTTATATAAAAAAATTATATTCCCTATGGATTATGTATTTATGTATCTATATATATTACCAATTTGTTTTATTAAATTATGGATATTTTTATTATTTATATATTTTTATTATTAAATGTTATGATTATAATGGGTAATATATATATATTTAATTTTTGATAAAATATTTGATATTATTGAGTAATTTATTAATAAATAATTGTTTTAATGGTAAAATATTTTATGGTAATAATAACTAAAATCAATTTAATGATTTGTCGACAAATAAATTGTTGGTATTATTATGATAATACAATAGATTTAAATGGTAGTAAAATATTTATTTGTATTTGAAAACTAATATAAACTGATATATATGTTTGTAAAAATAATTGTTTCTACCTATAGTTAATATTAATAGAATTTAATATCTTTTGGAATTAGTCATTTTTAAAAACTGATATATTATCTATCAGTAATATTTTTTTTAAAACATCACTTTTTTGTAGTGAATAATATCTTTATTATAAATTATGATATATTAAATTAATATATATATGTATATGAACTTTTTTAATCAGTTATTATTTTAAGATAATATAATGATAATATTTTTTTCGAAGCTTATGTTATAATATTTCAAAATAAATTATCAATTCAAGATAAAAGATTTTATTTTGAATTAATATTCAAAATTGTAAACAAAAAATTAAATTAATAAATATTTTCTTTTTTTTAAATAATATTTTAATATAAATATATTTATTTAATTTTTTTTTAAATTAATGGTTTAAATAATCATTTTTTATTAAATATAATATATTTGGTTATTATAAAGGCAATATATTTTATAATGAAAATATAAGTATTATTTTTTAAAACATCTGAATATGAATATTATTTTATTTAAAAAATGATGAAATAAAAAAAATTACGGTCAAATGAGGGAAATCAAATTATAAATAGGGTTTTATTTTTAAAAGGGCTCAATTTCACCATGAGGTGCAATGAGGGCATTGGGCGAAAACAAAAGGGGATCTGGTTTCTAGTTGTAAATCATGTTTTTTCATATCTACAATGGTCTTATTTAGTTTCTTTTATTTACATGTTTGAATTTATGATTTTCAGTTAAGCAGTGATCGGTTCATCATCTCCCTCAATTTGGTTTCTTCCTCTGTTAATATAGGTCGTACATATTCCTAGTTTTCCTATTTTTTTTTATTCGGATTATGTCAATATCTTTTATTATACATATTTTTTGGTTGGATCATTTTTTAGTTCGCATCTTCTTAAAGAAGCCTCCATTGAATGGATTAAAAAATATTAATCAATATAAATAAATCAATAATTTTATGAACTAGATTTAATTCTTCTTCATTCAGTTGTAGCAGTATATATATATATATATATATTCTCAATCTTTTTAATGCAATGACCCCCCCCCAATTATCACATACAGTGTATATCATTTTATTTTTTCAGTTCAATCAATATCTAGGCATGAGTAGAATCAATGCTTGAGCTACTATCTTCCAAACCAAATAGAATTATTTTTTCTAATGCATTTTTTTCAGTGTGGAAATTTAATGTGTATATCTAAAATAAAATCGAACTACCGTTGTTCCATAGAAACCAACTTATTCACTCAATCTTTCTTCTATTCCATCTAGTGAGTTCACGCTTCATGTAGTAGGTTTCTAGGTTACATTTTTTCAATTTTATGGTAAGGGGAAGAATTACTTTTCAGTTACTTGTTTCTTCAAATAATATTATATTAAGTGAAATTATCAGTTATGTTATGATTATATACTTTAAAAAACCATTTTGTAGGGGTTATATTTTTCATAAAAAACATATATGATTTAATGATCCAAATTCTATAAGGGGAGTAATTTATTATTATTTTTTAAACTTTTATTTTGGTTAATTTTAGGTTTTATTTCATAATTTGAAAACATTAATGAAACATTGTTTTATTATTGTTTAAATTCTTTTTTCATAAAGGATTTTTAATTCATTCTCTACATAATTTCAAATGATAGATTTTACCATTTTATGTATATCAATATTTTTTAAATTTCTATAATTCTTCAATATATTAGAAAATGATTCCATATTATATATTTTCTTATGAAAAGTCATTCAATTTGATAAAAAGTTGTTTTTTTTAATTTTAATGACTTTATTTTTTTGAATTTTAAATTTGAGTAATTATTCTAGAAATATGGATTTATCTTATGTCATTTATGAAAAATTATTTATCTAATCTTAAATGATATAAAATTATTTTTTACCTTCAAAATAAATAAATTAAATATCTTGGAAAAAAATTAATGGGTCATTTATAAGAAATATATATCTTTTAAAAAATTATTGAAATTAAATTTAGTACTTGCATATCAAATGAGATAATGAGCAATGGGAGGAAACCCATGAACTCAACGGGATTTTTTCCTACTAGTGATCTGCTACCATACCACAACGGTATTATAATATCTTTCATGGATCATTTTAATCCATAAAAGAATTATTATTTTCAAATAATTTTCAAAGAGATATTTGTAACGTCCTGGTACTGGGTTCTACTCAACTGGTGCCCCGAACCTGGTTTTCCACGTGACCTCAAGCGCATTTCCCCAAATTCCAGAGGTAGCCGACTAGTAGTGAGGGCCCATGTGTGATAGTGGGGAAACTATGCCCTCATTTGTCAAAGTGTAGTGCAGCCGAATAGATAAATAGCATACAACAAGCGGAAGAGGTAAAAAATATATATAACAGAAATGGATAACTGATAATAACAAGGATACTAGCAGCCATATATATATGAAAATGCAGCATGTCACTATTATATAAAACATCCAAAACATTTTACACTACAATACAATACAACTGAAATACAAGTAAAGAAAAGAAAAAACAGAACAACAAATAGCATCGTGAGCCCATGCTCTGTCCCATGCACCCATAATTCCTATCAACAATCAAGTACCTGTATACGGAGCCTTTGCCTTATCCACACATGTAGAAACGTAATATGTTTGGTCTGAAGACATGACTCGAACAGGGTGTGAGAAATAAATCCCAGTAGGCACCTACCAAAGGCTCATTTCCAACTATGTGAAAAGTTGCAACAATAGTGTACAGTAGTAAAATGTAATAAACAAAGAAATAATAAAAAGTAACTAACTTTACCAGTTATATTGCCATTTTATTATTATTTTAAACATTCAATTTAAGATATTACAACAGTGAATATTCTATGTAAAATAGCTAGTTTCCTCAGACACGTAAACCCTTACCCTAAGGTAAAGAGAATCCAAAAACAGGAATATGCCCACATGCATATCTAATATTTCCCATGGGCATATGAGGTTTCTCCCACTAGCATAGAATCAACTACCCATAGGCATGGAAGAAGTTTCCCACAGGTTATGTAGTACATTTCCCATAGGTTAATCACAACACTACCCTCAGGCTAAACATGTAACTGGGCCATGCCCAACATGTAAACAAGAAATACACATGCAATTCCTCTCAAGGGAATTCTATAATCATTATTATAAAGGCAAACCCTCAGGTATCCTGGCCAAACGGCTAAATAGTGGAACGCACCCCCGGGGTGGTCCTGGATCCAAGCAGCCATCTCAACCAACAGTTTATTATCACATTTAAATTACCTATACAATTTTACGTATTTAATTTAACAAGGCCTCATCCATACTACACCCCATTCAAGGGTGTGTATCACAAAAATGCACATTTATTGGAAATTAAACACCAAGACACCTACCTTAAACGGCCATGAACAGTATACGCGAACGATGATTCCAGAAACGTCCAAGAACGACATAGATCAGGGATAAGAAAATTCTCATTCAATCGTAAATAACATCCCCTAGGGAAATAATTGGTAAGAAATACGCAAGGAGAGGAGAGGGATTACCCCTATGGTTCCAGGGAGATTGACGGTGCAGAAAACGGATTCCTGGTACTCGATCTAGAGCTCCTCGAAGATTTGGTCGTCCCTCCCAAGCCTCCCTCTGGTTCTAAGATTCCTCTGTGAACATAGGAGGCTACTACCAGTTTTAAGCGAAGAAAACAAAATACACGGCTTGTACTCTCAATTACATGGCATGTACTTTCCATTTTTTAAGTGTTCCGCTGGCAGCTTCTCCCCAGCGTGGCACTGTTCATCTGTCAACATGAGTATACGGAATGTATGCCTCTATACGTGGCATGTACTGTCGCCCAGCTGGCCACCGCCTTACTATTCGTCTTCTGACTGACTACACAGCGTGTAAATATCTACTACACGACGTGCAGTCGGTTTTTACACCCTTTGTCACCGACATGGCTACACAACATGTGTACTCATTCCACATGACCAAAAGTACACGACGTGTGGAAAAGTACACGGCATGTACTTTCAAAATTTTGGGATTTTTCCCATTTACCTTATTTTCTCAAAAACACTTAAGGAAAGGAGAAAAGAAGAAACTTGTACCTCAAGAATACGAACCGAGTTCTTACAAACTCCCCCCCCCCCTTAAAGCAATTCGTCTCCGAATTTCCATTCCAAGGGTGGTGAAGATATAGACATGAACAACTCCATCCACTGAGCACGTATGTCAGTCTCCCACTCCCAGGTTTCTTCTTGCACTCGGCTATGCAGCCACAACACCCGTACGAGAGGAACTGACCACCCTCGGAGAACCTTCGTGCTCCAATCGACGATACGAATTGGATGATCCTCAAAGGATGCATCTATTTCAAACTCAACCTTCTCAGGATGAAAGACATGATATGAGTCTGAATGATAGTGATGCAACTGAGATACATGGAAGAAGTCGTGCATGGATCGGTACCTCTGTGGTAACTACAACAGATAGGCAACCATCCCGATTCTCTCCAAAATCTCAAATGACCCCACATACCTCAGTGAAATTTTACCCTGTCTCCTGATCCGCATGTGTCCCAACCTCGGTGAAACACGCAAGAAAACCTGATTCCCAACCACGAACTCCAAGGGTCATCTGAGGCTAACAACATAAGATTTCTGATGAGACTGTTTGGTAGCCATCCTCTTCTGAATCAACTAGACAAGCTCATAAGTCTCCTGCACAAGACGTGGTCCCAGTAAAGCTGCATCACCTGCCTCTACCCAACACAAGGGTGATTTTCATGGCCTACGATATAAATCCTTGTAAGGTGTCATCTCAATAGTTGACTGAAATCTATTATTATAGGCACACTCAACTATGGGTATATGCCTCTCCCAAGAGCTCCCAAAGTCTAGGATGCATGCACGCAGCATGTCCTCCAGCACCTGTATCGTATGCTCTGACTGACTATCGGTTTGAGGGTGGTAAGATGTGGTCAGAAGAACCTGTGTACCCAATGAACTATGATATCTCTGCCAGAAACGAGACATAAAATGGGCGTCCCTATCGGAAATGATAGAGCGGGGGAACCCATGAAGACGTACGGCCTCTCGGATATACAACTTCCCGAGCTCGTCAACTCTGAAGGTCTCCCTGATTAGAAAAAAGTGAGCTACCTTTGTGAGTCTGTCCACAACAACCCACACGACATCATCACCTCGAGGTGACCTCGACAACCCAGTCATGAAGACCATCACAACATAATCCCATTTCCATGCCGGAATGGGTAACTACTACAAAAGCCCGGATGGCCTCTGATGATCCGCCTACACCTGCTGATAGATGGAACACCTCGTAACAAAACTAGCTAAAACCCTCTTCATTCCTAGCCACCAGTACTGATGTCTCAAGTCTCGTTACATCTTGGTAACCCCGGGATGAACTGCCCAAGCTGAAGCATGAATCTCCCGCATCAGCTCCTCACGTATATCCCCTAGAACTGACAATCGTCCATGGAAATGCAATAATTCATCATCGCCTATCGTCCAACCTGGAGAAGGGTCCTCACTGGTCACTAACTCCCGTAGAACTAGGCCTTATGAATCCAATAACTATATCATCCTCACTCGAGGATAGAAATCACAGCCAAAGATGATAGATCGTTCTACCCCTGACTATTGTGCACCTCCAAATGCATCTCAGAGAACAAAGCCAAAAGTTTCCATTCACCACTGGCCTCCTGCACTGCCTGTATCCGAGTCTTCCTGCTTAGTGCATCAGCTACTACACTACCTTCAACAGGTATATAGGCAAGCTCAAAAATGAAGGACTGAAGGTATTCAACCAACCTTCACTATCTCCGGTTCATTTCACGTTGGGTAAAGATGTACTTGAGACTTTTGAGGTCCGTGAACACCACAAAATGTTCTCCCAAGAGATAATTTCTCCAACAGGGAAATGCATGAACAACTGCAGCCAACTCGAGATCATGCGTCGAGTAATTCCTCTCATATGGCCTCAACTGCCGAGACCCGTAAGGAACAACTCGATCACCTACTTCAACATAGATCCCATTCCAAAACCACTATGCATCATAGTAAACTGTAGAGATCTTCCCTTTCTCTGGAAGTATCAGGATTGGTGCTGATGTCAACCTTTCTTTCAGGTCCTGAAAGGCTGTCTCGCAAGCTTCCGACCAAACGAACTTCACACCTTTCTTAGTCAATCCCATCAACAGCACTGCTAAGCGGGAGAATTCCTGTATAAAGTTCCTATAGTAACCAGCCATCCCTAAGAAACTTTGCATCTCAATCACATTCTTAGGTTTCCCCCATGAAACTACTGATGTCACCTTCTCTGGGTTTACTGAAACTCCTACCTCTGAGATGATATAACCCAAGAAGTGTATCTCGTCCATCCAAAAGTAGCATTTTGAGAGCTTAGCATATAGACGATGCTCTCTCAGTGTACTCAATACGATATCAAGATGGGTGGCATGGTTGTGTCGAGTGTGAGAGTACACCAAGATGTCTTCCATGAATACTACCACAAAAGAATCCAGATAAGGATGGAACACATGATTCATCAGAGCCATGAAAACTTTTGGGGAATTTGTGAGTCCGAACGGCATAACTGTATAGTCGTATAGACCATACCTACTCCTGAATGCTGTTAGAGGTATATTAGAAGGCCTAACACACACCTGATGATATCCTGATCTCAAGTCAATCTTCGAGAACAATTGTGCTACACGAAGTTGATCAAAAAGATCATCAATACTTGGCCAGGGATATCGGTTCTTAACCTTCATCTGGTTTGACTTCCAATAATCCACATACAGTCTGAGGGTACCATCCGCCTTCTTTGCAAAGATGACCGGCTAACCCCCAGGAAAAGTACTGGGTCAGAAGCAACCATTCTGCTATAACACCTCTAACTTCCAATTGAGCTCCTGCAACTCTGGTGTAGCCATCCTATTAGGATGAATGGACCCCGATGCTACTTCTAGTATAAGCTCAATAGAGAAATACATCTCACACTCTGGAGGAAGACCTGAAAAGTCGTCCGAGAAGATATCCCTGAAACGATCAACCACTGTAGGGAAATCCTTCTTACAAGTCCCCTGGTCGTCCAGATATAATCTCGCAATCTGGGTTGTGATACCACCTCGCCCATGATTCTCTGGTCAAGCTTGACTCACATGAACATCCCACTCTCCCTTGTATAGAAACTCTCCGCCCTCTGGTGATGTGACACTCACCATGCGACGATAGAAATCCACAAAGGCTCGAAAGGGAACCAACCAGTCCATCCCGAGAATGAAATCATAGCTCATCATCTCTAAGACATAGAGGTCCCAAAGGAAGTGACACCCACCAACCTCAAGGGGGTAATCCATGCATTGACGCACACTAGCCATTCTAGTTCCCAACAGAGTGTCTAATGTCATAATATTATAGGAAGTAGAAACACTGAGCCCAAGGCTCTCCATAATGGGTACAGATATAAAGCTATGTGTAGCACCCGTATCTAAAAGTACTGAAGATAAAATAGAATCTACTTGAATAGTACCTCTGATAGTAGAAGGTCTGGGATCCTGCTCCTACTGGGTCTGTTGCACTGCATATGTCTGCCCAGTGTCGCGGCCCTGCGACACAGCCTGGCTACCCTGAGCTGTCCTGCTCTGCTGCCTCTGAGATACTGGTGACTGGCTACAATGACCACGTATACCATCCCTGCATGCATTCCATGACGTATTCCAGTTCCCTGACTGGTAAGAAGCTACTGGTACCGACCCTGCATGCGGAGTCCGCACAGAACCCCTCTCACTAGCCACTGGTGGAAACGCCCTAAAAAGGCATTGTAGATGACCCATCCTACCGCAAGCCCGACATTCCACTAGGTCACGTGGACACTGAGGTCGTTTGTGCCCCTCCTTACCACACTGGTAGCACATGACCAGGCCACATGAAATATTCTTCTGGATAGTACTTCCACCCTGAGAGAAGTCCATCTGTCTCTTCATATTGCTAGTAGAAATAGTACCAGAAACTGGGGCTGAACGGCCCTGGCCCACACCACTACCATCCCGTAGGATCCTCTCTATAATCAGCGCCTGGTTCACAATAGCATGTACTGAAGGAAAACATAATACATTCACCAGTTCTAGGATGTCATATCGAAGAACATCCTCAAAGCGTCTGGCTATTAGCATCTCATCGCCCACCAGAACGGGTGAAAAATGATAATTCTTAGTGAAACGAGCAGAATAATCCATCACCGACATAGCGCCCTGCTGTAGATTCGTGAACTCTCAAGCTCAATCTACCCTTAGAATCTCTGGGAAGAAGAAGTCATAGAATGATATCTGGAAATCTTCCCACACCATGTATCTGTGATGCTCTGACTGGGTGGTAACATACCACCACCTCTTGGCAGAATCACACAGTATATAAGTCGCGAGCTTGACCGTCCACCCAGGAGGTGTCTCTAGGTGCTCGAAAATAGTATGCATTGACCCCAACCAAGACTCCGTATCTTGGGGTCCTCCATCCTTTGAAAACGAAGGCGGATGCTGCTGCTGGAAGATACGAATCAGGTCGGCCATAGATGTGGCAGTCGGCGGTGCTCCCTGAATGGTCTGTATGAACCGCATAAAGCCTTCACAGAACTATGCCTCCGCGCATGTGTCCGGTATTACGGATGGCACCGCATCTGGCTCTGCTGGAGGATCAACTGGTAGCCTATGGCCCACAATCTCCGGAGTATACTCGTTGCCACTCTCCTGGCGAACAACGCGTGAACGTCTCGTCAGCATGACACTACAAGGTCAAATGAACACCTTAGATCAAGATTATCACAGCTTGAAAATGAAGGAAACAAAAGGGGAACAGTAGAAAGCATGCATTTAGGATTTCACAACAAGACTACATCGCATGTATACTGACTACACGGCGTGTACCTGACTTCCCTTTCCATGCCTCGGTCCTTCTAAAAGGCCAAGCCACACGTCTCCCATTAAACAAAACTACACGGCGTGTATATAATATACACGGCATGTATGGTGTAATTTTACAACTGCCCGTGTCGTCTGTGTCACAGCCAACTAGTCATCTTGATACTACACGACATGTTACACCCGCACACGGCGTCTAAACTACCCCATTTCCCAGCCACACTGTCAGGTCCACACGGTCTGCCACTGGTCAAGACTACACGGCGTGCCCCACAGGTACACGGTGTGTACGAGATGAGCTTCCCCGAGCCGTGTTGTTTGTTGCACGGCCGAATACACGGCTCCTACTACACAGCGTGTTCTATAGTGGACACGGTGTGTATGTATTAAGGTCTCCTCCATCCATGTTTGTTATTTTACACAGGCGGACTCTGGGACAACACTACACGGCTTGTACATCTGGTACACGGTGTGTTCGCCCCAAGAATTTACCTTCCCCATGTCCCCACCCACACAGTCTGTGACACGGGAAGAGACTACATGGTGTGTACTTAGGGAACACGACATGTACTCAAAAAGTTTTCTTTTCTTCCCGAACAGAAGAACATACACGTCATGTTTAAGGGACACATAGCGTGTATACTGGGTTTCCAGGTAGTATGCCTCAAATATTCCTCCAGAACCCAGAAAATACTGAAAAACAACACATAAGTGCCAAATTCCTATCTGTGATGGCCCATACTCCCCGCGAATCAATGTTTTGAATATTATATGTGTTATATCCAGATAAACAGTCAATGATCCACAAAATTTCTGTCAATGAGTGACCATACTCCCAAAAAACCAATGTTTGGAATCTATTCTATAAATAAGCATACACAATAATACCCTATCAAACAGCAGGTATCTATCAAAGCAGCTATCACAATAGCAGGCTTTTTCTAGCAAAACATCTATCACAACAACATGCAATTTCTAATGCAACTACATGGCATGAAAACTATGCATGGCATGTGATTCTAGGATATTACTAAATGATGCATGAGATGGAATACCCTCATCTCATCGGGTTGCAACTAGATAGAACCCATGGATAAAATATAAACAGCACAATCACAAGAGCATCACCCTTCAATGAAAATTAAATAAACTGTAAAATTGAAAAATCAGAAAAATTGCAACACGAGGTAAATTGGATTTTCCCTGTAAACGGGTTAGCTACACCCGGGCACAACATATTACCAACTACATTTCTATTCTTATCCCTGACTAAGGCTCCAAATAGTAATTAAAAGAAAAGAACCCCTCTGATACCACTTTGTAACGTCCTTGTTCCGGGTGCCACTCAACAGGTGCCCCAAACCCGGTTCGCCTTGTGACCTCAAGCACATTTTCCCAAACTGTAGAGGCTGACGACTAGCAGTGAGGGACCATGTCTTATAGTGGGGAAACTATGCCCTCATTTTTCAAAATGCAGTGCATCATAATAGATAAATATCATACAATAAGAGGAAGCAGTAAAAAAATATATAACAGAAATGGATAACTCATAGTAACAAGGAAACCAATAGTCATATATATATATGAAAATTCAGCATGTCACTATTCTATAAAATAGCCAAAACATTTTACACTACAATACAATACAACTAAAGTACAAGTACAGAAAATTAAAACAGATCAGCCAGCGGCTTCGCGAGCCCAAGCTCAGTCCCATGCTCCCTTACTTCCCACCAACAATCAAGTACCTGTATAGGGAACCTTTCCCTTATCCACACCTATAGAAACGTAATCTATTTGGGCCAAATACATGACCCAAACAGGGTGTGAGAAATAAATCCCAGTAGGAACCCACCAATGGCATGTGCCCAACTGTGTGAAAAGATGCAACAATAGTGTGTAGTAAAATGCAATAAACTAAGAAGTACTCAAAAGTAACTAACTTTACCAGTTATATTGCCATTTTATTATTCTTTTAAAAATTAAATTTAAGATATCAACACAGTTAATATTCTAAGTAAAACAGCCTGTGTCCTCAGACACGTAAACCCTTACCCTCAGGTAAAGAGATTCCAAACAAAGGAACCTTCCCACAGGCATACGAGGTGTCACCCACAGGTACAGAATGAACTGCCCACAGGCACAGAAGAAGTTGCCCACAGGCTAAGTAGTACATTTCCCACAGGCTAATCACAACACTTACCTCAGGCTAAACAAGTACCTAGGACACGCCCAATATGTAAACAATAAATACACATGCAATTCCTCTCAGGGGAATTCTATAATCATTATTATAAAGGTATACCCTCTGGTATCCTGGCCAAATAGCTAAACAGAAGAACCCACCCCCGGGGTGGTCCGGGATCCAAGCAGCAATCCCAACCAACAGTTTATTATCACATTTAAATTACCTATAAAATTATAGGTATTTATTTCAACATTGCACCATCCAAACGACACCTCATTCATGGGTGTGTATCACAAAAACGCACATATGTTGGAAATTAAACACCAAGCCACCTACCTTAAACGCCCATGAATGGTATACGCGAACGACGATTCTAGAAATGTCCAAGAATGACGTAGATCTGGGATAAGAAAATTACCATTCAATCATAAATAACATCTCATCGGGAAATAATTGGTAAGAACTACACAAGGAGAGGAAAGGGCTTACCCATACGGTTCTAGGGAGATTGACGGTGCAAAAAACAGATTCCCAATACTCAATCTAGAGTTCCTCGAAGATCCAACTTTCCCTCCTGATCCTCCCACTGGTTCTAATCTTACTCTATGAACATAGGAGGCTACTGCCTGTTTTAAGCGAAAAAAACAAAATACACGGCTTGTACTCTCAAGTACACGACGTTTACTTTCCATTTTTAACTGTTTCACTGGTGGCTTCTCACCAGCGTGGCACTATTCATCTATTGACATGAGTACACGGTGTGTATGCCTCTATACACGGTGTGTACTTTCACCCAGCTGGACACCGCCTTACTATTCTCCTGCCGACTGACTACACGGCGTGTAAATATATACTACACGACGTGCAGTCGGTGTTTACACCCTTCGTCGCCGACATGGTTACACACCATGTGTACTCATTCCACATGGCCAAATGTACACGGTGTGTGGAAATGTACATGGCATGTACTTCCAATATTTTGGAATTTTTCCCATTTTCCTTATTTTCTCAAAAATACATATGGAATGGAGAAAAGAAGAAACCCGTACCTCAAGAATAAGAATCGGGTTCTTACAATATCAAATTTTTTCCAAAGAATATTTTTGACAAGGATATTCAAAATGATAATTATTTTCAAAATGTTTTAAAAAATATTTTGGAAATTAATTTTTTTTAATGTTATATAAAATATCAAATATTGTGTAATTTATATGAAATGCTTTCAATAAATTTTAAAACTATTTCTCACAAGTTTTAAAAACCCATACTGGTCAATTTAATGATCATACAATGTTTATATAACATTTTTGGCATGTTTTGTTGAAATTAAAAAGGTGTGGATTTCTTATATGGTTGTATCACAAATAAATATAATAATTTAATTATATAGATTTTGTCAAAATCTGATAAATTGTAAGGTTATTCCCAATTTTCCAAAACCTAGAACAGAAAACAAACTTGATTGTATAATAAACTCTGTATTTTATAGTTACATTTTAATAAAAAAACACTACATGTTTTTAGTACCTAAACATGATGTGTCGATTCAGACAGTTATAGTATAACTTGTTTTACACACAATAATACAAGATGCATATTTTATTTAATTTGTAAAATTCATATTCTAACTAAATATGTGGTGAGTGAAATTTTAAAGAGGACACATACATAATAAAATTTTAATCATGATGTACTATTCTATGTGATGATTTTAAAATGGGCTTTCATTTTAGGGATTTAATGTTTTATAAAATTTAAAGGTAGCCATTTTCAAAACATGATATTTATCTGATAAAAATCATTAATTTTAAAAAATTAGCATTATCATCATCATTTAATTTTTGATCCATCCTTTAAAAAAAGAATCTTAATATAACTAAATCTTAATAATACTACATAACATAAGACATTTTTTTGAGTAAGATAAATTCTATGTGTTTAAGAAACACCATCTCGAAAAATAAACTATTGAATTTGTTGAATAAGAGAATCATCATGATAATGAGACTAATATAATGGTTTTCTATCTTCTAAAGGTGATTTAATGGAAAGTTACCTAATATCATTTCATATATTTTCATAAAATTAATATAATGGATGGTTATAATGATTTTATGAGGCCAATGGATTATTCAATGACATATTCCAGATAAGGAATTCATTTTTTATCATTATAGTAAATGGTCAATAAATGTAAATGTATTTGATAAATGGTTGTCCTATTTTTCCATAGTATTTAGTGAATATAAACTAAGGAATGTGAGTTATAGTTCTAAATTTTGTATCGACAGTACAAGACATGAAAGGTTCATGGAAAAAAAAGAAAATTTAGGTGGAGATTCCAAAACTCTTTCATTGATAATACAGTTAAGATCACTAAATCCCAAAATTATTAGGAAGAAGGTGTAATGATGACATGGGATGTAATTTTTGAGGATACCATGAGGGGTTTCAAAAGTTATATGGAATGACCATCTCAGGTAATGGTGATATGGAAATAAATTCATCAAATTTAATGTGTATGTCATACCATATGTATAATTTTTTAATATTTTACATATATGGTAATTTAATATCATGACAAGAACTATTATGTCATTAATTTTCAATTAATAGATGAATAAATTATTTTCTACATAAATGTTGTGATTATGTAAGAAAATACCATTTCAAGATGGAAGTATTGAAAAAGTGTATATAGTAATCTCATTTCGCATATAAGATAAGATATTCTATTTACTCACAAAGAGTTTTTATGAACATTATGAGATGATATACACGATTTATGGTTGATCAAATTTAATAACATGTTTTGAAAACAGGATAAGAATAAAATAATTTATCCAGATATTTAAGGAAATATGTGTAATACAAATTCCATCACCATTACTAGAATATTTTAATTGGTAATCAAATTTTTTATGAAATTTTTCTAAACATAGAGAAAAAAATATAAGATATGGATATAATAGTTTAATTTTTAATCATTATAATTAATTGTAAATAATATTTATTTCCTAATCATAGTGATTTTTATGAATATTAGAATGAAATTATGAAGATAATATAGTTTCTAATATGCTATTGATAGTATATTTATATATACATGGGTTTAAAATTCATAAAAAATGATTATTCCAATTAAAAAAAATTTTAATGTCACATTCTATCAAAATATACTTTATGAAACATTGGTAAAGAATAAATTTAAATATTTACATTAACTACAAAATAAATTCATTGAAAATTTGCAATTTAATTAGTTTTAAGTATAATGATGATAAACCTTGAAAGTGTTATATGTAGTCCCCAGAAGTCATTGAGGAAATTCAATTTTATAATTTACAGTTTAGGAGTTCTAATATATTCATGGAGTTGAACATTAATAATATAATTCCTAAGACTCAAAACTATTCAAATATTCCTTTTTATATATGTTACTCATTAAAGTGTTTAATGGGAGGGTCTATCACATTTTCCCAATGTGAGGTGGAGGGAATTAAATAATGATATAATGAGTTTTTCAAACCCCGAGAAAGTTCAATAAATATAAGGCTAATCTAGATATATGATTTATACCATTTTTCATATAGGAAAATATTTCTGGTTTTGTTAATAATTCATAAAGTAGTTAAATAATATAAAACACAAATGGTTATTAAAAAGGAAGCCTCCACATTATAATTATCTCACAATGGGTATTGATATTTATAAATTAATATACATATTATATTATATATTGATTACTATCCTCTAAAAGTATGAATTTCAGTTATCCAAAATGATGTTCATCATGGATTATTATAGGTTATTATGAAATTTCTAGGTTATAATGAGTATTAATCTTGCATCAGGATACAAAATATGTTTATAAGGAAGGAAATAGATGTTATATGTTGATGAAATAAGGATTATACAACATGGCATTTCATTCATTATTTCTTTCATATAAAAGTGTTTTGTGGATCATATATGGACTATCTAATATCTATATTTGGTGATATAGCAAGAATGGAAATGATCATGCTTTCTCACTATTCTTATGAAATCCATGAGGGATAGATATTTTGGGGGTGGTTTTTGTATATTTTTTATCTATTAATTTTTTATAGATCAACCGATATTGTATTTTTTCCTCTCACACAATGAGTATTAAATATGGTTGCTCAATTGAGTTTGATTGTGGAAGTGCATGACCACACCCAGAGAGTAAATATGATGTCTGTATTTATTTGTGTTCTTAGTATGTGACATGATCATCCATAATAGTTAATGACTTGTGTTGCATTCTTCAGCCAATTCTATCTATACTTAGAGAATATAGAACATTTGAGAAATTTTTATTGGATGAACATACTCAAAGTCTCATTTCCAATTGATTTCATAAAAAAATGGGTCATATGAGAATTAATGTTTTCAAATGATGTAGTTTGTAGACACATGTAAAAATATATAGGGTTTGGAAAGACATCACAATAGGTCCCATTAAAATTTTAAAAGTAATGATACTTTTTAAGGTAAACTCTTGGCTTATATTTTTCATCTAAGGATTAAAATTAGTTTTGAATTCAATGAAGAGCCGTTGATTTGGAATTTTTAGTTGATGAAATGTACAATGTTATTGAATTTGAGAGTTAAACTAAAAATATTTTAGTGTCTTTTCCAAGAGGAATTTTTATTTGGAATTTCCATGATTTTTATTATGAATTGATACATGGTGATGTTAATAATACCATTACAAAAGTGGTTCCAAAGACATCCCAATGGAGTTTCTAGTATGGTTTCATAAACTTTTGTATATGATAAAATATAAGCTAAAATTGAACAATGTCTCTAAATATTTAGTGAAAGTGGGAAATTGTTATAGTTATTTCCAAAATCCTACTTCATATAAGATGTGTATTAGTTAATATTATAAATATAAATACATGAATATTTTTTTTATGATATACATGTTCCCAAATATATCATATTCTTATGTTTTTTTCATATTGTTAAGGTATAATAGGGTTATATTAGACCATTATTACTTCCAAGACACATCATTTAGTGGGTTTTTCCCTCCTCCACATCTCTAGATGGATTTAAGTGTATTCTATTATAGTGGTATTATATTTGTAATTCTAATGTATTTTAAGACCTAGATTCCCTTTTCTTATTCTATTTCTAGTTAATATTGATGTAAAACATAATTTTGATTATTTTTAGGATGAATTTTTGAATTTTTTATGATTTTATTATCATTGGTGGTGATATACAGTGATTTATCTTCATCGCACTTGAGGTAGTTTGTCTTTACCATGATATGACACTTATTGGGAATTTTATGCATTGATTTGAATGTTTGTGTGTGTGTGTGTGTATCCGTATGAGAACTTTTTATTTTAGTGACAAAATGATCGATTGATGTCTCTATCAAGGAATTTGGTACCATATAGGGGGAGTACAATTATTATTCCTTGAAATAGATGAACATGATTCTTATAAAATAAATTAGTGTAGGGTTTTCCACATGGTTATTTCGGATTAGAAAATGTTCTTTCAGATAAGGAAATGCTATAATTTTGTTCTATGATTATGTTTGGGTTATAATAATGGAACAATTCTACCATGAGTGATATGGTTGGGCATGGAAGGGAAATAAGGGAGGGCCACGAGAGGGATGGTCAATTAGGGGGTGAATGTGGGATAGAGATGAGTTACACAGCTCAACATGATGTGTAATTTGAGGGTGACCATGATTTAAATTGCCTGGTCCTGTAGTAATGATAATGGTTATTGTGAGTCATATGTTGATCCTTGTTATGGTTTTGGGAGTTTCCCTATAATATGAAAAGATCAGGTTTTTTGGGTTGTGATGATATTTTATGATCATTCAATCTTATAAACCGCCCTGGAATGTAGATTCAGGGATCGTGGAAAGAGATAATTTGTTTTGTTCTACTGGGTTTTATATTCACACCCTACATAGTCATCTAAGTGCTCATGAAAACATTATGGTCAGAGAACCAAGAAATAGAAAGGGCCCTACATTGGGTAGTTGAGTAGGTGGGGTGTGACAGATTTAGGTGGTGTGGGTATAGACATTGGTGTATTTGGATTCTATGCCTCATTATTTTTTGTTATTTTGGATATCGTTGAACACAAATCCCCCACTTGTGGGGATCTATTTTGACTTATTTTAAATACCATGGTATATAATATAAATATTGAATATGTTTATGTTATTATTATTGATTCTATTTATTTATTTACACAATTTATATTCTATTTCTCCTATCATATGTATTTAAATTAATGAATATCCATTACTAAAGGTATCATCTCCCCATGATGTTTCCTTATACATCACCATTAATCTGAAGCCTCTTCTGTAATGGGGTAACACATGAGTTCATGTAACCCACTGCTCTGAACCAAGTGATTCGAGTTAGGGTGTTACAACCAACTATTTATTACCCACATTTTAATTAAAGGGGTTAATGGGTAGAATTTATATGAGAAAATCTAATGTTATGAGTAGATTCATTCTAAAATTGGTTTCCAATTTAATAATCCATAATCTTAAATCATAAATATATAAGAAGGTATAACATTAAAACAATATTTATTTTTAATCCTAAATAATTTAAATAACAATGAATATATTTGATTACTAAAGAGTTGAAGTTTCATAAAACCAAAGTGAAATTTAGTCATTTCATAAAATTATTAATTTTAAAAAAAATATACAATTAATGAAAATAATAAATGTGTTTTATTTAAAATGATTCTATTGGTTAATAACCCAGTTTTTAAAACTGAATGTTTAAAAAATCATACCCTTTCTTCCCACATAATAATACCAGTGGTCACCACAATATATTAGAAAACTTTTATCCCATATTTTGTGTCTATTGTTGAATTATTACTCATGGAAGCTACCATAGAATGAAATGAACAAATTAATAACATATCAGATGAATCAATAAATAATCCATCTAAGTAAATATGATTACTAAAACCTTGCTTGATTATTTTTTTAGTGCCAATTAAAAAACCTATATTTATTTTGTAAGTTAGCATGTTTTATAGAGGAATCGAAAGATGTCATGTAATTATTTCTACTTAATCACACAAGATATGTTGATAGTTACAGGAAATTAATTTTGCACACAACATATTACTAGGTACTCTTATTAAACAACTGAAATTCTTATAAGAGTTTCAATATTATATTATAAAATTGGAACACTATGTATTAAATGGTCCCTTCACATGTTTTATTTAATTGTAAGCAAGAACATTGTTTTTTATGACCGGCTAACACATCAATTATTAATTAAAATAAGGATATTATATGTATATATTTTTATTTTCAATAGTTTTTAAATAGAATAAATATATTAAATCCATCATTTAATCAATTATCATTTACATAATATATTAACAAAAAAAATTCATACATTTAAATGTTAGAAGAAATTAAGATCTAGATTGTAGTGCAATGGCTTTCCAGTAGAATGAGAAATATTTTTATTATGTAAATCACTTATATATAAAATTAAATTAATCATTGAAATATCTCAATTATTAATCTTATACTGTATGAACCAATTAAATTTTCAACGTTAAAGAAATACTAGAAGATAAACCCAATGTAAGTCCCCTGAGATTCTAATTGAGTAAAAGAAATCTAGAAATTAAATAGTCTTGAAGAGACTTACATCCTACATTGATAGCCATATATATTCCCCAAAAAATAATATAACACATTTTATGATAATTTAAAATAAATTAATTAGAAGAAATACCTATAATTAAAACCATGGAAAACCGAGCCAAACCCATTAAAAACACCCAAAAATATCATGTTATTAATTAATTAATAGCAAGGTCATTTAGATTAGACCTAATGAAAAATATATCTAATACATGATTCAATAAAAACTATAATGATGTCATTGTGAAACCAAACTGTATCAAATTACAGATAAATGTTTGAAAAATGAAAAACCACGGACTCCCGTTGACAAAATAGAAAGAAAAAAGGGAATCCAAGTGGATTTCACTAGGAATCTAGAGAAATACCAATAAAGGAGGACCATTTAAAGCTATGAAATCAATGAAAATAGTGTATAATTGGAAATATGTCAACAATGGAGGCCTCCTTGGTTTAGAAATAGAGAATCATACTTGAATAACAAACGAACCATCGAGGAATAAGGTTCCTAAATAGCAGACTAAGGAATATCTTTTGGGGTTCCTTAGAGTGGATAGATATAAGTGATCACCAATCCCTCCATTATGTAATGATAATATTTAAGTAGAGAGCCACTATTACACCATTTTTGGAAGAACATAAAATTTTTACAGAGGGTCTATCTAGCACCTAGTGTGGTGTAATTAAGTACCATATAATGATCAACTATTATGCTATATGAAATTTCCAAATAAATATTTAGGTGTGTTATTTAGATATAGGACATATTTAAAATATGTCACATAAACCCCATAAGAAAAAGGAAAATATTTTATAATAGTGGCATATTCCATTACATATGATGTATGAATATACAAAAAAAATTAAAAAATATAATTGTATAATACAAATCAGTAAACAATAATATTGAAACATTATATTCTTGTATATCATGGCCACCAAAAAATTCATGTACGTGAACAAAAACTATAAAAATGGAAATAAAACATTACTAGTATATTTAGTACTTTAAAAATTTTGAATATATATCAATGGGAAGATTTTAGTCAATAATGAATGGTAAATTGAAGGGGTGTTGATTTTAGGTGTAATGTTTATATAACCATTAGATGTAAGATTTTTTGAATGGTATCCCGGTCATTAAAATCATAATTTGACTATCATAATAGTGAAATAATATTTATAATATAAAATAAAAGTATAATACATTTATACCATATATAAAAAAATAAAATATTAAAATGTGATAAACTAAGTATTTAACACAATGAAAGCATAATTTCATCTTTTTGAAAACATATATATGTTTTCGACTCATTAAAGTACATTTTTATGGTAAAAATAAAAATTGAAAATATATAATAAAATATTTTATAAGAATTCTATATATTAATAGATTATAATACAATTTTATAAAATCGGTATTTTTTTCTATTGGTCCTAGAATTAGAAATTCCATAAAAATTTATATTTTTTTGTAAATAAAAACATAATTTATAAATTTAAAAATCATAATTTGACTAAAAATACAAAATGGATAAATTTTTTGAAATCATCATTGAATTTTATTGAATTAGTGGTGTTTTTTATTTTTTATTAATATTAAAGTACCTATATGAGTTTTAAAATATTATATAAGTACCTTATAACTATCGTATTCTGTAATAGTATATATGAAAAAAATTTATGTTTATATAATTTTAATTAACAAATTATTGTAAAATTTACAATTAAATCAAAATAATAATAAAACTAATCACATGATTGATCCCTATTTAAACAATTAATATTTTATTCTGATATTTAATACAAAAACACCATATCCTCTTATAAATACCACCCCACAACAACACATATATCCTTAAACTATAAGCTTCTCAGTAAGTAAAATTTCTATACAATTTCATCCCCAAATCTCGCATATATATTCTAGTGGTTTGTTTCTCATTAAAAGACCATCCTTAGAAATTCATAATTTATTAGAAACACAGTCTTCCGAAAGGCCAAGATAAGAACAACTATTCATTATTTTTCAATAACATATTATCATAACTAATTAAAATAACATATATATTAAAAAATAATCCTCCATTTATAAAAATAAACTACAACATAACACTTAAAAGTAATTTAAAAACCATATAATATAATTTTAGTCATTTAGTACACAGATAGTATAACCACTAAAAATTTGTTGTTTTTTAACAAATTTTTCCACCAATATGGATTGTTAGAATACATTTTTTTAGAAAAAAATAAATATAATGATAATATTATATTATTTTTATTATTTCGGAATGGGTAAATTAACATACAATTAAAAATATTAGGTTTATCATGGATGATAAAAATACCTAATTGAAAACCCTTTAATAAACTCCATTTATAATTAATTAACAGTAATTATGATTCAAAAAAATTATAAATTAAGAAAAATTTCAACTCCCAAAGAAACATTAACTCTATATAATCACACTATAATAGTTACAAAAACTTTTTTATAAGAACTTCCATCATTACTGATAAATTTATGTGACCTTACAATAATGAAACAAAAATACTCAAGATGATATAGATGAACCCAATTTATCAAAACAATTATATATGAATATAAAAAATATTAAAAAATTATGAATTAAAATTTTAAATAAAAATGATTTGATAATTTTAATTTAATAATTCAATAGGTTAGTTGGGCACACTAATCTATGTCAATACTAAAATTAAGGGGAACCTTTCACTCATAGTCATTATTTTTTTATGTCTTTTAACATTATATCCCTTTATCTACCTTCTTCATATTGTATTATACAATGTTAAATATATATATTCTCCATATAAAATTAATTTATTTTCCCTTTCATTGAAAGAGATATTAATGTTTTTCATGTTCCCATCCTATCCACTCCTTTATAATAGTCACAATTAATGGAAACTATTCTATTTAATATTTATTTTCAGTTGAACAACTTTTAAAAGTTAAATTAATTTAGGATTTCAACAAATGCCTAATATTATGTATAATATTATTCAAGTTGATTTCATGTTTTTGAGAAAAACGTATTCAATTATATCTTTTAAAGGATCTTTTCTCCTTTATTAAAGCATTGTTTAGGGGAATCATTTCCATGCTTACTTCTTTACCACTTTATATTAATTTCTCTATTACTTCAGTTATATTATTATTGTCTATATATATTCATTAAAATATAAAATTATTAAAATCTTTAATAAATCAATTTTAATGAAATTATTATGACATATAATTTTTTTTATAATTAATGACATAATTATGTTACCCAAATACATTTCATGGGTTTCTCATATACCTATGAATTATATATGACTTCCTAATATGAAATATATATTCATATACAAATTATTATATGATAGGGGGATTTTTTAATTATACATCCACTCAATACATTTATTAATGAATTTAATTCAGGATATATTACATATGGTTCAAAATAAATGTAATAATAGAAAATTTAAAAATATTTTATTTCAATATTTTTAATATTGTATTTCAACAAATACAATCCATTGATTGATAGGTATAATTTCATTGGGATATTGGACATATGATTACATCCTTTTAAACAAAAACAAAAAAAATAATTATTTAAAACTCTATATAGTGTTCCTAACTCCCATATGTCTTCTAAAAAACATAGGATACCCAAGGGAAATACATAAAGGAAATGGTTGAGGTGTAAATACCATAAGGGGGATAATTATAGCCAATCATGACGGTGATATAACATATATATTATAAGAGGAATAACATGTTATCATAAAGAAATTTATTATAACCATAAAAACATTGAATGATGAAATGAAATCATAAGATCATGAGAACATAAATATGTGTAAATAATATAAAAGATGTCATAATAGGCATAAATCAAGGCACACCTCCAAGAGAATATAACATAGTTTGTTTTTATAAGTTCTCATACACAAAACATGGTATCTCATTATATAAAAACATTACCCAATACATTGGAGGGATATATAAATATACTCCCATCTATCACATAAAAATATGTTGATGCATATGTGTTCTACATGAGGAAAATAAACCACACATAATTCATAAGCATAATAAAACACATGGGAAGAAAGTGGGTTTGATAATATCATCTCAAGGCATAACCAAATGATATATCAGAAGGATTCCCAATAGATGAATGATGTAAATCATTTTTGATGTAAATATTTTCATAAATAATAAATTTTCTTGAACATGGATTCATAATGTATAAAAACTCCAGATATGTATTGGAAAAGAAATAATAATAAAAACCACAAAGGTGATGGTTTGTTAAATGGGTAAAGGATATTTTAAAGAAATAAAGATCTTATTAATTTCATTTAAACACGAGTTGAACTGGGGGAGTTTGAAAAAATACACAATATTTTCATAAACTTTTCATGGTTAATAATACATTTCATAGGGTTAGTAATTGACATTAATTAATAAATAGGGATGTTCCATTAAATCATGTTCACTTAATGGAGAGAATTGCTTGGGGAACTTATAACATGAATTATACCCAATATAATATGTTATAGTAATATAAGTTTATCTGTAAGGAACTTGTATATAGAATATCGAACCAATAAATGAGAAAACAGCAGAGTAAAAGTGAGAAAAATAAATAGAATGTTTGACTCAAAAGAAATGATTTTGGTTCAGAAGATCCCTTACCCAAGGTATTGATTCACACTCTGCATGTGTTCAATATCAAAAGAAATAAAATTTTCATTTTTGAAAATTTTATTAATTAAAGTTTACATCAATATTTATTTTTATATGGTCTATTTATTATCATGTGTTATCCATATATTAATTATTTTTCTCATATATCAGTTACTTTTGATGCTTGGGTCAATTTCTTAGAAACACACTTGGTATATTGACCATTGTCAAATGTGTGGATAATAGATACATAATTTCCATAATAATAGAGGTGTACTTATTTTATTATTACATTTGAAGAAAATATCCATCTTTATATATTTTTCCATGAATTGAAAAAAATTAAGAAAGGTTCCTTGATGTGTTCATTTAAGGTGATTAAATATAATATGACCATTTATTATTAATGTAACTTATAGAATTTCTAATATTATAATTTAATAATATTAATATTATTGTAAATATCATTTTTATAGCATAAATATATTTTTAAATTCATCCATGATAGGATGTGGTGGAAATTGAACACATCATTCATGGAGATCGTATTCTACAAGTATGTATGGTGACATCTCCATTTATCAAATTGTTTTAGATAATGGAATAAAATATATATCTCATTAATATAAAAACATTTAATGATATTATAAATACTTATGTTATCATACATTAAGGTGAATAAAATATCATAGTTGTATGAGAATAATTGAATTA
Source organism: Viscum album (assembly GCA_963277665.1). Taxonomy (NCBI): domain Eukaryota; kingdom Viridiplantae; phylum Streptophyta; class Magnoliopsida; order Santalales; family Viscaceae; genus Viscum; species Viscum album. The sequence goes on from OY728120.1 coordinate 1,915,049,986, forward strand.
TGAGATCTTTATTGAGAACATTACTTCTCTTTTTCGATATTCCCCCTTAGGTAATAGCTTAAGGCTTCTTATACTGGTATTTTGGAAAGACCAAGGAATATGAGATTTGGTAAGAGAGTTTATTAGATTAATAGTAAGATTTTTTATGAATAATTATTTATAATGAGTTATGAAATGGTGTTGAGGTGTGCTCCTTTGATAGGTGAGTGAAATGAAAGTTTTGTAAATATGTATTCTTAATATAAAAATAACACATGATTCCTATGGAATGTTGACCCAAACTAGAAAATAATGGATTTGAGGAAGGGTTAAGGTGAATAATACCTCAATAATTATTTTTAACATAAGTTTTTAGAATATTTTTATGCTTTCTACACTTTGATTTATTAATATTACAATTTTAGCTTTGACCGTGATAACTTGTTTTTTACATGGGTAATTTATTTGTTATGATTACTAATTAAATAGACCTTATTCCATAATTTAGAACTAATGATTTTAAAACTAAATTAAATTTTTTTATTTTATTTCTAAACATGATAAAATTAAATTTTAATTTAATAATTGATTGTCACAATAAATGTGGTTTCTAGAGAAAAAAATAAATTTTAAGACAAAAATTGAGTTTAAGATAATATTATGAATGATGATTATTTCTATGAAACTAATTGTTATATTAATTACTAAATAATAGTTATCAAGATTTAAATATAATTTAAACCCAAAACCAACCTTTTGAAAACATAATTAAATGAAAAATAAAAAAAAAATTTATTCGAATAAAATATTAATTAATTTAAAAAAATATATTAAGTGTGGGTTTCATATATTAAAAATAGTTTCATTTTCCTTCATAAATATATTTTTTCTCCTGAAAAATTTTCTATAATCTTACAAATTATAGTTATTTCATGATAAAGTCATAATCACAATAATATTAGTAAACACTATAATTTTTACTAATTAAATAAAAAAATTATTTTAAAAAATAATCCACGAAATTTACTCTAAGATAATTTTATAACTCAATGTTCTAAAATGATATTAATATTCAAGAATATATTATAAAGTTTTTTGTTTTTAATTTCAAATAAAAACATAAAAATACACAGAAAATAGTTTTCGTAATAAAATAACCTTCAAAAGAATTAATATTTCTTTTTGTTATTGTTTAAAAATTACTAATTTGTTTGATGTTATTAAATAAAAAATATCAAAAAAATAAAATATATTTATTTTCTTAAAATAAATCATGTTGGATTACAAATTTAGAAAAATACATTTTTAACATAATATGGGCTTATAAGTTATTCACCTACATTAGTTGAATTCAATCAACGGATTTGTAATAAAAATAAAAAATATTTTATTTATATATATTTCATAATGAAATAACCTCTACTATTACCCTCTAATTAAATCGATATATTTTAATGTTTTTTATAATGTTATTTTATTTTTTTCATTTAGTGGTGCATTTAGAAGACCAACATTTTAGTTGCTTGATACTCTGATTTTATCCCTTATTAAAGATTTTTTAGGTTTTAATTTTCTTTTGTGGATTCTCAATTAGCTTATGGATGGTTTTAGAGGATTTTTAGATCATTTTAGGTAATTAAAAATTGGGGACCATTTTGGGAAAACTATTCAGTTATCCCAAGGAAAATTTTCACCTTTTTAGAGATAGATAGTTAGTGGAGTATTATTGGAGATAACACTATAAAATCTTATAGGAAACTATGTGACTCTAAAAAGAGTAATAAAATCATAGATGGAATAAAATTTTCTAAATCGTGTAGCTAAATAATGTGGCTTTCTAGAATAGGCATCAATCCTTACATAGTTAGTGTATTGTTTGGTTAATCATGCAACTAAATCAGGCATGAATTTTTAATTAATATTAAATTGGGGTTTTAAATCAAAACCTCACTAAATCCCTTCCTTTACCTCCTATGATTAGGTCTATTGAACTTAGAGAATCAAGTGGTAATTCCTGGGGATTTCCCTCTTTAAAAACACCAATGTTGACGGATTTAGGGGAATTATTTCAAAGGAATTCTAGGTAAGATGACATTATTCCAATGTTCTTCATGTTCCTTCTAGATAGCCTCCCATTTTCTTATAAGTAAGTATAGATTCACACTGTCATGTCTAGATCTATAAATTATAATGTGTTATAATGTGGAATTGACATTTTATTATTTGATAAGCACTTAATATAGATAATTTCCCTCTTTTATAAATTTATTATAAATATATTGGTGGTGGTGGTTCTAATTTGGTAAGCCAAATAAAATTTAATCCATTACTATGTTCTAATTCTAGGTTACTGATTCTAGAACATTAGGTGATAAATTGGGTGAAAATTATATGAATTTTTGGTGTATGGGTTTAATCATGGTGGAAAATAACGGTATTGGACATTGATGTCTTTGAGGTAGGAAGTCCATACGATTTAGGTACTTGGTATTAATTGCTTGACATGATTTTCAAGTGGGTGAATGTGTGGATCATTAGAACATTTATTGTTGTGATATGAATGTGGGTGTATGTTTGGTATGTGATGCCCTTTCTTTGAGTGATATACATGTTGGTGCATGGGTGTCCCATGAGACCCTTTATTGACAAGATATTATTGTGCCATTCTAGTTTATTCTTTATGGGTGGTTGTGGGAATAACCTATGGTATCTATTTTTAGATTTCAATATTATCCAAATGATTTGGTTTGGATGGTTTGATCCTTAAAGGGAGGAATTAATAACATGTGTTATATCCCATGGTTTTATTTGTGTGATGGTTAATGTTACAACATACCACATTCGACTAATATAGGAATTACTATGATCCATTAGAATAGGTCTTTGTTTTTTTTCTTTAGTATTTTGTAAATATAGGGAACATCCTTGCCAATCAGTAGAGTTCCACTTTTTCAATGTGTCAGAAGTACATTCCATCATGCAGAAGGGAATAACTGAGAGGGGAACTTGATTATTTCTCCAAAAATGTAGAGTTTCTGACATTCAATTTAAGGATATAATATAATTTATCCATAAAAGTATAATGTGGTTATTGAAAAATTGAAAGATTCTCACATATGTTAATGGTGTTAAAGTAGATAATGACTGGGTTTGTGGTAGCTTAGTTAGCACACAATATAGAGTAATATGATTTTTTATTTATATGTTTACCCAATTATAATTTAATAGGCTTTTATACATTATTTAACTTTATGTTAAAGACACATCGGTGGTGTACTACCCAATTAATACCCAAACAAAACAAGGGATTCTTGATGAACACAATGATTTCTTGGTTAGTGATCCAACTAATAACGAGTTCCCTATGTTGGGAAGTTGAAAATGTAGTTATTTGTGGATATAGTTGATGTTGGGATACACAAAAAACAATTACATCATTTTTTTGGTTTATTTTCATCGATTATCATAATTTATAGGACATTAGACTATGGGGGGAATTTTATTTTATATTATTTGACATGTAATACAATGTTTACTATATGAAATTACTTTTTAAATTCCTTTTTGATGTTTTATGGAAATTCATTTATTTTTTTTAAAAAAAATTATGTATGTTTATTCTTACTAATGGAATAGTATTCCTATTGTACCATTTGGGACCTCTCTACTTTTTATAAGCCTCTTGTAAATGGGGAGGCATGCATTTTTTCATGTAATAGTCGGGCACACACCTGTTGATTTAGTTCATGGTATTAAAATGTGGTATCAGATGAGGTTTTATTTTATTTATTCTAATAAATACCCTCACATACAAAGTGGTATCAGATGTGGTTTTATCTCAGTGTGAAATGAATCGTTAATAGAGGATGTGGGTGAGTATCTCTTGAACATTGAAATTAATATGTCTTATAATAACTGAAAGGGTGATTTTATTGTTGATTATCTTAGTATAATGATGAATAATATTATATAGATTCATTTAGAGGGGGAATGAAAGATGATAAGATTATTGGAAAAATTGTTTATGGATCTATTTTTTGATTAATGGGTGATGAATTATTCTGCCATAGTTATCATGTCATCTTTTTTGGAATGATTAAAAGATATCCAAGACATGGATCAGGAGTTCTTAATGATATAGGAATTTTAGTGGGAAATGAACCAGCTATTAGTTGGTCATTATAGGGAGATGATATGATATATGTTCATGGGATAATTTTGTTCCTACTTCCATGAGAGATGAGTTGATGATGAATCTCATGATTTATAGTAAGATGTATAACTCATATTGAAGAAGATTTATCGTGATATAAGATGTAATTTCTAGTGGCCATGCATGAATAGTGACATTGTCGTTTTCATCCATAATTGTTTTACTTATCATAGGATTATGTCGAAGCATCAACAATATGGTTTTGTGATTTAAACTCTTCATATGCCTATGTAGAAGTCTGATGATGTGATTATATAATTTCTTTCTAGATTTTTAAAGTACTCGAGATATCAATATGTTGTGTGGGTTGTGGTTGATCAGATAAAAAAGGTAACTAAAAGTCTTTTCAATTAGAGATACTCTTTATTTTGATAAGTTGGGAAAAAATCTATGTTTGAGAGTTAGTGCAGCTGCATGGAGCTAAAAATCAAAGTATCTTACTAAAATTCTTGTTTAACATAAAGGCTTTTAAAATTATTTTATATTATTATGGGTTACTTATATTTACTTATCATATTTTTCATACTATAAAATGTAAACATCTTTGATTCATATGGTACTATTTGAGTCTTCTTAGGGTCAGATGTGTCATTTACCACTTTGTTCATATAAGGTAGGTGAATCAGTTATTGGAAGGCTCAGTATGGTGAAGGAAACTTCTGATCAGGACCAGCTGATTCGAAAGTGGTTGCTTACCACTAAGTTTAGGAATTTATAATAAAATTACTGTAGGAGACTACCATTGGAGTTCTCCATGGGAAATTATGTTTTCTTAAGGGTTCCACCTCAGTTTTTGTATCAATGATTTTGATTGTAGGGATAGTTGGAACCATGGTTTGTAAAACCATTTGAGACCATTTAGAACATCAAAATAGTGTCCTACCATTTTGATTATCCTACATGTTTTCAAGGTGTGTATAATGTGATCCATGTTTCTTAGATTAAAAGGTATGACCCTAGTCCTTTTCATGAGGTCGATAACAAGGAAGCTGATTTGAACCAGATGCATCATTCATGGAACATCTGATCAGGATCATAGACCAGAGTGAGAATGTATCGTGAGGTAAGACAGTTAGACTTTTTGAGTTCTATTGTATTATATTCACATACAAGTGGAGAAATATTAGTGTGAATATGATCTTATGTCAAAATTACCAGATTTATTTGATCAGTAACACTCGTGACACTTCTTGAGGATGAGAAATCATAAAAGGGGGGTTTTAATTGTATGAACTTTTTATGCACATGATACCATTAAATGAACACTTCTTAATGTTTTTTGGAGTTAATATTTTCATAGGTGAAGTCTCAGGTATTTTATTGATGGTTTTGTAGATATTTATAAATTTTTATGTGGTTCAGGGTTTGATGACTTTTTGGGAAAATCATGAACCTCTCCTCAAACAATTATGTGGCTTATTAGAGGGGGTAAGTTAGTGGTGAACTATTTGATTAAAATTAGATATAACTATGTGAAATTTTCATAAAAATTATATATAGTAGGATAGGTAAAATGGCATGGTTGGATCATGATTTTCAATAACCTTGTGGGTGACCAGCAGAGGTAGTGATCCTTATATGGTTGGAGCATGGTTTGCGAAACCCAATGACCAAACCATAAATAGATTTTTAATAAATCTAAAAATAGGTTTTTTACATGGTACCTTCCTCTAGAACATAATTATTAGACTTGAGACTATGGATCTAGAATATATATACTCTAGTGTCTATTCTTAGTGATTAATCTTCCACTTAACTCCAATTATGATGGATCTGTGGGATTTGCCTCAAAAGAATTTAGGGTAAGAGTTTATTCTTCTTACATTTTGTATGTTCCTTCAAGATCTCCTCCCCTATTCTTGGAAGGAATCATAGATATGGGATATCTTAGATAGATATATGAGTTATAATAATATCAAATTATGTATTCCCTTTTTGTCATTGGTTATGAGGATGGATCTAGATAATTCCATCATCGAATGATATATTATTAAACCATTAGTGGAAGTGGTTCTCATTTCATAATCCTATTCAAATTCAATCCATTATTAGGTTCCTCTTCATGAATCTTAATTTTGAGAATCTATATGTGATTATTTGGGGATAGTTCTAGTAATAATTTTTATAGGATTGATTTGAGTGAAATACCGTGGCGTTCAACATCGATACCCTTAATCCAGGAATTCCTTACCAATTAGTGAAATTATAGGAATTTATAGAAGAGATATGATTGTAGGTGTATGGGTGGACCATAATACCTTTTCATAATTTGATATGCATGTTGGTTTATCTGTGTACCATGAGAACCTTTTTTATGTTATATGAATGTTGGTTCCTAGGGGGCAAGTGAGAACATTTCTTGATGTGACATGTTTATTCAATTTTATATTTTTCCCTATATGTCGATATATTCATGGGTTGTGGTAAATTGGTAACATATTTCAAGATTACCTTGATGTTTTCATTTGGTTTGTTGGCTCCTTAACAGGGGATAAAGGATAACATATTTTATTGCTCGTGATTTGAGATGGACGATGGTTAGAATCACAAATTAGCATGTTCAGTGTAAGGCCCCGACCCTAGATACCCAGAGTCGGTGCATTATTACATAACATTGGCTTGATCACTAGAAATATCAAGTCTTGAAATACCGATTAGTTTAGTAGCCTTGGAAACACAAGATATATTCATTAAGTTTACATTACATAAATAAGTGAAAAACTAAAACAACATATTGTCTTCATATCCCCTCATACTATCCCTGCAGGTCATTCATAAAATACTTCTTCCCATCCTGGGAAAAATAAAACATTGAAAGGCGTGAGCTCAGATGCTCAGAAAGGATAACAATATAGGGGAAAATTTCATAAATAAACATTAAAATTTAAGGCAATGTATAACTAAAACAAAAGCCTTTTAAACATGAACATTAACATAATATTTCAAGGGTAAAATGAAATAATTCCATGTAATTATTCACAAGGATATTCTACTAGTTTAATAATCACATGAAAATATTAATAACCACTTTCATAATGACAGAATGCATAATGTTAGACTATCATAACCCCGTATCCAAGGCCTCGTGCCAAGACTACAAATAAGATTTTTTCAAGGCCTCATGTCAAGACATTAGTTTGTCTCATGAGACCTACCGATGCATCGAGGAGCTGTAGCGGGCTCCACCCATCACGTACTAAGTCCAATGCATTCCTCATATGAAAATTTTGAAATATGACGTAAACATTAGTTTTAAAACTAGCATACGAAATTTCAATACGTGATCCAAAAACCATGAATGGTATAAAAATAGCACATCCACAGTCAAACATAACTCATCTGATACAATATGGAATATTTTATTGTATCAAATTAACCTCAATCGAGAATAATGAAGGATATTGACAGAGGAGAAAATAATCATCAAAACTATTAGAGAGAAATATCCCCCTTTTTCTTGAAATCATTTAAAAGTCATACTATTTGTCAAGAAGCCATTTAAAAATAGATTTTTTTAATCAAAGTGTCCTATACCACTTTGAAACATTTAAAAGTAATTTTAATTTTAAAACTATAAAGTCCATATAATTAAATCCTTAAAACCATTTTTAAAACATGAACATTAATGAGAAAGATTTAGAAGAATAAATCTTCAAAACATTTAAAAATGTTATTTTAGTTAGAGTTTATAACCAAAGGAGAGACACTTGAATAAAAATAATTGAGGTACTAAAAACATTTTAATATCATGAGAATCAAGGGATTCATGATATACTATGTCAAAGTACATTATATACACCATATAAAAGTGATTTGGTGTATAACAACAAATAAGACTCAATGGATTGTAAATTGATATGAATTCTATTATAAAGACCATATCCTTATGTTAAGTATAAATCAATGACATAATTATGTGTGAAAAATATAAATACAATCAATTTTATTGGATATTTAGTGTAAATCAATCAGATGACATTCACACATATTCTTGTAAAAACTACACCAATGAATTTTAAATTTAACTCAACAAATGTAGATTGAGTTAAAAATTACTCTTATCAAGTTCATACCGATGACTTGAGAATTTATCAATGGAGTGATTATGTGTATTAAAATTATATCCACAGAAAGGGGAGTGGAAATTATGACATAATCAAATGAATAGTGATTCCACACATAATCTTGGAGTAAAATAATCAATGAAGTATGCCTAAAGACGAATGAGTGCAAATTGAAATTTCAAATTTCCTTATCGATTAGGTAACTTAAGAAACATACAACCATGAAATAAGGATCATAAAATGATGATGTAAATACCCATAAATTAATATATATTACACAATTAATACAATCATGGGCAATGCACATACACCACATGCAATAAATAAGTGGTGAACAATGGAATTCTCACGAAATTAAGAGTAAGATAAAAAACCCCTTACTTTGTACTTTTTATATGGTCGACGGTAGGTTAACCTCTTGTATAATTTTGAAATAATTGTTATTTAATTATACAAGAATCATTTACATTAATATGATATCATATATGATCTTTTAACATTGATTTGTTAATAATTTCTTAGTATTATCGTCATTTCTGGTGTTAACTTACACGTTTTCCTTTATATTCTATGTTACGTAAGCCATGTTTGTTATGGATAGGTTGTATATTATTAACATCCAGAGTTATATCATATCCTTAAACAATATTTCTAATCATCAAATGAGAATTATACTTGAATGGATACGATGGAGAATGAATCTCATCGCGTTCGTGGAGACGGTAGTCCGTACGTACGCACGAGCAACAATATTATTCTTTTGATGTTAAAATAATATATAATTGGATGTTATATCATATAGAAAGAAAAATTATCATGTTATATTTATTATTTACATGAATTATATATCATTATTATACCCATCCAAATAATAATTTATTCAATGACAATTACACCACGACGTGGAGACGGTAAGCTGTACGTACGCACGTATGGTGACATGCCATTGAAAGGATGGATAGAATACTGAATATGCTTGTACCATATTTATAATAACATCACTGTATGTATAATATACTATAGTTATTTTTTTAGAATAGAAATAACAAAGAAAGAAGAAGTTGAAGAAGAAAGAAACTTCAAAGAGGGTGGTGAAAAAATTACCTCTTCTTCGGGTTCTTCCTTTTGATTTGATCAAAAGGGCTACTTAGGATGGCATTCGGATCAATCTAAGGCCTCTAGATTGTAGTGAGGGAAGTTGAGAGAGTATTTGGGCAGGGTATGGGTAAGCCAAAAGGCTTTGAATGTGTGAATTAGTGAGAAGGGGGAGTGCCCTTTTATAAGAGGGGTGAGGGGCACCTTTAGAAAAGCTAAAAATATTATTTTATAATAAATTCATATTCGGTTTCTAATATCTACAAAGTGGATTAGTTAAAGGTTAAGGTGGGTATGGGTCGAAAACCTCTCAACCAATAGAATTTATACAGGTTCGGGTCATTATATTAACCTTATCTTTAAATATTAACTCTTAGTTAATTAGTTTCACTTTTACAATGTCTCTTTGTATTTTTATATTATATAGTTAATAAACATACTATATACATTTAAGTTACCCACAATGGTTCCATTAATTATACACCTATAATGATATAAGTCTCTTGACCAAACCTTAGATTTTTAGGAATTGAATATAAATTAATAATATAATATGTGTTTTAAAAACTCTTTTATGTCAATTTTGACACTATTGGGTATTTTGTTTATGATAAATTCATAACAGCATTATTACTTCGAAAAAAATTTATATAATCAATACTTATATGTCATATTAACCATGAAAATTAGTGTAATTCATAAATAGTCTCAAATTACATTTATTTGGATATTTATAATATTAATTATTTTAATATTTCATTAATTAGGTAATTACTTTATCACCATTGTGTCATAAATAAACTAAATTATTAAATGTCTAAAAATTATAAATAAAATACAATTATGTAGGAAATCTTTTTATCTTTCTAATGAATATTTAAAATCGAAATTATATCTTGTATAACCCTATATTAAAAATGGTTTAGTAAATAAACATTGATTATAACCTTTTTAACTCTTCTATGAATTATATAATAATAAATGTCCTAATCTAATAAAAGTGGACCTAAATGATACTATTGTACTCCTAAGGTTGTTTTGGGTCGACATACACATTTCCAATAGAATTAGGACATGTGTTAGGGTAATATTAATATCATTTTTACCCTTAATTACCCTATTTACTTTTAACCGTGGTAAATAAAAGAAAAAAGTTACTATTCACCAAAAATTATTTTCATCCCATTGAACCACATTTTACTCCCTGATATTAACCGTGTCTCTCAGATTTTTGAAATTCCACTCACAGAAGCGGTAAAATTAAGTTTTATGAAAAATTCAGTTTTTTAACTACCACTTAGTGGTTTGACTATTCATCAAAAAATGAAAGTTTCTAGAAAAATACCAAAAATTATGCCTAAGCTATATTTGATATTATGAATTCAAAAATGATGTCTATTTTACGAAATTCAAAACATATTAGTTGCATTAATTAATTTAAAAATTATTTCTCACCGTCATAACAAATAGCGTGTTTTTAAGAGATAATAACTTTCAAAAGATTGACACTTGTTTATGTCTTGTTTAAATATGAAATTACATCCAATGACCAACATTGTATTAAATGGTATAAATATATTCTAAATATAATTTAAAACCACTCAAATTGAGAATATATCAATATTAATTATTTTGATTAAAAAAGTTGTTTTTAATTAAAATTAAGTAATTTTCACTATTCATCAAAATATGAAAGTTATCTGAAAAGTACCAAAATTTCACCCTAAGTTAATTTCAATATTACGAATCAAAAAATGAAGTCCATTTAAAAAGATAAAATTTATAAAATTTCAAAAAGTAGGTATTACTATTCATAACGGCTATTTTGATTGGTTGTAGTGTGTTAGAATCTCGAAGTTGTGTACAATGCATGCCATTGCATTTTTCAAAGGGAAACATACCGTGGAAGCTTGGGGTGTTACATTCTCCCCTACTTAAATAAATTGTGTCATCACAATTTTTTTAAAAATTGGGATTGAGAATATAATGGAAAGTTCCACATCGGAAAAAGAGTCAATAAAACTATCACTTTAAAAGAAAGTAAGTGAGGTATAAAGGACACCCAAGATAACCCATACTAGGATTCCATGTTGTAAAACATGGATATAGAGGATAAACAAAGTGTTATGTTTTGATGGATAGGGATAGAAAACATTATCAGGAGAAAGTTAACAATAAGAAAATCACAAACTTGTGTTTGGAAAAACGGTCATTAGTCTCCCAGTAGGAAATGTAAACAGACAACATTTTTTGTTTTAAGTTACATTACATAAGGACGAGGAATTCATTTATGATATTGACTAAGAACATAAATAGATATACTTAATTTTTACGTAGAGTTTCATTCTTTAAGAAATTTTTACCAATAAATCATTTTTTTGAACAATGAGTATTCAAGAAGACTTTCTCACAATGGAAGAGCTAGAATAAACATCTATAGAAATACATGATCCACGTAGGATAAACTATATATTTACCTTGTCTTTAGAGATTAATCAAAACCAAAATGGTTATTATAATATCTGATGATCCCCCAAATGGATATTCCATTAGAGAAAAAAAACACTAATCTTAATTTCTAAAATTAAACCATCAATACCCCAAAGTAAAATAAATACCATTCTATAATCAATTGTCCTTAAAATCCTTTAATATAATCCAAACTAATATTGAAACCCAAAACTTATAAGAATGTAGTCTTCCACGTTAAATTGTATCTCCAAATGACATTAATTACTCTTAAGGTCACATACTTAAAAGTAATTAACCAAATCATTTCAATAAATAACCCAAATCACTATAAATACACAATAAAAACATAGATAAAAATCCACCATTACTCCTCAAATGAAATCCCGTACTATTCTATTTTCGTTGGGCATATAGTGTTCACAACAAAGCGAACAACTTCCAAAATAACATTTATCACTTAATCACCAAATCATTTTCCTATACTAAGGGTATTTATTTGAAAAGACATAAGATCCCAAATCAAATTATTATTGATCAATAAAATCATTTAACTAAAAATAATAGTCACACTAACTGGGGACTTCACATAGTCCAGTGGTAGGCGATAAATCTCAATTGCACATTGGTTGTGGGTTTGATTCCCACAGCTTTATCCAACGTGATGGGTTGTCACATGGTCTGTGTGTTGTCCTTTTTCAAAAACTATATTTTATAACTTTACCAAAATGAGATAAATTCCTCAAAATAACCATAACATAATTTAACCACAAATCTTATCTCAAACCTTGAATTTTCATCCAAAATTATAATAACATATAATTGCCTCAAACCCAACGATCATATAAAACCAAATGATTATTTATAACTATATCCACAAGTGAAAAGATAATTCTTCCTCAAATATCATTCTCACATGGAAAACTGCAGGGTTAAAAATACAAGAGAAAATTATTCCAATGTAAACCCTTCATCAAGGTGCACTAATACTTTTTAAACATTTCTCCAACCATTTATTTCCACATAACTTCTTCTTTGACCAAGAAAATATCCTATAGAATAGGGAATTCACTCGGGTAATGACCAGGTCCCCTAAATTTATGGAAAATGACAGTAAATGGATTCTTGGGACCATTTTTATCTTCTTCCATAGTACTCTTCATTTTTCTTTGGAAATTCATCACTTAATGTCCTTCCTTCCCACACGTAAAGCATTTCTTTGTCCCATTGAGACACTTTCCTGGGTGTCTCCTTCCACATTTCTTGCATGATAGAAATTGAGGATTACTTTCTCCATGGTCTCCACTACTGGAGCTCTTATCATTCATCACCTTTCTTTTCTTTGTTGAGTCTGGGAATTGGTTAATATATATATTGTTGATCATATTTTTGGAAAATTGATTTGGAATTTAGACGATATCTTTTACGCCTATCAGCATTCCATTTTTTGCTCATTTCCACCACCGTTCCCACCTTGTACATCATTCTCAAAGTAACTATTACTTATTTGGAATCCAACCATTGACTAAAACTAGAAATCATTGTGTGACTATCAGTAGTAATAAAATCATTTAGAGATTAACATGTCACTATATTCTCAATTTGATATACATTAGGATTAACCAACATCACTTACTCTCATCTTATATATATAATACTTCAAATCGGTTTGTAAAGAAAATGTTAATTATCCTAAGCATATCCCCTGGGAGTGTCGCAACCAAGAGTGTAGCAAGGCCCGTTGTCGTGCAGCAGTTCATGTTCAAGTCTAGCTCAAAGTGGTGTTTTCCGGTTTTACCCCTAGGTACATCTGTTCCAGAGCCGCCACTACCTCCTCATATCCAGACAGGGATGTATTGTTCAGAAAACACACAAAATTTTTACAATACCAAAATTCTAGAAAGTTCTTCTATACCAATCCTCAAAGTTCATCTTAGGTCTACATGCTCTAATTAGAGTTTATCTAAATCTAGCATCCAAGGTTTGTACTAAACATCCTCTAAAACCAACTGTAACGCCCCGACCCTAGATACCCAGAGTTGGTGCATTATTACATAACATTGGCATGATCACATGAAAGATCAAGTCTCGAAAGACCGATTAGTTTAGTAGCCTTGGAAACACTAGATATATTCATAAAGTTTACATTACATAAATAAGTGAAAAACTACAAAAACATATTGTCTTCATATCCCCTCATACTATCCCTACAGTTCATTCATAAAATATGTCTTCACATCTTGGGATAAATAAAACATTGAAAGCGGTGAGCTCAGATGCTGAGTAACGATAACAATATACCAGAAACTTTCATAAATAAACATAAAAATTTAAGGCAATATATAACTAAAACAAAAGCCTTTTCAACATGAACTTCAGCATAATATGGAAAGGATAAAATGAAATAATTCCATTTACATATTCACATGGATATTCTACTAGTCCAATAATCACATGAAAATATTAATAACCACTTTTATAATGATGGAATGCATAATGACAGACTATCATAACCACGTAGCCAAGGCCTCATGCCAAGACTACAAATACGATTTTGTCAAGGCCTCGTGCCAAGACAGTAGTTTGTCTCATGAGACCTACCGATGCATCGAGGAGCTATAGCGGGCTCCACTCATCACTTACTAAGTCCAATGCATTCCTCATATGAAAATTATGAAATATGAAATAAACATTCGTATTAAAACTACCATTCAAAATTTCAATATGTGATCCACAAACCATGAATGGTATAAAATTAGCACATCCAAAGTCAAACATAACTCATTTGATACAATATGGAAGATTGTATTGTATCAGATTAACCTCAATCGAGAATAATGAAAGATATTGACATATATGAAAATAATAATCAAAACTATTAGAGAGAAATATCCCCATTTTTGTTGAAATCATTTAAAAGTCATACTATTTGTCAAGAAGCCATTTAAAAATAGATTTTTGAATCAATGTGTCCCATACCACTTTGAAACTTGTAAAAGTAATTTTAATTTTAAAACTTTAATGTCCATATAAATAAATCCTTAAAACCATTTTTAAAACTTGAACATTAATGAGAAAGATTTAGAAGAATAGATCTTCAAAACATTTAAAAATGATATTTTAGTTACAGTGTCTAACCAAAGGAGAGACACTTGAATACAAATAATTGAGGTAGTCAAAAAAATTTAATATCATGAGAATAAATGGATTCATGATATACTATGTCAAAGTACATTATATACACCATATAAAAGTGATTTGGTGTATAACAACAAAGAAGTCTCAATGGAATGTAAATTGAGATGAATTCTCTTATAAAGACCATATCCTTAGGGTAAGGATAAATCAACGACATAATTATGTGTGAAAAATATAAATACACTCAATATGATTGGATCATTATTGTAAATCAATCAGATGACATTCACACATATTATTGTACAAACAACATCAATTAATTGATTATTTAACTCAACAAATGGAGATTGAGTTAAAATTACTCTTATCTAGTTCATACCGATGAATTTAGAATTTATAAATGGAGTTATTATGTGTATAAAAATTATATCCACCGAAAGGGGAGTGGATATTATGACATAATCAAATGAATAGTGATTCCACACATAATCTTGGAGTAAAATAATCAATGAAATATGCCTAAAGCCGAATGAGTGCAAATTGAAATTTTAGATTCCCTTATCGATTAGGTAAATTAAGAAACATACAACCATGAAAGAAGGATCATAAAATTATTATTTAAATACCCATAAATTAAATTATATTACAAAATTAATACAATCATGGGAAATACACATAGACCACATGCAATAAATAAGTGGTGAACAATGGAATTCTCACGAAATTAAGAGTGAGATATGAATCCCCTTACTTTGTAATTTTTCCTTGGTCAATGGTAGGTTAAACTCCTTTATAATGGTTAAATAATTCTTATTGAATTATTAAAGAATCATTTACATTAATATGATATCATATATGATCTTTTAACAATGATTTGTTAATAATATCTTAGTATTATCATCATTTTGGGTGTTAACTTACTCATTTTACTTTATATTCTTTGTTAAGTAAGATGTGTTTTTTATGGATAGGTTGTATCTTATTCATATCCAGAATTATATCAAGTCCTTAAACATTATTTTTAATCATAAAATGAGAATTATACTTAAATGGATACGATGGAGAATTAATCTCCTCGCGTTCGTGGAGACGGTAGTCCGTACGTACGCATGAGCGACAATATCATTCTTTTGATGTTAAAATAATATATAATTGGATGTTATATCATATAAAAAGAATAATTATCATGTTATATCTATTATTTAGAGGAATTACACATCATTATTATACCCATCCAAATAATAATTTATTGAATGACAATTACACCACGACGTGGAGACGGTAAGCCGTACGTATGCACGTATGGTGACATGCCATTCCAAGGATGGATAGAATACTGAATATGCTTGTACCATATTTATAATAACATCACAATATATATAAGATACTGTATTTATTATTTTACAATAGAAATAAAAAAGAAAAAAGAAGTTGAAGAAGAATGTAACTTGAAAGGTGGTGGTGAAAACATTACCTCTTCTTCGGGTTCATCCTTTTGATTTGACCAAAAGGGCTCCTTAGGTTGGCATTCTGATCAAACTAAGTCCTCTATGTTGTATTGAGGTAAGTTTATAGAGTATTTGGTCAGGGTTTGGCCGATCCAAAAGGCTTTGAATGTGTGAATTATTTAGAAGGGGGAGTTCCCTTTTATAAGAGGGGTGAGGGGCACCTTTGGAAAAGCTAACAATATTATTTTATAATAAGTTCATATTTGGTTTATAATGGCTCCAAAGTGGTTTATTTAAAGTTTAAAGTGGTTATGGGTAGAAAAACACTCAAATAATAGAATTTAGATAGGTTTGGTTCATTATATTAACCTTATCTTTAAGTATTTACTCTTAGTTAATTTGTTTCACTTTTACAATGTCTCTTTGTATTTTTATATTATATGGTTAATAAACATACTATATACATCTGAGAGACCCCCAAGTAGTCCTTTAATGATACACCTATCATGATATAAGTCTCTTGAACGATCCTTAGATTTTTAGGAATTGAATATAAATTAATAATATAATAGTTTTTTTAAAAACTCTTTTATGTCAATTTTGACACTATTGGGTATTTTGTTTTTGATAAATTCATAACAGCATTATTACTTCGAAAAATATTTATATAATCAATCCTAATATGTGCTATTAATATATAAAATTAGTGTAATTCATAAAAATTCTCAAATTACATTTATTTTGAGATTTTTAATATCAATTATTTTAATATTTCATTAATTAGGTAATTACTACATCACCATTGTGTCAAAAATAAATTAAATTATTTAATGTATAAAAATTATAAATAAAATACCATAATGTAGGAAATAAGTTTATCTTTCTAATTAATATTTAAAATCGAATTTATCTTATGTATAACCCTATATTAAAAATGTTTTATTAAATACACTTTGATTTTAACTCTTTTAACTCTTCTTTGAATTAAATAATAATAAATGTCCTAATCTAATACAAGTGGACCTAAATGATAATATTTTACTCCTAAGGTTGTTTTTGGTCGAGATACACTTGTCCAATAGAATTAGGACATGTGTCAGGGTAATATTAATATCATTTTTACCCTTAATTACCCTATTTACTTTTAACCGTGGTAAATAAAAGTAAAAAGTTACTATTCACCAAAAATTATATTTAATCTCATTGAACCAAATTTTACTCATTGATATTAACCGTGTCTCTTTTATTTTCGAAATTTCAGTCACAGAATTTGTAAAATTATGTTTTATGAAAAATTCAGTTTTTTAACTACCACTTAGTGGTTTCACTATTCATCCAAAAATGAAAGTTTCCAGAAAAATACCAAAAATAAGGCCTAAGCTATATTTGATATTATGAATTCAAAAAATATGTCTATTATACCAAATTAAAATCATATGAGTTGAATTAATTAATATAAAAATTAATTCCTGTCATCGAAACAAATAGAGTGTTTTTAAGAGATAATAACTATCAAAAGATTTACACTTGTTTATGTCTGGTTTAAATGTGAAATTACATCCAATGACCAACATTGTATTAAATGGTAAAAATATATTCTAAATATACTTTAAAAACAGTCAAATTAATAATTGATCACTATTAATTATTCTGATTAAAAAATTTGTTTTTAATTAAAATTTAGTAATTTTTACTATTCATCAATGTATGAAAGTTATCCGAAAAGTACCAAAATTTCACCATAATCTAATTTCAATATTACAAATCCAAAAATGAAGTCCATTACGAAAGATAAAATTTATAAAATTTCAAAAATTAGTTATTAGTATTCATAACAACTAGTTTGATTGGTTGTAGTGTGTTAGAATCTCGAAGTTGCGTACAATGCACGACATTTCATTATTCAAAGGTAAACATACTGTGGAAGCTTGGGGTGTTACATTTAGCTAATATGGGAATAGCCAGGGGATATTTGATGACTTATATGATTCTAAATATCCAGAATATTGTACTGATGGAAACATCATTTCATATGAGTATAGTCTCAATGATTCATTGTGTCATGTGTATCTTCCATCATGCCGAAGGGAAGAACTAAGTGGTGAGAAATATTATAAATCCTTAAAAGAGTAATGTGTGAATTTCTCTTGAAGTGGGGTATGGAATTGTTCCTTAATGGTGGAACGTTAGTGTTGAATAATGGAGTGAGTTATTCCTACTTGTATGGTGTCGATTCAGGTAATGAAGGGGTTTATGGAAGATTGGATAACACATGATGACTTGGCACAATATTTTTAATTTATGCCTTAACCATACTATAATGTTCTAAAATTTTATATATTAAATATCTTTATGTTAATGAAGCATTGGTATCATCCTACTATGTTTATACTCATACATTGCAAGGGGATATCAATGTGCATGTAAATTTCAAAGTCAAAGATCTATCAAAGTTAAATAGGCTTGCATTTGGAACATGAGTAGATGGGGATTAGTGGATGGTGCTAATTTTGGGACTGAAACTAGACTACATTACTGTTTAGTTTTATTTATTTATTTTTTATAATTTGGAGGAAGAATCATATTAAGGTCCATTTTATTTATATTTTATGAATTATATGTAATTTTTTACTATGTAACAATATTTTTTCTTTTTTTATATTTTTATTTTGTTATTTATTTATGTTTTCCACATTTCTCATGTATGGTCATTCCTACAAAGTGCATAATCTCTCTATATCACTATTCTGGCCCTCGTTAATTGTCGTCAGCCTCATGTGCACTAGTTGGTGCCCATGAGGTAATACAACACTCCATCTTGAACCTAGTGACATAGGTTGGAGAATTACATTGTAATTGAAGCAATCTATTAATCATTGTTTTAATTATAAATGAAAAATATTAATACTAAAATATCATGTCACTTCTGCCCGTGTAACACCCGAATGTTTTTATGAAATATTTTCTTTAAATAATTTAAATTCTTCAATATCTTGCATTTCATGCAATCATGAGTTTAAATGAACCATGATAATACCTTAGTATATAATTTTCATTATATACTAGATGTTAAGTTAGTGGGAATAAGTATAACTAACTTATGAAAATGTATTGTGAATTCATTGGCTAACAATTATTTATGAAAAAGATAAATAAATTAGATATTTTTATTTTTGAATGAATTACTATTAGTAATGAAGTTAATGAGATATATATGTTATATAGTTAATAAAATATTTTTTAAATTTATCCAATGGGTATTTTAGTTATATGGCATTAATACACCTGATTTGATGTATAAAAACATATGTTTTTTCAAAGGGTAATTTTACGCCTTTGATGGAGATTCCCTTTTAAATTATGATTTTGATACAATAATATTTTTTATATTAAAAAATACACATTTTATTTTGAAAAGGGATATAAAAATCTACTTTGGATGAATTTTTCATATTTTTCTGATAACATTAGAGTTTTTATGAATAGTAAAAATGCACTGAATTTTATTTGAAAACAAATTTTTTCATTGAAATAATCTATATAGATAAATTATAAAATTTAATTGGTTTAAATTATAAATAGAATATATTTTTATCATTAAATATAATTTAATTCATTATAATTAAATTTACATTGAATTCTGATGTAAAAACATTTCAATCTTCTAAAATGTTTTAACTTTTAAAACTCATTCTATCCTTTCGACAATGAGGATAATATTAAATTAATTACTGAAACTAATGTGACTTTGATTTGGAAAAATGTATTCATTATTTCAAATCATTGGGTCCAAATTATGTAAATATATTTTCTTTGGCATTACGAATAGTAACTTTTATAATTTGTATTAATACGGTAAAAGGGTAAACCTGGTAATTAAGGGTAATAATACTATTATAAAATTACTTGAACACTTTTTGTAATATCAATAGATGAGTTTGTTTTGACCTAAATCATCCTTGGGTTGAAATAATATCTATTTGAATCCACATTGGTCAGATTAGGACAATTAATTTATTTTATTTAAAGAAAAGTTAAATATGTCTCACTAAAATTTTAATAACTAAATCATTTTAATATGAAGTTATACCATATATAAATTCAATTTTAAATACTCATTTGAAAGATGAAATATTTTTCTCTATCATGGTAATTTATTTTTTATTTTTAGAAAGTAAAAAAATTACTTTAATAACTTATACATTAACGATGATGAAATTATTTATTTGATGAAAAATAAATAATATTGTTTTCATTAAAAGTGATGTTAAAGTTGTAACATTCATAATTTACTAATTATAAAATTTTAAATATTGGATTTCCAAGAATCTAAATTAGACAAAATGTATACTTCTAAAATCTATTAGATTTATCTTCCTCATCGAATTTTATTTTTAATTTTTATTCAACCAATAAGAACATTAAATAATTACACAATATTGTTGTATTAATTATTTTATTAAGAGATATATTAAATAAATTTTATTAAAAATATTAAATATAATATAAATTTTTCTAATTAACATGTATAAAAAAATTTCTCGATGACCTTGACCCACTATGAATATAATAAAAAGTTTGGGTTAATGTTATCTTTTTATATTAATATTTATAAAAATTCAATGAATTGAATAGTATGAAAATAGATACTATCGATTATTTTTAAAAATTATGTTTTATGAAATTATTAAAAATTCATTATTTTTTTCAAATATAATATAATTATGATATTTTATATAATGATATAATTTATTTATTTATGGTTTATTTTACATCAAATAAGTAAATATTCCACCCTTTTAAAATTTAATTATTTTTTACCCTAGTTATGAATTAAATAGAATAACTAAGTGTTAATTAAAAATATAATATATAAATTGAAAAAGATAACAGTCCAAAATCTAGTGGTTGATGATATTAAAATCCAATCTCACATCGTCTTCTAAATTGGTACATTTTTATGTCTTTGGGTAGGGGTTGATTTTATTATAAATTATTCTTTATGGAGTTTCCAAAAGTTCCCATCACCTAAATTATTAAAGGGAACCTGCTACCACACCTATTCACTTCACCATTATCCTTCAAGATCATCCTTCCCCTTCCCATTTTTCTTATCAACTTCCCTATTTACATTCTACGGGTTCTGGTCATCTTCAAAGACAAACTCCAGTGATCTAATAGGTGATTTGGAGGATGCACATCGAAGAAGAGGTAATCTCTTCTACCGATTCTTTCAAAAATCATTCTTCTTATAAATATTCTTCATTTTTTTCATTATAAACTATTACAATAATTATAAATAATATACTAATATGTCATTATAATTATGAAACAACCATATGCCACCTTTTATCCATCCTATGAAAAATGAAATCACCATGCGTGCGTATGTACGTCTTACCGTCTCCACGTCGTGTTGTAATCTGAATTTCACCACCACCGTACATGGATGGATATAATGAATTAAATAATAACTATATATTATTATTATAACATTTTACTTATTCTCATCAATTATACAGCATCGACATAAATACCATTCAAAAAGTGTGGGAATGATATCGTTGCTCGTGGGTACGTACAGTCTACCATGTCCACAATATGATGTGTTCCATTCTACAAAATATTCATTAAACTATGATTATATAAATGCAAATAATGAATAAATATGATATATATTATACTAATATCATTCTATAAATGATATAACTATAACCAATTAAGTGGAACAAGAACTTATCTGATAAAACATGCACAAGAACATAAAAATATTAATATTCAAAAAATGAATGAAAATGAAATGTTATTAACAAAAAAATGATACTATAATCATATATGATATTATAAAAATTAATATTATTAAATAATATGTCAATTATATCATTTAAATCGTTATATAGGAGGTTCAGATACATACAAAGGATAATGGACCTACGGTAAAGGATAATTTCACAATCTCGTTATTATCTGTGAGTTTTTATTCGTATGTATTTATTAAGTTATATTTGTAATCCATGTCCATGTTTCATAAGTATGTAATATTATTTCAATGCATATATAATTTTTTAGAGTTAATTTTAATATTTGGTGATTTTCTGTTAAACATCATGAAAGGACTCTTTTGTCGTTATTCGATACGATGTACTTTTGTCTTTTCAGGAAATGTATGTGGAGAATGTTTTTTAACATATACGATATGATCAGATTTTATGTATTCATAAATCCATATTTACATGAATCTTACTTTACACCATTTCAATTTTATTTTCAAATAAATTATTTTCTTTTAAAATTACATGGAATTTGGAGAAAAGAAAATGTTTCTGAAGAAGAAAGTATATTTTTCTCAGGAATTAAATTCAAGCGTTTTTTCAAAATCATTTTCCATCTAATATGATGCTATTTAAATTGTGTAATGTTTCTATCACTATTATTACTATTATTTTATTGTGTTAATTATGTAATGATATTTTATATATATTTTTTATGATGAAAAATATATAAGAAACCCATTTTATTTCTAGGGTTATGTTATGATTAGTTATTTATGTTTCTGTGGAACATGTAACAATGATTTCCTTTGGAACTGAGTGGGACCTATATCTTCATCCTGTGAATTAGGCATGATAGGAACCAAAAGAAAATATGGTTTAGTAATACAGAGCTCGAAAAACATGTAAACCCAATTTAGTAATTGACATTGTCCGCTACGATGGTCATGGAAATGAGCCTTGACAAATATGAAATGATTTATATGATTATTTTTAGGCCAAAAAACATCATTCCTTATGTTATGACCATTTGGGATTATGTCCATACATTCTTATAACTTTTATCCCATGACATGATATCACTATATTTCATATTCCGAACAATATTTCCAAATGTTATGTTCATATGTCTTATCATTATGAAGTGATTGATATTTTCCATTGTTTACCTTTACTGAGAATTTGAGCTCACCCTTTCATATGTTTCTTTTCCCCAATGCATGAAAAAGGCTATTATGTATGATATGTCGACAAGGAATACAGTTATTAAGGTATAAGAAATTGACTATATAGATGTTTTAATATCCAATTGTTTATGTTTCCCAATTTCTAAATTAACTATACCTATGAGGTCCTGTCATGGAATTATTATATTTTTTTTAATAAATATACTTTAATTTTGAAGTAATATCAATTTATATATAGTATGGGGATTTATAGTTGGTATTAGAGAAAAGGTATAGTCATCCTTTGGATATGTCTATGTATAGGTTACAATCCGAGTTTTTTTTAAATGACTAAGAATAACCAAGGATAAAAAAATGGTTCCTAAACTAAAATTTTATTCTTCATTATGTGGCTTTCCCATTATCATTAGTATTTCTCACACTCTGATTCTCAGTGTTAGTCAATGGATGAACCTGATGGAACCATGTTAATGATGAAAGTGACTAGAAATGCAATGATTGTCCTCCTAAAAAACGAAATCTTTTGGGAGTTGGAATTAAAAATATTGTAGCTATTCCCACACAACATTGTCAAGATATGAATCATGTAGAGATTCCAAACAAGAAAGGGAGAGAGAAACATTTTGTTGATTACTTCATGATGTGGCATCTACCTTCGTTCAATGGGTCTTCTGATCCATTAGTGGTTGAACAATGGATCATTACCACTGAAAATATATTTTCTATTCAAAAATGTTCTGAATAAGATAAATTCATCTTAGCAGTCTATCATTTGGATGTTGAAGTTGATCTATGGTGGAATCTTTTCTGGAATATGAGGGAAAGAGATGAAATTGAGTCCATGGAATGGGAAGAGTTCAAGAAATTGTTTTTCAATAAATACTTTCCTTGTACTATTTGAAAAAAGGAGAATAATTTCTATTTACATAATCAAAAGGATTATGAATCTGTTGGTACATATAAAGATATTTTTACAAGTATTTAAAGGCACACTTCTGAAATTATTATTCAACTTGGGAGTAAAATCGATCAATTCTTGAGTGTCTTAAAAACATGTGTCCATATGTCCTTATCCATAAGGGAAGTTAATAGATATAAGGAAATAATTCGATGTACACACATGGTTGAGATGGAGATTTGAGTTACCCATCAGTTTTTGTGGGTCTCATAAGAAAAGAAAATAATAATTCAATAGAATATATAAAGACCACACTAGAAAAAAAAAATGAGTTTTACATTATTTACAATGTGTAGAAATAAACATGGACGAAATTGTGTTAAATGGGGTAGTAAATGTTTTAATAGTGTAAAATAAGGTCATTGGGTAGTTGAATGTTAAATTAATGGAAAAAAAATTCCCAATGTTGTGAATAGAGAAATGGATACACATAATGCACATAATACACAACAATTATACCAATGAAAGGAAATGGGGAATTGTTCCAATAAATTCCCATATCCAAGGGTTATTGAAGATGATAAAAGTAATCGAAATCATAAATCCAAAGACAAAAGAATGTCACATTAAATCAATATCGGTGATGTGGAGTATGATAATGAAGTGGTGAAAGTTACCCTTACTAACCAATCTAAGGTAGAAAATATTTAATTTGATTCAAGATCTACCCGCTATTTTATTTTTGAATATTTTTCTAAGGGTATCATTTTCTTACCTCAACAATTAGATGTTGAGTTAGTTTTAACAATGACTAATGGCTCAACTATCGCATCAAATTTTTAATATTATTCTCCAGTTGAATTTTGTGGGAAAGTTATTCCTAAAAATCTTGTGATCCTTCCTATAGTGGAATTTTATGTCATTCTGAGCATGAATTGGATTTCAATATATGGATATCATATCAACATCCATAGAAGGGATGTCACATTTCATATTCTAGATCAATCTATAATCATCTATCGATGCAAGGATGAATATATCATTCTAATATAAATTTCTTCCATATTAGGGGTCTAGATTCCTTTAAACGAAGGTTATATATCTCAAACACTTGGGGAGAAAATAATGATTAAGAATACACCCATTGTTTAGGATTTTTATGATGTCTTTCCAGAGGAATTTCCTAGTCTTCAACCAATTAATCAAGTGGATTTTTCAATAGAACTCGTATCGGGTCCTATGCCTATTTCAAAGACACCTTATAGAAGGACCCTAATTGGGTTCTAGAAATTGAATAAGTGACTCCAAGATAATCTTTATGAGGGATTAATACAAATTTTTGCATCTCCTTGGGGATCCCCTATTCTTTGGGTTAAAATAAAGATGGATCAATGAGACTCTACATTGATTATTGAGAATTAAACAAGATAACTATGAAGAAAAGTATCATATTTCCCCCATTGAGGACTTATTCAACCAACTATGTGGAACTCAACATTTTTCAATGATTGATCTTCATTTAGGATATAATCAATTAAGTGTTAACAAACAAGATATACCAAAGACAACATTCCATATAAGGTATGGACTATAATAGCTTGGACATCTCTATTCCCTTCCATTGCAGAAATCAGGTACCTGAGGTGTCCTGAGAGGTCAAGGTGACTTATCCCCATCACTTTTTCAAATTTACAATTCGGTGAGCAATTCCTATAGTAGACTTGTGAACAGTTCCAATAATAGACCATTGTAAATAGTTCCAACGGTAGCCTTATGAACAGTTCCAACGGTATACCACTATGAATAGTTTCAATGGTAGCCTTGTGAACAGTTCCAACAGTAGAAATAGGTGTATAGTGCAACGGTTGCCTTATGTGAATAGTGAAATGGTAACATTATGTGAACAGTGTCAACGATAACCTTATGTGAACAGTGTCATCGGTAGGCTTATCTGAATAGTGCAATGGTGCGGTCCCACAGTAGCCTCTTTCCTTTGCCAAATTTTTGAGTTCTGGAATAGTGTTTCCAGAACGGTGAGGTTCCAATGATGACTACGTTCTTTTGCGAAATTTTTGAGTTTATCAACAGTGTTTCCAAAATAGTGAGGTTCCAATGGTGACATCTTTTCTTTTCCAAATTTTGAGTTCATAAACAGTGTTTCCAGAATGGTGAGGTTCCAACTACGACCTCTTTCCATTGTAAAATTTTGAATTCATGAACAGTCTTTCTAGAACGGTGATGTTCTAATGGTGACCTCTTTAATTTACCAAATTTTGGAGTTTATGAACAGTGTTTCCATAATGGTGAGGTTCCAACAGAGACCTATTTCCTTTTCCAAATTTTGAGTTCATGAATAGTGTTTCCAGAATGGTGAGGTTCCAACGGTGACCTCTTTCCTTTGCAAAATTTTGAGTTCATGAATAGTGTTTCCAAAATTGTGAGGTTCCAACGGAGACCTCTTTCCTTTTCCAAATTTTGAGTTCATGAACAGTGTTTCTAGAATGGTGAGGTTCCAATGGTGACTGCTTTCTTTTCTCAAATTTGGATTTCATGAATATTGTTTCTAGAATGGTGAGGTTCTAATGGTGACCTCTTTCCCTTTCCAAATTTTTAGTTCATGAATGGTGTTTCTAGAATGGTGAGGTACCAATGGTGAGCTCTTTCCTTTTCTACATTTTGAGTTGAAGAACAGTGTTTCCATAACAGTAAGGTTCCAATGGTGATCACTTTCCTTTGATAAATTTTGAGTTCATGAACAGAGTTTCTAGAACAGTGAGGTTCCAATGGTGACCTATTTCTTTTGCCAAATTTAGAGTTCATGAACACTGTTTCCAGAATAGTGAGGTTCCAATGGTGACCTATTTCCTTTTCCAAATTTTATGTTAATGAACAATGTTTCCAGCTTCCTACTATTTCTCCCCTTTGATGTTTCCTTTGACATAAAATTCATTTAAACCCCTGTTTTAAGGACTCAAATGCCAAATTCAAAGGCCATAACTCCTATATTAATATACCTAAGGCTCAGGATGCTTTTACATGGTCAAATTACATGGTTTAATGTGATCAAATTTTAATGGAAATCCTAAGTATCTTAATCCATTGCTCCATTAAATCACCTAAAGGGATGATATATCTTCCTCCATAGTTCTTCATTCATGTTCTTGACTGTGATACGTTCAAACCTTTCATTATATCTCATAGAAGTTACACAATCAAACTTTCCTCCTTGGATTGGTTCCACTCTGTTTTCATGAAAACAAGTTTTATCGATCAATCTTTGATATAATGTACTATCTATCGTCATTTTTTTGGGTTTATCTCCTTCTGTTTCTCCATTACCTTTTATGGAATGGTATCTCCATGTTTCTAATATACTTTTCTTTGGTCTTGACCAGTGTAGTCGTGTCTCTACATTCTTGGTTGAATATAGTTGTCACAGGGGGAGGAGATCGTAAACTGTTGTGTGGATCTTTCTGGTATAAAGAAAGTCAAATACCGTTTGAGGTAGGGGATTCATTGCTTATCTTCTATTTTACGTGAAACTGTATAGTTTTCATGTTTTATCGAACAAGATCACAATTTAATTGACATAATAATTATATGAACCAGATAAACAAATTGATATTAATCGTATGTTATTGCATCTTGTTTTTCTAGATATTGTGATATCTATGATTTCTTTGTTTATATTTTCGTTATTTTTGGAAATTTGTAAAGAAAGTAAAGCCAGAATTAATTGATAATTGTTTGGATAAATATAAATAGGCATGTAAATGAATGTAGTTCATCTGGTTGTAATTTGATGCTAATCAAATTGGTGTAGTAAGTATGTTTAATTATTTATGATAGCTTACTATTTTGGTTTCCTGATGTTGGAACCTACAAATAATAAATCAACTAATCCAAGATTATTAATGAATTGGATGTTTGATATAAGATAATTCCTTGTAGGCTTCTGAGTTACCCTCTTGGTTGTTTAAAGGCCATGAGCCCGATTATTTTGATGGTTGTTTTCCTACTTCTTATGTTGTGATGTGAGCCTAGAAGGCTATTGTGATATGTGGGGGAGGGGAGGCCTATTGTTTTGGCAGAAATTGATGTCTATAGTGGCGAGATGCATCGGTTTATGAATGTGGGTGTCGGGGAGGACATCATGGATGATGGAACGGGTTTGTTGTGAATGTTTGGACGCTTTCTAAATATTATTGGTTGTTTATCTATTTTACATTCCCCACTACTCAAGGAAGATGGTCTTGCTTACCCTTCCTCTGAAAAGGGAAATTATAGGTGGGGTATTCCATGTTCTTTCCATGTTTAGATTCTCAATGGAGGATGGGTCTATGCTCTTACTATAGGCGGTGAAGACTCGACGGGTAGTTCATCTACTCATCATGTTGATCCCCCTTTGTTTAGTAGCAAAGAATGTTTTTCTAGAATTCATGGGAATATGGTGAAGTAATTCTATAAATAAATAATTGAATAAATGATGTTAACTTATGGGGTTGGAGCTTTTTGGGACGCAATAATGAGGACACTGAACTTTGGGTGTGATGCTAGTGAAATATATTGTGGAATTGTTAATGGTTAATAAATGTTTAAAGAATTAATTAATGTAAAGTGAAACTGATAAAAAGGGAATTAAGTAAAGTATTAATGATCTTTAAATGGTTGTGTTCTTATAGGATACATAGTCTTAGAAGTGGCATCCAGGAGTCCGAGAGACGTTAGCTGTAGTTGAGTCTTAGACTAGGTTATTCCCCTAGTGTGGTTATAAGCTATAATATATTTTGTAATTTTTATGTTTCTATATTCTAATACACCCCGCTTGATAGGGTAACTAACAACCCAGGGATTTTGAGCCCTGGGGGGGTGTTTTCCCCAACTTTCAGGTGGGCGGATGGACGGCTGACTACCCCCTTTGGCCACGCTCTCTTCTCTTGGTAGCTACATATGTTAGTAGGCACAATGGTTTGTTTTCCCCAAATATGTGTGTAGAGGGATATAATGGGTTGTGGTTATTCACACATATATATTATGGATATAGTTTCCTATGTACTACTATAGGTGTTACATGAATAGGTTGTGATTTCTTTAGGATCCTTACTCAGTGTATGTGATATAATGGCTTGAGGTTTAATACCGGATGTATGATACATGTTATGCAAGATGTGGAGGATCCTAGTAACTACCTGGTTACTTTTCTTATGTGGACATGGTGGTTTTGTTTCATGATGTGCATGTTTTGGTGCTTCACCCAGGTGTCTGCGGGAAAGGCTTTTTGAGAGAGATGCATAGGACATGCGACATTGGGGAAAAGTGGAAAACCAGCGGGGAAGTACAAGTGGGGTACCCTAGATATTTTTTAATATATTATATTCTCTTGTATGTATTACTTGGTGAGGGTATCCATGATGAGGCTGGGAACATAGTATGCCTTTTTAGGTGACAAGTTAGTTCCACTTGTGGTTCACTGGGCATTATCATGTTTCACTTTCTATTTCACAAGAGGCTTCAAGGAGGATCCTAATGAGTATACTGTTATACTCACCCTACGTATATATAAACAGTTTTTCAGGTCACTTGGAGAAGGTTTGAGATCAGGATAGTTTCCACTAGCTTGGGGTTTCAGGAGCTGTTTGGGATTTTTGTTCACTGTTGTTTTCACTTTCTTTTGCGAACTTGTATATTTCCCCTTTCAGTTGTTGTAGATTTTTAAGACATTACATAAGTTCACATGGGATTTTTTTTATATTTTTTTCTATGTTAGATTTGGTTGGTGTCTATCATATATCTCTTTTTCACATGTGTTCTATTAGAGGGCAATGCCTCACATCTGTGAGTTTACTATACCCTCGGTGCTATTTGCCAACCCCGGGCCTGCTAGAGGTGGGACACAGGGTTCATTATATCCCTTCTCACATTCTTGGCCCAGAAGTGGTACACTTTGTGCGGAGGGGGTCCTAACATGGACCCTATGAATTTATAGTGATGACTTTTGGACTTACTAATGACCCTACTATCTTCATGGATATAATGAATAGAGTCTTTAGAGAATAACATGATCAATTTTTGGTAGTCCTTATAGACAATATTCATTTATATTCAAAGAGAAAGTAATAACATGAAGACCACTTTAGAATTGTACCAAAGATCTTGAGAAAGGATAATATTTATTAAAAAAATTACAAAGTGAGAATTTTGGCTTCAAATTTTTTTTGTCTCATAATCTTAAGAGATGGGATATCTTTTGATCCAAAAAAAAAGTTGTTGAAATTTAGTCAAGACCAATAATGGTTTCTGAGATCTGAATTTTTCATTGTTTGGATGGAAATAATCAATGTTTTGTGAAATATTTTTCATGATTATCTAATCCGATAACCATGTTGAATCAAAAAGGTGTTAAGCTCATATGGATGGAGGAATGTGAAAAAAATTCAAAGAGATAATAAGAAGGTTTGCCAATGCACCTATTCTCACACTTCCTTATAGTAGTAAAAGGTTTGTGATCAATAGTGATGCATCAAAGAATGGGTTGGGATGTGGTCTCATGAAAAATGGTATGGTTATAGATTATGCCTCACGACAGTTGAAAATCCCTAAAAACAATTACCCTAATCATGATTTTGAGTTAGTAGTGGTAATCATTACATAAAAGATATAGATGCATTGTCACTATAGTGAAATGTGTGATATTTATACTGATTATAAATGTTTACAATATATTTTAACTCATAATAATTTTAATATGTTCCAAATAATATGGATAGATTTGTTTGAATATTACTACTACTTAATTCATTACCACCCTGGGAAAGCGAACAAGTTGGAAAATGATTTCAGTTGACAAAAACATGATAGCCTCTCCGTGATGAGGAGCACAAAAGATCCAATATTTATAGATTTTAAGATGATGGATCTTAATATTTTAATGGAAGGGGAAAAATATTGTCCTTATAAAATTAATTTTCAACCATCTATATAATTGAATATTAAAGAGGCGTAGATGGAAAATGTAGAGCTACAAAAGAAGGTGAGAATCATTTGTGAATTTGTCCTAGAGTGTGATGGAATAATAAGGTTCAACAAATGGGTTTTTTTTCCTCCCATATACGAATTAAAAAAGGATCTATTGGATGAGGCTCATATTTATTCATTCTCTATTCACCCTGAAAGAAAAAAGATTTATAGGGGCCATAAATTTTATTTCTGGTGAGATGTAATGAAAAGAGATGTTGTCAAATATTTCTCTCAAAGCTTGGTTTATTAGTAAGTTAATGGTGAGAGAGAGAATTCTAAGGGTCTGTCACAACCATTACCCATACTAGAATGGAAATTGAAACACAGAACTATGGAATTTTTCATTGGACATCCCTAAAAATCCAAGGGTAATAATGTTATCTGGGTTATATTTGATCACCTTATGAAGTCACCACACTTCATTACTATTAGAAATTATTTCTCTATTGGTTAGCTGGCCATGATATATATAAAGGAAATGGTTAGACAACATCAAGTACCAATTTCCATTATATCTTATCAAGATCTGTGGTCAAACTCGAAGCTCTAGAGAAGTATTTAGTTTGAATTGGATATATAGTTATGTTTCATCACTGCGTACCATCCACAGACATACATTCATTCTGATTGGACAATTCAAACTCTATAAGATAGGTTGAGAGCTTTTTCTTTAGATTTCCAAGGTGGTTGGGATCAACACCTACCTTTGGTGTAATTTTCTTAAAGTAATACCATTCACTCATGTATTCATATGGATCCTTATGAAACCCTTTATAGAAAGATGTGTACAACTCTAACTCTCTAGGATGAAGTGTGGGAAATAAATATATTAGGACATGATATAGTAGATGAAATAGAAGATAATTCCTGATCTACTCAACACCACCTAAGTGATACTCAGAGTCGGAAAAAAAATTATGATGAAAACCTAAGAAAATAGCTAGAGTTTGAAGTGGGTAATAAGGTGTTTCTATTAATATCTCCCCAGAAGAGAGTAAATATACTTTGAAAGAAGGGAAAGCTAAGCCCTAGGTATATCAGTAATTTTGAAATTATGGATCATGTTAGGAAGGTATATTACAAATTGGTTCTTCCACTGATTCTCACTCATGTTCATGATGCGTTCCATGTATCTCTTTTGAAAAAGTACATAACTGATCCTTCACATTTACTCAACTCAGAAGTCATGTCGCAATAACAAGAACTTTCATATGAAGAACAACAAATCAAGATTAGCAATCATAAAGAAAAAGTTTTACGAAACAAGACCACTAACTTTGGTTAAAGATTTATAATGGAAAGGAATCTATAAGGGAACTTGAGGATTTAAAGAGGGGGGTTTATCCTAATCTATTTTTTTCCAAGTGATTAATTTCAAGGGAAAAATTCTGTTTAAGGGGGTAAAATGTAACACCAAGATGTTTTTATTAAATATTTTCTTTAAATAATTTTAATTTTTAGTATCTTGCATTGCATATAGTCATGAGTTTAAATTAACCGTGAGGTGCCCTTAGTATAAAATTTCCATT
Organism: Viscum album; assembly: GCA_963277665.1. Lineage (NCBI taxonomy): Eukaryota > Viridiplantae > Streptophyta > Magnoliopsida > Santalales > Viscaceae > Viscum > Viscum album. The sequence goes on from OY728120.1 coordinate 1,915,082,794, forward strand.
ATAACATAGTTATTAGGTGAGTGGGAATAAGTATAACTAACTTATGAAAATACATTGTGAATTCATTGGCTACAAATTATTTATAAAAAATATAAATCAATTGGATATTTGTATTTTTGAGTGAATTACTATTAGTAATGAAATTAATGACATATATATTTTATATAATTAAAAAAACATTTTTTATATTCATCAAATGGATATTTTATTCAAATCGTATTAATAAATCATATTTGATGTATAAAAACATATTTTTTTAAACGGTAATTTTACGCCTTTGAATGGGGAACCCCTTTTAAATTATGATTTTTACACATTAATAATTTTCATATGAAAACATAAAAATCTTCTTTTGAAAAGGGATATAAAAATTTACTTTTCATTAATTTTTGATATTTCCATGATAACATTCACATTTTTATGAATAGTAAAAATACACTAAATTTTATGTAGAAACAAATTTTTTCATTAGAATAATTTATATGGTTAAATGAAAATATAGAATGCCTTTAAAGATTAAATAGAATTTATTTTATCATTCAATATAATGTATTTCATTATAATTAATTTTACGTTTAATTCAGATGTAAAAACATTTCAATCTTCTACAATGTCTTAACTTTTAAAACATGTCCTCTCTTTTTGATAGCAAGGATATTTTAAATTAATTACTGAAACTTCTGGGTTTCAAAATAATGAAAATTTATTCAATATTTTTAATCAGTGGGTCCAAATTATGTAAATGGATTTATTTTATTTTTGGGCATTATGAATATTATCTTCGGTAATTTTTTTTAATACAATAAATGTTTAAACTAGGTAATTTAGGGTAATAATACAACTATAAAATTACCCAAAAACTTGTCTTAATATAATCAGATGAGTTCTGTTCGACCTAAATCATCCTTAGGTCGAAATAATATCCATTTTAATCCATTAGATGATATTAAGAAATTTATGTTAGTTTATTTAATGAAAATTTAAATATGTCTTACTCAAATTTTAATAAATAAACTTTTTTTATATAATTTTATAAAAAAGATAAATTCGATTATAAATAATCATTTCAAAGATAAAATGTTTTCATAAATCAGGGTAATTTTTTATTAATATTTAGTACGTAAATAATTACCTTAATTTATTATACACTAATGATGATGAAATTATTTATTTCATGAAAAATAAATAATATAGTTTTTATTAAAATAATAATAGCCATTAAAAGATAAAAAACATTTTTACCTCTTATTTTCATAGTATATCTTGACAATAATCATCCAAGGGTCGAGTCGTGGACCATTTGGAGCCTTATAGAGGGTATTATGACACAAATGATATTTTATTTAGAGTGATGTTAAAGTTGTCACATTTATAATTTAATAATTATAACATTTTAAATAAAGTATTTCACAGAAGAAATATTCGACAAACATTATTGTTCTGAAATAAAGTATATTAATATTCATAATTGTATTTTATTTTTAATTTTTCTTTAAAATATAATCATATTGAATAATTACACAAAATTGTAGTTGTAATTATTTTTTTAAGATAAATATCGAATAAATGTTATTAAAAATATTAAAGTAAATATAATTTTGGACAATTAATATTTATTATGAAATTTTGAGTTGAAATTACCCTACAAAGAATATAATAAAATTGTTATTTTGAAGTAATATTTTTATATTAATATTTTTAAAAAATCAATGAATTGAATAGTGTCAATATTGATACTATTGATTCTTTATCAAAATAATATTTTTTTTAAATTTTATAAAAATCATTCAACATTTTTTTAAAATATATAATTATTATGATATGGAATAAAATGATATAATGTATTTATATATGGTGTATTTTACATTAAATGATTAAATATTTCACCCTTTTAATATTTAATTATTTGTAACCCAGGTTAAGAATTAAATAGAATAACAAAGTATTAATTAAAAAGATAACATTTAAATTGACATAAATACTTCTCAAAAATTTATTTATTTATGATATTACAACACAATGTAATATAATATTATAAATTTGAACATTTTTATGTTTTTTTGTTAGGGTTTTATTTTATTATAAACTATTCTTTATGGAGTTTCCAAAAGTGCCCCCCAACTCAATTATAAAAGGGATCCTCCTCTGTCACCTCTTCACTTCCCCTTGACCCTTCAATATCATCCATACTCAACCATGTTTCTTTATGAACTTTTCCATTTACATTATATGTGTTATGATCATCTACAAATACCTAATCTAGTGATCTAATGAGTGATTTAGAGTAATCACGTCGAGGAAGAGGTAATCTCTTCTATAGATTCTTTCAAACTTATTTATTCGTCTACTTCCTATTCATTAGATTGTTCATTATAAATTAAGGACATCAGTATCAATATATTACTTATATGTTATTATAATTATGAAAAAAAATAATATTGTACCATATATCCATCCTATTAAAAATGAAATCACCACTTGGGCGTACATAAAGCTTACCATCTCCAAACCATGGTGTAATATTTTTTTCACCACCACCATTCTTGGATGGGTAAAATGATGGAAATAATAACTATATATGATTATTATAACATGATACTGATTCTGAAATATTATACACCATCCACTTCAATATCACTCAACAATTATGGAAATGATATCGTCGCTCATGCGTATGTACAACCTACAATCTCCATGATACGATGTGATCCATTCTTCATTATCATCATTAAATAATGATTAAATACATTAATATAATGAATAAATATGATATATATTATAATAATATCAATATTTAAATGATATAACTATATTATAAGAAGTGGAAGATAAACTTTTTTGACAAAACATGCATAAGAACATAAAGTAGTTAATATCCAAATAACGAGTAACAATGAAATGATACTAACAAAAGGATGACAGAATAATCATATATGATATCTTAAAAATGGATATGATTCTATAATAAGTCAATGATAATATTTAAATCATTATATAGGAGGTTCACGAATAGATAACACATATCATACCTATGGTAAAGGGTAATTTTATAATCTCATTATTATCTGAAATTATTTATCTGTACATATTTAATGGGTTATATTTATCATCCATGTCCATGATTCCTAAGTATATAATATTATATATATTATTATAAAATTTTTTAGTGATAATTTTACACTTTGGATAATTTTTATTAAATGTTATGAAATGTCTCTTTTTCATTATTCGATATGATGTACTTTTTGACTTTTTCAGAAAAAGTAGGAGGATAATGTTTTTTTATCTTATACATCATGATCAGAATTTTACGACTTCATAATGGATTATTACCATGATTCATACATTAAATTATTTCAATTTTATTTTCAAATAAATTATTTTCTCAAAAAATTTAGTTTCATTTTAATAATATAAAAGGTTTTTGAATAAGAAAGGTTATTTTCCTCAAGAATTAATTTCAAGTGGTTTATCAAAATTATTTTCCATCTATGATGATGCTGTTTATATAGGGTTATGTTTTAATTCCTATTATTACTATGATTTGAGTGTTTAAATTATAGAGTGATATTTTATATTCATTTTTTATGATGGAATGATATTTAAGAAACCCATTTTATTTCTTGGTTTATGCAATTATGAATTATTTATGTCTTTTTGGCTTGCATAAGAATGATATCATTTTGAGAAGGGTGGGAACTATATCTCCATCAAAATCAATCTGTTAATATATTTATCTCATGACATATACATGATTGGAATGGGAAGTAAATATGGTTCAAGAATACATGTATGGAGCAGAATGTCAACCCAGTTCAGTAATGAACATTGTCTGCTATGATGGACTTGGAAATGATCCATGACAAATATGAAATTATTTTCTATGCTTATTTGTATGCCAAAAAACTTCTTGTCATTTTTTTCAGGATTTTTGGTAATATTTCCATTAATTATAATGAATTTTTATCCCATGACATGATATTATGATCTTTCATATGCAGTATATTATTTCAAAATGTTGTGTTGTTATGTCTTATGATTATGATATGATTTATATTTCCCTTATTTAACCTTACTGAGAATTTGAGATTTCCATTTTATATGTTTCTTTTCCCCAGGTCATGAAAAAGTGTATTAAGTAAGATATGTCAAAATGAGTCTAGTTATGAAGATATAAGAGGGTGACAACGTAGATGTTTTATGAACCAGTTGTTTATATTTCCTAGCTTCTAAAGACAGTATACCTATATGGTGTTATCATGGATTAAGTATTTTTTGTAATGAATATACATATATTTTAATGTAATATCAATGTATATAAAGTATGGTTTAATATTTTAGGTATCAAAGGAAAATTATATTTAACCTGTGGACACTAGGATGAGAAATCCATAGAAAGAACCCTAAGGATAGGTCTAATTATTAGTGAAAATCTTAGTATTTTAGAAATAGACATGGATAACCTAGTATAAACATAAAGTTTCCTAAAATGAAATTGTATTCCAGATTATGTAGTTTTCCCATTATGCTTAGTGTTTATCACACACTAATTTTGGGTTTTAGTCAATGGATGGAACCTGAAGGAATCACATTAATGATGAATGGGATGGGAAATTAAATGATTGTATTATAGAAAAACCAAATGTTATGGGAGTTGGAATGGAAAATATTGAAGCCATGATCACAAAACATTATCAAGATATAAATCATTCAAGACATCTGAACAAGAAAAGGATGGAACAACATTCTGTTGAGTACTTCATGAGGTAGCATTGACCATCTTTCAACGGGTGTTCTGATCCATTAGTGGATGAACAGTGGATCAATATCAATGGAAAGATATTTTCTTTGCTACAATGCTTTGTACATGAAAAATTTATCTTATCAGTCTATCATTTTTAAGGTGAAGCTGATGAATGGTGTAATCTTATCAAGAATACAAGGAAAAGGGATGAAATTGAGTCCATAGAATGGGATGAGTTCAATAACATATTTTTCAATAAGTACTTTACTCATATTCTTCAATCAAAGATGGATAACGGGATCCTTGAACTTAAAAAATACATGGCGAGTCCATTGGTACATACAAATAAAATTTTAAAATACTTTTAAGGTATGGTTATGGAATTATTATCCATCCTGAGAGTAAAATCGATCAATTCTTTAGTGGCATAAAACAACATTTCCATAAGGAATTATACATAAGGGAATTTAATAGATACTAGGAAATCGTTTGATGTGATATCAAGGTTGAGATGGATATTAGAGTAACCCATCAGTCATGTGTGTCTAATAAGAAAGAAAATGGAATTGAAAAGAAAATATAAAGACCATACTGAAATGAAGATCTGTTTTTTCATATGTTCAATGTGTGAAAATAAATATGAAGGAAATTTATTAATGGGAGTAATAAATATTTTAAATGTGGAAAAGAAGGTCATTTATTAGTCGAATGATGAAGTGATGGGAAAAAGATACTAATGATATGAATAGATAAAAGGCATCAAATAATGAACATCCTACACTTAAATGCTAAAAGTTCAAGGAAATGGGGAATTATTCCAATCAATACTCTAATACAATAGTTATTGATGATGACCAATGTCAGTAAACTCCTAAGGACAAAGAAAAAAGAAAGCCACATGAAATCATTGTCGGCAATGTGGAGTATAATAATTAAGTGGTTAATGGTAAAATTATCATCAACACTAATATATAACTATTTTTATTTAATTCTATATCTACCCACTCTTTTATTTCTAGAGATTTTTCAAGGGTATCACTATATTACACCAAAAATTAGATGTTGAGTTAGGTGAGACAATTCTTAATGGAACAAGGGTCACATCGAATTTTTATAATTCTTCTCCAGTTAATGTTTTTAGTAAAGTGATTCCTATAAATCTTGTGATCCTTCATATAGTGGTATTTTATGTGATTCGTATCATGGATTGGATTTCTCTATATGGATCTCATATCAATTGACAATTATTGGAAGTAACAATTTATAATCCAGATCAATCTATGATCATCTATAAATGTAAGGATGAGTATAACCTTCCCATAAAAATTTATTCCATATTATGGGTATTGATTCCTAAAAATGAAGGATATTTATCTCAAATGTTTGGGGAGAAACTCGAGATTTATAATACACCGATTGTACAGAATTTTGATGATATCTTTCTGGATGAATTTCTTGGTCTTCCACAAAATAATTAAGTTAAGATTTCAATAAAACTCTTACTAGGTGTTACACCTATTTTAATGAATCCTTATAGAATGTCCCCAATTTAGTTGTAGGGCATTAAGAACAAAATCCAAGAGAATCATGATAAGGGATTCATATACCCTAGTGCATCACCTTGGGGATCACATATTCATTTTTTTATGAAGAAAGATGGATTGATGAGACTCTACATTAATTTTAGAGAACATAACGAGATAACTATCAAGAAAAAATATCATAGTCCCAACATTGATGAGTTATTCAGCCAACTATATGGAACTCAATTATTTTTCTAGATTTATCTTCATTCAGTATATTATCAATTAATAGTTAAAATGATGATATACCAAAGAAAACTTTCTGTACAAGGTATGTAAAATTTGAATTTATAGTGATTATTTCATTCTTAATAATTCCATGTTATCTTTATCGATATAATGAATAGAGTCTTTAGAGAATATCTTGATCATTTTGTGGTAGTATTTATAGATGACATTCTTTTCTATTCGAAGAGAAAGGAAGAAAATGAATACCACTTGAAAATTGTAATGAAGACCCGGAGAAAGGAGAAGATTTATAAAAAATTTTCCAACTTTGAATTTTGGATTTATAAAGTTTCATTTTTGGGTCTCATAATATCAAAGGATGGAATATCAATGGATATTTAAAAAATAGAAGTTGTTGAAAAATATTCTAGACCAAATATAGTAACTAAGATCCAATGTTTTCATCGTTTTTCTGAATATTATCAATGTTTTGAAAAATAATTTTCATTATAATCTAATCCACTCACCAAGTTGTCTTATAAACGAGTTAAATTTATATAAATGAAGGAAATGGATGATAATTTTAAAAAGATAATAAGAATTTTAGCCAGTGTATCCTTTCTCACACTTCCTTGTAGTGGAGAAAAGTTTGTGATCTACAGTGATGCATCCTAGAAGGGGCTGGTATGTGTTCTCATGAAAAATGTTTTGGTGATAGTTTATGTCTCATAGCAGTTGAAAATAATGATAATAATTACCCAACTCATGATTTAAATTTATCTATGGTAATCTTTTCATTAAATATATGGAGGCATTATCTTTAAAGATAAAGGTGTTAAATTAATTCTAATAAAAAAGTTTCAAAGAATATTTTCACACAAAATGAGATGAATATTCGCCAAATAATATTTTTAGAGATGATTGAAGATTATGAGTGCTCAAAAAATTACAACCTTGGAAAAAAGAACAAGGTGTCAGATGCTTTGAGATGACCAGACTATTCTAGCTTATCTATGATGAGGATCATAAAAGATCCAGTATTTATTGATTTCCAAAAGATGGACCTCGAAATTTTATTGAATGGGAGAAATATTATATTTCTCAAATAAATTTTATACCATCTATACAAGTTAATATTATGGAGGTTGTAGAAGGAAAATTTAGATATTCAAAAGAAGTGATAAATGATCTTGAATTCAACCTTGATTGTGAGGGAATTATAAGGTTTAGAAATCAGGTTTTTATTCTTCGCATATCAAAGTTAAGAAGGAGCTATTGAATAAGTCCCATAGTTATTCATTCTCTATTCTCTATAGAATCACTATGATGTACATTTACTAGAAAGAGTCTTTTTGGTGGGATCACATGAAAAGAGATGTTGTCGAGTATGTCTCTCAACAATTGGATTGTCTACAAGTTAAAGTTCAGAGACAGAATTATAAATCAATGTTATAATCATTACCCATATGAGAATGGAAATGGGAAAAAATCACTATGGAAATTGTCTTTGGACATCCCAAAACATCCAAATTCACTAATGATATATAGGTTATAGTTGATCACCTTATGAATTCGACACACTTCATTGATATTATAGATAATTTCTCTCTTGATCAGCTTGATAGGGCATATGTAAAATAACTGTTAAGATTTCATGGAGGGCCTCGTCCCATTATATCTGATTAGGGTCTGTGGTTTACCTCAATATTATGGAGAGGTCTTTTGTATGATTAGGCTAAAATGTTATGTTTTAAAACTACTTATCATGCTCAGACATAAGGTTAGTCTTAGAGGAAAATTCAAACTCTGGGAGACAAGTTGATAGCTTTCTATATGGATTTCATTGTTGGTAGGTATCAAAACCTACATTTGGAGGAATTTTCATACAACAATTTCAATCAAAATAGTATTCAGAAGGATACTTATGAATCCCTCTATGGAATAATGTGTAGAACTCAAACATGCAGAGAGGAATTTGGGGAGTGAAATCTATTAGGATATGATCATGGTAATAAAATGGAAGAACATTTAATATTTATTCCACAACACATAAGAGCCTATCAAAACAGAAAAAAATGTTATCATGACAACAGAAGAAATGAACAAGATTTTGAAGTGGGTGATAAGTTTTTTCTATGAATATCTCCTTAGAAAATAGTTATTAGATTTGGAAAGAAGGGAATTTTGAGCCCTAAGTACATTAGTCCTTTTGAAATTATGGATTGTGTTGGGAAGATAGAAAACCAATTGGTACTTACACCTAATCTCTCTCAAGTTCATAATGTGTTCCATTTATCCGTCCTGATAAAGTACATGCATAATCCTTTATAGGTACTCAGCTCAGAAGTCATACTGTTGGAGAAAGATCTTTCTTATGAAGAACAACCGATAGTGATTATGGATCATAGAGAAAAATTTCTATGAAACAAGACCACTCACATGGATAATGTTTCATGGGGGAACCACAAATTGGAGGAAGCTATGTTTAAAAATGAGGATATTATGAGGGAGATTTATCTCCAATAGTTTGTTTCTAAGTGATTAATTTAAAGGGTGAAATTTAGTTTTAGGGGGGTATAATGTAACACTCAGTTTTTTAGGTCAAATATTTTCATTAAATAATTTTAAATCATTAGTAGATCTAATTTCACATAATTGTGTGCTTAGACAATCTAAGATATTCCACTAATTTAAATTTTTCATTATATCCTAGCCATTAGGTTAGCGGGAATAAGTATAATAACTTATGAAATTGCATTGTGAATTCCATGGCTACTAATTATTTATTAAAAATATAAATCAACTAGTTTTTGTATATTTGAGTTAATTAATATTGGTAATTAAATTAATGAGATATATTTCTTATATAGATAATAAAATATTTTTTATATTCATCTAATTGATATTTTTGTCATAGGGTACGAATAAACCATATTTGATGTATAAAAACCTATATTTTTAAAAAGGATAATTTTACGCCTTTGAATGGAGAATCCCTTTTAAACTAATATTTTTACACATTAATAATTTTTATATGACAATATAAACATGTTATTTTGTAATGTGATATATAAATTTTCTTCATATTAGTTTCGGATATTTTTCTGATCACTTTCAAGTTTTGTTGAATAGTAAAAAACACTAAATATTTTCAATAGACTTGTTTATTTAGAAAAATACTTTATGTGGTTAAATTATAATATAAAATTATTTTAAAATATAAATATAATATATTGTTAACATTCCATATAATTTATGTCATTATAATTAATTTTACATTGAATTTAGATGTAAAAACATTTGAAACTTTGGGAATGTTTTAACTTTTAAATATCGTTCTATCTTTTAGAGAACCGGGATAATTCAAAATTACTTACCATAAATTCTATGTATATAATTTTGAAAAATTTATCCAATATTTTTAATTATTATGACCAAATTCTGTAAATATATTTATTTAATATTTGGGAAATATGAATATTAACATCAGTAATTTTTATTAATACGATAAAAGGGTAAACTCGGTAATTGATGGTTAGAATACTATTATAAAATAACCCTAACACTTGTATTAATATCATTGGATGATTTTTTTAGACCTAAATCATTATTGGGAGGAAATGATATCCATTTGAATCAACTTGGATTAGATACATCATTTAATTTATTTTATTTAAATAAAATTTAAATATGTCCCACTCATATTATAAAAACTAAATCAATTTTTTATAGAAGTTTACACAAAATTTAATTTTTTCCCTTTATTGTGGTAATTTATTGGTAATGTTTAGGTAATATATAATTACATTAATATCTTATACATTAATGATGAAAAAATTATTTAATTCCTGAACAATAAATAATATATTTTTTATTAAAATAATAATACCCATTAAAAGTTCCTTAAAATTTCCCAAATCATATTTTTAGAGTATCTCTCAACCATAATCATCCACTGGTCGAGTTATGGAACATTTTAAGCCTTATATAAGGGACTATGACACTGATATTATTTTATTTAAAGTAATGTTAAAGCTATATCCTTCATAATTTAATAAGTATAACATTTTAAATATTGGATTTTACAGAAGATAAATTGGACTAAAAGTATTATTCCTTAATATATTAGATTTAATATCATCATATTATTTTATTTTAAATTTTTATTCAAAAAATAAGCTTATCAAATAATTACACAAAACACTTGTAGAAATTATTTTTTATAAAAAATATTAAATAAACGTTTTTAAAAATATTGAAGTAGATATAATTTGGGATATTTAAAATTTCTAAATAATTTTATAAATTACCATGACCTCTTAGTAATATAATAAAATTACTGCTTCTTGGTTATCTTGTAATATTGATATTTTTAAAAATCAAGGAATTTAATAGTTTCATAATTGATACTACTGAAAATATTTCATAATAATCTTTTGTTAAATTATTTATAAATAATTAGAAGTTTTTTTAAAATAAATAATAATAATTATTTTCTATAAAATGATCTAATATATTTATTTATGGTCTATGTTACATCAAAATAGGTAAATATTTGACCCTTTTAGTATTTAATTATTTGTTACCATAGTTAAGAATTCAATAGAATAACTAAGTGTTAATTAAAAAGATAAGGTCTAAATTGACATAAATAATTTTCCAAACACTATTTGGTGATGATATTATAACCCTATCTCATATCATCTTATAAATTGGTGCATTTGTTTTTTTTTTAGGTTTTGATATTATTATAATTTTTTCTATAGGGAATTTCCAAAAGTGCCCCTCACTTCAATTATAAAATAGAAACTTTTTATTCTCCTATTCTATTAACTTTGAGCCTAAAATCTCATCCATACCCAAAAATATTTCCTTATAAACTTCCCTATTTATATTCTATGGGTTCTGGTCATCTTCAATGATCAACTATAGTGCTCTAATAAGTGATTTAGAGGAAGCATGTTGAGGAATTGGTAATCACATCTACTGATTCTTTCAAACTTCTTACTTCTTCTACATCATCTAAAATAGTTTTTATATTATAAATTAATAACTTAAATGTCAAAAATATACTAATATTTTTAATAATTATGAAACATCCATATTGTACCTTTTATCCATCCAATGAAAAACAAAATCACCACGTGTGCAAACGTATGGCATACTGTCTCTATGCTGTGGTGTAATCTGTTTTTCACCACCACCTTAATTGGATGTGTATAATTATGAAAAAAAAACCATATATTATAATGGTAAAATTATACTGACTCTTAAATATTTTAAACAATCCACTTCAATACCATTTAATAATTATGGGAATGATATCATCACTCATCTGTAAGTACGGCCAACCATCTCCACGAAGTGATGTGGTCCATTCTACATGATCTTTATTAAATAATTATTAAATAGATGAATGGAATGAATAAATATGATATATATTATAATAATATAATTATGTAAATTTTATAACTAGAACCTAAAAATTGTAACAATAACTTATCAAACAAAACATGCACAAAAACATAAAGCAGTTACTATCCGAACAACAAGTGGCAATGAAAAGTTATTAACAAATGGTTGATACTATAATAATATATGATATCATAAAAATTAATATGATTATTAAATAAGTAAATGAAATTAATGAAATCATTATACAGTAGGTTCAGATACATACAAAGTATATCAGAACCTATGGCAAGGGATAATTTCGTAATATCATTATTATCTGAGATTGTTTGTTTATAAGTATTTATCGGATTATATTTGTCATCAACATCCATATTTCCTAAGTGTGTGATATTATTTATATTATAATATAACTATTTAAATTTAATTTAACCCTTTGGTGAAATTTTATTAAATGGTATGAAAGCAATCTTTTGTCGTTATTCAATGCAAGGTACTTTTTTGACTTTTCTGGTGAAAGTCCGATGAGAATGTTTTTTGAACATGTACAGCTTGATCTGTTTTTTACATCTTTATAATCCTTATTTATATGAATATTACGTTACAAAATTTCATGTTTATTTTCTAATAAATTTTTTTGTTTTAGAATAATGGGGGAATTTGATAAAAGAAAATGTTTTGGATAAGAAATGATATTTTTCTCATGAATTAATTTCATGTGTTTTATCAAAATTGTTTTCCATCTAAGATGATCCTCTTTAAATATGGTTTGTTTCTATCCATATTACGAATATGATTTTATTATATTAATTATGGAATGATATTTTATATGGATTATGTTATGATATAATTAGCTTTACGCAACCTATTTTATTTCTTAGGATATGTTGTGATGAATGACTTTTGTTTCTGTGGAACATGTAATAATGATTTCATTATGGGATAGGTGTGACCTATATCTCCCTCAAATGCATTTCTAATGATTTATATCTACTAACATAGACATTTCTAGAATGAAAAGTAATTACAGTTTCGTAATACAGGACTGGAATTGAAAGTAAACTAGGTTCAGTAATTGACATTATCCACTATGATGGCCTTGGTAATGAGCCCTGATTAATATTAAATGAATTTATATGCTTATGCGTATGCCCCAAAACTTCGTACCTTATGTTATTACCTTTTGGGATTATGTTCATTAATTCATATCTACTTTTAACCCATAACAAGATATCACGATCTTTCATATGCAGGATAAGATTTCAAAATGTTATATTCTTATGTTTTATGATTATGATATGATTGATATTTCCCTTGTTTACCCTTAAAGAGAATTTAAGATCACCTGTTCATATGTTCCTTTTCCCCAGGTCATGAATAATGATATTAAGTTAGATATGTCATAAATGAGTCTAGTTGTGAAGATATAAGTGGGATAAAATGAAGATTTTTTATGAACCAGTTGTTTATGTTTCCTAGATTCTAGAGACAGTTTTCCTATAGTCCTGTCATGGATTTATTATTTACTGTAAATGAATATACATTAATTTTAATGTAATATAATTTTTTTTAAATTATGGTTCATTAGACCCCCCCCCCTCTTAAATTAATTGAATCCTCACTAGTGTTAATATCACTTAATAATGGGAATTAGTTAGGGATATATAAAATATATACATAACTCATGATAAAATTTTATAAGAGGTTTCAATGTTAATATCTTATGAACAATTAGGAAATGCATACTTTCCTTTATTTTTTAAACTGATGCATTGTCTTTCCTTGGAAAATATTTTCTCTATTCCTTCTTTTATAATAGATAAAACATTTTTTAATTCCTTCGAGACATTACCATGGGGTCATATTCCTACATCTTTTAAACAAATGATTATGAATCATCATTCTTGAATCATCTTAATCTCTTAAACTTCCATGAAAATCCATACTTCTCTTATTTAGTGTGTTATGGTAGTTTACTAGTTTTACAGTTTTAATAATATTTTTTTATATTTGATTGGGAATAACCACATTATTTCTAACTCCATGTTTTATTCTATTAGTAATATCAATGGGAAAATATATTCATTTTCTATTCAATAAAATTTTATCATGGTTTCCTCAAGATTTATTTGTTTCTAATACCAAAAGTGGTAAATGATAGTGAAAAAAAATTTACATCATAAGAGAATTATCATAAATAATCTCATAAAAAACTCAACCTAAAATTTATCACACTATCAAACATTCACATTAACTTTTAGTTTGACCTTAATAAATCTCATTTCAATATAAGTTTCTTTAGATAAGATTCTATCTAAATCTTATACCTTGTTCCTTAACATAATAAATCCCTCCTAATTACTCATACAGAAAATGTTATGGACAAAGGTATATCCCTAAAGTGTTTCCATCTAGGTGTGAAATCATAATCCCACTCATCATTCACCAAGTGAAGATCGAGTGGATACTCAAACAACCTTTTTAGGGTCATTAAACCATGGTAGATCTACTCTATATTCTCATCCACTTTCCAGTATCTTGGAAAGTATGAAATACCTAGAAATTCCACATAATCCAATCCTAATAAAAATTCTAGGATGTTGTCATATTCTTAGACATATCTCTATATATTTCAATAATTATCCCTTACCTTAATCTAAAAATGTAACTAAATTAATCCTAAAAATAACTAAATCTTTCTCTTATTCCATGTATTTTAATAAAATCCTTAAACATACTCTATTTCATGTTTTTTAATATATCTTTTAAAAAAATAGAATCTATATATCAATATTTCTTGTGTTTTTGGGGGTTTATGTACATAAATACATCATCATAAAAAATAAGTTATCTTATAATTATTTAAAAACCCATATAGTGATACTAAATCCCATAGGTTTTATGAAACTATAAATAATAACCTAGGGAAATACATAAATTAAGAAGGGTGATCTAAAGATCCCAATAAGAGAATAATCACAATAAATAATGTTGGTGAGATAACACATAAAAGATAAGAGGCATAACATTATATCAAAATGAGAATTATCAAAATCTTGAAAACATAGAATAAGTGAATTATGTCATAAGTTCAGGGAATAATAAATATGATGCAACAACATAACATATAAAATTTTAAGAAAAATTCAAAGCTCACAATAAATTCATTAAAAAAATGTGTGCTGGGATAACTTCCAAAGAAATAAGAGATTTGAGTATTCAATTTATAACATAAAATAATTTTGAGAAAAGAGAGAAGCATTTTGAGATGAAAATTCTGCAGCATAACTGCTATGTTTCAAGGTTTTTAGAAAACATTGAAAAGAGAGGGGACATGGGTAAAACATTCATAAATGACCCATAAAATAGTAGAGGGATAGAATATAAGGGATTTAAGAACATGGTAATGAAATTTTAAAATAGAAAATATGAAATGAAGAACATGAAAAGAAGACAAAAATAAGATTTCTCTTATGAAAATTTGGCAGCCTAACAATATTACATAAAATTCAACCAAAAATGAATTGATGAGATCAAATAGGGTCTCTCATCAAATGAACATAAAAGATAAGTATGATAGATATAGATATCATACCCTAAAATAATAAAAAGGATCTTTCAAGACTTGACATGGAATTAGATCTTTGAAAAGGGAGAAAGGTGCAAGGACCACTTAAATATTTAGCAGCCTAACGACGCCACTTAAACTTCAAAATACTGAATTGAAGAGATCAAATGAGGTCTCTCATCATATGGTCATAAAATATCAGTATTATAGATATAGAGATAATACCCCAAAATAACAAAAAGTAACTTGAAATAATTGACATTAATGTAGAACTTCAAAACGAGAAAGGTGAATAACCACTTAAAAATTCAGCAGCCTAACAGTGCCACTTAAAACTTCAAAATACTGAATTGAAGAGATCAAATGGGTTCCCTCATCATATGGTCATAAAATATCAGTATGATAGATATAGAGACCATACCCCAACATAAAAAAGGAACTTGAATGAATTGACATGAATGTAGAACTTCAAAACGAGAAGGGTGAATAACTACTTAAAAATTCGGCAGCCTAACAACGCCACTTAAAACATCAAAATACTGAATTGAAGAGATCAAATGGGGTCTCTCATAATATGGTCATAAAATATCAGTATGATAGATTTAGAGATCATACCCCAACATAACAAAAATGAACTTTAAAGAATTGACATGAAAGTAGAACTTCAAAACGAGAAGGGTGAAGAACCACTTAAAAATTCGGCAGCCTAACGGTGCCACTTAAAACATCAAAATACTGAATTGAAGAGATAAAATGGGGTCTCTCATCATATGGTCATAAAAGATCATTATGATAGATATAGATATCATACCCCAACATAACAAAAAGGATCTTGAAAGAATTGACATGAAAGTAGAACTTCAAAATGAGAAGGGTGAAGAACCACTTAAAAATTCGGCAGCCTAACGGTGCCACTTGCAACTTTAAAATACATAATTGAAGAGATATAATGGGGTCTCTCATAATATTATCATAAAATATCAGTATAATAAATTTAAAGATCATAACCCAACATAGTAAAAAGGAACTTGAAATACTTTACATGAAAAAAGATCTTGAAAAATGAGAAGGGAGAAAGAATCCGTTACAAAACTTTCGGCAGCCTAATGGCGCCACTTAAAATATCATAAAACGAAATAATGAGAGTAAGAGGGGATCTCTCATTATGTGAAAATGAAAAGGGAATTAATATGATTATAAAAGAACACCCTTTAACATAAGAACATGGAGCATAAAAGAAATTACATAAAAGAGATTTCTTGAAAAGAAAGAGAGAGATCAGATCCCTTACCCTAAAACGTAACTCTTAAAACTCAAAGGTTTGGACCTTGAGGGCTTGGGGCACCTTGGGAGGACTCCATGGGAGGTAAGGATACCCGAAATTTGTTGAATATGGTTTTGGAGTCGAAAATATGAGAGGAGGGCTTGATATTTATAGGGAAAGTGAGGGGACAAGGCATTAATGGCCAAGGGACACCTCAAAAGTGGTTTTCTCAAAAGCATGGGCCCTCTCATGGTACTTCCCATAGAGTTAGGCCAAATAGGAACCCCCACACAATACTTCATCCTATTTAGTCGACCATCCCTTAAAATATCTCATGAAATCATCATGACACAGTTATGATGTCATTAAACATACCTAAACCCTAAAACTGTATTTTTACTATTCACTGAAAATTCAACTTTCACAGAAAAATCCCAAAATTTCACCATAACCAAATATCAATGCTCTGATTTCAAAAATGAACTCCATTTTATAAAAATAATTTTCTAAATATTTTTATTTTAATTTTTAATTAAGAAAACACTATTCACCAGAAAAAATTAATACTTGAATAATAATTTATGAAACCATTATTTAACCATTTTATTGAATCACATTACTTAATCTAGGTGTCTAAATTATATTAAAACTTTCTTTGAGTGAAATTACTAATCCATTTGGTCACATTACTAATCCTAATCGTAAAATCACTATTCATAATTTACTATTCATTAAAAATTAAGTTGATCTTATTAGACTCTAAATTCCACACTGAACATATTTGTAGAAGACCATTTTTTGAAAATAATTACACATTTTTATTTATTTAAGGTTTACATTAACATTTTTAAAATATCTTTTCTCTAAAATTCATCAAAAATATGCATACTATATTTATCCAGACATTTAAAAATTCATAAACTTCATCATAAGAAGAAATACCAATTTTTTTTTAAAATAAAGGATTACACAAGGCAGTTATGGTCTCCTTACATAGACCCTTATCACACTAGCATAGTACCTAAGTGTAAGGTGTGCTAAGGTGAGAGAATCCGAGGGAGGCTCGGCCAACATCACATGAGTAGTAATTTCTATCAATTTGAACTTCTTGCGGAGGCGATCCTGTTCTAGCTTCACATGACGAAGTTCAGCTTGGGTTTGGTCTAGAGAAAAGCCCAGTGGTGCTACCTCCTTACCAAGTTATGTTAGATGCGCTTCAATCGGTCCAAGACTACTAGGTGAGGCCATCAAATCTTCTTTCTATATTAATTAACCAATATTGCTTGTATTTAGTGACAATAGTCAAAACGTTTAGTTTACAGCGGTCATATTGACCAATGGTCATATAAAAGTCAAAACCCAATGGTCTCATTTTAATTATACTCATGTTATCAAATGAAACATTTTTATTGAGTATAAAAATAAAATAAAATAACACATAAAATTAGGAAACAAGATTTATTAAAAATATCGGATCGTTACAATCTTCCCACCTTAAGAAATTGCGTCCTCCCAATTTTTAAAATTGGGTTTTGAAATTTCATTGAAAGTCCCACTCTGAAAAAGGACTCAATAAAACTATTAATTTAAAAGAAATAAAGGGAAGGAAAAAGGTCACCCGAGTTAACCCATACTAGGATTCCATGTAGGAAAACATGGACATGGAAGAAAAAACAAAGTGTCAAGTTCTATGGGAGAGTGATAGAACACATGATTATGAGAAAGTTAACCATAAGAAAATCCCAAACTTATGATGTGTGTAAACGGTGTTTGATTACCTAGTAGGAAACGTAAACCAACAACATTTTTGTTTTACATTTCTTTTCATAATTTTGAGGAATTCATTTACTACATAGATCAAAAACATAAGAAAATATACCTACCTTCATGTAAAGTTTCTTCCTTTAACAAGTTTCTACCTAAACTAATCTTTTCTCCAAATGATGAGCATTCAAAACTACTTGGTCTCATCAAGGCATAAGAATCATCTTCTAGAGAATCACATAATCCACAAAAGATTAACTATCTATTTCTTCTATCTTTACACATTATCCCAAAAATCATAAAGGGTAAGGTAAAACAACTCTTCAAAAAAAAGAATCCCATAGGAAGGGAAGCTACTTTTAAATCTTCAAAGTTCCATGGTACTACCCAAAGTTCATCATAGACCATTCCATAAATAACTGTCCTTAAAAATCCTCAAAATAAACCAAACTAAGATTGAAACCCAAATACAAGAAGGATTTGATAACATAGTCTTCCAAGGTAAACATTATCATTCATCTCCAAACAACATCAACCACTCCTAACATCTTATAAAAAAAGTAACTAACCTAAACATATTTACCCCAAGAAAGGTTAATCATTTCCATAAGTAACCTAAATTACTATAATTCCACCTTAAATTCATCGATTCTTCAAAATATAAGTCAACTTTACTCCTCAATGAAAATACCATTGTAATCTATTTACCTCGATCATATAGGGTCCCCAAAATAGTGAACGTCTTCCAAAATAATAATCATCTTTTAATCCCCTAATCATCTTTGTCATATTAATACGGCAATCATAGCATTTCCTATCACATTGGTTGTTGGGACATGTTCTTCCATTTCCCACCATTAACTAAGAAGATAAAGTATAATTAGGGGATTGAATAATTCCCCAATAATCATGAAAAGGAAACTTTAAGCATAAAAGGATAAACATGTAGAATAAAAGTATATCCTAACTTGCGATCCCCTAGGTTCCAATCTAGGTTATCCATGATCATATATTATTATGTGAATCTTTATTTTATTTTATCTTTGTTCCTTTAATAATGGTTCATACTAAGCATATGAATTTACCAGAGAATATCCCTCTGGAGTGTCGTAACCAAGAGTGCACCAAGGCCCGTTGTCGTGTACCACTTCCCGTTTGAGTCTAGCTCAAAATGGTGTTTTTGGGTTTTACCCCTATGTACATCTGTTCCAGAGCCACCTCTACCTGCTCATATCCAGACAGGGATATATTTGCTTGGAAACCCCTTACTCAATACTCACCAAAATATCTAGAAGATTTCCTATATTTAAACATTTCTATAGGGTTCTTCCTAATGTTTTCATATCCTAATTTCCACAAATAACTAAACCATCCTTTGATACCCACTATTTCATCCCGCCTTTTTATCACATAAAATTTCATTACATTTTACAAAACCGAGTATCTTTAAGGTTTAGTGTCTTGGAAACCAGGAACTTAATACATGAAACAAAAAAAACATTCTTCTCAAACACTTTAAAGGCTTCTCCTTATGTTCATCCTAGGTTCATTACTTCATCTCATAACCTGGGGACATACATAAAAAGAAAGGGTGAGTAGAAGGCCCAGTAAGGGAAACAAGGGGAAACATTTAACATTGGAACTTGAGATACATCAACAATGTCATGAAAAAGAACTTTAAGGCATGAGAAATAAATCATGTGTCATATCATAATAAAAATAAAAATTTTCATAACATGAAGATGTGGCTACATCATTTAACATAGACAATAATTAACATATCACCAAGGTCCATCCCTGAGGTTTCATTTGAAAATTACCAAGGTTATTCACCAAGCTATCGTGAAAATTGTAATCTCTAGTGGTTACATCATTACCCAATGCATTGGAGCGCTATCAGGGAGAACCCTTAAATTTGTCTTTATTATCATGTGATCCACATATATCATCATCAAACATTTAATAAATAATCCATATATCATAAAATAAATGGGTTTCATTTCATAATCATAACGTTTTATAAACTGCTTTAAAGACATGATCTTTACGTCACTTTAAACCCATAGAAGGGGAGAGTGGGTTTCATGTATGTAAATCCTAGAATTTAAAATAGAATATTATGGTATATATGTGAATACCCATTTAGAAATAAGATCTTTGAGTATTCAATTTATAACATAAAATAATTTTGAGAAAAGATAGAGGCATTTTGAGACGAAAATTCTGCAGCATAACGGCTATGTTTCAAGGTTTTTAGAAAACATTGAAAAGAGAGGGGACATGGGTCAAACATTCATAAATGACCCATAAAATTGTATAGGGACAGAATATAAAAAATTAAGTACATTGTAATGAAATTGGAAAATATACCATATGAAATGAAGAACATGAAAGGAAGACAAAAATAAGATTTCTCTTATGAAAATTCGGCAGCCTAACAACATTACATAAACTTCAACCAAAAATGAATTGATGAGATCAAATAGGGTATCTCATCATATGAACATAAAATATCAGTATGATAGATATAGAGATCATACCTTAAAATAATAAAAAGGATCTTTCAAGACTTCACATGGAATTAGATCTTTGAAAAGGGAGAAATGTGCAAGGACCACATAAAAATTCAGCAGCCTAACGACGCCACTTAAACATCAAAATACTGAATTGAAGAGATCAAATGGGGTCTCTCAACATATGGTCATAAAATATCAGTATGATAGATATAGATATCATACCCCCAACATAAAAAAAAGTAACTTGAAAGAATTTACATGAAAGTAGAACTTCAAAATGAGAAAGGTGAAGAACCACTAAAAATTTGGCAGCCTAACGGCGCCACTTAAAACATCAAAATACTGAATTGAAGAGATCAAATGGGGTATCCCATCATATGGACATAAACGATAAGTATGATAGATATAGAGATCATACCCCAACATAACAAGAAGTAACTTGAAAGAATTGACATGAATGTAGAACTTCAAAATGAGAAGGGTGAAGAACCACTTCAAAATTCGACAGCCTAACGGCGCCACTTAAAACTTCAAAATACTGAATTGAAGAGATCAAATAGGGTCTCTCATCATATGGTCATAAAAGATCAGTATGATAGATTTATAGATCATACCCAAACATAAAAAAAGGAACTTGAATGAATTGACATGAAAGTAGAACTTCAAAACTAGAAGGGTGAAGAACCACTTAAAAATTCGGCAGCCTAACAGCGCCACTTAAAACTTCAAAATACTGAATTTAAGAGATCAAATGGGGTCTCTCATCTTTTATGCTCATAAAATATCAGTATGATAGATATATAGATCATACCCCAACATAACAAAATGGAACTTGAAA
Organism: Viscum album; assembly: GCA_963277665.1. Taxonomy (NCBI): domain Eukaryota; kingdom Viridiplantae; phylum Streptophyta; class Magnoliopsida; order Santalales; family Viscaceae; genus Viscum; species Viscum album. Next base: position 1,915,104,651 of record OY728120.1, read on the forward strand.
GAATTGACATGAAAGTAGAACTTCAAAACGAGGAGGGTGAAGAACCACTTAAAAATTCGGCAGCCTAACGGCGCCACTTAAAACTTCAAAATGCTGAATTGAAGAGATTAATTGGGGTATCTCATCATATGATCATAAAAGATCAGTATGATAAATTTAGAGATCATACCCCAAAATAATAAAAAGGAACATGAAAAACTTTACATGAAAATAGATCTTCAAAAATGAGAAGGGAGAAAGAATCTGTTAGAAACATTTCGGCAGCCTAACAGCGCCACTTAAAACATCATAAAACGAAATAATGAGAGTAAGAGGGGATCTCTCAATATGTGAACATGAAAAGGGCAGTAATAAGAGTATAAATGAATCCAATTTAACATAAGAACATGGAGCATAAAAGAAATTACATAAAAGAGATTTCTTGAAAAGAAAGAGCGAGATCGGAACCCTTACCTTAAAACGTAACTCTTAAAACACAAAGGTTGGGACCTTGAGGGATTAGGGGAACATTGGGACGACTCCTTGGGAGGTAAGGAGACCTTAACATCGTTGGGGATGGTTTTTGAGTCGAAAATATGAGAGGAGGGCTTGGTATTTATAGGGAAATTGAGGGAAAAAGGCTTTAATGGCCAAGGGACACCTCAAAAGTGGTTTTCTCAAAAGAATGGGCCCTCCCATGGTACTTCCCATGGAGTTAGGCCACATGGGGACCCCCACACAATAATTCATCCTCTTTATTCGACCATCCCTTAAAATATCTCATGACATCATCATGACACAGTTATGATGTCATTAAACATACCGAAACCCTAAAACTGTATTTTCACTATTCGCTGAAAATTCAACTTTCTCAGAAAAATCCCAAAATTTCACCTTAACCAAATATCAATGATCTTATTCCAAAAATGAACTCCATTTTATAAAAATAATTTTGTAAATATTTTTAATTTAATTTTTAATTAAGAAAACACTATTCACCCGAAAGAATTAATACTTGAATAATAATTTATGAAACCATTATTTAACCATTTTATTGAATCAAATTACTTAATCTAGGTGTCTAAATTATATTAAAACTATCTTTGAGTGAAATTAATAATCCATTTGGTCACATTACTAATCCTAAGCGTAAAATCACTATTCATAATTTACTATTCATAAAAAATTAAGGTGATCTTATTAGACTCTAAATTCCGTACTGAACATATTTGTAGAAGACCATTTTTTGAAAATCATTATACATTTTTATTTATTTAAGGTTTACATAAACATTTTTAAAATATCCTTTCTCTAAAATTAATCAAAAATATGCATACTATATTTATCCGGACATTTAAAAATTCATAAACTTCATCATAAGAAGAAATCCCAATTTTTATTTAAAACAAAGGTTACACAAGGCAGTTACGGTCTCCTTACATAGCCCATTATCACACCAGCATAGGAACTAAGTGTAAGGTGTGCTAAGGTGAGAGAATCCGAGGGAGGCTCGACCAACATCGCACGAGTAATAATTTATATCAGTTTGAACTTCTTGCGGAGGTGATCCCGTTCTAGCTTCACATGATGAAGTTCAGCTTGGGTTTGGTCTAGAGCAAAGCCCAGTGGTGCTACCTCCTTCCCAAGTTCTGTTAGATGTACTTCGATTGGTCCAAGACTACTGGGTGAGGCCATCTAATCTTCTTTCTATATTAATTAACCAAGATTGCTTGTATTTAGAGACAATATTCAAAACATTTAGTTTATAGCGGTCATATTGACCAATTTTCATATAACAGTCAAAACCCAACGGTCTCATTTTAATTATACTCATGTTTTCAAATGAAACATTTTTGTTGAGTATAAAAATAAAATAAAATAACACATAAAATTAAGAAACAAGATTTATTCAAAATTTCGGGTCGTTACACTCACACAAGTTATACACATGTTTTTAGGTCCTTTACACTTTTATTTATTACACTTTCCACCATAGATTTTATAGTAGTAACCTATTTTTAACTAGGTGATTTATTTTATTGAGTTACAAATAAAAGTAGACTTATTAAATAATTTGGACTTAATGATTTAAAATATAAAATACATTTTACTTTATTGTATTTATAAAAGTGATAAAATTAATTTTTTTTGTAATCATTGTATATCATAATAAAATTTTTTTTTGAAAAAATATGTTTATAATCACAAAAAAAGAGTTTAAGTTCAAATTATGAATGTTTCGGATTTACATGACATAATTAGTTTATTTTTACTAAAGATATTTATGTGGATTTTAAAATAATAAAAAAGAAAACCCCCACCTTTTGAAAACATAATTAAAATTAAAATACTAAAAATTATTTTTTATCATAATAAATTACAACTTAATTTACAAAAATGTTATGAATTATTTTCATAAATTAAAATTAGTATAAATTTACCCCATTAATATATTTTGGTCATGAGAATTATTTTATAAGATTTTAAATTTTACTTAATTTTTGATATAATCATAAACACAAAAATATTAGTAAAAAATTATATATTTTAATATTTACCGAAAAATATATTATTCAAAATAACTAAAAAAATATACAACCAAAGATAATTTTTCTATTTTAATTCCAAAAATGAACATAATTTAATCAAATTAAAATTCAAAATTTAATAATTTAACTATTAAAGAAAAACAAAATAAAATATAATGAATACTATTTTCATAAGAAAATAATTTTTTTAAAAGATTATAGTTATTATTCATATTTCATATAAAATTATAATTAGATTCATGATAATATATTAGTCATATAAAAAATTTATTTAATTTATTTAATTTATTAAAATAAAGCTCATAAAAAATCCAATTTTCGACAAATAGATTTTTAGCATAAATATTTCTTATAATTTATCTAGCTACATTAATTTAAATTTATGAATTCATTAGTATTAAAAATTAATATTTTTTTATTTATATTAATTTATTTAATAATGCAGTTACTTATATTTTTACCCCCCAATTCAATTACAGCATTACCATATTTTTATAATAATTTGTGGTTTTTTAGTTCGATGTTGTGTGTAACATAGGATATTAATCATAGTTTTTATTATAATCGATAAAATTAATTCTAAAATATATGGGAATTAAACGAAATGAGCCTAGAACACCATAATAAGACAACAATGACTTAGATTGAAACATATAATTACATAAATATGGAAAGAAAAGTCTTTTAGAGATTAGTTTTGATAGCCTAATGGAAATAAGACAAGAATTGCTTTGATTGAAACGTATAATTACATAAAAATGGATACAAAAGTCTTTTTTATGTTTTATTCTATATAATATTATAGTTTTCCTTTTATATGATTATTAATATTGAAATTTACATCCCTAAAATCTTTTATTTTATAAAATGTATGGAAATGTCAAAAACCAATGTGATATAAATTGTAATGGTTACACTAATTAGAATCAGAATATTATTGGAGGTGGATTTGAGAACTTAATGGAGGTAAATTCTTCACTAAATCAGGTTATTAGTAATAACCTGAACAAGATAGAGTTCTATTTTGATCCCAATATTGAAATAGAATTTTTGTATCTTTTATGTGAAAAATACTTCCCTCCATTTATAGATATTAATACCTTTATCACAAAGTAATTTATTTGATTTATTTAGAAGATATAATCTTTCATTAAATAGATTGAGTGAGAGATGGTGATATTAGATGTATATCACCTAGAGGTAGTGGTCGATCAATGGTGGAAACTAACAAAGAATTCAAAGAGTATGAGAGAAATTGAATTATTCGAGTGGGATAAATTGAGGAAAATATTTACAAAAAGTTAAATGAACTATATATATTAAAATAGATATTGGTTTTCTTGGAATCAAGAAGATGGATTTTGAATTTATTAGGTCATATTAGTAAAACATCAAAAGGATATCAAGGTACACCTAGAGTTTTTTTGACCATGAATATAATTTTTAATTCTTCTTTAGTAGGGTAATGTAATGTATTTATAATTAAATAAATATTTATGATGATCATAACAATGAGGAAATAATATTATCTGCACATGAGGTTGAGATGGATATTTTTTATTCTCTATGGTCTCATGAGATTAGAGGTAAAAAGATGAGAATGTAATTTAATTATAGAAGACAAATAGATATTCCTAATAGAGTGGGTACCATTCAAATACAAATATTTGAAATTTTTGTTAAAGAAACACCATGTGAAATAACTCAAGGAAATAGGATGATGATGCATATAAGTAATAGATTCAAATTAATATAATAAATATATAATGGAGATAAATAATTCCACAATGATATTACAAGGAACTAATGTACCAGTAAACCCTCTACTTATGTTCTAATGATTTATCTTTATAGAAAATAGACTCTATGAATGTGAGTACACAAAGTTATGGTTATGAGAATAGATAAAAAAACAGAAAAAAACAAGATTGTATGGATGATAATATACTATCACTATGGAAAAGATATATTATGAAAATTTTGTGGTATTCAGTACACATTTTATTTATTCAAAAATTTGGAATACCATATTTTATTATGGTTCTACGCATTCATTTATAAAAATAGTGTTTTATAGAAATATTCAAAGACCACATCATAAAATTTTGAGTTATCAGTAAAATAAAAAAGTATTTAAATCATTATATCTCAAGTATATAAAAAATAAACAGTCAATATTTTTGTAACGAATCTCCCAACATACTATTTTAAACTCCCATTAGTTGAATTATATGATGTATTAGGAACTAATTATCTATTTTTATGTATAGAATTAATTAACAATCAGGAGAATAAAATCACAATCCATATCCAAATCCATTCTTGGATACTATATAAGTGAATGTATAATGATGAATTTTTTATGGAAAATAATTTTAAAGAATTAAATTATTAACATATAAGAAATAATATGTAGATAAAATTATTAATAAAAAGGAATGGATTGTCCTTTAAGATATTCCCATTTTAGTGGAATATGAGTTGTATTCATAAAAGTGTTTCTTCGTCTACATTGTGATGAAAATGTTGAGTTCTCAATCAAACTTATACCTAAAGCACTTTCTTTATATTGACTTTTTTATATAATATCTCCCACTAAACTAGAAAAAACAAAGAGGAATAAATATGTATGTTTTGAAATTATCATCATAGGACTTAGTGCCACGCTATGTGGTGACGTAGACAACATTGTTAAAAAAGGATAGTTTAGAGAATCTATTCATTGATTATCATGAGCTCACAAAGATCACAATAAAGAAAAATTATTTCCTTACATGGATTTATGACTTTTACAACAACTATACGAAGATTAGTGCACATATAATGGGGGCCTTTGATCTACATATCATTAGATTAACATGATGATATATGATGCTTCCAGGGATAACTTACTAAAAATCTATAGACATTATGAGTTCATATTGAATCTATTTGGACTCAACATCACTTAATAAATATTCATGGACATTATTAGTATTTTTTTTTGATATTACCTCATCAAATATGAGGTTTCCCTTATATATTCTATTTTTATGTACACTGATTCCAAGAAATAACATGAGGATTACATGAGTATTATGCTACATACATTATAGAAAGTGGTATTTTATGAAAACAATAATAAATGATATTTATTGATAGATAAATTTACATAGTTTATCCATGTAATCAAAGGTGTGAAGATACTAATGGAACCTTTGAAAACAAAGGTGAGGGAGGAATTTGACAATCCCAGATATGGAACATTGATAATTAATATATTCATAATATTTGGGTATTATTGATGGTTTTTGAGAAACTTCCCCTGAATATCAAACCTTATAACCATAATATTAGGATATTGAGTAATTTTATATATATTGATGAATGTGAAGAGAGAATCATGCAGTAGATGAAGAGAATAATGATATTACCTATAATCATTGTAAACATATGTGGGAATTGATTAGTGATATATAGTACTACATAAATGAGGGAATTTATGTATGTATTTATGAAAAATTATTAATTAATTGTGTGTACCTCAATATAGTTGAAGGTGCATGAGAAAAATCACCAAATCAAAGATCTAGAGTTAGAAATGAAAATATTTACAATAATAATTTATATTTACAATATAATGATCATTCGTGTGAAAATTATATATTCACATGTAGAGATCTCAATATATGCTAATGGAGATGGTTAGTGTTGATCAGAGTGTAGAACTCTCACCTAATTTTCCACCCTAATAGTGCTCTAGGGAAAGTTCCATTGGGCCTTCAGTGCACCTCCTCATCGCCAAAAGCTACCAATGAGAATCAAGTTTGAAAAGAGGTGAAAGTGGATAGATTATACTCTATTCTAATGATATAATGAAGGTCCCATTATATATAATATGAAATGTAAAAAAATTACAATATACATTGTTCCAGTAAACCTCTAATGCAAGAAGCATAATAGACTTCAGAAGAAGTAATAATAAATAAGATAACACTACTTTCATTATTTAGCATCACAACATACCATTTTTAGATACTAAAATAAAATATGTATTCTAGGGAGGATATAAATATCAATAAGTATAAGGGTCTCTAATGGATGACCTCAATATGTACATATAATCCACCTAATAAAAAATCAAAAAAAGGAAAATCCATTTATGGAAATATCCATTATTCCCTTGTCTTCCATCTCTACCAACTCAATCACTAGGATCCATCTTCTAAGCTAAAATTTTTATTTCATCACAAACCCATAAAGTCTACACGCTCCCTAAAAACCTATGCAGGGTGTGAGAATGAATCTTAGTATGGAACCACCAACATGTTCTTAGATTATATTTGTGATTAATTATTCATGTCTAATAAATAAATGAAACAATATAATAAACATGAATAATAATAACTCAATACAATTGTGCTCAGCAACCACAAGGGAGAGATCACCTGCTTCGGCCAAAAATGGTATACCACAGTAGAGAGAATCCTAGAACATAGCCCAAGCAATCCATATATGTATAAAAAGCCAAATATAACTCAAGAACTTCCTATGATAATATTTGTGAAAAACAATCTAACTCACACCTTGTGTACATACCAAAAAACCAACATTCCAAAGGCATTCTCAATAATCAAAACCTGGTCCTTCTAACCCCTGCTCGAAATTTCATATCGTCTTGAAGCCCAACGTCCTGATGCACAGTAATACCTTTCCTCTAAATAATATCATAGTCGAATAAACATATGAAATCTTGAATAATTATTATTTCCATACTCTCAAGTATTTCATGACCTAGCAGCCTTAGGTACGGTAAGCCTAAGCCCCCAATAGACATTCTCAACCCCATCAACTGATGGATCCTCACAATCCCGGTGGATTTCTATGGAAAGAACCTACAATCATTTCCCTAAGATGAAACTAATGGAGGCCTATACCCTCATTAGTGGTCAATGCATCCTCTTTATCTGAGTTCGTCTCTTTGTACATGACTCAAAATGGCGCATTGGCTAACACGGGTGAGAAGAAATTACCAAATAAGAACCTAAGACAAACCATTCGAGAACCTCATTCCCCTACAACCACATTTCTCATCTATTGGCCGCCACCATATCATATTACATGATTCACATCCCTAACCTATTGACATTTTTGCCCCAAATAATGAGTGTGCCACCCAACAAGTTATCAACTTCACTCATAATACATATATATCGAGACACACCCAATCCTGATAGTTGCATCACCTCAAATAAGATATTTAACGCTATATCAATCCTATGACCAAGATTAATATGTACCCATGGAACTAAATAATTCATATTAGAAACATAATACAATTAATTTCATAAAATAAAGTCAATTTAATTAAATAAACACACTCGGCCTAATCACACAAGTGGTCTCAAGCCCAATATCCAGAGCAGTCTTGTAAACAATAGATTAAGAATGCCTAGAGGCTTCCCATAGGGACTTAATATTAATTTAAAGGAAATTAATTAATTAATTTGGGTCTCACTAAGTGTACATAATGGATCACTTAAAGACACTCCCTTGAAAAAACTGAAGAATCACTCAGAAAGATGAACACCACCTACCTTGTGTTGGTAAATGTACACTCATCTGATATCAACCTCTAACTAGAGCTGATTTGGAAGATATATTTGTTTTATATGGAAACCATGAAAATATGGTATATTTGATTGCACGGATTTATCACTCCATATAGAAATAGAAAGTTAATTTAGAAGAAATAGAATATAAGGTCTTACTTATATGGATCCAACACAATAGATAGATCAAGAAGCAAACCTCAGATGATGGAGTTGGTTAAATGGCTATCAGAGGAGGAAAAGAGGGAGTTCCCTCAATTTTTCATAACCAAAGGTTGAAAAAGGAGGAGGAAAATAGAAAAATAGGTTGGTATAGAAAAATATTATTTCACACTTTTAATGGACCACATTATTTTCCAACAAGGTTTGACAGACCATATAAAAATTGTGCAGTTCCCACTACCCAATAACATGACTCGTACGGTTGTCCCGCACGGTTTGGAAAACAATGCGGTAACTGTTTGAATCACCAATTACAAAAATTTATATGGTTTTTCAAAGTCATAAATCCCTTCGTGTATTATTTTGAAATCTAAGAATAGAATACATGTTGGACCACAACCTTACTACTTTGAGGCCATGTGGTTTGTTCGAACCATGTGCACTAGTATGCGCACCCTAGAAACTATGGTTTTTGGTATCTGACTCACTTGAAACCTACTTAAAACTTCAAGACACTAGTTAAGAATTAAAAATAATCCCTAAATATTCTCTTAGTTCAACGGAACTCTTGGAATTGTGTTCTAATAAATGATCAAAGAATTTTTATACCCACTAAACTACAAAAACATAAAAACTTGTGAGGAATTGGACCCACTCCAAAAACTCAGGATGTTTTATTCTCCCCAACATAACATAGATCATCCATGAGCTATAAAAAACATAGGTATGGTAAAAACATAAAAATATCATTAAAATTAACCCAGAATACCGAATTATAAAATGGTATAGGTCAACTACCTCAAGGGATACCCACCTTAGGAGTTACCTACCCATGATGCATCCTGCCACAAAACTCAAATAAAATTGATGGTCTGACGACCATCCCGAGACTCAAAAGTAATCTTGTGATGCATCGTCACTAATGAACATCATTATGTTACTTAGTTTCATACAAGACATCCATAATTTATTGTATCTCATCACATGTCTAACCCATTTCCATGCTGCACATGACACCTCTGAAGTACAACACCTCATCAGATGCTCAAAATCAGTCTCGGTTCTTCACACCTCAAACAAGTATTGAAACATAAATATTACCAAATTCCAATGCACCTAAAACAAGTATTATATTTCTTCCATGCCTAGGTTCCAATTCACATCAATATTAGTCCTGCAATGCAATAATTCTTAAATGCATTTTACATCAACACCACATACCCAAAAATGATCACATATAAATCCTGGTGAAAACATCTTCATATGTATATATATATATAATTCATCTAGGCTGATTAAAACCAACCGAAAAACATAATTTTAGACCATATATTTGTCTCAGACACCTCTTTCACCCAAAATATACATGATTCTAAAAAGGCCATGCCAAAATAAAACAAAAACCTTGTCACCATGGCATACCTTTAATAGTAACCTACTCCCCAGCCTTCTCGGCACCTTGCAGCTCCACTGCAAGCATTTGTCCTAAAGCTCGAAAAAATGAGGCTTGGGATTTTTATAGTGTTACACCATCCACCATCCACCGACCCCACCACTGGGTCCCACTGTCTCTTCCACGACCTCCATGTTCAATAGAAAACTAGCTTGCAGCACCTAGTACCACCCTTGATCTGATCTCAAAACCCTTTTATACCACAGTCTATGAAAGTAGAATATTAGAGAAGTATTCATGAATAATCATTCATGACGTCTTACAAATATGTATGCTCTTCACTCCTCCAATTCCTAACCACACTTCAATCACACAAGACCCCATTGCCCACATTGGAATAACATCATCGATGATCTATTTTGAGTTAGTCTACCCGAGTCCTTGGCTTGAATGCCCTACGAGAAATCCTCTGGTAATCAATTCCCACTATTTGAAGTGTCACCTCTAAAATCAACTAACACCATCATCCATCTTGAGTAAGAAATATCTATTAAGTTTCCCTTGGCTATGAGGGCCTAATTCACCACCTATGAGAATGACACCGACCTAAATATGTTTATCTCCACCCAAATGGCATGTTTTAAACCATACACGACATACCTCACCCTCAAGGTGTTATATCCAACCATACTAGATGTGAAACAAGAAATTTTTTTAATGTCACTTCATAGTCCATGAAAGACTTGTCACCCTATTGTACTCTATAGAACTCCCAAGCTCTCTCTTCCCTTAGAATCTCCGAAAAGATGTGATCAAATAACCTAGCCTCAATGTCCTTCAATGATAGTCCCTCGTGTCTTCCAAACTATACATTAACATCTGACCAGTGCATAGCCGGACCTCTGAGCATGTACATATCTAACTTCACCCTCTACCCTCACTACGGGAAAAAGGGTTCTTTACGACAGGTTATTTGTGACGGGGGTATTTTCCCATCGCAAATAACCACTAATTTGCGACGGGGAAATCCCACCCGTCGCAAAAGGCTTGGCACGCAAAGCGCGCCCAACCGCGGGAAAGTTATTTGTGACAGGTGGTTACCACCCGTCGCAAATAACCGGCAGCGGTAAAAACTATTTGCGACGGTAATATACCCCGTTGCAAATATCCGGAGGCGGTAAAAACTATTTGCGACGGGAATATACCCCCCGTCGCAAATAGTATGTCGGCAGGTTAATATTTTCGACGGGTCCCATCACAAATAACTATTTAACCGTTGACCGTGATAAATGCGGGCTCAAGTATTTGCGACGGGTATCCAGTCGCAAAAACTCCCGTCGCAAATAATCTAACCTATAAATACCCCCACCCGTTTTTCTCCATTCATTCTCAACTTCTCTCAAAACTCTATTTTTAGAGTTCACAGTTTCTTAAGTTTAATTTTTATTTACAGATTTGATATTGATGTCTTCAACAATTATCGGAGATCAACCTCAGATCAATTTTAAAGGTATTTATTTTATTTTTAATTTAATATTTAATTTAAATTTTTTATTAGTTTTATTTATTTTTAATTAGTTGTAATTTAATTGTGTTTATATTGTTTTTTATTTAATAAATTTAAATTATTAGTATTAATTGTTCGTAGTTAATTGTAATTAGTAGTAATTCATATTAATTAGAAATAATTAATAATAAAAAGGAATAATTAATAATTAATAGGAATAAACCTCCCCCATGCGCGCATTAACCTTTACAACTAAGCCATTTCATTTTTTTATACATTTAATGATCTATCTATATATATATAGTTATATTTATTCGTATATTAATATAGATTTATATTAATATAAATATATTTGGTTATATAAATAAATATATATATATTTATTCGTATATTAATATATATTTATTCTATATATATATGTAGTTATAAGTTTTTGTTCGTATATTTATTTGTATATTAATTAATATATATTTATAAGCTTAGTTTTAAATAAATTTATAAAATATGGGTTTTTATGTATATGTATAAATAAATAAATAAATAAATACATATATACAATAGATACACACACACACATATATATATATATATATATATTTGTATAGTTATGAATGAATACATAGGAATGAGGGGGTGAAAATCCACCTAGAATGTTAAAATGGCTATAACATCTAATCTGTAAGTCTGTTACAACTCCACAACCAGTCAAATCGAAGAACATGAAACGATCTTCGATATGATATGCGGTACAGGCCAAACGGACATCCGGATCAGATGTTATAGCCATTTGAATGTTTAAACGACCATAACTTCTAATCCAGAAGTCTGTTTCAGCTCCACAATCAGTCAAATCTAAGAACATGAAACGATCTTCGATATGATATACGGTAGAGGTTTATCGGACATCGGGAGAAGAAGTTATAGCTGTTTAAATGGTGAAAAAACGGGGTACCCCGACTAAAAACTCAGTTTTAGAGGCCTTCTAGGCCTTTTTTGGCCGTGAAACATCCTTGGACGGGTTCCACCGGTCCATAGCACTGTAGAGATCGTCGCAGGATTCGATTTGATATGCTGTGGAGCTCAAACGGAGTCCCGGATCAATAGTTATGGCCGTTTGAAATTTGGGTTTTATTTTTAACTTATTTTCCATCTTTCATTAATTTTTTTATTTTTTTTATATTCAAAGAGTTATTAAATGACTATTAATTGATAAAAATTACATAATTACTAATTAAAAATATTTTTTAATTTATTTTATAAGCCTCTTTTACTGAACATCTTATACATTCATATTTGATTTTCATTCTTCCTTTCTAAAACATAGTTAAAAAATAAATATTATATTTATATCAATATAAATAGGTTTATTGATTTATATAATAATAAAGAAATTTTTAAAAAAAATTTTAATTTTTTTATTATTATTTGCGATGGGCCCATCGTAAATACCCGCTTCGAAGCAACCATTTGCGACGGGAATATGGCCCGTCGCAAATACTTTTTGCGACGGGCCCGTCGCAAAAGATTTAAAAAAAACCAGAAACCTTTTTACGACGGGATCCCATCGGAAATGACCCGTCGCATATATATATATTTCCCTTAGTGCCTATGGGTGTCTCAAGCTACCTAAATATCATCTCCATCGACTCAATCCAGATCCACACAACTTCTGGTCTAGCCACACCCTATAATAGTGTTTGGTGCTGCCATTGGAACTCCCAATTATGTATTCCATGGAAGGATATTCCCCCTGAGCTCCCTAGTCAATACCCTAAATGAAATATACGAGGCTCGGTCTGAGCTACATATTAATCAGTGGCGCAAAAAATTTATCAAAGCTAGCAGCTTTTCTGCCTTCATCGGAGCATATATTGATGCCTGAAACAGTGTCTCCTGCACTTCTTGACTATCTAGAGCAATATACCCAACTTCATGAGTCTCAACCTGTGCTACCTCCTGTGGAACTAAATCACCATCCACTTGATGTTACATCAAAATCCATCTATGTGGAAACCTGTAAAATACCAAATCCATGGTTAGACATACCATATAACACACACACACACACACACCCACACACAGACACACAAATATATATAACTCATGTAGGGAAATAATTAATTGGAAATGTAAAATCCCTACACTTTCCCCGCCCCATCACAACCAAGTCTCCAAAAATCTGAGCATCTACCCCCTTACCCACCCATATTAGAGAAAATTAACCCATATGCCTTATACCATTCTTGTCCTAGTGAACCATGTAGCCTCAATCTGACAACCTTTCAACCCAACCTGGTGATCAACATCACCCCGTAGCATCATCCCTACTTACTACTATAATATCCATGACCATTTATATATAGTGTCATATATCTTAAGCAATTTTTTTTCACAGGCACATGCACATATATATAAAACATCCTTTTTCCTTATCAAAATCATAAAAAATAATCCCATTCTATATTGATCTAAGGATTTCATATCATAAAATATAATAATTTAGATCCAAGTGAACAAATCGAGGTGAAATTTAATGCCTCAGCCCAAAAATCACAGAGCTAGTGCATTATTTTAATAAATTGGCATGATTGTAGGAATCAAATCTCAAAGGACAATTCAATTTAAATTTCATGTAAAATAGATTCCAAACAATAACCTTATATTATAATTAGAAATGTAAAATACAATATAGATAATCCTTTTAGAATTCCATTATTCTTCAATAAAAACCCTACATATCAGTTATAATACATATCTTCACATCCATGGAAAATAAAACATAAGAAAGGGGTGAGATCATATGATCAGTAAGGGTAAATAATACAATAGAATCTTTCATAAATAAGCCTAAACTATTCGATACGGTATAAAATAGAAATAGAAGACTTTAAACATAATAATGAGCATAGTATGGAAGGAATAAATAAAACCATATAAAATAATCACATGATCTAGAATGTAAAACCATGGATATTATACTAGTAAAATAATCACATGGAAAAGAAAAAAATAATATCATAATGAGAGAATTCATAATTTCGGGCATCTGTACTATCAATATATAACCTCAAGATATCTACTTTCACTATCATTCCTTATGACAGTTTATGTATGTGGGAAGAAGCCCATCTGATTTGTTTCTAGATCTATCCTCTGAACAATATAAAACATCATGGAAAAAACACAAAGGGTTTGTCTCAAACTGATTTCATCTCAGGAGACCTACCGATGCATTGAGATGCTATAGTGGGCCCCCTATTTTTACTTACTATGTCAAATACATTCGTCTTATGAAAATGGTGAAAGATAAACAATATAATCAATAATATTAAAAACTAGTATATGAAATATGAATATTAAACCACAAACCAAGAATGGTATCTAAATATCACATACAGAATATAATTGATCATAAACCATTCAATGAAATTTGGACTTGTTCTTGGGTAATTTTATAATATTATAAAACTTTTTTTAACCTTTAATTACCCGATTTACCTTTAATCGTCGTAAATAAATAAAAAATTACTAAATTTGATATTCAACAAAGAATTAAGTTGATCGTATTAGTCCAAAAATTTCATAACAATTACAACTATGTATGTCCTTTTTTATATTAAATTCATAGACACATGAAAATTTTGTTTTATGTTAATCCTACAGATGTGGTGAGAATTCGGATAAAAGAGACAATCAAAATTTCAAAAAATATTATATCTAATTCTATTAGAAAAATGATTCTATTGAAATAAATTGGATATATATGTATATATATATATATATATATATTATTTTCCTTTACATAATAATCAATTTTAAATAAAATAACTATTTAATTTAAAAAGTCAGTTTTTAACAACAATGCTTAATTTTTCAGTATTCATCAAAAATTTAATTCTTTCAAAAAAATACAAAAAATTCACCCCAAGATAATTCTGGTTTTTCAAATTCAAAAATGAATTATATTTTAAAAAATAAAATTAATAAATTTCATAAAATGGTTAACACTATTTATAACATATTTTTATATGGGTAGTTTGATAGATAATGGGGTACTTGAACTCAATGTTTCATGCAATGTAATATATAGAGTTTCTTTAAAAATAAAACATACCATGAAATATTGGGGTTTTTAATTATCCCCTTCATCAATAAATTTTATCCTAACAATTAGAAATTTCACTTTGAAAATGAACGGTTGATATTATAAAGTACCATTCTAGAAACCCCACATCGGAAATTGGGTTGTTAAAAATATACTCTTAATAAGAGGGAAACGGAAAAGAGAAGATCACCACCAAATTAGTCTTTCGAATTAGAGATCATTAGTGGCCATAGAGATATAAACATACAAGAAAAATATAAATTTTTATAGGGAGTGATTGAGTCCATATATCACAAACAAGTGAACAAAAAATGGAAAATTGACGGCCTCAAAGCTATAAATCTATGATGATTTAAAATATAATTGGTTCAACAAAAATTATGGTACTGGTATAACACATTTTTAGATACTTTTTATTATACTTGATTTCATTCCATGGATCAATGTTATCCTTTTCTTTTACATTAATCTATTTTAACATCATTTCATTCACCTAGATATGTATATTCAAGATGATTCTTTATGCATGAATCACATTTAAAGAATCATAAATTCCATATGTATTTCATTCATACTTTAAATTTTTACTAAAATTAAAAAGGTTAGCACATAATATCCAGAAAATCATACTTAATTATCAAATAATAATATACAATGTTCAACTTAACCAATTAAACCTTAAGTCTTTTCCAAAATACTTATACCCAAATTAACAGTCGAAAATGGTCCCTAAATTTTCAAAATCCATCATAACATCAGATTACCCAGACAATATAGTGTAGCTCTTATTGTATGATACCAAATATTTGATCACCTCTAATTCCTTAATGAAAATTCTTATGCTTCAAAATCGTTAAAGAAGAAGTACTCTTGTAAAATCCTTATATATCTCATGAATCTTGTAACCATATAATTATTGATGTGATAATTATTAAATCCAAATACAAAACAACCTTTATCATTACACTTCACTCTAAAACCATTAACTATACTTCTTCATCTTATTCCTTACTACCTCTTTTATTTAATTTTATTTTTATAGTCTCGTCATCATCATTAGTATAACCATTTCTTGAATAACCATACTTATTTTACCATTGACCAAAACTAAAAGCACAATGTGAGGAACAATAATCATAGTGATATAGTTCTGAAGAATCATTTACATGATCTCTAAATGATTTCATATTCTTAAAAATATATAAGTCCATAAGATTAAACAAGGTTATAAATTACCAAATCTAATGGTTTATATCATATACATAGACTTGTCCTCCAGGTCATTCATATGTTTATGTATTCTAATATTTTATTTCTAAATCTAGTTTCCAATGTTGCTGCTAAAATTACATTGATACCTACTATAATTCCTCGACCCCATAAGCCTGGAGCCGATGTATTATTTTAATGAATTTCCATGATTATAAGGAAAAAAATCATGAAGGACCATTAAGTTTAGCAGTCCTAGAAAATTGATTACATACATTAACATTACATTACAATTCAGCACATAAAATAAAACATAGATAATCCTTTGAGAATGCCATTATTCTCCTAGTTAAGCCCAAAATATCAGTCTTAATACACATCTTTGTATCTTGGGAAAACAAAAGAAATGGATGGTCACATACACTCGTTAAGTGTAAATAATAAAACATAAACTATAAAAAATAATAATAAAATTTTATGGAAATGTATAAAATAGAAATACAAGCCTTTAAACATAAACATGATTGTAGTATGGAAAGAATAAATAATACCATGAAAATAATCACACGATCTAAAAAATAACCATGGATATTCTACTAGTTAAATAATCACATGGAATATCACCAAATAAAATCATAATGATGGAATTCATAATTCTAGACATATTTACTATAATGATATATCTTCCAGATAGCTACTAATAGGATTTATCATATTGACATGTTAATTATTTGATTATAAACCCTTATAAATTGTGTCAATATCTCTCCTTCAAACAATATTAATATTCTTGGAAAGAAAGCACAAAGGTTTTTTCTCCAACTTATTTAATCTCATGAGACCTATAGAAGCATCACATGGCTATAATGATTCTCTCTCATCCCTTACAATGTCTTATATATTCCTTATATAAAAATGGTGAGACATAAAAAACATAATCATTCAAATTAAAAAAATTATAGTATACAAAATATGAATTTTTAAACATAAAAAAATAATGGTATCTAAATAGAACATCCTCAATAAAATTTATCATAAACCATTACACAAAATATGGTAAATGATATCATAATAGATCAACCTCAAATAAGTATAAGATCCATCAAAGTATGTTGACATAGACGAAAATACTCTAATGAAATTACTAGAAATATATTGAGACAAATACCCATTTTCATTGAAATCATTTATTCTAAATTCTCACACCTATAAATGAATACATTTAAAAAGATGTTTTTTAATCAAAGTATCCCATACAACTTTAAATATTTTGAAAAGAATTAACATTTTAAAACATTCATGTCCATATAAATAAATCGTTAAACGCATTTTGAACAAATGGACATGAATGAGAAGAATATATCACTTGAAATTAGGTTTTAGTTAAATAGTACCTTACATAAAACATTAGAATGATTCCATTTGAAAATATTTTTAAGATAAATTTACAATGATGATAAATATTTCATAGTAAATACTTGCGTATAAACTATCTTAGATAATAATGAGATTGAGAAATTAACCCTTCTCTCGTACTTCACTCTATTTGAGGGTGTGTTATCCTCTTTTATAATGGAAAAATTATATTATTAAATATATACAAGAACCATATAGATATTTAATATATTATATAAATTCATTTATTAGTTAATATTACATTTTTATTACAAATTCCATGATAAAAAAACATTTCGGGTACCAACAATTTTATTTATCGCACATGTTTTGAGTTTTATTAATGATCTTATTTCTTAGATCATGATTTAATTAAATAAAGAATATAAACAATTATTTATATATCATATATATTTAATGTATTAATATATATAATAGATCGATATATGAAATAGAAGGCATCGTTCACAGAGATAGTAGGCCGTATGTATGCATGACTGATATTTTTTTCATATTTTATTAAACCGAAACAAGTAAATGAAATATATATATATTATTCTAGTAGAATTATTATTTATTATATTTCATACCTATTCATTATATATATTTTTATAATAATTCATGAATGGTTGATGTGGATAATTAATCTCATCACGTCAGGGAGATGGTAAGTTGTACGTACACACAAGCGACGCTATTATTCTCTAAATGGTTAAATGGTATGAAATTAGATGGTATATTAATTATAAAGAATAATTATCATGTTATATTAATTATATATATCCATTATATTAATTATTATACCCATAAAAATACGGTAGTGATGAAAAACAAATTACACGATGGTGTGGAGGTGGTAAGTCGTCGGTATACAGGCATGGTGATATTGTTATTATTAGAATTGATAAAAGTAGGAATATGGTTGTACCATAATCATAATAAAATATCAGAATATATATGATACTGGAGTTTATAATATCTTATGTAAACAACATAGAATGATGAAGTAGAGGAAGAAAGTAAATGGATTTGAATTTGTAAAACAATTAACTCTTCATCAAGTATCTCCTTTCGATTTTACCAAAAGGACTAATTAGGATGGAATAAATCCCAAATTATGGCATCTAGGATTAATTGAGGGAATTTTTTTAGGATAAATGGGTAGGTGTTTTCCAATCCAAATGTTTTTCGAGGTTTGAATAAAACAGATGGAGAGGTTCCCATTTATAATAGAGGGGAGGTGCACTTTTGGAAACTCCAAAACTATTAATTTAATATATTTTTTTTCTATTTCAAGTAGATAAAATGGATTTATTTAAATTATTAAATGATTATTTGTCTAAATCCTCCCATCTAATGAAATTTAGGCATGTCTGGGTCACACTATTAGCATTATCATTTGCCATTAGCCCTTAGAAAAATAGTTTAACTCTTATTGCGACGACTCGTATTTTTACACCATAGATTTAATATAGTTACAATAAAAAGTAAAAAGAGACTCAATAAGATAATTTAAGATACATTTAACATTTTCCAAGATAGTTGTCCAAAATATATATTTTTTCGGATTTTATTTCATTTAAAAAATTATTATTATTTTTAAAATTTCATTTCTATCCATTTTAAAACTACTTATCACTTGAACTTTTAAAAACACATATCAACATGATTTATTACAAAGAAACTTCATTAAATCATCCAAAACATGTGTTATCCATCCAAAAAATTCATGTATGGAATCAAATATTTCAAAAGATATTTATTTTAATATGATTAATGACATTTATTTTATTTTTTCCTTTAATAAATTAATTAATATATCATCATTATGTCACCATTAAATTTTATTATTTAATGTATAAAATAATAAATAAATTATCATTATGTAGATAAAAAATTTATATTTCAATTGACTATTTATATTATAATTTATCTTTTATATAACCCTCTATTTAAAACTTTTAACGTATTGAAAATATTATTGTGACAGTTTTAACTTATCTTTAAATAAAATATAATAAAGGTCAGATTCATAACCAAGTGGCATAAAAAGTTATAATTTTGTCATATGGTTGATTTATATCAAAAAACACTCATCCAATGAAATTATTAAAAGTTTATGGTAATTTAATAATATTATAATATTATTTTTTTACCATTAGTTACATGATTTATTATTAACTGTGGTAAATAATTTAAAATTTACTAAAGTAACTATTAACAAAAAAATTATGTTGATCCTAATAGAAACAATATTTGATAATAATTACAACCATATTTTTCCAGTTTTCAAAATTCAATTCAAAGACATGAGAAAATTAAGTTTAACGCTAATCACGTAGATGTGGAGAGATACCGGGTAAAAGAGATGTTCAAAAGTTCAATAAAAAATTTTGATATGATTATATTATTAAAATGATTCCCATGAAATAAATTTGATTAATATATATATATTATTTTTATTTTGTGATCGTAAAATAAATTTAATGTAAAATAATTATTTAATTTAAAAAGTAAGTTTTTAACGACAATGTAGTGTTTTCACTATTCATCAAAAATTGAATGTTTTCAGAAAAATACCAAAAAAATCACCCAAAGATAGTTATGATATTCAAAATTCAAAAATTATGTCTATTTTGAAAATATAATTATAAATTTCATTATATGGTAAATATTATAAATAATTTCTATTTAAATGGATAGTTTGATATATAATGGTTCGCTCGAACACATTGTTCCCTGGACTATAATCTTTATAATTTATTTCAAAAGATATAATTCCATTAAATATTTGGTTCTTGCATGAAAATAATATTAGTAATAAAAATTACAATGGAGAACTGCAATTCCCACCCCTAGCAACTTGGTTTGTCCCCCATGCTTGGGGCTGATGGCACCCAAACAATAACAATAAACCTAGATTCGACAACATCTTAATATCTGCTCTACCATATCTAAAAAACTAATATCTTATCATGATATATGATTATTTTACCTTATTAATGTCCATGTATTATTTAAATCCATTATTTCATGGACACCATTATGATATTCCATTTTGGTGTGCCTTATGACATGGTTATGATACCTAATTCTTTCTATGGGTAACCCTTATTCTTGTTTCTTCATTTGGAACTTATATTCAAGAACATATAATGATGGGAGTTCCTAGATAGTATTCCAATGAATTGGTTAATGTTTAGTCTCATGATACATCATGTTGGGATAAAGCGTGAACCTGATTCCTTTATGGGACTTTTTCCAACATGTCTTGTTAGTAAGCCTCAACTCATGTTTATATTGTGTTATACATTCTTGTCACGTTACTATGATGTCATGGTTATATGATCCAATGTTATAAATTTTAATCTTCCTTATGTTTATTCATGTTTCATATCTTTTATTCCATCATGTTCTGTCTTCAAACCGTGTTCTATGTTTATTCCTATCCTTATTCCCTTACTGGTATTATTACATCATCCCTTTTGTTCATATATTCCCTAATAAATCCTATGCAGATATAAAATACAAAAATGAATTTTGGAGGTATTTAATGGAATTAAAGGAAATAAGTTACTATTTTTCTCATATTTTCAAATTATGTACATAATATATCAAATAAACTATACTTTACGAACCTTGTCTTCTAATTTGATGGTTAATTATTCTTAAAATCATGTAATTTTATGTGAAAAGTATAGGGTCATTATTAAAAACAAGGAGAACATTTTCTTAAGGATACTAGAAAATGTTTTTAAGTGTGGAATGATATTTCATTTGGAAATTTATTTCTAGTATTATGTGAAGAAGTTAGATAATTATTCACATATCGATACATATCCACAAAGTGAACCACCCAAACTATAATGTTTCAAGTGTAAGTAGGTTGGAAATTATGAAAATAAATTCCCCAATCCAAGGTCAAATGAGGATGATAAGATAGAAAACCCTCTAAAATAAAAAGAAAAAGGAAATTTTAGGAAATCACAGTGGATGAATTAAATTATTATTAATAGGGAATATTATCCTCCCCTCCATATTTGGTAATTTCATGTTTTATTTGGTAAGAATGATCCATATGAAAATAATATTCATCCTTTAGTGAAATTTAATGTTATTTTGATAATTTATTTTCACTATTTTCATAGATTTTGGAGTATTGAAATCACATTTGAGATTATATTTGTACAAGGATACACCCAAGATTCCAATGAAAATGTATTTGTACAATATACGAGCATATATAAGGAATAAAGAGTGAATTAACTTCTGAAAGTGAATATTTATCCATTTAAAATTAACTTAAGAGTTAAGGAAACCACCATGGTTTTATGAGTTTAAAATTGATAATATGTTCAATGTTATTGACACCCTTTTTTGAGGTTTTATATGATGGGTGTTTTTCTAGTTTAAGGATTTTTAAGAGAAATTTATATAAATACAACCCTTTGGTTTTTTATATGTTTTAGCGGAAAAGTTATTTAACATGTAATTTCATTAAATTTTTTAAACATATTATTAATGGTACTAAAAACCTTTAGGGTTTATCTTATCTTTGATATTGAGGTAATTATGGGTTTTAGATGATCACTTTATAAAGTAAACACACTAAATTCATATCAGAAAATATTTCTCTATAGATACTTTTTCGATAATTTACTTTATGTAAGTGTTGAGGTTTCCTAGGGTACCACAGTGAATTGTGTCTGATAAGGATTTGAATTTTATCTTGAATTTTTTGTGATGTCATAAACAATCTCTTGATATAGAGTTGAGTTTCAGCACATTGTATCTTCTTTAAATAGGTGGTAAATATGAGAAAAAAATTCAAAACCAATATGATATACTAAGATATTGTTCTTTTGACTATAGAGGTTGTTAGGATAATAATATTCCTAAATTTTATTTTTCATTCAATGATATCCTTCACCCATCATTCAGATGGATCCTTATAAATCCCATTATAGAAAGAAGTGTAGAACTACAATATATTGGAATGTATTTGTAGGAAAAAAACAATTTGGACCAGATTAAGCTAATTATATGGTAGAAAAGGATTGATCTATTCAAAAATATATATTCAAATCCCAATGTTGATAGAAATTTTAAGCTAATAACCATCAAATTGATCTATAATTTGAATTTTGTGAGAAGCTCTTTCTACAAATTTCTCTATGGAAGAAAATGGGAAAACTAAGCCATAGGTATATTGGTTCGTTTAAAACACTTTATTGCAAGAGGATTGTATATTATCATGTGGTTCTTCCATATAAAATTCCGTAGGTTCATGACATGTTCCATGTACCTCTAATGAAGAATTATATTATTGATCCATCACATGTACTGAACTCAGAGGTAGCACCGAAGGTTCATGATATTTTTTGTAAGGAACAAATTGCAGAGATTATGGATTAAATAGAGAAATTTTTAAAAAAATACCACTTACCTAGTAATTGTTTTGTAGAAAAACCAACATCTTGAGGAGGATATGTTGGTAATAGAGGATGTAATGAGGCATAAGTATCCCCAGTTTTTAGTGCCAAAGTGAAACATTATGAGGGAAATTCATTTTAAGGGTGTATAATGTAACGCCCTATTAAATTCCCAATTTTTTTCAAATAAATTTATTCTTTCCGATATTTTTCTTTACACACAACACTGAGTTTTTCTCTAATTATACATAACAGTATGTTTATGTTGTCTTACACATAGAACCGAGTTTAGACGTAATGTGACTTACTATTAAGAAATTATTATTTAATATGATATTTGTCAACTAGAAATTGGAATTGTGGGTATAAATTGGATTAAATAGATTAGAAAAATATACAGTTTACACATGTATAATTAATTAATTCCATTACTAATAATTAATTATAAATGTAAACAAATACAATTTTAAATTAAAGGGTATCTTTTTATTGGAAAAATATTTTTAGGTGCACTAATATGTTTTTCTCAATAAGTTAAACCAATCACTTTTGAAGAATGATTTTAATGATATATATATATAATATATTCAATAATATTTTTAAAATTCATGTTATTGTTTTCTATACAAGAGGTTATAATAAACAAAATTGTATTCTTAAAACCAAATTTTTCAAAAAAATAGTTTTGTTTCCTTTTTCAAACTTATTTAAAAACTAATTTTTGAAACTATTATAAAATATATTTTTCCAGATAAATTTTATTTTTTAAATCATCATGTAAAAATTATCTTATGCTGAATTTTATAGAAATTTTGGAATAGATAAATTTGTCAATGAATAGTGAAAATTCTTTTCTTTATTAAGAATTTTGATTTATTTTAAAGATTTCAAAAAAACTAAAATGATCTCAAGATAGTTTTAAAGGTAAAATTAGTTAATTTATATATATATTAATACTATTTACGCCAAGGTATTAAATTTTATATTTAATTTTCAAACTTTTCAACATTTTCTCTTGGAAAATCCATTTTCTCATCGTCTTTTTAGGATTAAATTAAAATCATACTTTTCCACATAAGTGAATTTAATTTATAAAAATATATTAAGTATTTTTAATAGGAATAATTTATATTATTATATAAGTAGAATTTAATTGTTTACCAAAATGAATAGTAAAAATGATAAAAAAACATTTAGCATAGTTGAGGTAAAAACGGGTTTGGAAGGGGTTAAACTAAAAATATAAGCAATAAGAATTAACCCAAACATGTACCACACCAATTTTATTGACATATATTGACCTTATATATTCTAATATTTATAATTTCCATTTTACATTCCTTTAAAGACGTTAAAAACGTTGCTACAACTTTTTCTTTTCAAAAACTTACATGTCTGTCGCTCACCTCACTTATAAAAGGTCACACATTCTCCTCTCCACTTTCCACTACCAAAACTCATTTCTTCATACAATTCCTAAACATATAAATTCCTTAATTACCTAATATCATCCAATAATCCTTATTTTTTTACAAAGAAAATCAAAAAATCCTTTTGGTGCAAACCAAAAGAAGTTGTGCGAAGATGAGTTAATGTCTCTAACCAAGAATTTTAAATTATTTCTTCATACACCTCATTCAAATTTTATTAAACTATGGTGATATAATAACCTCAGTATATTACTTATAATAATATTTTATTGTTTTAATTTAATAACCTAAATCATTCTCATATTCCATCAAATATGTTGTGAAATCATCATTCATGTGTAACGCAGACTACCACCTCGCAAACCAACGTCATTTTTCTTCCATAACAACCTCTCACAGTTGTATAAAATGATGGATTTATAATTTATATGTTATATTTGTGATATTATATTTATGATATTATTATTATTATTATTTAACCATTATGTCACATGTTTTTTCTTACTTTCTATTCTATGGGAATAAGGAAACGTCATTCATTTGAATGGAGGACTATCATCTCGAAAAATGATGGGATTCCTTCATGCTTTACCTAGAAGGTAATATGATGGATTAAATGAAAATAAGTTATATATATGAAAAAAAAATTATTATTGAATGTTAATATAATATTTACCTTTATTTAATTATTTTTATTTGTAAAACGGAAACGGCATTCATGCTTACGTATGACCTACCGTCTCCATGAACGGTGTATTTAATTTTTTATATTTAACATTTATGGATAACTATAAATAAATTTATACTGAATATGTATGATATTTTTGTCATGGATAATTTTTTTAGATGATTTAACTGTGATCAAATTAAGGTGACTAGAAATAAAAAATTAAAACAAACATGAAAAATAATGCACTTATTTCTCGAAACGTGACTTTAAAATGGAATTGTAAATAAACAGGTAACAAAAGTCCATAATTAAATAATATATTTTTTATATATAAATTTATGGTTTTATAATATAGGTAAAGTGAACATATATTTATTATTCTCTAGGTTCATACATGTATTAAGGAAGTAAGGTTTATGGTCAAGGATTTCAACTATCTCTTTTATTTCTGGAAGACATATGCACATTCACCACTCCTTTCATTTATGGGGTGTATAAATTGATTTTTTTAAATTTTATATCATTAATTTACTTATTTTAATGATATTTAAATTCATTTTATCTTATAATTTATTTTTTCATACAATTCAAAAGATTACCAACACAGTAAGGTATTTCAATCTCCCTCTATACTTCTCTGAGGGACATGACGTATTCACAATATATTTATTATATGAAGTGTATTTAATACATATGAATGTATTTTAAGATTATTATCTTTGAAATTATTTGGATTTAAATATCCATTGTGTTATATTTCATTCAATGGGTTTATGGTTCCAATTTTACTAGAGTGGTAAGGGGTTTTTGTCTCAATTTTCCTTTGTTGGGACATATATTATGTTATGCACATATCATATTCTATGAGGTATATATAGATCCAATTTTACAATTAATATCATGAATTTATTTATTCTCATGATATTTTATGTTTTAGTTAATTTTATTCCTTTATGATGTTACAATTCAATGTTACAAAAGTGGTAAAGAGTTTCTATTACAATCAAATAGATTATCTAAATTATTTATTATTAGGTTTCCAATGATAAAATATTATGATACATATTTCAATAAACTCATAAATATTATTATCCTCTATTTATGTCATAATTATAAATTTTTTACCCTTAATTTTCCTCTCATTATGTACTCCTGAGTTCAAAATAATGTTTTTATAAAAAAATCATCATTATTTCTTTGTTTGGTTGAAAACACTTTTTCTGCAGAACTATGTGTTCTTAAAATTATTAAAATTTTAAAAAAATATCCAAATGATTTGTATATTAAATTTATACCCATTATTTATTTTTTGTAAAAATCACTTAAAATATATATTCATGTTTTTTGCAAACAATTCCCATTTGGATTTTACCCAAAAAATGTGAAAGGAATAATTATTTTAATGTGTACAACATGAATGGAATTTTCCACCATCATGACCATTATTTTCAATAATTATTTATTTATATTTTTTGAATTTTTTTATTAACATTATGTATTTTGGAACAGGTTGTAATGTCAATGTATTATTGAACATTTTTTTGGTGGGGGTTGAATCTTAAATTGAACTTAAAAGTGATGGGTTTGGATGAGGATTAAGTGTTATTAGGTTTACTAATCCTTCTGATGAGTTTTTGACTCTTTGGGATTTGAAAATTAGTTTCAGTAGAAAATAGATGTAGTCTCATGGAAGGTACAAGGTTAGTTTAACTATGCAGATCATCTGTGCAGCCCCTACTCTTAAGGGGGATGGTTTGTTTAAACTATGAAACCTACCATGAGTAATCATGTTCCTTATTGTACATATAAAAAGGTTACACATATGAGTTGTTCATATTTGTCCCAAACAAAGTTCCTATCCAACACACATAGTGCCACTTTACCAGTGTTTATGCACAGTTTATGTGCATGGTTGGTTAAACCAAGCGAGAAAATCATGAGGCATATGGATTCCTTATTGAGGAGGATACATGGTTAGTGCAATATTTTCCAAAACATGCCACTAAACAATGTGTCTCAATAAATATCTTGAATATATATTTTTCCCATGCTCCCAATTTCTTTTCCTCTCCCTATTTCTCATCATTTACACATAGCAGGGTGCCCACTCTAGCTACCCCCTCATAGGATTTGCGAGATCTTACATATATGACCTCAAAATCAAGAATCGTTTAGTGTGTAGGAATCGTATTGGTATCCTTTCAATTCCTTGTGATTCTCATATTTCATTACCTCATCATACAAAATTATATATCTGTTCAAGCTCTTTTTCTGTATTTCCTGGGTGTTTGACAATTCTTCCATTTTCTTCTATTATAGAACAAAATAAATCTTGATATTTGATAGGTGGACCATAATAAGCATAGTTTGGGTGTTATATAAACTTTTTCTCAATTTTTCATCATTTATGTTATATACTCATAATTTTACACCCCAACCATTCTTAGTGTCACTTCTAAATTTCAAAATTCCTTAAAATAAATTCTTAGACCACCATATGATGTGTTTTAGACCCCCCCCCTCCAAATATGGTTGGAGGTTATCCTTAACCCAAACCAATCCTTAGGGTGGGTTTGTATAAATACACATAACAATTAACAATATCTTCTTTATAACCAGACCACCCTTAGGGTGTATTGATCTAAATTTTATGAATATAATGTCTTTTTTATGCTCTAAAACACCTTGTAGGTTTAAAATTCCTATTTAATTATAATCTTAAATAGAAATAAATTAATTATTTCACAGAAATATTATTTTTTCTGATATAAAACATTTGTGAGGTGCACTATCATATAAATCAAAATGGCCAATTGATTGATGATTTGTGGTGTTGTATCTTATGGAATGGGTGTTTTCTGTGGCCATTATTGTTGTTGATTAAATGGCTTGGCCTATTTAACAGATTATTTTTTTTAATGACTTGAATTGTGATAATTGTCCTTATCTGATGTTATGGCATGATGATCACATGACATGTATCAATTATTAAATAAATTATATTAAAAAATATCCATTATTCCTTTCCATATGTCATTTTCCACATTCCAGAATGTCAGGAAAAGGGATAATATAGAATGTTTGATTACATTATACTAAATTATTATACAGGGACCTTGATTAGGTTTTCGTACATAAAATTTCAAACCCTCTTGGTTGAGTTTGTTTGTCAAGACCCATCCCAGTGGGGTCTGTGCCACGACTCCCCAAGTCCGCTTTCAATAGGTCATGGACTCATGACTAGCACTGAGTAGGCATATTAATAACATGAGAGGCATTTCATAAATACCAATTCTCACGCACACATCCCCAGGCCCAAAATTACTTAAATGTATGAAAAATGACTAAGGAACAAAATGAATGCATACAACTAAACCCAACCAATAGTGTACAACAGGATGTAAAGTACTGAAAGTAAACTAGGCCAGAATACGATCCCACTAAAAACAAGAATCTGAAAACAGAAAAGTCATACCTTTGAACTCTAAGAGGTGCCAGGACTGCAGCTCATAGCCCTAGGAACACCTCTTCTTATAGGGAACTCAGATAGCTCGGTCATGTCCTGGTCCTCCCTGGACTCCGTCAAAAGGCTGCTCGTCTACACAAGAAATGACGCATGCTAGAAAACCCAGTGCAGGGGTGAGTATAAAAATACTTGGTAGAGGACCCCAAAAACCACAAAGAAAATACACAATGGAAAGGTACAATTATCTCTACATAGTATATGTCTACTAAACATATAACAAGAGTAACACAATCCAAATACTCAAAACCCAGACCCATGATCTAGAGACTAGTCACACAACTGTATTCCCCCACTAGGGATTGAGTTTGAAGATTCCATAAAGCACAATTCCGGGAGAACTCACTCCATGACTCTAATATCTATGATGACATCCTTCTGAGAAGTATTGTTTGTCAGGGAATGTAACGAGATATAGATACACTCATTCCTGGAGAACACACTCCTTGGTGGGGAAAGATCATGATACACAGATGAGGATAACTTCCAGGGCCTTGGCGGATACCGTGACTCATCCGGATTCACCTACTAAGTAGAGGATCATCACACTATGGGGATAGTCATGTTGATACCCGACAATACCTAGGGTCAATAATGGAAAGACGATATCGGTCTGGGGCCTCTCAGAGGGATACCTGACTCTATCTTAGAAAGTCTTGCTGAAGGGATCATACTCCTATAGAAGGAAATGATACCAGACCTTTAGGGAATGATAAAAAAAGGCACTAACCCAAATGAAACATGTCCAAGATATGGTGGACAAGAAGATCAAGCCATGTACCAAAAATCACATGGTGTGTATATGTTTCACACACCGTGTCTTCTGACCCCGGGTACTACCCGTGTACAACAGCTTGTGTGGAAAGGATTGTCGTGTAGAAAGGTCTACACACGGCATGTAGTAAAGAACACATGCCATGTCCAGTTAACTGGGGTCATCTCTATGTATGCAGTCGTGTTCCTATACATGAGTTTATCCTATGTGTGCCATCCTGTGTAACCAGTACAAGGTGTAATACATGCAGTCGGCCTGGTCTGACCGTGTGGTAGAGTACAAAGCCGTGTACTCTATCCTCTATTTGTGTATCGCCCAAGATATATGCCCATTCCCACATAAGGATCCACATTCCTTGTTTTTTTTGGGAAAATGCCGTGTCATCGCTTCATGCATTGTGGAACCGTAGCTGCCACCAAGACGGTCCCACACGGTGTATTCTTAGGGATACACATTGTGTTCTTCAAGAATTTTAAGAAACGATGCCGGTCACTACCGTGCCTTATTTTCTCATCCAATACATGATACGGACACCTAATCTCCAATAAAATCTTGAGATTAGGTATCCATGACCTTATGGAGATGAATTTGTCTCTTTCGGGCCTCCAATCGGCCCTGAAAACATATTCTGATTCACCCGCATGAAGAATGCTCGAAGAACGAGAACTCCTGATCCATGAAGATTCATCTGTCACCATTGTGTTTACACCTCTTCTAGGTCATCATGATGTCGGATCTCCAACATGGGATAGTTTCATTGTAGAACAAGTGTGCAACAATCCGCTGTTTGTTGCCCTATAAAGAATGGAAAGAACAAAAGTAAAAAGGGGGAAGAAATACAAAAGAAAATAAAGGAACGAACCTCCGTCATCATTCTTCACAGCGTTGATCCACTCTCGTTAGTAGGATCAAGTAGATAAAAATCAAAACAACCCAAAACATAATCTATCATGCATTAATTCCCCGAGATCATCTAAATGAAACCCCTCCCGTAAGAACCTACGATCAGTGGATTAACCTGTTCGTTGGTTGATCTGAGTTCATCGTTTAATCCAAGAATGAGGAAGAATTAAATAAAAATAAAAAATAAATACCTTAGTCATCGATGAAAAGGATTATCGGTCGTCGGTCAGGATTAGATCTCACTACGCACTAATCCATGTGTCACCATTCGTCGACATTCATCAAAAATCCTCCATGGTTGGCTCCCCTCCGAAGCACCAGAGGATACTTGGTGAAAACTACAGGGTTATGATTCTAACCCTGGGATCCTTATCAATTATAAAAAATAATAATTTTTGAGTTATGGAAATATTTTAAAATAAAATAAATTATTATTTTATTTTATTTCTTCTAAAATGTTTCTTCTAAAACACCCAAAAACTATCTTCTACAGCCGACCCGTGCATGTCGATGAAAGGCCCCACCTAAAGTAAAGTCACTACTCTAAATGCAATAGTTCCCTCATATTTCTAATCTTGTCACCCATTTAAATTTTATTCCTTTTTTACAGGAAAACCACTCACGCATGCTGTTTAAAATTTTAATTTATTTCAAACATTTCTTCTGAGCACTCCGAGACTGAGAATCATAGGACGTCAAATGGTATGGTCTCAAAATAAATCTGTATAATATTTAAAATAAATAAATGGAAAATATGAGACATTACATTCTCCCCCTCTTTGGGATTTATGTGTTGGAAATCCAAAACAAAAGGCTACTCAAAAAGATGTGTGTACTTCGCACAGTTCTGAGCCTCCCGCTCCCACGTTCTCTCATGAAGATTCTAATGCTGCCAACGAATGCACACCAAGGGAATCGATCACCCACATAGGATAATCTTTGGCCGGTCCTCGATCTCCACTAGGTAATCATCAAATGTCACCCCATCCTCGATTTCCATCTCACCCTAGTTGACGATGTGCGATGGGTCAATCACGTACCTCCTCTGTTTCGGCACATGGAAGACAACATGTACCTGGTGTAACTGTGGTGGTAGAGCTAGGTGTTACATCACCTCACCAACTATGTGTTTTATCATGTAAGGTCCGATGAACATTGGAGATAGCTTGTCACCTCGACCAAATCTCGGTAACCTTCTTCGAGGTGAGACCCGAAGGAAGACGTGGTCTCCCTCCTCGAACTCTAGTGTTCTCTGTCATTTGTTAGCATAAGACTTCTTCCAACTTTGTGTAGTCTTCATCCTCTCATAGATTATAATCACCTTCTCGGTGGTAGCTCACACAAACTCTAGACCCCTGAGTGCTAACTCTCCGAGGTCAGTCCAGCAAAGTGGTTACGAGAAGGGTCTCCCATACAGGGCCTCGAACGAGGCCATACCAATGGTGGAGTGGTTGCTGTTATTGTATGAAAACTCCACCAGTGGTAGGTGGTCCTCCCAACTATGAATGAAGTCAAAGATACATGAACACAATATATACTCCAGAACCTGAATGGTTCTTTTGGATTGACCATTTTTTCTAGGGATGGAATGCTGGGCTCAAGCGTTGCTGAGTCCCAAAATCCTCCAGCAATCCCTTCTCACAACCTGGATGTGATGCGGGCATCATTATCCGATACAATTTTCGAAGGGATTCCATGAATACGAAGTATCTCTTGCATGTAGAGGCATCCCAAGATCTCTACGGAACTCTTCTCTCTCAAATAATGGAAGTGGACCAATTTGGTGAGTCGGTCAATGATCAGCCAGATGGAATCATTCCCCTTGGAAGTTATTGGTTTTTCTTTTATGAAGTTCATCGATATTTTACCCCACATCCACTCTAGAAATATTTGGGGTGAACTAATCCCATTGGAACCCAGTGCCCAGCCTTCACTTGTTGGCATGTAAGGTATCGAGAAACAAACTCTACTACTTCCTTCTTCATTCTTGGCCACCAGAACTATCATCGTAGAACCTAGTACATCTTTGCCACTCCAGGATGTACCGCCAAGGGGGATGTATGAAACTCCCTTAGGACATCCTCCTGCAATTCCACTAGTACAATAGTGCATCCTTTGAAAAGAACTATGTTCTCCCCACCTTGTGAATATCCATCAAAAGCATATCCTATTGATAACTGAGCATGTAAAGCCTCATAGTCGACATACCCAAGCTATGCCTCTATAACACCCTGTAAGAGTGGAGGGGTGACAACCATCGACTGTAGGTAAGTTTCATCCTCTCTGTAAATAAACAATAACTATAACATGTCTAATTTCTCTGTCACCTCACTCAAAAGATGCGTGCTCGACCTTCTATTGAGAGCACCCACCACCTTGTTCCCCTTCCCAAGAGTATAGATGGTCCCTAAATGATAGTCATGGAGAAACTCTATCCAATGCCTCTATCTCATATTCAGATCCTTCTATGAGAAGATGTAATTGAGGCTCTTGTGGTCAGAGTAGATGATGAACCGCTCGCCAATAAGGTATTGTCACCACATCTTCAACACAAAGACTACTGCTGCCAATTCGAGATCATGGGATGCATAGTTTTGCTCATGTGGCCTAAGTTGGTGCGAACTGTAAGAAAACACTGTCTTTGTCTGCATTAGGACACAGCTAAGCCCAGTCCTTGATGCCTCATAGAAAATTACATACTCAACACCCTCCTCTGGTAATCTCATGATTGGGGCACTCGTAAAAATCTACCTCAACTTCATGAAATTCTACTGGCAGTTCTCCATCCACGTGAAGGGTTTCCCCTTCCTGGTCATGGATATCATCTGTGCTAATATTCAGGAGAAATCAAGAATTAATCTCTCGTAATTTAATTCCAACCCAAGGAAGCTCCGCACCTCGGTCACGCTCCGAGGTGGCTCCCATGCTAACACTACCTCTACCTTGGATATGTCCACAACTACTCCATCCGCTGAGATGGCATGTCTAATAAAGTGGACCTCCTGAATCCATAACTGTCACTTTGAGAGCTTCCCATATTGTTGGGGCTCTCAGAGTACATCTAGAACCATCCACATGTGTCTTGCGTCCTCCTCCTCTGATTCTAAGTACATAATGATGTTGTTGATGAAGACCACTATGAATCGGTCCACGTATGGCTAGAAGATCTGGTACATAAGTCCTATAAACACAGTGGGGGATTTCATCACACTGAAAGGCATCAACAATTACTCATAGTGACCGTAGTGGCATCTGAAATCCATCTTCTGTATATCCTTGTCTCGTACTCGTAACTGGTGATAACCTGATCGAAGGTCATCCTTTGATAACCACTCTGTCTATCTCAGCTAGTAGAAGAGGTTGTCGATCCTTGGTAGTGGATACTTGTTCTTCTCTATCGCCTTGTTCAGGTGCCAGTAATCCATGCACAACCTCAAACTTTCGTTTTCCTTTTTGGAAAACAAGACTGGGGTCGCCCATGGTGAAACACTAGGTCTCACGAAACCCTTGCCCGACAAATCCTCCAAATACACCCTCAACACGTGAAGCTCTATAGAATACATCTAATATTCTAATTAGAAAATTTGTGTCATCCTGAGGTGTAAGTCTTTGTATATGTTGATTTCCCAGTGGGGAGGTAGTCATAGAACATCTTCAGGAAATATTTCCTCGTACTCTACCAGTACTGCTGGGAACTAGAAGCTCACAAAATCTACTTCTCTGAGGATAAGGTTAGCCAACTCATGAGTGATTGGCTGCACCCTCCTATGCATGATCCCATTCTATGCTACCTGGGTCTCCATTTCTATGACAAAATAAAACATCGTCCCATCGCAGCGGACACACCGCACTCTTCGCATAAATTAGCCCATCTGGGTATGGACTGAAGATAACCAATCCATACCGATAATGACGTCGTAAGGCCATGACTCTACCACTAAGAGGTTTCAACTGAAACTATCACCTCCAATGGTAATATCAAACTATCTGCAAAGGTGTGTGATCTTTAAGTCTCCTCCCATAGGTGTCTCCAAGCATAAGGATCGAGTCAACGACTCTAACAGAATCTCAAGGTTTTTCACAATAAATGTGGAGAGGAAGGAATGACTGGAACCTGTGTCCATAAGTATGGCAGCTAAGTTAGAGAATACACATATAATACCTTGGATCATCCCTATAATCCATGGTTCATATGGCTCGAATGCATGTGGCTATCCACACCCATGTCCCCTAGCTCTCTGATCCTGGTACAGACCTCTTGGGGGTGGTGGTGGAAGTAGATCGATGCGTCTGCAATCACCTGCAGCTCTCCCTGCTCCTGTTCCACGTCTGCCACCTGGAATGTTTGTCTGCTGAACTCTATGCCTCTACCTCAGAATTCCATCAACTATATTCCTGTTAGCAGATCGACGAGTCAAAAAATATCTAGCGATATGTCCCTACCGTCGCACGAGTAAAATCACATCTCCCTTGGCTGACTGGATCCAACCTGAGAGCCTTGTACTGTTGATCCCCTATCCTGGGTCCTCCTTTGACATCTCCCATGTTCTGATCCCTATTCCTGACAGCAACTCCCTTCCATCGAGGTCTTCAAACTTGTCTGCCTACTGAAAACTATCAGCGGCTATCTCTTCTCTTCCAAGAAGCTATCGATCACCAAGGCCTTCTCAAGCACTCCATCATATGTCAAAATGTAGAAAGGAATGAAACTATCCCGGATTTCCCTTCTCATACCTCACTTGAAGGTCCGATGTAAGAACTCAGACCTTCTTTTTAGGTATGTTTTTCCTTTTTCTATAGTTTTTGAGAAAAGAGGAGTTTCTTGAAAAATTTGAAGTACACGTCATGTATTTTATGAGTACACGCCGTGTACTTCCTTTCCACACAAGGTCGTGTGTTGGACGTGTCCAGGCCACACCCACGACCATGTAGGGGTGATGTGGAGGCCGCTTAAGGTGGAGTACAGAAAAGCCTATTATACGTCGTGTACTCCAAAAGTACACGCCGTGTACTTTCTCTTTTTTCATTAAATGTACCGGGGTCATGTCTTAACCCCAGAACCATCTTCTTCTCTAGTTTCTTCGACCGAGCGCATCCCGTACAGCCTCGAATCTCCTCCATTCCCCCAAGCCTCCATCCATTCTCCGAATCGACCGCTGTCAATAGCGTTGGAACCACAGCGGTAAGATCTTCCTTTTCCTAGATATTTGTTTTCCAATTCCTCCTCTTTTTGAAGGTACTGTGGGTTGAACATTTTGTGTGTTTTTGTAGATCTACAAAGTTTTAAAGAGATTAAAGCCTTGTGGTTTGAGTATATCGATCACCTATAATCAAGGTAGGTGGTTTGTGCCATTACGTTTGAAGTCTTTTAGTATTATGTGCAATTTCCACCAATAACCTTGAATGGGTTATTATGTGTTTACTGTTTGGCCCTTTTGTCTTTCCTGCCTTTCTTGTATGCTTGTTTAGAGTTAATTTGGTTATTTATGAGGACAATTTCTATGCTTGGATGTTTTTCCCATGCCTTGTTCTTTTTATTACCTTTTGGTCTTGTTGAGCCTTTGGTTGTTATACCTATTTTCTATGCCTAGTGACCGTAGGATGGAGTGTTGCTTCCTAAAATGCTTGTTATGCTGTAGAATGGTTAGCCAGGTAGCTCTATAGGTTTACTTTGGCCTTATATCATTATTATGCACTGACTGGAACAGGTCTGTGAGAACCTGGTGTTGTAGACTATAAGGGGATAGACTGAGTGATCTTCCTCAAAGATTCTTGGACATTATAGACTATATGAGATATACCGAGTAAGCTTCCTAGAGAGTCTTTGATATTATATACCATACAAGGATAGACTGAGTGAGCTTTCTCAGAGATTCTTGAGCATTATAGACTACACGGGGGTAGACCGAGTGAGATTCCTCAGAGAGTCATTGTTTGTTTCAATTTCCTTAAACCATTCAATGCTATAGGAGGAATTGACTAAGTGAGCTTCCTCATAGAGTCTCTGATAGACCTGAGGCTATAGGAGGAATTGACCGAGTGAGATTCCTCAGAGAGTCTCTAGACCTTGGGGATATAAGGGGATTAGACCACATTATCTTCCTTAGAGAGTCCCTGACTACCTTAGACTATAAGGGGAATTGAATGAGTGTTCATCCTTATAGAGTCTTATAATTTAATATAACCAAACCAGAGGGGTTAGGATGAGTGTACTGCCGAGAGGGTTGTCGGTACTTCTTGGATAGGACTAAAGGGAAGGGAAGTGGGTACTTCCTAGAGGGATTCTAGTTTATGGTTAGCTATTTTCTTCACTACTGCTTGTTGATCTGTGGATTGTTTTCTATTGTGTATCATCCTATTTACTGGATACTGTTTATAGCTTACAGTACTATTACCTTTCATATGCCCACTAACTATTAAGAACAGATCTTTGGGTGGTTGCCTATTAGAATTTAGTCTCACACACTCTGTGGGTCATGCTTTTGGGCCCAAACAGATTATATTGTTGTAGGTATAGACAAGGGCAAGATCCCTTTGACTACGAGTACTTGATTGCATTGGAGCAGGAGAGCATGGGACCAAGCCAAGGCTTGCAATGCTAAGGAGTTTCTTATCTGTTTTTCTTTTGTACTTTGGTTTAGTATTGTATTCAGCATTGTGACTTGTTTGGATGCTTTCCTATACATATGTGTCATGGATCATATATATACATGTGCTCCTACTATTTATCATATTTAGTCTTCTGTTGTTCACTTTTTTATGGATTTTTTACTGCTTCTGCTATTTTTTATTGTTTTCTCTTCCATTGTGTACTCTTTCAATGAGGGCATAGATTCCCCACTATCACACCCAAGGCCCTCTCTGCTAGTCAGCAGCCTCTGGCATTCGGACAAATGCACTAGAGGCCATGTGACTAACTGGGCACGGAGGGCCTTTGGGTGGCTTCTATAACCAGAACATTACAAAGTGGTATCAGAGGAATTATTTTCTCTTGAATTACTGTTTGGAGCCTATAGCCAGGGATAAGATGGAATAGGTACTTGGTAACAAGCTGTTCCTGGATTTAGAAAACCCGTGTATAGGGAAAATCCATACTACCTCATTTATTTCAATTTTAATGGTTTTCTTTTTTACAATTGATCTGATTTCACTATTGGGGGATTCATATGCTTTGTGCTGTTACCGATGTTGTTATTGCGGTTCTATTTCTGTCATAACCCCTAGGAGATGAGGGTATGCCATCTTATGCATCACATAATCACTTGTTAAAAATCACATGCCATGTATTCTAACCATTCAATCTAGGATGAATTAGTAATTGCATGTTGTTGTTATAGAGGCTGTATAGATTTTTCATGCTGTTGTGATAGATGCTTTATAGAATCTCCGCTGTTTGATAGAGAATTTTTTATAGCAATTTGCTTAAATGGAGCCAAACATTGGTTCATGTGGTCTTATGGGCCTTCATGGACTGGAATTTGGTGGATCATTGCCAGATTTCCATGTTATAACTCGTATAAGATGCCAAGCTCTGATTCACAGGGAGTATGGGCCCTCACAGATCGGAATTTGGAACCTTAACTCTTGTTTCTGGGTTTTCTGGGCTTCAGAGTAGTTTCTGAGCTATTGCCCAGAAAACCCCAGAATACATGGACTGTACTTTATTAATACACGTCGTGTGGTTTTCAAACCCTGTCACAGACTGTGTGGGAGGAAACATGGGGTTGTGAAAAATCTTTAGGAACACACCGTGTACGGTAATTACATGCCGTCTTGTAGTCACCATGTGTCTACCAGTGTGACTAATGACATGGATGGATGAATCATTGAATTTACATGTCTTGTATTGTTATTACACGTCATTCCATGTAACCTAAGTACTCGGTCGTTTCACAAACAAAACAGTTCGAGAAAAACCTTCAAGTACATGCCGTTTTCTCAGGGAGCACATCATGTATGAAGGGAACCGTGTAGCTGGACGTGTAACTAACAACACAGGTCATTTAAACCTTTTCTAGTACACGTCATGTACTTTTTGAACACGTTCTGTAGTCTAGGATTAAAAGAAACATGTGCGTTATCCATGTAAGGAGACTCGGGCAGGGGAATAGGGCTCAAGTACACACCGTGTGTGGGGAAAACATGACGTGTGGTTGGGGCGTTACACGACCAGTTGTGGCAGAGGTACACGCCCATGTGAATGGCTTAAAAGAACACTTCGTGTAGTTTTTATACACACTATGTTGTTATGTTTTATAAAATTTTAATGTCTCTTTCTATTGTTCCCATTTTGTACTCTTCTGTTATTATTCTTTGATAATATTGATCTAAGGTGTGCTTTTGACCTTTCTGAGCTATGCCACTGAGACCTCCTCCGGTTGTACGTCAGCTACCAGATAGTGATCAGACAATGGATATGGCTGATCAGGGACCTCCTGCAGATCCTCTTGTTGTGCCATCCTTGGCACCAGTAGTTATACTAGTTGCAGGAGCGGACGCGCAGTTTAGGGAAGACTTTATGAGGATGATGCAGACCTTCTAGGGAGTGTCACCTCCTGCCTCATCGATGGTAGAGTTGACGTGGGTTTTTCAGCAGCAGCATCCTCCTACTTTCTTAGGGGATGGAGGACCTCAGGCTAAAAATTCATGGATAGAGGCCACACTGATGACCTTCGAGCATCTGGAGATACCTTCATAGAAGAGGGTGAAGCTCACTTCCTTTATGCTCCGAGACTCCACCAAGAGGTGGTGGGAGTTGATCTTATAGTTAGGGTACCAGCAGAGTATGACTTGGGATGAGTCTTGGAGCATCTTTTAAGATTACTTCTACCAGGAGACCTTGAGGACCGATCGAGCCCGAGAGTTTATGAGTCTGGAGCAGGGTACTCTTTCTATTATGGAGTACTCGTCTCGCTTTACCAAGCTACAATGTTTCCCGCCGATTCCAGTAGGTGATGATTTGTTCCTGGCTAGGAAGATTGAGGATGGTCTCAGTCACGACATCCGCTCACAGATAAGCATCCTCAGGTTGACTTCGATATCTTCTATCGTCAACTAGGCACTGATCACTAAGCGCAATATGAGGGATTATAGAGGAGTGTGACAGGGCAGTTCGACCTCCAAAGATATTGTTCCTCCTAATTATAGTAGGAAGCACCGCAGGGAGCTTTCTCAAGGAGATCAGAGTAGGTGGAATGTATCTTTGGGAAGCCAGGTAGTATACTACCAATGCGGGAGGAGCGGGCATACTAGGCCTCAGTGCCAAAGAGACCTGATGGAGTGTCATTCTTGCAGCAAGATGGGCCATCTTCAGAGTTTTTGTTATATATTCTCACCTATAACTGGGGTTAGGGGTTCTTCTATGACCCCACATACAAGAGATGCATCTCCAGTTTCTCACTAGTCAGGAAAGTAGAGTTCTTCCGGCCGTGCGGGCCGAGGTGGAGGTCGCGGTCATGGAGGTCAATCACCAGGTTACCAGTGACAACAGATTAGATCAACTCAGAGTGGTCAGCTAGGGTCGTAGGGCCGCGGTACAAGCCAGAATTTCTCTATATATCAGACCCATCGAGAGCAGGATCTCAGACATTCTACAGTTCGAGGTACGATCTTAGTAGCCTCATTTTTATCTTCAGCTCTTTTTGATATTTGGGCTATGCATAGATTTAACTATGTTGATGTTGTGGAGATCCTTGGGCTCTGCATCTTTTCCTCTGCAGATACTTTTACTCTAGACACACTGTTGGGGACTAGAGCAGTTAGCGTATGTCAGTGTAGAGAGTGCCCTCTTGAGGTTGGAGGCTGTCACTTCTTATGGGACCTCTATGACCTAGAGATGACGATCTATGATGTCATTCTCGAAATGGATTGGTTAGTTCCCTTTCAGTCAGCCTTCGACTGTTATCGCCGCAGGGTGAGTTTCATATCACCATAGGGAGGATCTTTTCTTCATAGATGTGAGTGGGATATCTAGGCACGTC
Source organism: Viscum album (assembly GCA_963277665.1). Classification (NCBI taxonomy): domain Eukaryota; kingdom Viridiplantae; phylum Streptophyta; class Magnoliopsida; order Santalales; family Viscaceae; genus Viscum; species Viscum album. The sequence goes on from OY728120.1 coordinate 1,915,145,254, forward strand.
AAGCAGGACCCATGCATCATGGGATAAGAATTGTTATAGCCTAAATTGCTATTCTTTATCTGGATGACCAAGGGACTTCACAGTTAGACTTTCCTCCAGTGGTGGATCACTTAAGGGATGTCTTTCCAGAGGAATTTTTTGGTTTTCCTCCAGAGTGTGAGGTAGATTTTTCTATTGAGCTCATTCCAAGAGATGCATCGTTGTCCATTACTCCTTATAGGATGGCTATACATGAGTTATAGGAACTCAAGAAGTAGTTGGAGGAGTTATAGGCGAAGGGTTTCATCTGACCCAGTACTTCTCCTTGGGGATAGCCTATCCTGTGTGCAAAAAAGGCAGATGGTACCCTTAGGCTATGTATGGACTATCAGAAGTTGAACCAATTGAAGGCCAAGAACCAATATCCCTTTCCAAGGATCTATAATATCTTCAATCATCTTCGAGGAAACCGAGTGTTCTCAAAGATTGATTTGAGATCTAGTTACCATCAGTTGCGTGTTAGACCATCTGATATACCTCTTCCAGCTTTCTGGAGTAGGTATGGTCTATACGAGTATATGGTTATGTCATTCGGTCTCACGAACGCACCTGAAATTTTCATGGAATTAATGAACCGAGTGATCCTTCTATACATGGATTCCATCGTGGTGGTTTTCATGGATGACATCTTCGTGTACTCTCACACTTGACATGACCATGCTACCCATCTTGTGATCGTACTGAGTACACTGAGAGAGCATGATTTATATGTAATTCTCTCAAAATGAAACTTTTGGATGGACCAGATTCACTTCTTGGTTCTTGTTATCTTAGAGTCAGGAGTGTCAGTAGACCCATAGAAAGTGAGAGCTATAGTTTCCTGGTAGCAACCAAAGAATTTCTTTGATGTACGGAGTTTTCTAGGACTGGATGGATACTCCAAGGATTTCATACATGACTTTTCACGCCTAGAAGCACCACTGACAGGTCTGACCAAGAAAGGGGTGATGTTCTTATGGTTAGACTCTTGTGAGTCGGCCATTCAGTAGCTGAAAGGGAGTTTGACTTCAACACCGATACTAGTCTTGATAGATCCAGGAAAGAGATATACCGTTTATTCTGATGCTTTAGGTATCGGGCTGGGAGCTGTACTTATCCAGGGAGATAGAGTCATTGTGAATGAGTCTCGGTAGTTGAGGCCACATGAGAGGAACGACCTGACGCACGATCTGGAGTTAACAGCCATCGTTCATGCCTTACACTTTTGGAGACATTATCTTTGAGGAGAGAATTTTGTGGTCTTCACTGACCAAAAAAGTCTCAAGTACATCTTCACTCAGCATGATTTAGATCTGAGAAATCGCAGGTGGGTCGAGTATCTTTAGTCCTTCGACTTTGATCTTGCCTATACACCTGGAAAGGGCAACGTAGTGGCTGATGCGTTGAGTAGTATAACTTAGATATAGGAAATTCATGAGGCCAGCAGTGAGTGGAAGCTTATGTCTCTATTCACTAAGATACATTTAGAGGTGCACAACAGATAGGGGAAGACGTTTATATCTTCTGTAGATGTTACCTCTACACTACTTGATTAGGTACGGATGAGGTAGCTATCAGGCTCAAAAGGCCTAGTCATGCAGGAGAGTGTGTCAGTAGAGGACCCTCTTTCGGGATGGACAGTGGGTGACAATGAGATCTTGTGTTTCCAGGGACTCATATGGGTGAAAGCGAAATATGCGAGGAACTGATGTGGGATTTTCATTCCTCAGTTTGGATAGTTCATCCTGGCATCACCAAGATGTATTACGATCTACACCACCAGTATGGTGATCAAGTATAAAGAAATATGTTGCTAGTTTTGTCATGAGGTGTTCCAGTTGTCAGCAGGTGAAAGCGGAGCATCAGCAACCAACAGGACTTTTGCAGTAGTTACCCATTCCAGAGTGGAAGTGTAACGATGTCTTGGTGGACTTCGTGACCAGTTTTCCATGTTCAATTCGAGGGAATGATGTTTTTTCAGTTTTCATCGACATGCTTATTAATGTTTCACACTTCTTGTCGATCAAGGATACCATCAGTGTTGATGATCTGGGACAGTTTTACATCCGATAGATTGTATGCCTACATGGAGTTTCACACTCCATTTTTTCAGTTAGCGATGTTTGTTTTACTTCTCGGTTCTGGTAGGGGATTCATAAGGCATTGCGTACACATGTACTTTGGAGTACAACATACCATTCTCAGACAGATGGCTAGTCTGAGCATATGATCTAGGTGCTTGAGGATATGATCTGAGCTTGCATTCTGGACTTTGGAGGTTCATGGGAGAAACATATCTCTCTTGTGGAGTTTTCCTACAATAATAGTTTTCATGATACTATTTAGATGGCACCTTACGAGGCTCTGTACGGTAGTCCATGTCGAACACCTTTATGCTGGCTAGAGGCAGGAGAGTTGATTCAGAAGAGGATGACTTCAACACAGTCTCGACAGAAGTATTATGCTGATCAGAGGAGATGACCACTGGAGTTTGAGGTCAGGGATCAGGTTTTCCTGCATGTCGCACTGAGGTTGGGACACAAGAGGATTTGGAGACACGGTAAACTTTCACCATGGTACATCATGTCATTTGAGGTGTTGGAGAGAGTTGATTCGGTTCTCTATCGGTTGCAGTTACCACAGAGGTAACGGGATACACACAACATCTTCCACATCTCTTAGCTCCGAAGTTACTTTTCATAATCGTCTCATGTCATTCAACCTGAGGAGGTTTATCTTGAATCAGATGCATCATTTGAGGATCATCCTATCTAGATTTTCGATCGTAGTATGAAGGTTCTCCATGGCTTGTTTGTTCCTCTGGTATGGGTGCTATGGCAGCACGGGCGAGTACAGGACGATACTTGGTAGAGGGATACCGATGTACGATCGTAGTGTCTGGAGCTATTCAGGGTTTCTTCTTCTATGCCTCTTTATGGAAATTCAGAGACGAATTTCTTTAAGGGGGGAAGGTTGTAAGAACCTAGACCATCTTTTCCTGTATTTTTTTCTTCTTTCTGGAGTTTTTGAGAAAAGTGGAGTTTCTGGAAAAATTTAAAGTACACGCCGTGTACTTTATGAGTACATGCCGTGTACTCCCTTTCTTTGCGAGGCCGTGTGCTGGCCGTTTCCGGGCCACACACACAGCCATGTAGGGGTGATGTGGAGGCCGCTTAAAGCGGGGTATGGAAAATCCTAGTACACGCCGTGTACTCTAAAATTACATGCCGTGTACTTTCTTTTTTTTAATAAATGGACCGGGGTCGCGTCTTAAACACAAAACCATCTTCTTCTCCAGCTTCTTTGACTGAGGGCGTCTCGTACGACTGAGAATCTCCTCCAAGCCCCCAAGCCTCTGTCTGTTCTCTAAATAGACCATCGTCGATTGCATTGGAACCGAAGAGGTAAGTTCTTCCTTATCCTAGATCTTTGTTTTCAAATTCCTCTTCTTTTGAAAGTTATCATGGGTTGAACATTTTGTGCATTTTCATAGACCTATGGCATTTTCAGGAGATTCATGCTTGGTGTTTCAAGTATATCGATCTCCTAGAATCTAGGTAGGTGGTTTGTGACTTTATGTTTGAAGTCTTTGAGTATTATGTGAAATTTCCACCAATAACCTTGAACGGGGTATTGCGTGTTTATTTTTTTTCCCTACTATCTTTTCTGACTTGCTTGTATGCTTGTATAGAGGTAATATGGTTATTGATGAGGATAATTGTTTTGTTTGCATGTTTTTCCCATGTGTTGTTCTATTTAAGACCTTTTTGTATTGTTCATCCTTTGGTTGTTATACCTTTTTTTAATGCCTTGTGACCATAAGATGGAGTGTTGTTTCCTGACATGCTTGTTATGTTGTAGAATGGTTAGCCATGTAGCTCTGTAGATTTACTTTAGCCTTATATCATTATTATGCACTAACTAGCACTAGGCCGCGAGAACCTGGTGCTATAGACTATAAGGGGATAGACTGAGTAAGCTTCCTCAGAGAGTCTTGGACATTATAGACTATACGGCATACACCGAGTGAGCTTCCCAGAGAGTCTTGGATATTGTAGACCACAGGAAGATAAACTGAGTGAGCTTACTCAGAGAGTCTTGTGCATTATAGACTATACGGGGGTAGACCTAGTGAGCTTCCTCAGAGAGTATTTGTTTGTTTGAATTTCCTTAAACCATTCTAGTCTATAGGAGGAATTGACCCTATGATCTTCCTTTGAGAGTATGTGATAGACATGAGGCATATAGGAGGAATTAACTGAGTGAGCTTCCTCAGAAAGTCTTTAGACCTTGAGGTTATAAGGGATTAGACCACGTGATCTTTCTCAGAGAGTCCATGACTCCCTTATACTATAAGGGGAATTGCCTGAGCATGATTCCTCATAGAGTCTTATAATTTCGTATGACCAAACCAGAGGGGTTAGGCTAAGTGTACTGCCCAGAGGGTTGTTGGTACTTCATGGATATGATCAAACGGGAGGGTTGTGAGTACTTCCCAGAGGGATTCATGTTTGTGGTTAGCTATTTACTTCACAACTGCTTTTTGATCTGTGGATTGTTTACTGTTGTGTATCATCTTGTTTACCGGTTACTATTTACTATACAATTACCTGTCATCTTCACACTGACTGTTTGGCACAGATCATCGGGTGGTTTCCCATTGGGATTTTGTCTCACACCCTGTTTGGGTCATGCTTTTTTTCCCAAACAGATTATATTTCTACAGGTATAGACAAGGGAATGTGCCCTTCGACTTCAGGTACTTGATTGCATTGGAGCACAAGAGCATGTGACCAAGCTAAGGCTTGAGATGCTGAGGAGTTGCTTATCTTTTTTTCTTCTGTACTTTGGTTTAGTATTGTATTCACCATTGTGACTATATTGGATTCTTTCCTAGAAATATGTATCATGCATCATATATATCCATGTGCTCCTGCTATTAATCATATTTATTCTTCCGTTGTTCACTTGTGTATTTATTGTTTACTGCTTTCATTGTTGTTTATTTTTTTCTCTTCCACTGTGTACTCTTCCACCAAGGGAAAGTGATCCTCCTAACTGTAACCGAAGTTGAGGACAAAAGCACACATCATGTCCTCGAGGGTCTGAATGGTCCACTCAGTCTGCCCAACCATTTGAAGATGGAAGGGGGTGCTCAAACAAAGATGTGTCCTAAAAGCCTCTTGCAACCCCTTCCATAGTCAGGAAGTGAAACGTGCATCACAATCGGACACAATCATTGAGGGTGCTTTATGTAGCCAAACAATCCCTTGCACACAGAGGTATCCCAATCTCTCTACTAAACTCTGCTCTCTGATTGGTAGGAAGTGGCCAACCTTGTGTGTTGGTCGATGACCACCCAGATAGAATCATGACCATTGGATGTACATGGATGTCCTATCAGGAAGTCGATGGATATCCTGTCCCACTTCCACTCTGGGACCTCTAATGGCTGGACTATGCCTACTGATACTTGATGCTCTGCCTTCATTTGGTGACAAGTGAGGAACCATGAGACAAACTCTACTACTTATTTCTTCATTCCAGGATATAAGTGCTATCGTTGGAGGTCCTGGTACATCTTTTCTCCTCCTGGATGCACCACTAGAGGGGATGTGTGAAACTCCCTCAACACTTCCTCCTAAAGCGACAATGGTACCATGGTAAATCCTCTGAAGAGGTTGACGTGCTCCCTACCTTCAGAAAATCCATCTGGTTCCTTCCCTATGGATATCTGAACACGTTGAGCCTCAGAGTCAGTGTCCCCATGTTGTGCCTCCCTGACTCGCTGAAAAATTTGGGGAGTGACTATAAGATACTATAGAAAAGTTTCTCTATCTCAATCCACAAATGATATCTGCAAAGCGGCCAACTGCTCTATCGCCTCACCTAGCTGATGAATACCAGATCTCTTATTGAGTGCATCTAGTACAACATTCCCCTTACTGGAAGTATAGATTATCTTGAGTCATAGTCCTGGAAGAACTCAAGCCAATGTCGATATCTCATGTTCAGGTCCTTCTGGAAGAAGTTATACTTGAGACTCTAGTGATCAGTGTAGACCGTAAAACGCTCACCCATCAGATAGTGTCGCAACATTTTCAAAGAAAAGACCACTTCTTCTAACTCAAGGTCATGGGTAGTGTAGTTCTGCTCATGTTGCCTAAGATGGCGAGAACCATATTTGATAACTACTCTCTCCTATATCAGGACACATTCGAGCCCGGTCCCTAATTCGTCGTAGTAGACTACAAACCCAATGCCCTTCTCCGGAAGCCTCAAGATGGGGGTACTGGATAGCCTCTGCCTCAGATTCTAAAAACTCTGTTGGCATCTCTCTAGCCACACAAAAGGTTTCCCCTTCTTCGTTAATGACGATAAAGGTTCCACTAATCTCGAGAATTTTGGCACAAATATTTGGCAGTATCCGTCCAAAACCTGGAAACATCATACCTCTGTCGCACTCTTGGGTGGCTCCCAAGAAAGTAATGCCTCAATCTTCGCTAGAACAACTGCAACTCGAGCCTCCAAGATGACAGGTCCCAGAAAAAGAACATATACGATCCATAACTGGCACTTCGAGACCTTATCATAAAGTTGTTGCTATCAGAGTGTGTCCAGAACTACCTACAAATGATAGTCATGCTCCTCCTCAGTTGCCGAGTAGATCAGAATGCCTTTAATGAAGACTACTACAAAGCGATCAAGGTATGGAAGGAAGATCCTATTCATGAGTCCCATTAACATTTCTCGAGCATTGGTCACACCGATCGACATGACCAAAAACTCATAATGTTCATAACAACATATGAACGTCATCTTCTACACATCCTCGTCTCTTACTCTGAGCTGGTGATAGCCTGATCTGAGGTCTATCCTCGAGAACCACTGTTCTCCCTTCAGCTGATCAAATAGATCATCAATCCTCGGGAGTGGGTACTTGTTCTTCACGGTCTCCTGGTTTATGCTCCGATAGTCCACAAAAAGTCTCATTCTCCCATCCACCTTCTTGGAAAACAAAATCAGGGATGCCTAAGGGGATATACTGGGCCGGATGAACCCCTTCCCCTGTAAGTCATGCAGTTGTACCTGCAGCTCGCGAAGCTCTGTGAGAGCCATCTGATATGCTCGTGTAGATATCGGTGTCATCCCAGGGTAAAAGTCAATGTAAAATTCAACCTATATGTGAGGAAGTAGACCCAAACATCATCAGAGAAGACATCTGGGTACTAGTCCACAACTACAGGATTGCTGGGACTCTCCACATCAATCACCCCGAGGGGAAGTCTAGCCAACTGATGATTGATCGGCTGCACTCTCCTTTGGGAAAGTACATCCTATGTTGAAAAGGATCTCTTCTCTCCAGTGAAGGTAAACCTAGTCCCATCCATGTGGAAAAACCACAATTTGCACCTAATATAGTAAATCTGAACATGGAATGTAGATAACTAGTTCATACCAAAGATGACGTTGTAAGGCCTCGATGCCGCTACTATGAGATCTCACCCAAAGCTCTCACCACCTAGAGTAATATCACACTACCGACAGCAGTGTTTAATTGTCGAATCCTCTCCCTTAAATGTATCTAGTTGTAAGTATCGAGCCAACGGCTCCATTGAAATCTATGAGCTCTGAATGAGGGTCGTGGAAATAAAATAATGACTGGAACATGTGTCTATATATACTGTAGCTAATGTGGGTTAGACACATATCATACCTTTTATCATATCTGGAGCACCATGGTTTTAGGAAACAACTACCTGAAGCTGAACTCACCCATGTCCATCTGCTCCTTGTGGTTTGGGTGGGCCACCTGGTGGTGGTGGCGGTAACACCTCGAATTGTCACCCACCACCAGCTACACGGCTAGCTTGTCTGCCCCGTCCGCCTGCTCCCTAGAGACCTCCTCTGTCGAACCATTGTCTCTGCCTAAGATTTCCTTCGACTATCTAGGGATCATTTGTATGTCGGTTCAGGCAGTCACGACCCATGTGACCCTGCCTGCTGCATGCGTAACACTGCCTGCTCTTTGCATGACTGGTTCTGTCTCGGGTTCCTTGCACGACCAACCCTAAATCATACGGTTGTCCACTTGTAGGTCTGGTCCTCTTGGACCTCTATGATATATTTCTACTACCAATTGCGTAAAACTCTGCAACATGATTCCCGGGGGGGTGAATCGTTGTTGGTGACTAATCAGTAAGAAAACTCTCCACCAAGAGGGTTCGCTTTAACACCCCCACCTATGTCGGGATGTAGAGAAATCATCAAAGCCCTGATCACCCACCTGAGTCCCTTATAAAAGTTCTGTGCCCTGAAGAATGGTTCCCTCACCATATCAGTGGAGTATCATTAGAGGTCGGTGAACCTCGTTGAGTACTGATCCACTGTCATGTTGTCCTACTACAGATGAAGAAGCTCATGTATGTGCACTGTGTGGAGGGTCGCTAGGAAAAACTCTACCCAAAACAAGTTCTCAGAGTCTACCTAGAGAAGTGTCACCTCATCGTGGACCTGGATCATCAAGCCCCACCATCTTCCTGCTTTTTCCTATTGAAGACTAGCGGTAAGGATCACCATGAGATCAGCTGGTGTCCCTTCTAGTCGGAGGACTCTCACCATGGCCTCCAACCAATCCTCATCCACCTATGGGTCCGTCTCACCGCTAAACCTGGGGACCTATGGCACTGGAACTCATGCAATGCACTCAAGTGGCATACACTCTCTTCTGTTAGGACTTGTGGAATCAGTGTCCCAATGGGTAATGGTACCGATGGTGCCTTTGTTGGTGCCTCAACTGATAAAGGGCCCTTCACTGAGTCCTTTTCACTCGGTGGGCTATCATCACGTAGTATACCTAGAACCTTACTATTTGGATGGAGGTATCCTGAAAAGAAATAGGTTTTTCGTGGTCAATAAGTTATACCTGGTGAGATGACTCTATAAATCACAAAGAAAACTTTTCAAGAAACACACAGATTCAGTGTTTTTGTGAACTGAGTCAGAAATCAAAAGTCAGGGTCCTGGTGTATGGATAAGCCAGTCGCCGCACCAACACTGGATTCCCTAAACTGATAACCAAATACATAACACTTAACACTATTTTCTTAAGAATATCAGAGTCGAATTTTCTACGGTAGAACCAAGTCCTCTGATACCAATTTTCCACGACACATCCCCTAGCGCCCGTGCCGTGACAACCCCAAGCCCACCTTCCATAGGCTAGATGCTAGCGACTAGCACCAAAAGGCGTATTCCCTAAAACTGGGAAGAAATTTCCTTTATAACATGTAAATTCAAACATCTATGAACAAAGTAGGATACAAGTAGAAAGTAAAACTATATAGTAAATAGGGTGTGAAAAGAAAGAAAATGGGGCTATAATACAAGACCTATTGGAAAATACAAGAAAACTAGGAAGTATAAGTAAACTGGAACAGCTCCTATGAACACCCACCAAGGATCCTACCTGAAGGGTAGGTAGAGATCTCGAACGATCATCACTGTGGTACTCCTTGTTTAATTTCCACCTTCGAGCTAACTCCATTCTTGGTACCCTCATCCTCAATCAATGTTGTCGTTCATCTCCACCAAACAAAACAAGGTGTGGGCGTAGCCCGTGCAGGGGTGAGTATAATGATACTCAGTAGGAAACCTTAGGCCCTCAAAGGTCTCACAAAATCCCCAAAGGCTAAACCAAATAACATGAAAAAAACTGACAACCCTACTCATGTATATGCCCATACATATACCTAAGTTGTTGAGTAAACACATCTCAATCATAATGAAACACAAGGTCCAACTCGAAATCCCAAAGCTCAACTCTCCCACGAAGGAAAGAATACCACGAATGTAACACCAGAAAAGTAGGTACCACAAAGGTAATGCAACACAGAAGAATACCACAAAGGTATCACCACAAAGGTAAGTACCCCAAAGGCAATGCCACACAGAAGAATACCCCAATGGTATCACCATGAAGGTATGCATCACAAAGTTATGCCACACAGATGATTACCACACAAGTAAAGACTCAGATCGCATCAAGTATAACATAGGTATGGAAGTAAATATTATTAGATGTAACTATTAAATCAACATACTCTGTTAAGAGGTAGACCCACGTTGGATCCTAAATCATCAGACCCACGTAGGATCCTAGTACAGACGACCCACATAAGATCCTAGAGTGATACCACATGGATTCCTAGAGTGGATCCTAGTGGGATACTGGAACACAGACCCATGTAGGATCCCAAAGCATAGACCCACATAGGATCCTAAGGCACAGACCCACATCAGATCCCTTTCTCATCTTACAGCTATCTATAGGGTTCCCACACTATGCTCGCTTGATTATGGGGGGGGGGGCTTCGATCCTCAAGCCATAGGTCGATACTCCAACTTCCAAAAATTCCCACGAAAATGTATCCCAAAGGACCTCCATGTGATAGAGGTCTCAATGCAATGGATAGTGCATCAATCGGATGCCCTGTTTGTAGGTTATTGGCCTTTTAGTCTAGAGGGTCCAGTTAGATTCGTGTTTGATCCAACCCGACCGTACCCCAACTTTATCCAAAACACAAATGGGGTATACCAAAAGTACCATCTCGATCCAAGGTTCCCAGTTCCATAGATGGTTCATGAAATAGACCCTCTTAGCTCATGTTATGGACGAAAGAGTGGAAAAGGGTTGAAGCTGGTCTGGGTCTAATCCGACATGGTCTGCCGACCCGGCCCGACCCAACTTTGGCGGACCCTGGTCTGGCCTGGGGTCTGACCCAGCCCTTTAGGTCCCGCCTGCCTGGAAGCATGACCCAGCCCACTGGTCGGCCTGTGTGGGGTGGCCCACGGCTGGCCCACGGCTGTACCGCAATAGGGTGGCCCCAAGGTGGGGTCCTCCCTAGTCGTCGGCCAAGGGGGAGGCGCCCCCTCAGTTTCTTGAATGGCTCAGCTGTTCGAGTTGGGTAGAAAACCGACTGGTTCCACGTGGCACAGAAAGCGATCCATTTGCCCTCCCATTATCGTTGCGGCCTCGTGTCGTGGCTTGCACGACTGACAGTGTGGACGCGCGCCACTTCACCATTCGTGCGGCTGGCCGTGCGCCGACTGCCACCCTTGCTCCGCTGCGGCCGATAGTCCGCGACACTTCTCTGGCAGTGCAGTTTCCTGTTGCCATCATCATGGCCGGTTGGAGTGCTTTCTATGGCTCCTGAGTCCCATCGATGCTGATCGCCGGCACGGGTTGCCAGTGACGTTCCTCGGGTCCCTAGGCGTGCCCCGGTGGCCCGTTCATCATTACGAAAACTCTCACACTCGACTCGGAACATCTCCATCAATATAAGACCATCATAAACCACTAAGGTTGCAGTGAGGTCAGGCCTTGTTCATTTGGCCCACACCCTCGATGTTAGAATGGTAAAAAACGCTATAATTGATCTTAAATCAACAATATTGACAAGAACATAGAAAGGGGTATTCAAAACAACATTCCCTGCCTCGATTGCTTGTTGACATCGGTGAGGAGAGGAAAATATGGATGTCAATTCATCATCATTGAAGAAGTTCCTCTTTAGGGATCCTTTAACATAGTTCTTTGTTGTATAAAGTTTTCTACGTTAGAGAGATTGTTTATCCAAAAATCTCCAAAGATATCCTTTTCCAACAAATTCTCCAACCAAGAGGTGAAATTACAAATTAATAAATTATGTTTATCAATTTAATTACAATTGGCACATTAATTAAAATTAAGGTGGCACTTTAACTAGAGTAATTATAAGGATTCCCCCCACATTAATTGGGACATTGGGTGGTCCCCACCACAAAGTATTCAAAATGGTTGTTTCAAATAAAATAAATAAAATTTTTTTTTTATATTTTTTCTTCTCCCATGAAAATCCAAAAAAACTAACTTCCACCTTCGACACACTACGGTCAAGGTGATGGTCTCCTTAAGTGAATATTGATGCTGCAAGTTCAATGATGTACTCAAATTTCAATTCCAATCACCGGTTCCGATGTAACAAAATTTCAGTCGTTATTTTACTGAATGTACTCGAAAAAAAGTTCATAAACTCATTCTGGGAAATCCAGGACTTGGAATCACACGCCGTCAATTTCCTAATAATTTTAATAATCCCATGTAATTAAAAAAAATTACATGAAATTTCCAGGTCTTTAAACATATTCTTGAGACTATTAACACTACTGCATTCCCCCAGTAGGGATTCGATTTGAAGATTCCACAAAGAACTCATATAAGAGAATTCACTCCATGAATCTGATAGCTCTCATGATGTCCGTCTGAGAAGTACTGCCCATCATGAAAAGTAACGAGAGATCGATAAACTCATTCCCAGAGAACACACTACTGAGTGGGGAAAGATCATGATACACATATGAGGATCACCGCCCTGGCTTTGGTGGATACCATGACTCATCTAGATTCATGTACTATGTAGAGGATTTATGCCCTGTGCGGATAGTCACATCAATTTCTAACTCTACCTAGGTTCGTGAATGGATAGAGGATCTCGCTTCGGGCCTCTCGAAGGGATACCTGACTCTATCTCAGAAAGTCCTGCAGAGAGATCATACTCCTATAGAGGGAAACGATAAATGATCTTCAGGGGAATGAAAAAAAGGTGCACTAACCCAAAAAAACATGTCCAAGATACGGTGGACCCAAAGATCAATCCATATACTAAATAGTACACTGCGTGTAGAAATGTCACACGGTGTGTCTTCTGACCACTGGTACTGTTGTATACAACGACCTGTGTTGTAATTCCTATCATATAGAAAGGTCAGTACACTTTGTGTTGTATAGATCACATGAAATTTCTGAGTAACTGGGGTTGGCTCTGTGTACGTGTTAGTGTATCCGTACATGGATTTATCCCATGTGGTGCATCCCGTGTAATAGGTAAACCGGGTAACCCGTGCAGCCGGCTTGGTCCGGCCGTGTGGTGGAGTACATGGCCGTGTACTCCATACTATGTTTGTGTATCACCTGAGATACATGATGAGTCTCATGTAAGGACCCATACACCTTGTTCTTTGGGGAACATGTTGTGTCATCGCTTCGTACCTCATGGAACCCTACCCACTACTGAGCCGGTCCCACACGACGTGTTCTTAGGGATACACACCATGTTCTTCGGTAATTTCTTGAAACCACTCATGTCACCACCATGCCTCAGTTTCTCCTCAAATAATTGATTTGGAAACTGATCACCTTGAAATTCTAGGGTTCAGGTTACCCTGACCATACGGAGTTGAATCTGTTAGTTTCGAGCCTATGATCAGCCCCGAAAATGTGTTCTGATTCACCCGCATGAAAAATGCTTGAAGAGTGAGAACTCCCGGACCTTGTTGATTCATATTCCACCATATTCATTGAACATATTCTAGGTCGTCATGATGTCAGATATCCAATTTGGGATCATTGTGTTATAGAATGGGTGTGCAACGATCCAGTGTTCTTCACCCCATAGAGAATGCGAAGAACACAAGCAAAAAGCGGGAAGAAACCCAAAAGAAAATTGAGGAACGAACCTCTATCATCATTTGTCTGGGTGTTGATCTGCTCCCGTTAGTAGGATCAAACGATTAAGAATCAAAACAACCAAAAAATAATATAGCATGGATTATTTCCCTAATATCAACCCAATAACCCCCCCCCCGAAAAAAACGTACAATCCACAGATCAACATGTTTGTGGGTTGATCTGAGTTCATTTTTTAATTAAAGAACATGGATGAATTAAGTAAAAACAAAAAACCCCTACCTAATTCATCGATGAAGAGGTAGACTGGTCTTCAGTTGAGATTCGATCTCGCTGTGCAATGAACCACACATCGTCGGTCGTCAGTGTTCGACAAAAATCTTCCAAGGTTGGCTCCTCTCAAAAGTATCATAGGATTCTAGGGGAAAACTCCTTATTTATGATTCTAACCCTAGGATACTTCTTATTTAAATAAATTATTGGTTGTTGCGTTATGGAAATTTTTTAAAATAAAATGAATTATTATTTTATTTTATTTCTTCTTAAATGTTCCTTCTAAAATTCCCAAAAACTAACCTTTCCAAATGACCCATGCCAAACGATGTTAGGCCCCACCTAAGTTTAATTCGCTACTGTGAACGCAATGGTACCCTCAGATTTCTGATTCGAGCACCCATTTAAATGTTATTCCACTTTTACTGGAAAACCACTCACCTATGCTATTTAAAATTTTAATTTATTTCAAACATTTATTCCTAGAACTCTGAGCCCTGGAATTGCACGCTGTCGAAGGTCTGGTCTCAAAGTAATTCAATATAACATTTAAAAATAATACATAAAAAATATGAGACATTACAACGTTGTACATGATGATTCATGTCGCTTGGGTTGTTTGACATGGTGTTTCCAACCTCATCGGATCAGAGTTCAAACCTTTCTAATTATTTATTCTTGATAATCAACATGAATTTCTTCATGATTATGACATTTGGTACTAAATCCCTTAAATTTATATATATATATATATATATGGTCATGAAATCCATTATAGATTTTAAAATCTTATGATTACATATGGATGTTTTAGTTATGCCTCAGGTCCTGCTGGTTCTACTCAACTATTTACATATATATGATATTATTAAGTGGAATCCTAGGATCCGATTCAAGGGTCCACTCGAGTGCATGTATATTTTTGTAGAAGATTGTATGATGTATGCATATATATATATACATGATAGCAGGTGTGTAAAGACATCCCATCTTAAGCCGAAAAAGGTATAGTATGTCCTAGTTTCCTTGATAAACATGGCCCCAACCTTTTTTCATTTATTTATTGTTGAACTATCTTTATTTTTCTACTCTTTCACACTTCTTTATCATATATATACAAATACATGATTATCCATTACACACTATTTGTGGTGTCCTACATAGTTTATATCAAACCCTATTTGGTTTTTGGTTGCACTGGGGTACCTAAACAGATATCGTGGTTGCAAGATCAGGTTCCTAGATTGTTTTTCCTTATTGTTATTCCTCTATTCCAGGATGGAGTACAAGACTAGAGTACCAGTCTAGCTCTCATTCTTTTATTAGAGATATTTTATGGGTCATTTAATTATTTATTTCTATTACAATTATTTCCATGTACAGTATACTTATTTTCGGTCTATTTCTATACATAATATCATATTCATGCATGGCTATCTATTATTTCATTTTGAATATCTATTATTATTATATTCCTATCCCTTCATTTACTTATGTTTCTAATTTATTTAGGTCTGATCCAAAGGGTATAGTCTCTCTATTGTACCACCTTTAGACACTCATTTCTTATCATCAGTCTCTGGAATATAGGGAGTCATGCTTGAGGCTCCATAGATAGTCGACTTAGGGAATTGTTTTAAGTAGATTCGGGGACGGGACACTGAAATTTTTATTAGAGGTGTTTCTTTTCTTTTGGTATTATTGTTTGAGATGGTAGGGAGGAGACTAAGTGTAACATCCCAGATAATTATAGATTAATAAATTTTCACATTTATAAATATTTATGAATTAGATAGTGATTTTACCCTAAAGTGATGTTATTTATGACAGTATATCTAACACACAACAATGGGTTTCACTGAAATCTTATGTTTCACGCAATACGGAGTTGTCCTGAAAAAATAATATATTTTAATATTATTATTTTAAGTTGTAGTTATCGCCAATCCATTATAATGGAGGGAATGAAAAAAGATAACTAAATTATGAAAATATTATTTACACATGTTTATATAATGATTCATTGGTTACCAATTTTAATATAAATGAAACTAAATCCCAATTGAAGATAAAGGATATATTTCTATGAAAAACAATTTAATGAAAATAATTGTGTTTATAAAATAATAAAATAACGTTTTGGATTATATTAATGAAATATAAATTAAATATTATGTCTAAAATTCATCTTATATGTTTTCTAGATGGGATATAAGAACAAATTCAATTTTATTTATAGAGTGTTTCTCAAAAAAAGAATATTTATCACCTTTTGATGGAGAACCCATTTTAAAGATAGTTTTTGTCTCTTTTATAAGTTATATTTGACAAAATACACTTCTTAATTATAATAGGAGTATAATTTTCTATTTTTTTAGTTTTTGGTATTTTTCTAATAATATTTATATTTTAATGAATAGTGAAAAATATAGTGTCTTAATTCAAATCTGTTTTTTCGTCTAATTTATTTGTATTGTTAGATTATCAATTTGTTTAGTTTTAATTTATATTATTATTATTATTATTTCATTTAATCTAATTGAGGACACTTGAATCAATTTCAAATTGAAATTTGAGATACAAACATAGCGAACTTTTGAACGTTTATAATTTAAAAACTCATTTCCTCAAACCGTCAAAGGGATTAGCTTTTAAATTAATTTTAATCAATTCTGTGAATTTTATTTAAAAAAATTGCATAAATTGTTTTAATTAGTATGAACAATTTGATCTAATAGGATCAAAATAATTTTTTCCAAATAGTAACATTAGTATTTTATTTACTATGGCTAAAGGTAAATCTATAATTTAAATGAAAAAAATTATATTATAATAATATAAAGTTATCCTAACACTTGTACTAATCTTATAGATTGATTTATGATTGTACAAGAAAATAATTAGGCCGAAATTATTTCTTTCGGAAGCCACTTGAGTGTGATTATTACATTAATAACATTTTCATTAAAGTAAAAAAACAAAGATGTCATAAACTTGTCTCTTATTAATAAAACAATTTTAAAATGGTGTTATATAAGTGTTATATTTTACTATAAATAGTCATTAGAAACATAAAATTATTAAAAACATCATGATAATTTGTTAATAATTTATAGAAATTAAATATTTGAACTTAATTATGACTCAATGATGAGGCAGTAATAGATTTATTAAAGGAAGAATCAAATAAATGATATTAATAATATTAAAATAAAAATAAATTTAAATACTTGACTATATAAATGAATTTTTGGGATGACTTAGACATGTAATTGACTATTTTAACTAGTTTTTTAAGTAAACAAGTTGTTTTTATTATTTTAAAAAAGTAGCATAATGAATGGTGTTAAATTTGAAATAATTCATATTTTAAAATATAACATATTTAATTAAATGAATTAAAATTTTAAATAATAAAATATTACTCCAAATAGTTTTTTTGGATCTCCATATGTGATTAATGAATCATTAATTGATATTTTGAATTTTTATTACAATTATTTTAACTCTCAAAGTGTAACTTACATAATAAAACCGTAAAAATTAAAAGGGTAAAACATAAAGATATGGATTAAAAATTATTCCAAAATTCTATAATTTTTTTATGGATGTATCTATACCCATACACAACCTATATTATTACCAAATCAACTGGTAACAATTTTTAATGGAAGATGAATTTATATAAATTTAATACTTTTAATAATTCCAGGTATACCCCTCCCCTCCCTTGTAAAAGGGAATTTATTCCTCTCTATTACTCACAAATAGAAAAACATTTGGTTAATAAAATATCTCCCCAAAACCCTTAATATAATACCTATAAAAATTATAGTGGCCTTAGTTTAGGTATAACACCGTCCTTAGTGGTGTAAAGGTGTTAAAAAGATGATCATTCGAAGGGAAGGTAAGGTTTTAATTAAGTATTTCAATTTTTTTCTTATTTATCTTCCTTAAAATATTCTCCAACCATTATGAGATAATAAATACATTATAATAGATATAATTATATTTAATTATGTTAATATCATCATATAAATCCATCTCCACTTCGATCAAATGGGAAACGAATTAATCATTTGTGCATATATGTGAACTATCAGCTCCACGAATTGATATAATTTATTTTGCATAACTGTCTATCATTACAAGTTATAATGATGGAATTAATGTTAATATGTAATATTAAATAAATATTAATCATTATAAGACAATAATATATCAATTAATTTCTTACTTTCTATGCATATAAAAATGATAACGTCTTTCGGGCGTACGTGTGAACTATCACCTCCACGAAGCGACATCAATCATTTTTATTCCCCACATCAGTTTTATGATATATATATATATAAGTATATTTAAATGATGATTATTTTGTTAATAATATTATTATAAATTAATATTTATCTTACTTCCATAATGATCATTGAAAAATGAAAAATGTCACTAATGTGTACATACGACTTAACATCTCCAGGATTAAAATGTTGTTGATTTTTCATATACTGGATTAATGAATGAAATTAAAGATATAATTAATATATAAAAGTGATTATTATTTCAAGAATTTTATTATGTATATGATGTAATTTTTAAAACATAGAAAAAATTACATCACACCAAGTTCATTTTTTAACTCAAGTAATGAATATTGACAAAACATCTGACGTGAACTTAAATAATTAAGTAATTGTTATGAAATTATGAATAAGTCATATAAAGGGATTAATAAAATTGAAAAACTTTCTCAAGAAACTATAAATTTAAAAAATTTATTATTCAGGAATATAAAAAATGTACAATACAATTCGGACCCAAGGTTATGGACTTTTAATAAAAAACCATGTTCTAATATTTTGATCATTTATTCTTATAAATTGTTCTACTTTATATAAAGGTTTTCAAAAAAAAATTATGAATGTATTTATATGGACATAAATGTTTTAAAATTTTAACTCCATTCAGATGTTTCAAATTTTTATGTGAAACTTTGATTCAAAAATCTGCTTTTCGAATGTTTTAATTGTGTTTTAAAAATGAATCGATTATTTCCATAACATAGAATGTTTTTTTAATATAATTCCATGAATGGAATTTATCACTTTCCCATCATTATTATGTATTGATGTTTACTTTACATGTTTATAAATTTATTTTAAAATAATATGTTCTCATTTATTAATGCACTAATTGTAAAGATGAAATGTGATTTCAAAGTGGAAATGCTATTTTTTATTTAAGATTGTTCTATGTGTTATAATTATATAACAGTTCTTTGTAATTTCGTTTGTATAAAGGTTGTTTTGGGATAATCCGATGGTTTTTTACCCCATTATATCTCTCTAACTCCTCGGTTAATGAGATGGAGTTAGACGATAAGGTTTCTTCAAGGATATTTATGTAATATACTACGATGGGTATTCAAAATGTAACCATGAAGGTTACTCCCTATGTAGGTGTGAAAGATACAATGTAACTATGATATGGATTCCATAAGATACCATTATGATTTATGATTACTAATATGTTTTTAGGGATCTTATGATTTCATGAGTTATTTTAAATAACTTTGGTTTTATGTGTGAAAAGTATGATTTTGTGAAAATGTTTTCTGGAGTTAAAATTTTAAAAGACTAATGGTTTAATTCTTTATTTCCATTCCCTTAAGGAGCTATTTTTTCTCATCCCATGTTTTTTAAATTTTTTCCATAGTGTATAAGTATGGTTAAGAGAATGGAAGAATTCAATATGAATTTTATAAATATTTCTATCAAGAAAAAATTTCATGTTTTAAAGAAGTTTATCTTGTGAAAAAAATGAATAGTAAGATGAAGTGTCTACATTATAATATTTCTATTGTTATGTAATAGTTATGGACAGATTCCCTAAATATATAAACATAAAAATATTATCAATGTGAAGTCTTGACCTAACTAATGATTAGTTAATGTTTAAGGATGGTTCCTTATAGTTAGTATCAAAGGAAAGGTTTAGAAAACTTTAGGGATTAGGAGTTTTGGTTAAACATATGGGATGTTTCTATATCTATTCATTTAGTTGAATACTTATTCTATAAATTTTTGTGATCTATGAATACTTGTTAAAAATCAAAGGAGGAGGATATAAAACAGTATTTGTATCTATTCCGGTTGACGTTTTTTGCAACAGTTAATGCAAAGTCATGTTTGGATGATTCTGAAACATTCTATAACATACAACTGTCTTGAAAACAATTTTATGAGATATAAAACACCACCTCTATACCAAAATACTTCCATGGTTCATGGGTTATATTTAATCAAATTTTATTTTTCAATATTCTTGTATTTCCAATAAAGGTAAATATTATCAAGGAATGTTTATATATTTTACCTTATCACAAGATTATGAACCATAAAGAGATTTTAAATAACTATCGAAGGAGACCCTTGTGCAACCTATTCATATTTTATATTAAAATATAGTCTTTCAGCACATATTTATGGTATTTGTAAAGTATCATTGATTGAATGGTTCAATACAAACTCGTTATGAATGTTTTATAAAAATTATGTCTTATTTTATTTTTTGAAATTATATGTCATATAAGATTATATTCCAAAACTATTTCTCTAAGAACACCCATACAACCCATGTTGTATAAGGTGTATTTTGAAAAATGAAGCATGTGATTTTGAAGAATCTCTAAATCATTATTTCAATTCATGGTCTTTATATCTACGTGAACAAAATAATGAAGAAACTGGGTGGACATCATGAACAATGTAAGATGTTATTTCTTTTGGGAACAGTTTTATTAAATCATATGAAGGTGAAATAAAAAAATCAATATATATAAGTCCCCAAGAATTAATATGTTGAGATATATATGAGTTTGGATGAAAATAAGAGGTATAAAAACATTTATGTTTAAAACATGATGTGGTTATTTTTTAGTTTTATAAAATTGGACAATCTGCAAGATGGGTGACAACCCGTCGCGTTCGTCAAGGTCACAGGGATCGAACCCACAACTGAAGGAAGAAAGGGGGTATCTCCTACCCCAAGCCTACTTTAAGTCTTTATTTAGTATGACTTTTTTTAGTTATGCAAGTTGATGTAATAATAATAATTAAATTTTGGGAACTTATGTTTTATCCAATGAATATCCTTGGTATTTGAGAATTATTTGGGCATTAAGTGATCAATGTTTTTTGTAATACATTCACTATTTTATGAACTTTATATGATTATGGTAAATATAATACTATGAGATTTTATGTGAGGATTAATGGTTGAATTATATTTTGGCATAACTTGTGATTTTATTATGGAATTATGGTGATTTCGGTTATTTATGGAAATGGATAACCTGTCTTAGAAAATATGTGATTTTGGAAATTATATTTTTGGTATGAGACATTAAGAGTGGTTGATGTTATTTGGATATATATGTTAAAATTTATCTTAGAATACTATATAAACAAATTCATCTGATTTTTATGTTTCAAACTTGATTTGGATTATTTTGAGGTATTTTAAGGAAAGTTATTTATTGAGTGTTCTTTTTTGAAATTTTGGGATAACAATTGAATTTTTGGGATTAAAAGTAGTTTATCTTATCCAATGGTTTATTATTTTTTGAGAATGGTTTTATATTATCTTAACTTTGATGATAGGATAAATAGATAGTTAATTATTTTCGATTATGTGATTCTCTAGAAATTAACTCTACTGCTTGAGGCCTAAATAATTTTATCTTGAGTAATTGTCTTTGTATAAAGTGATGATTTGTGGTGGAATTTTATTAAAGGATGAATCTATAATTTTCAAGTAAGTATAATTCTTTATGTACTTATTCTAAGTAGTAAATGAATTTCTCTACTCTATGAAAAGGATCTTAAAAATGGTTTCCATTTACTTTTCCTACTATGAAATCAAATACCATTTAACCAAATACAAATTTTTGGTTTTGTGAATTTTAACTTTCTCCTAACAATGTTTTTTATTACTGTACTTTAGAACTTGATGGTTATTTTTCTCTTCCCTATCCATATTTTCTTATATGGAACCCTAGAATTTTTCATCTTGGGTGGCCTTTGTACTTCACTTTCTTTCTTTCTAGGTGGAGGTTTTATTGACTATTTTTGGATTTGGGATTTCAATGAACTAATTTTGAAAAATGAAACCTTATTTAATAGTCCCAAATTTAAAATTGGAAGGATGCACTTTTACAAAGGTGAAAGGATGTAACATCCCTAGTAATTATAGCATAATAATTTTCTATGTTTTTTAATATTTATGAATTTGTAAATAATTTTACCTTAAATGGATTCTATGTCTGATAGTGTATCTTAATCGCTACAACTGGTTTCTCTGAAATCATACATTTCACAGAAGACCGATTTATATAAAAAAAATAATATTTTATAATATTTTTATTTTAAGTGAAAGTTTCCTCCTAACTGTTATAATGAAAATCATGAAAAATGTTTAGTAAATTGTGAAAATATTATTTACACTTGTTTATATAATGATTCATTTGTTATCAAATTTACTTTAAATGAATCTAAAAACCAATTGAATAAAAACCACGTATTTCTATGAAAAAATGTTATGTGAAAATAATTGTTTTTATAAAATAATAAAATCACACTTTTTGGATTATTTTGAGGAAATATATATAAAATATTATGTTTAAAATTTATATTATATATTTAATAGACATTATATAAGATCAAATTCAATTTTATGCATAAAATGATTATTTCTAAAGAAAAATGATTTTTTCCCGCCATTTGATGGAGAACACCTATTTAACGTAGTATTTTTCAATTTTGGAATTTTTATTTTATAAAATTAACCTCTTATTTATAATATAAGTATAAAAATTTACTTCGGTTGGATTTTTTGTTTTTTCTGATAATTTTCTTTTATTAATAAATAGTGAAAAATACTATGTTTTTTATCATTTAATACAATTTAGTTAATTATAATCTATTTCAAATTAAAATTGGATATAAAAACATTCCAAACTTTTAAACGTTTTATCTTTAAAAACCCATTTAATCAATCTGTCAATGGGTTTAATTTTTCAATTAATTTTAGTCACTTATGCGAATTGAATTTTAAAAAATGTACATACATGGATTTATTCAGCATAAAAAAATTTCTCTAATATGATCAAAATAATTTTGGGAGAATAATAACTTTATTATTTAATTTAATAAGGTAAAAGATAAATAGGGAAATTAAAGGTAAAAATAATATTCTAATAATATGAAACAACCTGAAATTTTTTAATAATCTTATAGGATGAGTTATTTTAGAACAATAAAATACTTGGACCAAAATTTTGGACTTTGGAAGCCACTTTTGTGTCATTATGACATTAATAAAAAAATTTATAAAGTAAAGACAAAGATGTCATAAACATGTCACTTATTACTAAAAGAATATTACTATGGTGTTATATAAATAATATTTTAGATAATAAAAATTAAATAGAAATTTAAAAATATCACATACTTCATGATAATTTATTTTTAATTTTTAGAAATTAAAAAATTTAATTTAATTTTGAGACAATGATGTTGTAGTAAAATATTTATTAAATGAAGAATCAAATAAATGATATTAATAATATTAAAAAAAGAATAAATTTAAATATTTGGTACCATAAACTAATTTAATTAATCTGTTAGACATGTTATTGATGTGTGAAACTAGTTTTTTAAGGAATCAATTTGTTTTTAGTTTTTAAAAAATGTCAAGCAATGAATAGTGTTAAAATTTACATAATCCATGTTTTAAAATATAAAATATTCAATTAGTTGACTTTAAATCTAAAAATATATAAAATAAACCAGATATTTTTGGTAAGCCTCTAAATTTCATTAATGACTCATTAGATATCCTTTTAACATGTTATGAAAATTATTTTCACTCTCAAAGTGTAAATTACTTAATAAAATGTTAAGAGTTAAAAGGGTTCAAACATAAAGATAAAGATTAAAAATAATTCAAAACATGTATAATTTTTAATGGATCAATTAATTTAGACCCATAATCATCCTATATTATAAATAAATAAACTTGGGAAAATTTTGAATCGAAAATGAATTTATTTTAATTTAATACTTTTTCTAATTCCAAGAGTGCCCCTCCCCTCTCCTATAAAAGCGCACATGTTCCTCTCTATTACCCACTCTTCAAAAATAATTTGGGATGGAAAATCCCTACTAAAACCAATTATTAGAATAACTAATAACATTTTAGAGTCCTTATATTAGGCAGAACACATTCTTAAATGTGTTATGGTGTCAGGAAAGGTGATCATCCGAATGAAATGTAACTTTTTTAATTAAGTATTTCAATTTTTTTCTTCATATTACTAAATATTTTCCAATAATGATGAGATAATAACTCCATTATCCTCAATATAATTGGATTTTATTACGTTAATATCATCACGTAAATCCATCTCCACTTCCAAAAAATTGGAAAGGAATTAATCATTTGTGTATACATGAGAACTATCACCTCCACGAATCGATATAATTTAGTTTCCTTAACCGTCTCTAATGACTGGTTATAATGGTGAAATTAAGGTTCATAGGTTATATTACTAACATATTAATCATTATAAGATAATATTATATCAACTTTGTTTTCACTTTTCATGCTCATAAATATGATAGTGTCGTTCATCTATACGTGAGAACTATCACCTCTACAAAGTAATGTGAATCATTTTTATTCATCACATCACCTATATGATATATATAACTATATTTAAATTATTATTATGATTTTAATAATATTATGATAATTTAATAATTTCCTTATTTCCCTAAAGATCTATGAAAGATGGAAACTGTTACTCATGCATACGTACGGCATGCCGTCTCAATGATTGCAACGTTGTTCATTTTTCATATCCATTTTTAATGAACAAATTTAATGGTATAATTGATATATAAAAGTTATTATTATTTCCTAAATATTATTTTTGATATGATGGATTTATGACCACATGGAAAAATTTAAATCATACCAAGTTCAGTTTTTTAACTCATGTAACGAATATTAACAAAACATCAGACATGAAATTAAATAATTAAGTAATTACTATAAAATAATGAATTAGTGATATAAAGAGAATAATAAACATGAAAAAGTTTCTAATTAAAGTATAAATTAACCGGATTTTATTATTCATGAATGTAAATTTAATAAAATACAAGATAGACTCTAGGTAAGGGTCTATTTAACTAAAAACCGAGTTTTAATGTTTTGATGATATATTCTTATAAATCATTATATTTTATGTATATGTTTTGAAAATTGATTTATTTATGAACATATTTACACGGAAATTAATGTTTTTCAATGTTAATTCCTTCCAAAAGCTTCATGTTTTTATGAGACACTTTGAATCAAAAAGTCTCTTTTAAAATGTTTTAATTTTGTTTTAAAAATGGATTGATTTTTTCAATAACTTGGAATGTTTTTTAAAGTATATGACATGAATGTAATTTCTTATATTCATGTATCTAATATGTATTAATATTTACTTTAATGTTTTACCATTTTATTTTAAAATAATGTGCTTTCATTTATGATTGTGTAGCTTGTAAATAAAAAATGTTTTTTCAAAGTGGAAATAATATTTTTTCATGTTTAAGATTTTTTTATATGTTATGATTATGTTATGGTTTTTGTAAATTTCTTATGTATATTAGTGTTTCCATGATAAACTAAGGGAAAGTGAGATAGTGATATATTTAAAATGCATTGGGTAATGAGACATAGTTCATTGATATGGTTTCTCCTAATATATTTAGGAAATATACTATGATGGGTATTCCAAATGTAACCATGAAGGTTACTCCCTATGTAAGTGAAAAATCTTCAATATAAGCTTGATATGGATCCCACTAGTTACCATTATGATTTATGATTTCTAAGAATTTTTTTAGGAGTCTTATTATTTCATGAGGTATCTTAAAGAATATATGTTTTATGGGTGAAAAGTAATATTTTGTGAAAATGTTTTCATGAGTTTAAAATATTCATTGAATAAAAGTTTAATTTCTTATAGTTGTTATCAAAGGAAAGGTTTAGAAACCTTTAGGGATTAGGAGTTTTGGTTAAACATATGGTAAGTTTCTATCTCTATTCTTTTAGTTAAATCCTTGTTCTATAACTTTATTAGATCAAGGAAAGTAGGTTGTAAATGGAGGGAGGAGGATCTCAAATGACATTCCAATCTCTTCGCGATTACTTTCATGAAATAATTATTAAAAATTAATGTCTGGATGATTGAAAAGAATTATCTAACATACAACTCTCTTGCAAAAAAATTTATGAGATATCAAAAACCTTCTTTGTACCTCGATACCAACATGGTTAATGGGTTCTTTTTAATAAAATAAAATTTTCTAAATATTCTTATATTTTCATAAATGGTAAATATTATCAAGGAATTTTTAGAAACTTTACCTTATTAAATGATTATAAAGAATATTATGATTTTCAAAAGATTTTTTAAGGATACCCTTCCACAATCTATTTATATTTTCATTTAAAATATAGTTCTTCAGCATATACATATGGTATTTTAAAAAGACCATTGATTGAAAGTTTCAAAATAAACATGGTATGAAAGTTTGGTAATAATCAAGTCTTATCTAATTTTTGAAATTATATGCCATACAAGATTATTTTCCAAACCTAAGAACACCCATTAGACCATAGTTTTACAAGGTGTATTTGAAAAAAGTAAGCAAGTTATTTTGAAGAGTCTCTGAATCATTATTGCAATACAGGGACCTTCTATGAATTTTAACAAAATAATGATGAAACTAGGAGGACACCATGATCAAGGTATGATGTTATTTCTTTTGGGAATAGTTTTAATAAATCATATGGAGGTGAAATAAACAAATTTCAATATATATAAGTCTTTATGAATTAATATATTGAGGTCAATATGAGTTGGGATGAAAATGAGAGGTATAAAACAAACATTGAGGATAAAACATGTTGTGGTTTTTTATGAGTTTTATAAAAAGTGGAAAACCGTAATATGGGAGACAACCCATCGCTTTCGGCAAGGCTGTAGGGATCGAACACAAAATCGAAGGGTGATAAGGGTGCATCGCCAACCAATATCTTACTTGAAGTCCCTAGTTGGTTTTAATTTTTTTAAGTTAAGTGAGTTGATGGAATTATAATAAGTTGATTTTGGGAACTTATGTTTTATCAAATAAAAATCCTTAGTATTGTAAAAAAACATTGTAATTAAGTGATAAATTTTATTTTGGAAGATATTTATATTTTTGGAACTATATATGACTATGGTAAATATAATACTATGTGATTTCAACTGAGGAGTAATGGATGAATTATATTTTTGTAGAATATAAGATTTTATTATGGAAATATGAAGATTTAGGTTATTTATGGAAATGTTTAACCTATCTTAGAGAATATTTGATTTTGTAAATTAAATTTTTAGTATGATACATTAAGAGTGGTTGATGTTATTTGGATATAAATTATAAAATTTATCTTGGAAGTCTGTGTAATAAAAATTCATCTGAGTTTTGGTTTTCAAATATTGTTTTGGATTATATTGATTTTTTAAGGATATTTATTTATTGAATGGTCATTATTGAACTTTGGGTATTGAAGTTAAATTTCAAAGATTAAAATAAGTTTTACATCATCAAATGGTTTATTATTTTTGGAGAATTGTTTTATCTTATCCTAAACGTATTAGTTTTTGTTAATGTTTCAAGACAAGAAAAATAGATAGTTAATATTTTTGGATTGTTTGATCCATTAGAATTTGATTCTAGTGATTTAGGCATAAAAAAATTAATCATGAATACTCGTCATTGGAGAAAAATATGAGTTTATGGTGGGATTTTATTAAAGGATTAATCTCTATTTTTCAAGTATGTATTTTTTTGTTCTTTTTCTAATTTGTAAATTAATTCCACAAATCAATGAAAATGATCTTAAAAAAATCCATTTATTATTCCTTCTACGAAATATAAGACATTTTAACCCATCAAAAAATTGTGGTTTTTTTATGGGTGACATTCTACTAACCATGTTTTATAGAACTCTCAATCAGAACATGATAGTTATATTTCTTTTCCATATCCATGTTTTCTTACATGGTACACTAGTATTTGTTATCTTGGGTGAACATTGTAGTTAAATTGATTTCTTTAAAATTTTATGTTTTATTGAATCTTTTTCTAATGTTCAGTTTCATTGAAATAATTTTGAAAATTGAAACCTCAGTTACCAATCCCAAATTTAAAATTATGGGGTTGCAATTTCCAAAATGGAGATGAATGCAACATATGAGGTAATTATAGAGTAATAATTTTTCATATTTATTAATATTTTGGAATTGAATAGTAATTTTACTGTAAATGGATGCTATATATGATAGTGTATCTGACACCCAACAATTTGTTTTTTTAAAATCTTTTGTTTCACACAAGACTGAGTTATACCGAAACAAATTATACTTTTTTAATATTATTATTTTAAGTGGTAGTTATCACCTCTCTATTGGAATGGTGAGAGTGAAAAACATTAACTAAATTATGAAAATATTATTTACACATGTTTATATAATGAATCATTGGTTACCAAATTTACCAGAAATGAACCTGAAACAAAATTAAATAAAAATGAAGCATTTCTTTGAATGAAAAATTAAGTGCAAATAATTTTGTTTATAAAATACTAAAATCACACTTTTTAGATTATATTAAGGAAATATAAATTTAATATAATGTTTAAAATATATATTATATGTTTTATATTAATTAAATAACAATAAATTCAATTTTATGCATAAAATGAGTTTTTTTCTAAAAGGCATTTTTACCGCATTTTGATTTTTGAACCCATTATAAATACAGTTTTTTCACTTTTAGAAGTTATATTAAAAAAATTAAACATTATATTTATAATCTAAGTATAAAAATTTATTTCGGTTAATTTTTTGGTATTTTACAGATAATAGTCATATTTTAATCAATAGAGAAAAATATTGCGTTTTAATTAAAAACTGCTTCTTCATCAAATTTAATTGTATAGATATATTATACTTTTAACTAGTTTTAAATTATATTTAGATTAAATTTTTATTATTTAATCCAATT
The DNA here is from genome assembly GCA_963277665.1 of Viscum album. Classification (NCBI taxonomy): domain Eukaryota; kingdom Viridiplantae; phylum Streptophyta; class Magnoliopsida; order Santalales; family Viscaceae; genus Viscum; species Viscum album. The sequence goes on from OY728120.1 coordinate 1,915,174,228, forward strand.
TAGTTCAATAAAATTAATTTCAAATTGAAATTGGGTATGAAAACTTTTCAAATTTTTGAATGTTTTTACTTTGAAAACTCATTTACTCAATTTGTCAATATGATTAATTTTTAAATTAATTTTAGTCACTTATGTGAATTGAATATTTAAAAATATATATACATGGTTATAATAAGTTTCAAAATATTGATCTAATAGGATAAATATAATTTTTTTTGAATAATAACTTTATTCTTGTATTTACCACGATTAAAGGTAAAATACATAATTAAAGGTAAACAAAATATTATAATAAAATAAAACTAACCTAACAGCTATCCTAATGTTATTTGATGAGTTATTATCAACCAATAAAATAAATGGGTTGAAATTTTGGCCTTCATAATCCACTTGGGTTTTATTATGACTATAATAACATTTTATTTAAAGTAAAAACAAATAAGTCATAAAAAAGTATCTTATTACTAAAACAATTCAAATATGGGGTTATATATGTGATCTATTCAATTATAAATATTCCATAGATATATAAAAATATTACTTACATCATGAAAATTTATTTATAATTTTTAGACAACAAATAATTAAATTTAATTATGACACAATGAAGAGTTAGGGATAGATTTATTAAAGGAAGAATCAAATAAATCGTATTATTAATGTTAAAAGAATAAATTGAAATATTTGATACCATCCACTAATTTTATGGATGAAATAGACATTTATATGAGTTATTCTAGTTCTTTTGTTCTGTTATCACAGTAACATGCACTCTAACACATGGTGATCGCTAATTTAAAAGTTATATGTTTAAACATATCTTGTTTGAGAGAAAACGTCACATAAACCATTAAAATTCATAGTTACCTAGATACATGGATGAAGGCTCGTGAGTTAAAGATATATATGTTATTGATCAACTTCAGTGTAGAGTGAACTAGACATTGTGATCTTGTTATGAGAATTATACCTTGATCATGATGTTTCATGTTCAGTTGTCTAGGTATTTCTGGATGACGTTATACAAATGATTATTTTTTGTGTCATGGTCAATATGTATTAGTTTCGGATTTTATGCATGATGTTGATGAAGCATGTGGAATTGAACTGGAGGAGTGTCATGTGTACAACTAAAAGTGAATATGACCTAGTGTGCTTATGAGTGACTACTTTTCCTATATTCTTGTGCTCTTTCAAAAATCATTTTCTCCATTTCTAGGAACACAATTCAGTGGTGATGGAAGATGAATCATAATATGTTTTATATTCTCAGTAACATGATGAATGACACACTCCTAAGGTGGGGACTGTTAAATTGTTCATGAAAAATGTTTCCTTCAATGTATAAGGGATTATACTATAAGGTACCATTCGAAAGTGGTAAGAATGGATTAACTAATTAATGGAACTTATGGATGTCTGTATCCTAGGAGAGTTCAAAGGGATCATATAACTTAATGAGATTGATGTTCCATGTATCACGATCATCTTTTCCTTGATGATGAAATACATGTGGGAGTGTGAGTCAGATCTGGAACCGGGTGGTACAAGAGTGTATAGCCACTGTGTAAGGTACATATGGTGCATTCCAGTTGTGTGGGTACACTTTGGATCACTAGTTAGGTAGTGGATGAGTGTGAGCCAAAATTTATGGTTCCTCTAGACACTTCTAGAAATGGAGACATGGAACTTGGGTAAATTCAAGATAGTGCGTATAGTACAGGATATCCAAGAGTCAATTTGGGCACTATTGGACGGTTTACTCATGTTTGAACCTGGACACTCATTTCTGAGTGATGTAGTGTATCGTATTGTCTAAGGATGTTTTGTCCTATTTAGGATTTGTTCATGCCTCATAATGAGAAATAGAAATAATCTTGGACATCTTGTTGTAATCATAGTTTAGGGATGAGAATGACCCCTATATTGACTTTGTGCTAAGTACGTTGAGAGAACATCAGTTACACGCTAATCTTTGAAAAATCCAATTCCATTTTCTTTTTTGATATATGGGATCCTCATGAGTGCAGTCATGGAGTGATTTTATGGAAACATTATTATATGTATGCCACCATAGGAGGTTGGTACATAACCCTCTAGGGAGAAGGGTGGTGACAATGTGGGACCATTAATTATATGATTGTATTGGCACTCATATGTCATTTGATAAAAAGAACCAAGGATGGTTTAATTGGAAGAAATCCCCAGAAGTTAGTTTTGTGCTTCGATGAATGTGTTTGATGAGATATTTAGATTCCTCCACTTAATGGAATTGGCTTCTATCATTTGAAATAAAATATCCATATCAGATGATCATTTTTTAGAATTTGGCCAAAGGTGGTTCAATAGGTGATCTTTTGAATGGATTTATACGGTTGATGTGGAACCATTTTGTATAAGTCGTGGGTTTAGGTTCGTGTTGTAAAAATGTTCATATGGGATTTTCAACGGAATCAAAAGTTTCCAATTCTGATCTTCTTCAATTGGAATTGATCATTGAGATCCTAGTGAGGACTAGTAGTGGTGTCCTCATGTGTGGTCACATATATTATTTTTCGAAACATGTTGGAAGTATCATTAGAATTCTATATACATGCTTCAGTGGTAAATTCCTATAGATTCAGTGTCGTGACTATGAATTTGATGTTCAAGGGTTAAAAACTAAGGTGGGGATAACCTTAGTCCGCATGAAAGAATATATGATGATGTGATCATCTCTTTGGATAAACGGGCTCAGGTAAGTATTTTCTTGATGTTTTAGTTTTTTATATGGGAATTGTATCAAGTTATAGTAGTTAAATGTCACAAGTTTAAAATGACTCGTATAGGTTTTTTGGGTTTTTGGAAATGAAAAATGGTCGTTCAGTGAAACCAAATGACCCGAGTAAGTCAATTTTTGCGTTTTTTCTTCATTAAGCCTTCTTGAGGATGAGAAATACTAAGGTGGGGAGATTTTAACTTTCCATGGTTTGGATTGAGCAGTAATTTCCAAGTGTTTTTAACTTTTCATTTGGTGGGTGAGTTGAATATACAATAGAGATTCAGAACAAAATTCTTAGAATTGGATCACATGAAAGTGATGTTTTTGGATGAGGTTTAATTTTCAGGAGGTGTCCCAAACATTCAGATGATTTTTGGATGCATCAATCTCTAAAAGCTCAGTCTCGAGAGGAAACATATGTGGTCGATTGGTTAGTTTAACCGTGAAGATCAACCATATGGCCCATTTTCTTAAGTGGAATAGTTTTATAAAAATGTGAAAGCTCCGAAGAGTAATTTTGAACCTTATTTCAGGTTTCCAAAGGTGACTGGAATGGGCTATTCACGATATTTCCAAATTCTACACCAAGACTTCAACTTTAGTGCCACTTAACAAATAGATATGCATGGTTTAAGCGTACTATTTTTCAAACTGTTTCATCTAATAACTCAAAGTGTAGATTATAGATCGAAGATGATGGATGGTTGGTACATTGTTTTTTAAACTGTGCATCTAAATTATGTGGATCCTTAATGATATGTAAAGGATATATTTTACCTTAATTTCTATTTATTTTCCTCTCCCTTTTTCTCCTCATTCATGTGTAGTAAGAAGACTGGTCATGCTCCCATCCTCCCGTCCAAGGATTTGGGAGATCTTCCGCACCCAGCCTCTGAATCATGCACCTCTGGGTTTATTGGAACTATATAATTAATGTCTTGACACCTAATTCTTCTATTCTTAATTTATCTCTCTATATGGTATGCTAAATCCTTACAAATGTTTTGCCCAATTACTAGGTATTTTTATGATTACTTCATTTTCTTCCCTTACAACTCAAAACAAATCTCGATATTGGATGGGGGGACCATCCTAAGAATAAAGTACGTGGTATATATTTTTTCCTCAAATTCATTTATTTTATATTATATATCCTTCATGTCATGCGTCTCCCTTTTTAGGAGTAAATTCTAAATTATGAAATGCTTTAATGTAAATACCGACAACACCTTGTGATATGTTTTTGACCCCTCCCACACACACACACACACATTGATATGGTTATTGTTTTCCTTAATCGTAACCACTCTTTAGGGTTGTTTTACATAACTAATCTTAATAATTATCAATATCTACCTTAGAAAAGACTACCCTTGGGGTCTGTTGATCTAAATACTATGAATATAATGTTATACATATTCATTGAATCTAATTTTTAGTGTACTAAATCATTCTACCTGAATGAGATGCTTAAATAGAAATAAATGAATTTATTTTTGGAAATATAATGTTTTATAATAAAAAAACCTTTTGAGGTGCATTGTCTTATAAGTCAAATTTTTTAATTGATTGTGGTTTTGTGGTGATGTATCTTAGGTAATGGGTTCTCTCCATGTCCTTTATTATTGTTGATTAAACTAGATGGCCTATCAGATTTCTTACTTTGTTAATGACATGAATTATTCTAATGGACCTTATTTGATGTTATGGAATTAATGATCACATGATATGTTATTCATGATCAAATTTACCCAAAATAAGACTGTAGGACGGTCCTTGTAGTCTAGCTTGGGTTGTCGAATCCTTAGAGACCTAAGAAGTACTTACAGACATGTGCATTATATGGATTGTTTTTTGCTATGAAGTGGCCAAATTGGGTTGATTTAAGATTATTTTAAGTATCACTAATAAATTTATGTTAATTAAAATTATGGTAATGAATTGATCCTAGGTTATTCATCATGGTGGATTGGATGAATTCCTTTTTTAATGATTTCAATTTCATATATTTGAGATGGGTTCATTTAATAAGATAAAACAAAATCATCACTTACTGGTTTAATGCCGAAACACCCTAACACTAATCACCTATACACTTGAAATATCAATGTTTTTATCACTCCAAGGTAAAGGTTCATATTACCACTTGAAATGTGTGACCTTAAATTCAAAGAGGATGAAGAGGTTTTAAAATCATCAAATAAAAATATCATTTAGAAGAAGTTATTATCCATTAATATAGTAATAAATAACATCCAATACATCCCCTTTATACTCCCTTAGATCAACCCATAAATGATTTATCCCTCTATTGATGACATGTATTCAACAGAATCAAGAAGTAGACTTATGAGGGTGGAATTGAATAAGTAAAAACAACAACAAAAATATATCACTCCACCGATGTGTGATAAATATCACAAATTATGGTGTGAATAAATTCACAAAATGAACCAATGGTATTAAATTGATATTTATAATAACATAATAATAGTAAAGGAAGAACTTTTATTAAGAAACTAGGGTGAATTAAACAACTTATATGAGAAAGAAATGTGATTACAAACACAAAGTGGCAGCATAACACTACAATGAAACCAAGAACCAAAGATGAAACAAACCTCCATAACCACTACCTTAAATAGGAATTTTGGAAGTCTTGCGTAGATCCTATAATATTAATAATCATCCCACTTGATTATGGTATGCCTATGGTGGTGGAAAGCTTCTGGAACTTTGGATTTTTCCAATATTGACCCGAGGTGGAATCCAGCTTGCAACGACCTAACATACGCGCTTGTAATACCTTTATATGGAAGAATTAGAGTAGTCCATAGAAGAATGAAATGGATCCCTGTATGTATCATAAGATACTGTAAAATTTGGCCCATTTGGAGTTGTGAATTTCGGGATAAGATTAGATTTGTAGGATGTTATCTGGGCCACCGAATCTGGACCAAAAGTTTATCCCTAAATTGGACCTCCTAAATAACCACCATGGAGGAATAATTAGCACTAGATTCTGAATAAGGATTTGATCCTATACATGTCTTATATAATTTCAAGAAACTTGGGGTTCATTGGGCCTGTATGTCGGGCCCCATAGTCTCATCAGTGGGCTGGTGTCCAATCTGACGTCTCCAGAATTGTTTTGCATGAAATCCTATTTTGGTGGTCTTCTAATATGGATCTTCCAACTCTCAAAAAATATGAAATGTTCCCAATATAAATAGAAACCTGAAAATTAAATATGAAAATAAATTCAAGATCATTGGGTACTTTAAATGATGTTCAAAAATGTACCACATAATTGTGCATTTTAAGAAAGATTTGTAATCATAATGTGAAATGATGTTGAAAGTGTAAAATGCACTAAAATGGTGTGTATTAATAATAAAGGACAATAATATTATGTCACGACCCGCCCTCGGGACCCGTGCCATGACTACCCCAAGCCCGCCTTCCATAGGCCAGGGGCTGGCGACTAGCACCAAGGCGTAAATCCCAACAAAAACGGAAGGCATTGCCTTTGAAAAGTAAAAAACCACTACAGAGTAAGCAAACGGAAGGTAAACACTAAGTAAAAACAGAGTACAACAGAAAGTGCGAAAAATTAAATGGGCCAGTATACAAACCCAAACTGAAAGTAAAGTAAAACTCGAAAGGGAAAACAACAACTGTAAAGTAAAAGCCGCTACACCGAGCTGTCCACTGGAAATCCCACCTGAAGGGTGGGTACAGATAGCTCCACTGCTCTTCGAGTCCCGTCGTCCACTCCGAACACGTCCCGCCCAGTGGTCCACCTCCGGTTACCGTCCTGCTCTGTAAGCCTCAGCCAAGATCAATGATGTTCGTCGTCTACAACCAACACAACGTAGTGCAGGCATAGCCCGTGCAGGGGTGAGTATAAGCTACTCAGTAGGGACCCCGAGACCCCTGAAGGTCTCCCAAAATCCACTAAGGATAAACCACAAAGGAAGATACAATCATGAAGTAACAACCGACACTGCTTAGGTATATTCCCATACATATACCTAAGTCATCAATTCCAAATACGCTCCAACCTCCGAGCCCAATTACAACTCAGTCCACACAGGAAAGGAAACGTATTCCACACAGGAAGCAAAACGTAATCCACACAGGATAGCACAACACAATCCACACAGGAAAGCAACAGGATTCAGCTCACACAGGTATACTTCTTCAAAGGACGATAAAGATGATCTCTGATCCATCTAAGTCGTCGGACCCACGAAGGATCGATAGGTAACTAACCCCCGCAAAAGACCCACACAGGATCGGGCCCACACAGGACCTGTAGGCGCTGGTTCACACAGGACCGCTGAGCGCAAAGACCCACACAGGATCGGACCCACACATGATAGGGCCCACACATGACCTGTAGCACTGATCGACATAGGATCGCTGAGTGCTATAGTCGTCGTCGAATCCACCAAGGATCTCTGTACTGTCGTCGTCGCAGTCACAGTAGCAGTAGCAGTAGCAGTATTAGTAGCAGTAGCAGTCACAGACGCAGCCAGCACTAGGGTTCCCGCACGCAGCAAGCTCGTTCGGGAGGGTCCGCTCCACGAGCCGAGAGGCTGATACATCAACTGTCACAAAGTCCAAAGTTGATGAATCCAAAAGTTCCGTATCGACAACAGGAACTCAACGCAACAGACGGCGCGTCGATCAGACGCCCGGTCTGAGAGTTATTGGGTTTTTCGTCTCAGGGGTCCGGTTGGTTTTTAAGGCAAAACCAACCCGACCGTACTTCACCTGCGTCCAAACCTCGGGCGGAGTATGCCAAAAGATCCATCTCACTAAGAGGAACTCAACAAAGCTGACGGCACGTCAATCGGACGTCCGTAGCTCAAGATATGAGCGTTTCCGCTCCGAGGGCCCGGTTGGTTTCGTGTACGAACCAACCCGGCCGAACTCAAAGTATTCCAAAACTTTGAGTGTGATATACCGAATCGACCGTCTCGATCCAAGGATCGCGTATCCACTGACAGTTCATCAATCAGAGGTCCGTAGCTCATGTTATGAGCAAAAGACCGAAATCAACTCGAAAACGGGGGGTCCGGGTCCGGGCCGACCCGGCCCGACCCCCCCCCCCCCCCCCCCCCCCCCGGGTCGGCCCGAACCGGGTCGACCCGAACTAGGTCGACCCGACCCGGGTCCGACCCGGCCCGACCGGCGGCGGCGCGGCCTAGCACCGCTCGGTGCCACGCGTGGGGGGCAGAGCCCCCGCCTTGCCACTTATCTGGTGGCACGGCTTTTAGCCGCGCCTTTGGAGAAACCGGCCCCCCTCGTGGGGGCCTTCCATTGAACAAAAAAAAAAGACAACGGGGGGTCGCCTGCCCCCCTTTATGAAACTGACCTCCCTCGATTAAGGGGGGGCCAAAATAACCGCCAGGGGAATTTAATTCCCCCGGTTTTGCACCGTCCCGGCCGGCCCGACCTTGCCGGACGACTTCCTCTCAACAGGACCAGTATGGGCCGGTCCTCTTCCTTTTTCTGGCACGGGCGGCTCGGCTGGCCGCCGGTCATCACGTCCCGCCACGGCCCGGAACCGACCGCGGCGTTCGTCGTCCGGCATGGTGCGTCGACACCGTGCCCTTCCGCCGCGGCCTCGCTCCGGCCGCGGCGCCTTCGGTTCCGCTCGACGCGGTGCGACGGCGTCGCGTTCATGATGATCCTCCCACGACGCGGCGCGATGGTGTCACGCAATATAACCGTGCGAATTTCCGCGTGGTGCGACGGCACCACGCCATCTCGTTCATCCACAAAAAAATCATAATCAAGAACAAAGGAGGAGGGTTCGGCCGTGTTCGTGTGGTCTGGCCCCCTCACGTTAAACGATATCAATTATTCGATATCCTCAAAGTTCAACAATCTAATATAAAGAACGAGAATAATTAAATAATCAACAACAAACCCCTACCTTGGTTTCAAGATCGATGATCGTCAACGACCCGCGGAAGACAACGTCGCGGAGGTCGGGCGTCGTGGTAATCGTTCGTCAATTCTGTTGATGAAGAGGTACGTCCGAAGAGGTACGTCGTTGGTGAATCTTCTTAAGCCGACGAAGGAAGTCCGAGGAGGAAGCGGCGTTCCCTTTCGTTGACACGGAAGGCATCGTCGATCTTCGGAAACAACCGGCTACGAAGAAGAGAGGAGCGGCGTTCTTCGTCGGAGCTTGAAGGTTCTTCGCGTTCTTCATCAAAGTTGAAGAAGAAGAAGGAGCTCCCAAATCCTCTCAAGAAGGCTAGAGAATTCTAATCAAATAAAATAAGCTAGAGTCTTATTTTATTCACACACTTAACAAACTGAATTTCAAAGTTTTGAAATTCAAATAAAATAACACCAAATTAAATAACAATGTTGTCATGTCATTTAAAGAGGGGTTAAAGGGAGTTTTGAGAGAAGATGAGGAGTTTGGGGTTCGTGTGGGCCCCACCAGACTTAATCCTCCCAAGGGAGGTTAAGTGGATGTGGGTCCCACCTTTTAACTCCCTTTGGGAGAATTTAACCACCATGTTTAAATAAAAATTTGTAATCCACAATTTTTATTTAACTTATTCTAAACTCCCAAAAACTAACTGTCAACCCGAAATAAATGAAACCTCAGAAAAGGTCTCCTTAAGAGAATATCGGCGCTGTAAGTTCATCGGTGTCCTCGGATTTCAATCCCAAGCACCGGGTCAAAAGTTAGAAATTCTCGTTCGTTCGTTCACTGAACGTACCTGAGCCGAACTTCGAAAATTGATTCCGGGCACTCCAGGCCTCAGAATCAGGTGCCGTCAGAAACCGTGCTCTTGTAAAATTCCAAAGAAAATTAAGAAAAAATTTCCCTTTAATTTTATGGGTCTTTACATATTATATAAATTAAAAATTAATATTAGCCTCATTTAGTGGCTAGTATGACCCCCAATTTCAGTTTTTCTAGTCCCGACCAAAATATATCTCAACAATATGAAATTCAAATTCCCTTTTCCAAAAACATTTTAATACACAATGATCACCAAAAACCCTTATACCAAAAAAAAATGAAACCCTTAAAAATATTTTAATACATGATATTTTCATATTCATATCCCAATCTCAAGCCCATTCCTTTGTTCAAATTCATCGCTATATTTCATCCAATATCAATTAAGAGTGAGGATGTGTTGTGTGTCACAATAGACATGGGGGGTTCATCTTTATTCAAGGGGGAAATGATGGATGTGCTAGGTGGAATCACATTTCAATATTAACATCAGTATTAAAAAAATATTGTATTATTTTTTTTGTTTTTAATTTTTTTTTTAATTTTTCCATCGTAATTGAAATTGCACTCAAAAAATTCAACCACTCTAGTGATACTTTACCGATGACTCCCACGCTCAAAGACCTTAGGTTGCCAAGTGAAGCCCACATACTTGGGAATAATCTCAAGTTAACTCAGTCAGAAAAAATTCAAATTACCAAAAATAGAGATAAAATTACTAACTCTGGGCCAGACAACTATGGAGTCCTGATCCCCAAGTGTCGAAAGCCATGCATTAGATCATTTCATTTCTCTACGCACAAATTTATTGTTTTTTTAAAAAAAAATCAATACTCATATTAAGACAAAAATGATCACCAAACCTATGATATTTATTTTGGGGACCCCATAAACTCAAACTAATACCCCACTATCCAAAGGACATGCATTGTGATTTTTTTCGCTGAAAATATAAACCATGAAATATCACATTTTACAGCCACACTTTCCAAAATCTATGCTCATGAAATTTTACATGGATTAAAATAAAAATCAACGCATGCTAAATTATTTTATATCCAGTTTCAATGTTTTCAATGGGTATTATCATGTACAATGTTAAAGAAAATTTTCCTTCCTATAAGGCACACTTGTTTTTTCCAATCATTCATTTTTTTGACACAAAAGCATTTTTTATTTTTTCTACGCCCCCAACATAAAATAACATTAACCCCAGTGTTTAAAGAAAATAAAATTTAGAAGGATTAGAGGTAGATACGATATATTCAAAAAGGGAACTGAAATACGAGGATCATGGAATGAAGTCACCTGGTGGTTGAAGTTGATGTTCTTGCTGCTCCAATTTAGTCCATTGATATCCATGTAACTTGCAGAGTTCCGTAGTAGAAACAAAAAAGAAAACAAAAGAAAACAAAAAAAACTATATATATATATTAAAGAAAGTAAAATATAAGTATATATAATAAAATTATCGAATAAGGAAGCACAAAAAGTCGTAGGTCAGTGGTAAGCGCGCGCCGCTGTCTCCGTTCGGTCCTGAGTTTGAGTCCCCACGGCTTCGCCAGTTGTGAAGGGGTTTTCCCCATGACCTACGATGTGCCCTTTTATTATTATTATATTTTTATTTATTTTTTTGTATTTTTATTTTAACCTACAAACACATATAAATAAAATAAAATAAACTGATGATATAGTGTCTTCTTTTTAAATTTATGGGTTAGGTATTAATCAGGATCACATCACGTGAAATGGATGAATATGGTGCTCCCCTTTCATACCCATCCATACTCATAATAAAATAATTGGTCAAGAGTCTATTTTTTTCTAATATCAAAATGATTCATTAATCCAATTTAAAATATAGAGTTTATTAAAACAAAAAAATGATTGGAAACTTGAAAACCATGGGTTGCCTCTCATGCATTGATTTTTTTAACGTCGCTAGCTTGAATTGAACACCCCTAAATTACCCAATACCAAATTTCAAAATTTTAAGGATCACATGTTTCACCACTTTTACTAGGTTGATATTCATTCTATTTTTATAATTTCTTTTATGCACTAACCTATTTTCTAAAATGAGTGTAAAAATCCAAGGAATATCAGAATTGGTTGATCTAGTTTACTCTGTAGTCTTTTCTAATACATCAATGATCATTCCAACATTTTTGGTTTCAAGAGAAGAATGAATTACAATTGAAAGTTCATGATTATACCTTGTGAAGGGATTCTTTAGTTAGGATGGGAGGATAATAATTTTTTGCTTGGGTTGGATAGGAAATTTATACACAAGTTGATATTTTGAATCCAACTCAGTTTCATTTTTCAAATTTATAAAAAGTTGGTTCCTTTTGAATAGAAGATTCAACCACAAAATTGGAAAGATTAGTCTCAAGAATGGGTATGGACTCAATGTTTTTAATTTCTCTTAATGGTTTTGTGATTTGTGTTTTTAAAAAATCTTCAACGAAGTTATATTCATGAGACTCAATCCATGATGTCAAATTTCCCCCCTGTGAATATAAAAAATCAGTTTCCTCTTGATTTAAACACCCATCAACAATTCCATTATCTTCTTCATCTATCTCATATCTAAAGTTTATCTCTTCAGTAAATTCAGGAGTAGAATGTGGAAAACTAGACACTTCACATATGGTTATGAAAGGGGAAGTTGGTGTAGTCATGTGTTCCTCATAAGTTTTAATTATTTGTAGTTCTAATCTCAAAGATGAAACCACAAAATTCATTTTACCCATTTGTTGAATTTTTTTTTCATGTAATGGATGTGGATCAGGATGGATAAGGGGTTGAGAAAGATGGTCTATTCCCGGAGGATAACAATTCTGTTGGAATTCCATATGAGGATGTTCAGATTGGCCTTATTGGGATTAGAACTCATAATAGGTGGAATGGTTTGTGGAGAAAAGGAGTTAAAATATTGTGGCTCAATAGGATGTTGATTCTCCCACCATTAGAAACTAGGATGATCATTGTACATCACACGTGGTGTGGAGTGATCAAATTAAAGAGAGGTTCCCCATGGTTGGATATTTTCAAAAGTTTTTTTCCATAGGAATGAAATTTGGGATGAGATTACAAAAGTAGGATGAGAATAGGAACTAGTTTCTACGATAACTTACTTAGGTAAAATTTACCCAAAAGAAGAAGGTAGGATGGTCCCTGTACTCTAGCTTGGGTTGTCGAATCCTCAGAGACCTAAGAAGTACTTACAGACACATACATTCTATGGATTGTTTTTCTCTATAAAGTGGAAGCTTGTGTTTATTTAAGATGGTTTTAAAGGATCAATAATAGATTTAAGTTAATTCAAATTAAGGTAATGAATTGATCATAGGTTATCACTCGGGGTTGATTGGATGAATTCCTTTTTTAATGATTTCAATTTCTTATATTTGAGATGAGTTAATTTAAGAATATCAAAAAAAAGAATCACTTACTAGTTTAATGCCTAAACATCCTAATACTAATCACCTATACACTTGAAGGATCAATGTTTTGAGCACTCCAAGGTAAAGGTTCGTATCATGACTTGAAATGTGTGTCCTTAAATTCAATAAGGATGAAGATGTTTTAAAATAATCAAATAAAATTCTCATTTAAAAGAATTGACTATCCATTAATGGAGTGACAAATAACATACAATACATCCCATTTATACTAACTTGGATCAACCCATAAAAGATTTATCCTTTCATTGATTACATGTCTTCAATGGAAGCGGGATGTAGACTTACGAGGATGGAATTGAAGAAGTAAAAACAATAACAAAAATAGATCACTCCACCGTTGTGTGATAAATATCACAAAGTATGTTGTGAATAAATTCACACCTTAAACCAATAGTATCAAATTTATACGTAGAAGAACAGAATAAGAGTAAAGGATGAAATTCTATTAAGAAACTAAGGTGAATTAAACAACTTACATGAGAAAAAAATTTGATTACAAACACAAAGCGGCAGCATAACACTACAATGAAACTAAGAACCAAGGATGAAAAACTCCTCCATCACCACTGCCTTAAATATTTATTTTGGGAGCCTTTGGCCGAGCCTCGAACATTACAAAGAATCCCACTTGATTATGGTAGGCCTAGGGTGGTGGAAAGCTTGTGGAACTTGGATTTTTTCACTCTTGACCTGACGTGGTAGCCATCTTGGAACCACCGAACAGACGCGCTTGTACGACCTTGGAGATGGCCGAATTAGAGTGGTCCATAGAAGGAGAAATTGGATCCCTGGATTTTTTCTAACCGCCTGTAAAATACGGGCCCATTTTATTTTTTGGATTCTGAGATATGATTAGATTGTTAGGTTGTTTTCTGCTCCACAGAATCTGGGCCAGAATTTTATCTCCAAATTGGGACACTATAATAGCCAACATGGAGTCCGAATTATAATAGGCCCCTGAGGAATAATTTTTTCCTCTATATTTATTATATAATCCCACAAAATTTGGGTTTCATTGGGCCAGTATGTTGGGCCCCAAATTCTCATCAGTGGGATGGTGTCCAATCTGACTTCTCCAAAACTGTTTGCATGAAATCCCATTTTGGTGGACTTCCAATATGGATATTCCAACAATCTACAAATATGAAATGTTCCTAATATGATTAGAAGCATTAAAATTAAATATGAAAATAAAATCAAGATCATTGGGTACTTTAAATGATGTTCAAAAATGTACCACATAATAGATTATTTTAAGAAGGAATTGAAATCAAAATGTGAAATGATGTTCAAAGTGTAAAATGAACTAAAATGGTGTTTATGAATAATAAATCACATGCATACTATATAAATTAACAATTTATATTATCCTCATTTCTTGGATAATCAATATGTATTAATTGTTAAATTAGTTATATTTCAAATGATTCACTATGTAATGAGCTATGTTAGTTTAGTCCTTATAGAATTCCATGATAAGGGCACATAAGGAAAGTGGGATTACTTTATACTAGATTATTATATAGAGAGATAAGTTAGGGTTATGGACATGGAATTTCAAACCCCATTGGTTGAGGATGTTATACAAGATGATTAAAATTGTTTGGGATTTTATATATGAAATTTGACACCACCTCAAATTGGAGTTTGGGTAAGACCATTTCTCATTATTTATTCATGAAACTCAACATGAATTTCTATATTATTATGACATTGGGTATGACATCCCATACATTGTGATATATATATAGGATTTACGTCCATTTAAAAGTCAAACAATAATATTATTACATGAAAATATTTGAGTTACGCCTTAGGTCCTATTAGTTTTACTAATTTATTTACATATATATGATATTATTATGTAGATTCCCAGGAACTAAGACATGGGTCTACACTAGTGAATGTGTATCTAGGTATATGATTGTGTGGATTATGCGTATAAATACATGATGGAAGGTGTGAAGAGACATCTCGGTATAGGCCGAAGTAGGTATAGTTTGGCCAGGTGTCCCTGAATAACCTGGGACCAACATGTTTAAATTTATTTATTATTTAACTATATTACTTTTTATACACTTTCATGATAATTTATCTTATATATAAATAGGCTATATAATGCATTAGAAACCATTGGTGGGGGCCTACTAAGTTTATCCCACACCCTGTTTGGGCTGCCTTTTCCCCAGGGTACCCAGAGAGATCTCATGGTTGTGGAATCATGTTCTTAGATTGTGATTTCTCATTATTATCCCTCTAGGGTAGGATAGAGTATAGGATTAGAGCAATATTCTATGTCTCATGATGCTTTTGAAGATAGCTTATGGGTATTTTATTTATTTTTCTCTATTTTTAGTCATTCCATGTATTGTATATCTGATATGTGTCAATTTTTCTACATTTTAGCATATTCATACATGGCCATCAATTATTTTATTTTGACTATATATTATTATTAAATTATTATACCTATATTTAGTTAAAATTCTAATTTATTTATGGATATACCATAGGTTATAATCTCTCCATTTTATCACCTTTAGACCTTTGATTCTAGTCAGGTGGCCTTTGGCATGTAGGGCGGCGAGCTTGAGGACCAATGGATAACATGCTTATGGAAGAATCTTAAGTGGATTTAATGTCAGGATGCTATAGTTATTTTGGAATAAACCTATTTTAAAAAAAATTATGTCTTAAAAAAATATAAGAGGAAAGGTTATTTTCCTCAATAATTTTTTTAAATGAATTTAGAGATTCATTTATATGTTTTCAAGGTTATTTTAAAATAAAATAATTACCAAAATATTTTATGAATTTTTTATTTAAAAATTAATTCTTAAAAAAATGTTATTTTCCAAAATATTTTTTCCAAGTGATCATTAAAAATCGTTTTCTACTTATGATGACATCTTTTGATGCTAATTATGCTTTACTATGGATATGATTCAAGGATATCATTCTTATTCTTTCTCTAGTTGGTTTTTGTTTATGATGATAATATTTTTATGAAACATATTTCTCTTCCCTGAGTAATACCATCAAAAAATTATTTTAAAACCTTCTTATTTTCAATAGTTAATCTATGTTGAAATGATGAAATAATTATAAAACCTTTCACTTTTCCATAGGTTATGATTTGATTAAATGATTTTCAAACCCAATTTATTTCGTGGTTTATGATATAATGATTGTTTTATGATCTTGTGGAACACATAAGTATGATTTTTATTATATTATTAGTGGGAGCTATATCTCCCTACAATGTATTGGGTAATGATTAATATTATATAATATCAAAGGTCACACAAGAGGATATCCCAAGAAAAAAATATGGAATATGGGAGGTTATCCCAAGCCCAAAATATGGTACACGGGAGGTTATACCATGATCAAAGCTGGTACACATGTGTTTATTCCATGCCTATCATGTTATTAATTTATTGGTGGGTAGCCTTGGCATAATATTTTATATAATTATGTATATTCCAAAATTATATGTATTCTTCCAATGTTATGCTCTCATGCATCATGTTATATGATTCCCTAATGATTCATATCTTAGGAACTACCAATATTTATTCCAGGACATAATATTATGATATTTTATATGAATTATATGTTTTTAATGTTCAATGATCTTGTTCTAATACACATATATTCACATTATGCTTTCATATCTCTCTTGTTTACCCTTATTGTGTATCTGATCACTCCCATTATTTTGTTTCCATTCCAATGGTTATGAAGAAGATTTATAAGTATATTATGTCTCAAACTATAACTATTTGGGAGGATATTATTGGGTTTTCTGAAGATAATTAATAAAATAAAAATATTGTGTTTCTAGTTTCCTGTGTCTCCATACCATTATGATCCTCAACTGTGTGTCTGTGTAATGTTATTAATATTCCATTAAAATAATTTGATATATATGTATTAAAATATTAGGACACTATAATAAATCCCCATTAAACTATTATTAATTTGCTTCTTCAATATATCATCTAAATTTTTGGAATACCCTAGCTTCAATATAGTTGTTTTTGTACTTCATTTTCAATGGATAATTAAGAGAAGATCCAAATTCTCAACATTAGTATAATTTACCCTTCAACCTCCATTTTATATCCTTCTCATTAACCCTACTATAAAAACATTCTAATAATAAGTATATAAGTAAATAAGCATAAATAACATGATTAAATTTCATTATATTAGTTTTCTAACCATTATCTACTCCCCTATCATTAAATCTAAAAAAATGAAAATGTTGTTCATGCATGTGTACAGACAACCGCCTCCATCAATGACTGATTTCATTTTTCATCACCACATTTATAGTATATTTATATATATATATTTTTTGATATATATGTCCATTATTTAATTATTTATTATCAATCAATATAAATTAGTCATTAAATAAGTAATATTATCAATAATGAATCATTTTAAAACCAACCGCCTTAAACAAACATGCCAAGAAAAAAGTGATTTTTTATAAGTGACAAATTATTTCTCATTTACCTTGGATTTATAAATCTCCCCTGTTAGGATTAATATCCTCAAAAACATCAAAATAACTCCATTTTACTTTTTTTATAATTATATTATAATAGAATAATCTCTTCTATATCGATACTCACACATAGATTGTAGCATTTTCTTGTTGGGTCAATTTAATAACCTATAAAAAAATACTAAAAATATCTATCAATTATATTATTTTAAAAATAATATTATATATTGATAATTAAATAATGGTTTTTTTATCTTGATACTGGTAATATTAACATTTAAGTCATTAACTATGTTACCACTATTCATTTTTTAAAATTAACTAAAACATGATCATCACCAATTTCATTAGAAGTAACCATAACTAGAACTATCAATGTTAAAAAATGATAAGATTATAAAATTTTCTAAAACATTAATTTCATTACCTATTATGATCAGGGAATGATTAAATTTGTTGTAATAATTAACAACAACATCGTTATTATGAAACTGGTTCAAAATGATCATGATTACTCACACCAAAAAATTCAAAATAGATAATGTATAACTAATGTACATGTGGATTATAACAATAATTGAATTTTATAAAATTTTATAGATATGAATAATTTTCTAATATAGGATATTATGATACTTATTTCCTTTGAAATAGGAGATTAGAGTGTATTCGACTATGCGAGGAAACAATGTAAGGGTTTCTTCTCTCAATTTTCACCCCTTGAGAAATTTTTACTATTATAACCCATGATTTATTTGGAACAGATTATCTATTAAAAAATTAATATTTTTTATAATTATCCTTTAATTATTTAAGATATTTTATGTTTCATTTGAAATCCTATCCTTAAAGGTGTTTTGATTCGAATGTTTCTAATGTTATAAGGTTTTCTTTGTCATATTTTCAAATCCATGAGACTTATTTAATATTTCATTCCTTAATTTATTTTATATGGTCTGATTACTACATAATGAATGTATTTAAACATTTTCATTAAGTTATTTTGGTTTTAATATTTGTGTCATTTTCTTTCTTAGAATGTACTTTTACTCAAATGATACTGAATTTGTAAGGGTTTTTGATAACTTAAATCTGTTCATTGAGTTATAATTCCTCTTTTGAACTTCATTATTAAAATATTGGTTTCTTCCACAATATTACATTATTTCATTTTAAATTCACTTTCACTCTATATAAATTTAATTTTTCCATTCAAATTTTCTTCCTTGGTGAGTTTTTCCACCATAAAAAGTATATCATTATGGAGATTACGTCACATTATATTAAACGATGGAATCCCTTAATTATCCATAGTTTCCCTGAATCCAATGTTATCATTTATTTTTTGAAATCAAATTATGTATTATATCAGGTTCATTAATTTTCTTTACTATCCTCCTTTAAAAATGATGTTTTGATTGAAATTTTCTTAGGTGGGTTTTCAACAAAGGTATTTCAAAATGTTCAAACTATTTTTATCCATTCAAAATAATTTTTTTATCTTCAACTCCCCATTCATTTTATTTAACCATTATTCCTTTTAATAGATTTATTATCAATGATTACTTTTAAGAGTAAAATATATCAAAAAATTTCACTTCACTTTTTTTGTAATCTGTGTGTCATTTCCAACAATCCATTATTGAATATTATTTTTTAAAAGTAAAAGTTCCCAAGGTGTTTCTACTTCACCTTTTTTTAAATATTTATGACCTTTTCAGGGATACACAATTATAATTTTATTTTTAAATGTAAAACATTTCAAAAAAAAATTCATTTCACCTGTTCAAAAATAAATTTAAAAGTGACTATAACATCTTCTTTTTTTCCAAAGATAAAATAATTTTCTAGAAAAACACATTTATTATTTCACCTCTATCATCTTATTTATCTCTAAGAGATTTATTTCATTGGAAATTATATTTGATGAATTTCCTTATAAATTATCTTTTACAACACCCTTTTTGGGTGATTATATTTTTTTATCAACCATTTACATTCTTGAGTTCATTTTTTGTGATACCATCAGAAACATTTTGAAAACCATTTTTCTTTCCATGGGTTATTTATGGTGTAATGGATGTATTTTCCAATTTGAAAATTTTTCAACGGATTATAGATGTTTTTGGTATATTATATCCCTAAAATTAATTATTTGAAGATTTACATCTCATGAGATAAGGATTTCTAGTGTGGACATTTGGATTGTTCACAATAGGAATCTTGGAAATGTTGTTTGTTCAGAACACAATGATTGAACATTATTTATTCAAAATTTTGTAATGTGTATATGATATTTTTAAAAAAAATCATTTTTATTGTATATTTTATTTTAATTCCACGTATCCATGCCATATTCCCATGATTATTATCTATCACTCATGTTTATTATATCAAGATTTTGTACCCTTTTTCCATGTTATATGTTTGTTCATTTGAGAGAGCATATGTTTATATCATGACTTGTGAAAAAATACTTTTTGTTCCATGTTGTTTTATAATAATAAATTTATCCTTGGCTTTATTTTCTCAAATGATTGTGATCTAACCCTATATGACATATTGATTCATTTTTCCTTTAATAATCATTCAATATCACATACAAATTTTGTTACATATTCCCTAAAAAACATTATTGGACTATATTTAAAAGTAAATTTTATGTAGAGATATTTTCATGGTTATATTGAAAACATAAAAAAGAAATATTGGTATAGTGGAATAACCATCATTTTTAGATGTGAAATACATGGGAACTAATCCTCAAAGCCACTAAACCATAATTCATTAGGATTTTTGATTATTTTTTTTGAGATGTCCCGTTTACCTTATATGTATGTTATAAAATAAATATATGATTAGATTGGATCACTATACTGACACCCTTTATACAGAAATAAATATATAGATCTATTATTCTTTTCTTCTCCTGAGTCATGTCTATGTTTTACTTAGTTTTTTAGTGGTTTTTATAGATAGTGTGGATGTAAAAAATATGTATAGGTTATATAGTATGTTTGGGTAGAATAAATCATGTGATTATTTGGTTTTTGAGGTTGAAATTATTCGCAATGGTTATGCATTTAGACCTTAAAACATGTTTTCCACCAAATGAAATTTGGAACAAGCCTTGAGCCTTACTACAGATCGGCTCCAATGCTCGGTTCTAGGGAGGATAGGGTTGGTTTTTAAAAAAATGGAATCAAGTAACCCTCATGCTATTTGGGGAGTTTCTAGATAGAAAATATACAAGGATCATCACTGTAACTTAGGTGGGGGTTGGGGAAATTTTTTTTCCAACACTTATTCTCACTAAAACTCAAGTTTACAAAGTTTTTTTGGGATTTGAGTCTTGATTTTTATTTCTTTTGTCAGAAAATTTGATTTATTTTAATATTTAATGATGATGTTTTAATCATTGGTCATTATCTTAGTGATTTAGAGGGTTTTTTTTGAGTTTCAAAGGTGAATGTTTTGAAAAAAACTAGAATTCATAATTATCCTGAATACTCAGGTAAACCATAAATATCCCATTCAAAATTGTGTCTGTAACCATGTATGATCCTATCACAAGGTTGGATCAAGGTTTACTATCCCATGGATCCAAACAGTTAATTGTGATATATCTCCTCCATAATTTTTTATTTCTTACCTTTTTCTTAAAATTTACTCCAATAGATTTTTAAACTATTTTTATGTTAAATATGGGGGTTTTATAAAGTGGAGTTGATGTTTTGGCCTTAGTTTTTGAATTATATTTAAGGATTAATATTTAGTTTTGATTTGAGGAACTCGTTTTGTGTTTTAAAAAATTGAATTTTGGATCAAACATGGTACCTTATAATTTTTTTTGGAATTTTTATTAACCTTCATGGGATGTTTAAATTTTTTTATTTGGATTGTTTTTTAGGTAGATCTATTTCAAAATAAAAATTTTAAGATATTTGGGAATGAAAATTATTCTTTACCAATTGAATTTTTTAACTGTCAATGGTTTTGAACAAGAATTGGGATATGTATTGGAATGATTGTAAATTTTATTGAAAAGTTATAATTTTAGTATGAAAATTCATGAGATGATTTGGTTTTGGAAAAGGAAACTCTTACAAATTTAAATTGTGATAAAATATTTTTAATGGTGTTGTGTTTTATGGAATATGTGTTTTTATAAAAAGTGATTTTTCAAAAATTTCATTCTAAGAGTATGTTTTGTAGGAATTGTTTTTATGTTTGTATAAATGATATTCCTTTTTGAGTTTTTTTGATTAATGATGGAATTGGGTGATTTTATTTATAGAACATAAACTGATTTATTTTCATGTCTTGTGTATTTAGGACATTCCACCTAGAGATTAATCAAATAAGATTTGATGTTTTGTTCTGTGTACTAACGTTTTGGGTTGTTCTCATTATAAATTTGGAATGTTTTATATTTTCGTTGAATCTACCCAGACATAATATCGACTGGTAAATCCAAATTTCATCAACTTCTCGGACTCCATCTTGGACTTGTAAAATCATAGTGGTCCTTATCATGATAATGGAGAGTTTTTAGTTGGATATGGACAATCATCTCATGAGTATGGAGTTACTATATCCATATCATTGTAGGTAATTCAAATTTTTTTGATTTAAGTGATTGGGGATGGTCCATTTAATGAAAATTAGAAGTTATTTGATAAAAACAATAAAATTTAATTATGGGAATGGTTAGTTTAATTAGAATAATAATTAGAGGCCTCTTATGTTCTTCCAGTCTGGAGCACATGGGTATTATAAGTCACCTTTTTTAAATTTCTAAGATATTATATTGGATGTGGCTTTATGGGCCATCTGTAGAAGTTTTTTATGTTGAATTACTCAAAAGAGGTATTCTAAGTGTAATTGGGTTTTGGAAGCTAATTGCTTTGGTATTTTTATACATTATTTATTGAATATTTTTAGTTTTTTTATTTTATAAATAGTGTTGATTTTGTGATATCTCTGTTCCTTGATGATTTCAGTTTCTTTCTCTTGTAGTTTTTTGTGCAGTTGTAATGTTCCCATTGGATGATTTTTTCATAGATTTTTTAACATGGTAGACCATTGGTTCCATGCATGGATAACTATGACCATTGTGTCATAAGGTAGTTAAGAACTTGTTAGTGGTGGTTTTTTCCATTTTTTCATTGTGGTATGGTACTCCCATTTAGAATATGTGATGTACATATTTAGTGAAGTGAATCAAGGGCTAGATATCATATTGACTCGTGTTGATTCATTTAGTAGTTTGTTTCTTTTGATTATTGTGGTGGATCATAGATATGTTTATTATATCATGCATGTAGTTTTCTTATGGTTTTTATACTCCTTAATTATTTTCATATTGGTTTCTTGGGGGACTCATGATTTTTTTTGATTTTAGGGGAAGTTTTTTATAATGGTGATGTTCTCCACTAAGGTGCATGTCTCTTCCTTGTTCTACCATTTTAGATTAATTATAAATGTAAGGGAGGTCAAGCTCACTCTATTCCTTTTTAAGGTATATCCTTTTTGGTTGTTTATATTTCACTAGGAGATATATTATGGGGTTTGTGGATTTATTTTCATTTTTTTATTTTTTATAGTACCAAATTTTACTTTATCTTGGCCAAATACACCTCTTTCATGGGGTGTTATTGAGGCATTTCTTTCAACATATCAACTTTCACTATGACATTCTAGGAGCTAAAAGTTGTAATGTGGGGAGATTGTAAAACCCTTTAGCATAGTATTAATTTTTATATTAATTTATTAAGGGTTAATATAAATTTCTATAATTTTGGGGGCTTTGAACATTAATTTTTTAGAATTTTATTCTATTGCGCATTTTGTGTAAAGTGTTTGTACAGTCATAGTATACTATAAAATAGAATGTTATGCATGAGTTATATACAGTATTGTTTAGTGTGCATGTCTTATTTTAAACCATACAAGTAATTATACATATGATAATACTTAATTACTTTTGTACATGCATGGTTACTATAGATGGGTTTTTCATGGTGTGGGAATAACAATCCAGGTCTCGATAGATACCGTGTATGGTACCCATAATTGGGTATTGTTGGATTCATTGGTTGTACAAGGTTAATAAAACACATGTGGAAGCCACTTAATGTTCTATATGTCTTTAAAATGATATTTTTCATGGTTTGTTCATGGTTCTTCAAACCATTCAGTATAACCATGTTACATAGTCGGTTTTAATAATATTTGGTTTTTTAAAATATTGTGGAGAATAGGAGTTAAAATATTTTGGCTCAATAGGTTGTTGATTCTCCTACCAGTAGAAACTAGGATGGTCATTGTATATCACACGTGGTGTGGAGTGATCAAATTAAAGAGAGGTTCCCCATGGTTGGATTTTTTCAAAAGGGTGTTCCATAGGAATGAAATTTGGGATGAGATTAGAGAAGTGGGATGATAAAAGGAACTAGTGTCTAAGATAACTTACTTAGGTCAAATTTACCCAAAAGAAGAAGGTAGGACTGTCCCTGTACTCTATCTTGGGTTTTCGAATCCTCAGAGACCTAAGAAGTACTTAGAGACACATACATTGTATGGATTGTTTTTCGCTATAAAGTGGAAAACTTGGGTTTATTTAAGATGGTTTTAAAGGATAAATAATAGATTTATGTTATTTCAAATTAAGGTAATGAATTGATCATAGGTTATCACTCGGGGTTGATTGGATAAATTCCTTTTTTAATGATTTCAATTTCTTATATTTGAAATGAGTTAATTTAATAAGATCAAAAAAAAGAATCACTTACTGGTTTAATGCCTAAAAATACTAATAATAATCACCTATACACTTGAAGGATCAATGTTTTGATCACTCCAAGGTAAAGGTTTGTATTAGCACTTGAAATTTTTGGCCTTAAATTCAATAAGGATGAAGATATTTTAAAATAATCAAATAAATATCTCCTTTAAAAGAAGTGATTATCCATTAATGGAGTGAAAAATAACATGAAATCCATCCCCTTTATACTCCCTTGGATAAACTCATAAAATAGTTTGCCTTCCATTTATTACATGTCTTCAATGGAAGCGGGAAGTAGACATACGAGGGTGGAATTGAAGAAGTAAAAACAACAACAAAAATAGATCACTCCACTATTGTGTGATAATTATCACAAACTATGTTGTGAATAAATTCACAACATAAACCAACAGTATCAAAGTGATATGTAGAAGAAAAGAATTAGAGTAAAGGAAGAAATTTTATTAAGAAACAAAGGTGAATTATAGAACTTACATGAGAAAAAAATGTGATTACAAACACAAAGTGGCAGCATAACACTACAATGAAACTAAGCAACAAAGATGAAAAACTCCTCCATCAATACTGCCATAAATAGGCATTTTGGGAGCCTTGGGCCAATATTCCAACAGTACAAATAATCCCACTTGATTATTGTAGGCCTAGGGTGGTGAAAAGCTTGTAGAACTTGGATTTTTCCACTCTTGTCCCGACGTGGCAGCCATCTTAGAACCAACGAACTGACGCGCTTGTACGACCTTGGATATGGCCGAATTAGAGTGGGCCATAGAAGGAGAAAGTGGATACGCGGATTTTTTCTAACCTCCTGTAAAATATGGACCCATTTTAAGTTTTGGTTTTCGAGATATGATTAGATTGGTATGATGTTTTCTGGGCCACGGAATCTGGGCCAGAATTTTATCTTCAAATTGGGCAACCTTAATAGCCAACATGGAGGCCGAATTAGCACATTCCCCTGAAGAATTATTTCTTCCTTTATATTTATTATATCATCCCACAAAATTTGGGTTTCATTAGGCCTATATGTTGGGCCCCAATGTCTCATCAGTGGGCTGGTGTCCAATCTGACTTCTCCAGAATTGTTTGCATGAAATCCCATTTTGGTGGACTTCCAAAATGGATATTCCAACACTCCACAAATATGAAATGTTCCAAATATAATTATAAACCTGATTATTAAATATGAAAATAAAATCAAGATCATTGGGTACTTTAAATGATGTTAAAATATGTACCACATAATAGTTTATTTTAAGAAGGAATTGCAATCAAAATGTGAAATGATGTTCAAAGTATAAAATGCACAAAAATTGTGTTTATGAATAATAAATCACATGAGTAATATATAAATTAACAATTTATATTAGCCTAATTTATTGGATAATCAATATGTATTAATTGTTAAATTAGTTATACTACAAATGATCCACTATATAATGAGCTATGTTAGTTTAGTCCTTATAGAATTCCATGATAAGGGCACATAAGGAAAGTGGGATTACTTTATACTATATTATTATATAGGGACCCAAGTTAGGGTTATGGACATGGAATTTCAAACCCCATTGGTTGAGGATGTTATACAAGATGGTTCACATTGTTTGGGATTTTATATATGAAATTGGACACCACCTCAGATCAGAGTTTGGGTAAGACCATTTTTCATTATTTATTCACGACACTCAACCTGAATTTCTCTATTATTATGACATTGGGTACGACATACCATACGTTGTGATATATATATAGGCTTGACGTCCCTTTAAAAGTCAAACAATCATATGATTACATGAAAATGTTTGAGTTATGCCTTAGGTCCTATTAGTTTTACTAATTTATTTACATATATATGATATTATTATGTAGATTCCCAGGAACTAAGACATGGGTCTATACTGGTGAATGTGTATCTGTGTAGATGACTGCATGAATTATGCATATACATACATGATGGAAGGTGTGAAGAGACATCTCGGTATAGGCCGAAGTAGGTATAGTCTAGCTAGGTGTCCCTAAATAACCTAGGCCCAACTTGTTTAAATTTATTTATTATTTAACTATATTTCTTTTTAGACTCGTTCAGGATAATTTATCTTATATATAAATAGGCTATATTATTCATTAGAAACCATTGGTGGGAGTCTACTAAGTTTATCCCACACCCTGTTTGGGCTGCCTTTTCACTAGGGTACCCAAAGAGATCTCATGGTTGTGGGATCATGTTCTTAGATTGTGATTTCTCATTATTATACCTCTAGGATAGGATAGAGTATAGGAGTAGAGAACTATTCTAGGTCTCATGATTCTTTTGAAGATATCTTATTTGGATTTTATTTTTTTTCTCTATTTTTAGTCATTCCATGTACTGTATATCTGATATGTGTCAATTTTTCTACATTGTATCATATTCATACATGGCCATCTATTATTATATTTTGACTATATATTATTATTATATTATTATGCCTATATTTAATTACAATTATACTTTATTTATGGCTAGACCATTGGTTATAATCTCCCCATTTTATCACATTTTGACCTTTGATTCTAGTCATGTGGCCTTTGGCATATATGGCGGCAAGGTTGAGGACCAATGGATAACATGCTTATGGAACTATCTTAAGTGGATTTAATGTCAGGATGCTATAGTTATTTTTGAAGAAAATTATTTTAAAAAATGTTTTATGTCTTAAAAAAAATCTAAGAGGAAATGTTATTTTCCTCAATAGTTTTTTAAATGAATTTAAAGAATCATTTATATGTTTTCAAGGTTATTTTAAAAGAAAATAATTAACAAAGTATATTATGAATTTTTAGTTTAAAAATTGATTATAAAAAATAGTTATTTTCCAAAATATTTTTTCCAAGTGATCATTAAAAATAATTTTCTACTTATGATGACATTTGTTTATGCTAATTATGCTTTACTAAGGATATAATTCAAGGATATCATTATTATTCTTTCTCTAGTTGATTTTTTTATGATGATAAGATTTTTATGAAACATATTTCTCTTCCCCGAGGAATACCATTATAAAATTATTTTAATACCTTCTTATTTTAAATGGTTAATATATGTTGAAATGATGAAATAATTATAAAACCTTTCTCTTTTACATAGGTTATGATTTGATGAAATGATTTTGAAACCCAATTTATTTCGTGGTTTATGATATAATGATTGTTTTATGATATTTTGGAACACATAAATATGATTTTTATTATATTAATTAGTGGGATCTATATCTCCCTACAATGTATTGGGTAATGATTAATATTATATAATATCAAAGGGTAGACAAGAGGTTATCCCAAGAAAAAAATATGGAATGCGGGAGGTTATCTCAAGCCCAAAATATGGTACACGGGAGGTTATACCATGATCAAAGCTGGAACACATGTGTTTATACCATGCCTATCATGTTATTAATTTCTTGTTGGGTAGCCTTGGCATAATATTTTATGTGATTATGTATATTCCACAATTATATGTCTTCTTCCAATTTTATGCTCTCATGCATCATGTTATATGATTCCCTAATGATTCATATCTTAGGAACTGCCAATATTTATTCCAAGACATAATATTTTGATATTTTATATGAATTATATGTTTTTAAAGTGCTATGATCTTGTTCTAATACACATATATTCACATTATACTTACATATCTCTCTTGTTTACCCTTATTGTGTATCTGATCACTCCAATTCTTATGTTTCCTTTCCCATGGTTATGAAGAAGATTTATAAGTATATTATGTCTAAAAATATTACTATTTGGGAGGATATTATTTTGTTTTCTGAATATAATTAATAAAATAAAAATATTGGGTTTCTAGTTTCCAATTTCTCCATACCTTTATGATCCTCAACTATGTGTTTGTATAATGTGATTAATATTCCATTAAAATTATTTGATATATATGTATTAAAATATTAGGACAATATAATAAATCCCCATTAAACTATTATTAATTTACTTCTTCAATATATCATCTAAATTTTTGGAATACCCTAGCCTCAATATAGTTGTTTATGTACTTCATTTCCAAAGGATAATTAAGAGAAGATCCAAATTCTCAACATAAGTATAATTTACCCTTTATCCTCCATTTTATATCCTTCTCATTAACCCTACTATAAAAACATTCTAATAATAAGTATATAAGTAAATAAGTATAAATAGAATGGTTGAATTTCATTATATTAGTGTTCTAACCATTATCTACTCCCCTCTCATTATATCTAAAAAAATGAAAATGGTGTTCATGCATGTGTACGGACAACCGCCTCCATCAATGACTGATTTCATTTTTCATCACCAAATTTATAGTATATTTATATAAATAGTATTTTTGATATATATGTCCATTATTTAATTATTTATTATCAACAAATATAAATTAGTCATTCAATAAGTAATATTATCAATAATCAATCATTTTAAAACCTACCTCCTAAAACAAACATGCCAAGAGAAAAAGTGATTTTTTATAAGTGTCAAATTATTTCTCATTTACCTTGGATTTATAAATGTCCCCTATTATGATTAATATCCTCAAAAACATCAAAATAACTCCATTGTACTATTTTTATAATTATATTATAACAAAATAATCTCTTCTATATCCATACTCACACATAGATTGTATCATTTTCTTGTTGGGTCGATTTAATAACCTATAAAAAAATACTAAAAATATCTATCAATTATAGAATTGTAAAAGATAATATTTTATATTGATAAGTAAATAATGGTTTTTTTATCTTGGTACTGGTAATATAAACATTTAAGTCATTAACTTTGTTACCACTATTCATTTTTTAAAATTAACTAAAACATGATCATCGCCAATTTTATTAGAAGTAACCATAATTGAAACTCTCAAAGGAAAAAAATGATAAGATTATAAAATTTTCTAAAACATTAATTTCATTAACTATTATTATCAGGGAATGATTAAATTTTTGTAATAACTAACAACTACATCGTTATTACGAAACTAGTTCAAAATGATCATGATTACTCACACCCAAAAATTCAAAATAGATAATGTCTAACTAATGTACATGTGGATTATAAAAATAATTGAATTTTATAAAATTTTATAGATATGAATAATTTTCTTATATAGGGTATTCTGATACTTATTTCTTTTGAAATAGGAGATTATAGTGTATTCGACTAAGCGGGGAAACAATGTAAGGGTTTCTTGTCTCGATTTTCACCCCTTGAGACATTTTTACTATTATACACCATAATTTATTTGGAACTGATTATCTATTACAAAATTAATATTTTCTATAATTACCCTTTAATTATTTAAGATATTTTATGTTTCATTTGAAATCATATCCTTAAATTTGTTTTGATTCGAATGTTTCTAATGTTATAAGGTTTTCTTTGTCATATTTTCAAATCCATGAGACTTGTTTGATATTGCATTCCATAATTTATTTTATATGGTCTGATTTCTACATAATGAATGTCTTTCAACATTTTCATTATGTTATTTTGGTTTTAATATTTGTGTCATTTTCTTTCTTAGAATGTACTTTTACTCAAATGATACTGAATTTGTAAGGGTTTTTGATAACTTCAATTTGTTCATTAAGTTATAATTCCTCTTATAAACTTCTTTATTAAAATATTGGTTTCTTCCACTATATTACATTATTTCATTTTAAATTCACTTTAACTATATATAAATTAATTTTTTTTATTCAAATGTTCTTCCTTGGTGAGTTTTGCCAACATAAAAAGTATATCATTATGGAGATTACTTCACATTATATTAAACGATGGAATCCCTTACTTGTCTATAATTTCCATGAATCCAAAGTTATCATTTATTTTTTGAAATCAAATTATGTTTTATCTCCAGTTCATTCATTTTTTTACTATCCTCCTTTAAAAATGATGTTTTGATTGTAATTTTATGAGGTGGGTTGTCAAAAAAGGTATTTCAAAATGTTCAAAAGATTTTTATCCATTCAAAATAAATTTTTTATCTTCAACTCCACATTCATTTTTTTAACCATTATTCCTTTTAATAGATCTATTATCAATGATTACTTTTTAGATTAAAATATATCAAAAAAATTCACTTCACTTTTTTTGTAATATGTGTGTCATTTCCAACAATCCATTATTGAAGATTATTTGTTGAAAGTAAAAGTTCCTAAGGTGTTTCTACTTCACCTTTTTTTAAATATTTATAACCTTTTCAAGGATACACAATTAGAATTTTATTTTTAAATGTAAAACATTTCAAAACAAAATCATTTCACCTATTCAAAAATAAATTTCAAAGTGACTATAACATCTTCTTTTTTTCCAAAGATAAAATCATTTTCTAGAAAAACACATTTATTATTTCACCTCTATCATCATATTTATCTCTAAGAGATTTATATTATTGGAAATTATTTTTGATGAATTACCTTATAAATTATCTTATAAAACACCCTTTTTGGGTGATTAAATTTTGGTTATCAAACATTTACATTCTTGAGTTCAATTTTAGTGATTCCATCAGAAACTTTTTGAAAACCATTTTTCTTTCCATGGGTTATTTAGGGTGTAATGGATGCATTTTCCAATTAGAAAATTTTTCAATGGATTATAGATGGTTTGGGTATATTATATCCCTAAAATTCATTATTTGAAGATTTAAATCTCATGAGATAAGGATTTCTAGTGTGGAAATTTCGATTGTTCACAACAGGAATCTTGGAAATGATGTTTGTTCAGAACACAATGATTGAACATTTTTTATTCACAATGTTGTAATGTTTATATGATATTTTTTTTAAAAAAAATTCATTGTTATTGTATATTTTATTTTAGTGCCATGTATCCATGCCATATTCCAATGATTATTATCCATCACTCATGTTTATTATATCATGATTATGTACCCTTTTTCCATGTTATATGTTTGTTCATTTGAGAGAGAATATGCTTATATCATGACTTCTGAAAAAAATGTTTTTGTTCCATGTTGTTTTATAATAATAAATTTATCTGTGGCTTTATTTTCTCATATGATTGTGATCTAACCATATATGATATATTGATTCATTTTTTCTTTAATAAGCATTCAATATCACATACAAATTTTGTTACATATTCCCTAAAAAACATTATTGGACTATATTTAAATGTAAATTTTATGTAGATATGTTTTCAAGGATATATTGAAGACATAAAAAATAAAAATTAGTATAGTGGAATAACCATCATTTTTAGATGTGAAATACATGGAAACTAATCCTCAAATCCATTAAACCATAATTCATTAGGATTTTTTGATTATTTTTTTGAGATTTCACGTTTAAATTATATTTATGTTATAAAATAAATATATGTTTAGATTGGATCACTATACTCACACCCTTTATACACAAATAAATATATAGATCTATTATTCTTTTCTTCTCCAGAGTCAAGTGTATGTTTTACTTAGTTTTTTAGTGGTTTTTATAGATAGTTTGGATGTAAAAAATATAGATAGGTTATATACTATGTTTGGGTAGAATCAATCATGTGATTATTTGGTTTTTGAGGGTGAAATTGTTCCCAATGGTTATGCATTGAGACTTTAAATCAAGTTTTCCACCAAATGAAATTTGGAACAGGCCTTGAGCCTTACTATAGATCAGCTCCAATGCTCGGTTCTAGGGAGGATAGGGTTGGTTTCTTAAAAATTGGAATCAAGTAACCCACATTCTATTTGGAGAGTTTCTAGATAGAAAATAGACAAGGATCATCACTGTAACTTAGGTGGGGGTTGGGGACATTTTCTTTTCCAATACTTATTCTCACTAAAACTCGAGTTTACATAGTTGTTTGGGATTTGAGTCTTGATTTTTAGTTCTATTGTCAGAAAATTTGATTTATTTTAATATTTAATGACTATGTTTTAATCATTGGTCATTATCATAGTGATTTACAGGGTTTTTTTGAGTTTCAAAGGTGAATGTTTTGAAAAAAACTGGAATCCATAATTATCCTAAATACTCTCATAAACCATACAGATCCCATTCAAAATTGTGTCTTTAACGATGTATGATCCTATCACAAGGTTGGATCAAGGTTTACTATCCCATGGGTCCAAACAGTTTATTGTGATATATCTCCTCCATAATTTTTTATTTCTTACCCTTTTCTTAAAATTTACTCCAATAGATTTTTACACAATTTTTATGTTAAATAAGGGGGTTATATAAAGAGGATTAGATGTTTTGGCCTTAGTTTTTGAATTATATTTAATGATTAATATTTAGTTTTGATTTTAGGATCTTCTTTTGTGTTTTAAAAAATTGAATTTTGGATCAAACATGGTACCTTATAATTTTTTTTGGAATTTTTATTAACCTAATGGGATGTTTAAATTTTTTTATTGGGAGTGTTTTTTAGGTAGATCTATTTTAAAATAATAATTTTAAGATATTTGGGAATGAAGATTATTCTTTACCAATTGAATTTTTTAACTATCAATGGTTTTTAACAAGAATTGGGATGTTTATTGGAATGATTGTAAATTTTATTGAAAAGTTATAATTTTTGTATGAAAATTCATGGGATGATTTGGTTTTGGAAATGGAAAATCTTCCAAATTTAAATTGTGATAAAATATTTTTAATGGTTATGTGTTTTATGGAATATGGGTTTTTATAAAAAGTGATTTTTCAAAAATTTCATTCTAAGAGTATGTTTTGTAGGAATTTTTTTTATGTTTGTATAAATGAGATTCCTTTTTGAGTTTTTTTATTAATGATGGAATTGGGTGATTTTATTTATAGAACATAAACTGATTTATTTTCATGTCATGTGTATTTTGAACATTCCACCAAGAGAGTAATCAAATAAGAGTGGAAGTTTTGTTCTGTGTACTACCCTTTTGTGTTATTCTCTTCATAAATTTGGAATGATTTTTATTTTCATTGAATCTACCCAGACATAATATCGACTGGTAAATCCAAATTTCATCAACTTCTCAGACTCCATCTTGGACTTGTAAAATCATAGGGGTCCTTATCATGATCATGGAGAGTTTTTGGTTGGATATTGAAAATCATCTCATGAGTATGGAGTTACTAAATCCATATCATTATAGGTACGTCAAATGTTTTTGATTTAAGTGATTGGGGATGGTCCATTCAATGAAAATTATATGTTATTTGAGAAAAAAATAAAATTTAATTATGGGAATGGTTAGTTTAATTAGAAGAAGAATAAGAGGCCTCTTATGTTCTTCCATTGTGGAGCACATGGGTATTATAAGTCACCTTTTGTATGTTTCTAAGATATTATATTGGATGCGACTTCATGGGCCATCTGTAGAAGTTTTTTATGTTGAATTACTCAAAAGGGGTATTCTAAGTGTAATTGGGGTTTGGAAGCTAATTGCTTTGGTAATTTTATACAGTATTTATTGAATATTTTTAGGTTTTTTATTTTATAAATAGTGATGATTTTGTGTTATCTCTATTCCTTGATGATTTCAGTTTCTTTCTCTTGCGGTTTTTTGTGCGGTTGTAATGTTCCCATTGGATTATTTTTTCATATATTTTTTTAACATGGTAGACCATTGGTTTCATGCATGGATAACTGAGACTATTGTGTCATAAGGTAGTTAAGAACTTTTTAGTGGTGGTTTTTCCATTTTTTCCATTGTGGTATGGCACTCCCATTTAGAATATGTGATGTACATATTTAGTGAAGTGAATCAAGTTCTAGATCTCATATTTCCTCGTGTTGATTCATTTAGTAGTTTGTTTCTTTTGATTATTGTGTTGGATCTTAGATATGGTTATTATATCATGAATTTAGTTTTCTCATGGTTTTTACATTCCTTAATTATTTTCATATTGGTTTCTTGGGGGACTCATGATTTTTTGGATTTTAGGGGATGTTTTTTTTCATGGTGATGTTCTCCACTAATGTGCATATCTCTTCCTTGTTCTACCATTTTAGATTAATTCTAAATGGAAGGGAGACCTAGCTCAGTTTATTCCTCCTTAGGTTACATCCTTTTGGGTTGTTTGTATTTCACTAGTAGATATATTATGGGTTTTGTGGATTTATTTTCATTTTTTTATTTTTTATAGTACAAAATTTTACTCTATCTTGGACAAATACACCTCATTCATGGGGTGTTATTGAGGCATTTCTTTCAACATATCCACTTTTACTATGACATTCTAGGAGCTGAAAGTTGTAATTTGGGTAGATTATAAAACACTTTAGCATGGTATTAATTTTTATATTAATTTATTATGGGTTAATATAACTTTCAATATTTTTGGGGCCTTTAAACATTTATTTTTTTAAAATTTTATTCTACTGCTCATTTTGTGTAAAGTGTTCATACAGTTATAGTAAACTATAAAAATGAATGTTATGCATGACTTATATGCGGTACTGTTTAGTGTGCATGTCTTATTTTAAACCATACGAGTAATTTTACATATGATAATACTTAATTTATTTTTGTACATGCATGGTAATATAGATGGGTTTTTCATGGTGCAGGAATAATAATCAATGTCTCTATAGATACTGTGTATGGTACCCTTAATTGGGTATTTTTGGATTTCTTGGTTGTACATGGTTAATAAAACACATGTGGAAGCCACTTAATGTTCTATATGTATTTAAAATGATATTTTTCATGGTTTCTTCATGGTTCATCAAACCATTCAGCAAACCATGTTACATAATCGGTTTTAATAATAAATGTTTTTATAAAATATTGTGGAGAATAGGAGTTAAAATATTGTGGCTCAATAGGTTGTTGATTCTCCCACTAGTAGAAACTAGGATGGTCATTGTACATCACACGTGGTGTGGAGTGATCAAATTAAAGAGAGGTTCCCCATGGTTGGATTTTTTCAAAAGGGTTTTCCATAGGAATGAAATTTGGGATGAGATTAGAGAAGTGGGATGAGAAAAGGAACTAGTGTCTAAGATAACTTACTTAGGTCAGATTTACCCAAAAGAAGAAGGTAGGACGGTCCCTGAACTCTAGCTTCGGTTGTCGAATCCTCAGAGACATAAAAAGTACTTACATACACATACATTCTATGGATTGTTTTTCTCTATAAAGTGGAAAAATTTGGATTATTTAAGATGGTTTTAAAGGGTCAATAATAGATTTAAGTTAATTCAAATTAAGGTAATTAATTGATCATAGGTTATCACTCGGGGTTGATTGGATGAATTCCTTTTTTGATGATTTTAATTTCTTATATTTGAGATGAGTTAATTTAAGAAGATCAAACAAAATAATCACTTACTAGTTTAATGCCTAAACATCCTAATACTAATCACCTATACACTTGAAGGATCAATGTTTTGAGCAGACCATGGTAATGGTTCGTATTAGTACTTGAAATGTGTGGCCTTAAATTCAATAAGGATGAAGATGTTTTAAAATAATCAAATAAAAATATCCTTTAAAAGAAGTGATTATCCATTAATGGAGTGACAAATAACATCCAATCCATCCCCTTTATACTCCCTTGGATAATCCCATAAAAGAGTTATCCTTCCATTGATTACATGTCTTCAATGGAAGCGGGAAGTAGACTTATTAGGGTGGAAGTGAAGAAGTAAAAACAACAACAAAAATAGATCACTCCACTGATGTGTGATAAATATCACTAAGTATTGTGTGAATAAATTCACACCATGAACCAATGTTATTAAAGAGATATGTATAAAACAAAATAATAGTAAAGGAAGAACTTTTATTAAGAAACTAAGGTGAATTAAACAACTTATATGAGAAAGAAATGTGATTACAAACCCAAAGTGGCAGCATAACACTACAATGAAACCATGCACCAAAGATGAAACACACCTCCATAACCACTACATTAAATAGGAATTTTGGAAGCCTTGGGTCGACCCTCTAATATTACAAAGCATCCCACTTGATTTTGGTATGCCTAGGGTGGTGGAAAACTTGTGGAACTTTGGATTTTTCTAATCTTGACCCGAGGTGGCATCCAGCTTGCAACGACCTAACATACGTGCTTGTAATACCTTTATATGGACAAATTAGAGTAGTCCATAGAATAATGAAATGTATCTCTGGATTTATCATAAGATAATGTAAAATATGGGCCCATTTGGAGTTGTGAATTCCCAGATAAGATTAGATTTGTATGATGTTTTTTGGGCCATAGAATCTGGACCAAACTTTTATCCCTCAATTGGACCACCTAAATAACCACCATGGAGGCCTAATTATTACTGGATCCTGAATAATGATTTGATCCTATACATGTCTTATAGAATCTCAAGAAATTTGGTATTCATTGGGCATGTATGTCGGGCCCCACAGTCTCATCAGTGGGCCGGTGTCCAATTTGACATCTCCAGAATTATTTGCATGAAATCCTATTTTGGGGGTCTTCTAGTATGGATCTTCCAACACTCAAAAAATATGAAATGTTACCAATATAAATAGAAACCTGAAAATTAAATATTAAAGAAAAATCAATATCATTGGGTACTTTAAATGATGTTAGAAAATGTACCACATAATTGTGCATTTTAAGAAGGAATTGCAATCATAA
This sequence comes from Viscum album, assembly GCA_963277665.1. Lineage (NCBI taxonomy): Eukaryota > Viridiplantae > Streptophyta > Magnoliopsida > Santalales > Viscaceae > Viscum > Viscum album. The sequence continues at coordinate 1,915,211,157 of OY728120.1, forward strand.
TATGAAATGATGTTCAAAGTGTAAAATGCAGTAAAATTGTGTTTATTAATAATAAAGGACATGAATATTATATAAATTAACAATGCATATTAGCCTCATTTAGTGGGTAATCTGACCCCCAACTTCAGTTTTTCTAGTCCCGACCAAAATATATCTCAACAATATGAAATTCAAATTCCCGTTTCTAAAAACAATTTAATACACAATGATCACCAAAAACCCTTATACCAAAAAAACATGAAACCCTTAAAAATATTTTAATACATGATATTTTCATATTCATATCCCAATATCAAGCCCATTCATTTGTTCAAATTCATCTCTATATTTCATCCAATATCAATTAAGAGTGAGGATGTGTTGTGTATCACAATAGACATGGGGGGTTCATCTTTATTCAAGGGGGGAAATGATAGAAGTGCTAGGTGGAATCACATTTCAATATTAACATGATTATTAAAAAAAATTATTTTATTATTTTTTTGTTTTTAGTTTGTTTTTTCAATTTTTCCATCGTAATTTAAATTTCACTCAAAAGAGTGAACCCCTATAGTGAGACTTTGTCGATGACTCCCACGCTCAATAACCTTAGGGAACCCAGTGAAGGCCACATACTCGGGCATAATCTCAAGTTAACTCAGTCAAAAAAAATTCAAATTACCAAAAATAGTGATAAAATTACTAACTCTGGGCCAGACAACTATGGAGTCATGATCTCCAAGTGTCGAAATCCATGCATTAGATAATTTCATTTCTCTACAAACAAATTTATTGTTTTTTTTTAAATATTGAATACTAATATTAAGACTAAAATGATCACCAAAACTATGCTATTTATTTGTGGGAACCCATGAACTCAAACTAATACCCAACTATCCAAAGGACGTGCGTTGTGATTTTTTTCGATGAAAATATAAACTATGAAATATCACATTATATAGCCACACTTTCCAAAATATATGCTCACGAAATTTTACATGGATTAAAATCAAAATCAAGGCATGATAAATTATTTGATATTCAGTTTAAAAGTTTTCAATGGGTATTATCATGTTCAAAGTTAAAGAAAATTTTCCTTCCATTAAGGCACACTTGTTTTTTCAAATCATTCATTTTTTTACTCAAAATCATTTTTCTTTTTTCTCTCCCCCACCAACATAAAATAACACTATCCCCAGTGTTTAAAGAAAATAAAATTTAGAAGGAGTAGAGGCAGATAAGGTATGTTCAAAAAGGAAATTTAAATTCGAGGATCATGGAATGAAGTCACCTGGTGGTTGAAGTAGAAGTTCTTGCTGCTCCAATTTAGTCCTTTGATATCCATGTCACTTGTTGAGTTTCGTAGTAGTAAAAAAAAGAAAACAAAACAAAAACAAAACAAAAAAACTATATATATATATTTATATAATAAAGAAAGTAAAATATAAGTATATATAATAAAATTATAGAATAAGAAAGCACAAAAAGTCATAGGTCAGTGGTAAGCGCGCGCCCCTGTCTCCGTTCGGTCCCGAGTTCGAGTCCTCGCGGCTTCACCGGTTGTGACGCGGTTTGCCCCATGACCTACGATGTGGCCTTTTTTTATTATTATATTTTTATTTATTTTTTTTATTTTTATTTTAACCAACAAATAAATATAAATAAAATAAAATAAACTGATGATACAATGTCTTCTTTTTAAATTTTTGGGAAAGGTATTACTCAAGGATCACACCACAAGAAACGGATGAATATGGTTCTCTCCTTTCATACCCATCCATAATCATAATAAAATAATAGGTCAAGAGTATATTTTTTTAATATCAAAATGATTCATTAATCCAATTTAAATTATAAATTTTATGAAAGCATTAAAATGATTGGAAACTTGAAAACCATGGGTTGCCTCTCATGCATCGCTTTGTTTAATGTCGCTAGCTTGACTTGAACACCCCTAAATTACCCAATACCAACTTTCAAAATTTTAAGCATCCCATGTTTAGCCACTTCTACTAGGTTGAGATTCATTCTATTTTTATAAGTTCTTTTCTACACAAACCTATGTTCTAAAATGAGTGTAAAAATCCAAGGAATATCAGAAGTGGTTGATCTAGTTTCCACTGTAGTCTTTTCTAAGAAATCAATGATCATTCCAACATTTTTGGTTTCAAGATAAGAACGAATTCCAATTGAAAGTTCATGATTATACCTTGTGAAGGGATTCTTTAGCGAGGAGGGAAGGACAATAATTTTGAACTCGGGTTGGATAGGACATTTAGACCCAAGTTGATATTTTGAATCCAACTCAGTTTCATTTTTCAAATTTCTAAACAAAGTTGGTTCCTTTTGAATAGAAGATTCAAACACCAAATTGGAAAGATTAGTTTCAGGAATGGGTATGGACTCAAAGTTTCTCGTTTCTCTTAATGGTTCTGTGATTTGAGTTTTTGGAAAATCATCAACGGAGTTATATTCATGAGACTCAATCCATGATGTCAATTTTCCCTCTTGTGAATATAAAAAATCATTTTCCTCTTGATTTAAACACCCATCAAAAATTCCATTATCCTCTTCATCTATCCCATATCTAGAGTTTATATCTTCAGCAAATTCATGAGTAGAATATGGGAAACTAGACACTTCACATAAGGTTATGAAAGGGGAAGTTGGTGTAGGCATGTGTTCCACATAAGTTTTAATTATTTGTAGTTCTAATCTCAAAGATTAAACCACAAAATTAATTTTACCCATTTGTTGAATTTTTTTTTCAAGTAATGGATGTGGATTAGGAAGGATAAGGGGTTGAGATAGATGGTCTATTCCCAGAGGATAACTATCCTGTTGGAATTCCATAGGAGGATGTTCATATTGCCCTTATTGGGATTGGAACTCATAATAGGTTGGAATGTTTTGTGGAGAATCAGAGTTAAAATATTGCGGCTCAATAGGTTGTTGATTCTCCCACCAGTAGAATCTAGGACGTTCATTGTACATCACACGTAGTGTGGAGTGATCAAATTAAAGAGAGGTTCCCCATGGTTGGATTTTTTCAAAAGGGTTTCCCATAGGAATGAAATTTGGGATGAGATTAGAGAAGTGGGATGAGAAAAGGAACTAGTGTCTAAGATAACTTACTTAGATCAAATTTACCCAAAAGAAGAAGGTAGGACGGTCCCTGTACTCTAGCTTGGGTTGTCAAATCCTTAGAGACCTAAGAAGTACTTACAGACACATACATTCTATGGATTGTTTTTCGCTATAAAGTGGAAAAATTGGGTTTATTTAACATTGTTTTAAAGGATCAATAACAGATTTAAGTTAATTCAAATTAAGGTAATGAATTGATCATAGGTTATCAGTCAGGGTTGATTGGATGGATTCCTTTTTAATGATTTCAATTTCTTATATTTGAGATGAGTTAATTTAGGAAGATCAAACAAAAGAATCACAAACTGGTTTAATGCCTAAACATCCTAATACTAATCACCTATACACTTTAAGGATCATTGTTTTGAGCACTCCAAGGTAAAGGTTAGTATTATCACTTGAAATGTGTGGCCTTAAATTCAATAAGGATGAAGATGTTTTAAAATAATCAAATAAAAATATCCATTAAAAGAAGTGATTATCCATTAATGGAGTGACAAATAACATACAATCCATCCCCTTTATACTCCCTTGGATCAACCCGCAAAATAGTTAGCCTTCCATTGATTACATGTCTTCAATGGAAGCAGGAAGTACACTTATGAGGGTGGAATTGAAGAAGTAAAAAAACAAAAATAGATCACTCCACCTTTGTGTGATAAATATCACAAAGTATGTTGTGAATAAATTAACACCTTAAACCAACGGTATCAAAGTGATATGTAGAAGAGCAGAATAAGATTAAAGGAAGAAATTTTATTAAGAAACTAAGGTGAATTAAATAACTTACATGATAAAAAATGTGATTACAAACACAAAGCGGCAGCATAACACTACAATGAAACTAAGCACCAAAGATGAAAAACTCCTCCATCACCACTACCTTAAATAGGAATTTGGGGATCCTTGGGCCGAGCCTCCAACAGTACAAAGAATCCAACTTGATTATGGTAGGCCTAGGGTGGTGGAAAGCTTATGGAACTTGGATTTCTCCACTCTTGACACAACCTGGAATCCATCTTGGAAACACCGAACAGACATGTTTGTATGACCTTGGAGATGGCCGAATTAGAGTGGGCCATAGAAGGAGAAAGTGGATACCCGGATTTTTTCTAACCGCCTGTAAAATATGGGCCCATTTTAAGTTTTTGATTCCGAGATATGATTAGATTTGTAGGATGTTTTCCGGGCCGCAGAATCTGGGCCATAATTTTATCTCCAAATTGGGCCACCTTAATAGCCAACATAGAGGCCGAATTAGTGTAGGTCCCAGAAGAATTATTTTTTTCTCTATATGTATTATATCATCCCACAAAATTTGGGTTTCATTGGGCCTGTATGTTGGGCCCCAAAGTCTCATCAGTGGGCTGGTGTCCAATCTGACTTCTCCAGAATTGTTTGCATGAAATCCCATTTTGGTGGACTTCCAATATGGATATTCCAACACTACACAAATATGAAATATTCCTAATATAATTACAAACCTGAAAATTAAATATGAAAATAAAATCAAGATCATTGGGTACTTTAAATGATGTTAAAAAATGTACCACATAATAGTTTATTTTAAGAAGGAATTGCAATCAAAATGTGAAATGTTGTTAAAAGTGTAAAATGCCCTAAAATGGTGTTTATGAATAATAAATCACATGAATACTATATTAATTAACAATTGATATTAGAATCATTTATTGTATAATCAATATGTATTAATTATTAAATTAGTTATATTACAAATGATCCACTATGTAATGAGATATGTTAGTTTAGTCCTTATAGAATTCCCTGATAAGGGAACATAAGGAAAGTGGGATTACTTTATACTATATTAATATATAGGGACCTAAGTTAGGGTTATGGACATAGAATTTCAAACCCCATTGGTTTAGGATGTTATACAAGATGATTCACATTGTTTGGGATTTTATATAAGAAATTTGACACCACCTCAGATCGGAGTTTGGGTAAGACCAATTTTCATTATTTATTCATTACACTCAACATGAATTTCTCTATTATTATGACATTGGGTACAACATCCTGTACATTGTGATATATATATAGGCTTGACGTCCCTTTTAAAGTCAAACAATCATATGATTACATGAAAATGTTTGAGTTGTGCCTTAGGTCATATTAGTTTTACTAATTTATTTACATATATATGATATTATTATGTAGATTTCCAGGAACTAAGACATGGGTATACACTGGTGAATGTGTATCTGTGTAGATGACTGCGTGAATTATGCATATAAATACATGATGGAAGGTGTGTAGATACATCTCGGTATAGGCCGAAGTATGTATAGTCTGGCCAGGTCTCCCTGAAGAACCTAGGCCCAACTAGTTTACATTTATTTATTATTTCACTATATTACTTTTTATAATCTTTCATGATAATTTATCTTATATATAAATAGGCTATATTATTCATTAGAGACCATTGGTGGGGGCCTACTAAGTTTATCCCACACCCTGTTTGGGCTGCCTTTTCACTAGGGTACCCAAAGAGATATCATGGTTGTGGGATCATGTTCTTAGATTGTGATTTATCATTATTATCCCTCTAGGATAGGATAGATTATAGGAGTAGAGCACTATTATAGGTCTCATGATGCTTTTGAAGATAGCTTATGGTTATTTTATTTATTTTTCTCTATTTTTAGTCATTCCATGTTCTGTATATCTGATATGTGTCAATTTTTCTACATTGTAGCATATTCATACATGGCCATCTATTATTTCATTTTGACTATATATTATTATTATATTCTTATAACTATATTTAATTACAATTTTATTTTATTTATGGCTAGACCATAGGTTATAATCTCCCCATTTTATCACCTTTAGACCTTTGATTCTAGTCATGTGGCCTTTGGCATATAGGGAGGCAAGCTTGAGGACCAATGGATAACATGCTTATAGAACTATCTTAAGTGGATTTAATGCCAGGATTATATAGTTATTTGCGATGAAAATTATTTTAAAAAATGTTTTATTTCTTAAAAAAATATAATAGGAAAGTTTATTTTCCTCAATAATTTTTTTAAATGAATTTAAAGATTCATTTATATGTTTTCAAGGTTATTTTAAAAGAAAATAATTACCAAAATATTTTATGAATTTTTAGTTTAAAAATTGATTCTCAAAAAAAATTTATTTTCCAAAATATATTTTCCAAGTGATCATTAAAAATCATTTTCTACTTATGATGACATCTTTTGATGCTAATTATGCTTTACTGAGGATATGATTCAAGGATATCACTCTCATTCATTCTCTAGTTGGTTTTTGTTTATGATGATAAGATTTTTATGAAACATATTTCTCTTCCCCGAGTAATACCATTATAAAATTATTTTAAATCCTTCTTCTTTTCAATGGTTAATCTATGTTGAAATGATGAAATAATTATAAAACCATTCTCTTTTACATAGGTTATGTTTTGATGAAATGATTTTGAAACTCAATTTATTTCGTGGTTTATAATATAATGATTGTTTTATGATCTTGTGGAACACATAAGTATGAATTTTATTATATTATTAGTGGGAGTTATATCTCCCTAAAATGTATTGGGTAATGATTAGTATTATATAATGTCAAAGGGTACACAAGAGGTTATCCTAAGAAAAAAATATAGAATGCGGGAGGTTATCCCAAGCCCAAAATATGGTACACAGGATGTTATACCATGATCAATGCTGGTACACATGTGTTAATACCATTCCTATCATGTTATTAATTTCTTGGTGGGTACCCTTGGCATTATATTTTATGTGATTATGTATATTCCACAATTATATGTCTTCTTCCAATGTTATGCTCTCATGCATCATGTTATATGATTCTTTAATGATTCATATTTTAGGAACTACCAATCTCTATTCCAGGACATATGATTATGATATTTTATATGAATTATATGTATGATCTTGTTCTAATACACATATATTCACATTATGCATACATATCTCTCTTGTTTACCCTTATTGTGTATCTGATCACTCCCATTCTTATGTTTCCTTTCCCATAGCTATGAACAAGATTTATAAGTAGATTATGTCTAAAAATATTACTATTTTGGAGGATATTATTGGGTTTTTTGAAGATAATTAATAAAATAAAAATATTGTGTTTCTAGTTTCCAATGTCTCCATACGTTTATGATCCTCAACTGTGTGTTTGTGTAATGTGATTAATATTCCATTAAAATTATTTGATATATATGTATTAAAATATTAGGACACTATAATAAATCCCCATTAAACTATTATTAATTTCCTTCTTCAATATATCATCTAAATTTTTGGAATACCCTATCCTCAATGTGGATGTTTATGTACTTCATTTTCAAAGGATAATTAAGAGAAGATCCAAATTCTCAACATAAGTATAATTTACCCTTTAACCTCCATTTTCTATCCTTCTAATTAACCCTCCTATAAAAACATTCTAATAATAAGTATATAAGTAAATAACCATAAATAACATGCTTAAATTTCATTATATTAGTATTCTAACCATTATCTACTCCCCTCTCATTAAATCTAAAAAAATGAAAATGTTGTTCATGCATGTGTACGGACAACCGCCTCCATCAATGACTGATTTCATTTTTCATCACCACATTTATAGTATATTTATATAAATAGTTTTTGTTGATATATATGTCCATTATTTAATTATTTATTATCAATAAATATAAATTAGTCATTAAATAAGTAATATTATCAGTAATCAATCATTTTAAAACTAACCGCCTAAAACAAACTTGCTAAGAGAAAAAGTGATTTTTTAAAAGTGACAAATTATTTCTCATTTGCCTTAGATTTATAAATCTCCCCTGTTATGATTAATATCCTCAAAAACATCAAAATAACTCCATTGTAATTTTTTTATAATTATATTATAACAAAATAATCTCTTCTATATCCATACTCACACATAGATTGTAGCATTTTCTCGTTGGGTCAATTTAATAACCTATAAAAAATACTAAAAATATCTATAAAGTATATAATTGTAAAAATAATATTTTATATTGATATGTAAATAATGGTTTTTTTATCTTTATATAGGTAATATAAACATTTAAGTCATTAACTATGTTACCACTATTCATTTTTTAGAATTAACTAAAACTTGATAATCACCAATTTCATTAGAAGTAACCATAACTAAAACTCTAAAAGGTAAAAAATGATAAGATTATAATATTTCCAAAAACATTAATTTCATTACCTATTATGATTAGGGAATGATTAAATTTGTTGTAATAATTAACAACAACATCATTATTACGAAACTAGTTCAAAATGATCATGGTTACTCACACCCAAAAATTCAAAATAGATAATGTCTAACTAATGTACATGTGGATTATAACAATAATTGAATTTTATAAAATTTTATAGATATGAATTATTTTTTTATATAGGATATTATGATACTTATTTCTTTTGAAATATGAGATTAGAGTGTATTCGACTAAGCGGGGAAACAATGTAAGGGTTTCTTGTCTCAATTTTCTCCCCTTGAGACATTTTTACTATTATACACCATGATTTATTTGTAAAGAATTATCTATTAAAAAATTAATATTTTCTATAATTATCCTTTAATTATTTATGATATTTTATGTTTCATTTGAAATCATATCCTTAAAGGTGTTTTGATTCGAATATTTCTAATGTTATAAGGATTTATTTGTCATATTATCAAATCCATGAGACTTGTTTGATATTGCATTCCATAATTTATTTTATATGGTCTGATTACTACATAATGATTTTCTTTCACCATTTTCATTAAGTTATTTTGGTTTTAATATTTGTGTCATTTTATTTCTTAGAATGTACTTTTACTCAAATGATACTGAAGTTGTACGGGTTTTTTATAACTCAAATATGTTCATTGAGTTATAATTCCTCTTATGAACTTCTTTATTAAAATATTGGTTTCTTCCACTATATTACTTTATTTCATTTTAAATTCACTTTCACTCTATAAATAAAATTCTTTATTCAAATGTTCTTCCTTTGTGAGTTTTTTCACCATAAAAAGTATATCATTATGGAGATTAATTCACATTATATTAAACGATGGAATCCCTTACTTGTCCATAGTTTCCATGAATCCAATGTTATCATTTATTTTTTGAAATCAAATTATGTTTTATCTTAGGATCATTCATTTTTTACTAGCCTCTTTTAAAAATGATGTTTTGATTTCAATTTTCCGAGTTGCGTTTTTAACAAAGGTATTTCAAAATGTTCAAAAGATTTTTATCCATTCAAAATAAATTTTTTATCTTCAACTCCTCATTCATTTTTTATAACCGTTATTCCTTTTAATAGATCTATTAACAATGATTAATTTTAAGAGTAAAATATATCAAAAAAATTCACTTAACTTTTTTTGTAATCTGTGTTTCATTTCAAACAATCCATTATTGAAGATTATTTTTAAAAAGTAAAAGTTCCAAAGGTGTTTCTACTTCAACATTTTTTAAATATTTATGAACTTTTCAAGGATACACAATTAGAATTTTATTTTTAAATGTAAAACATTTCAAAAAAAATCATTTCACCTGTTCAAAAATAAATTTCAAAGTGACTATACCATCTTCTTTTTTTCCAAAGATAAAATCATTTTCTAGAAAAACACATTTATTATTTCACCTCTATCATCGTATTTATCTCTAAGAGAATTATTTCAGTGGAAATTATTTTTGATGAATTACTTTATAAATTATCTTATAAAACACCCTTTTTGTGTGATTAAATTTTTGTTATCAACCATTTACATTCTTGAGTTCAATTTTAGTGATACCATCAAAAACTTTTTGAAAAACATTTTTCTTTCCATGGGTTATTTATGGTGTAATGGATGAATTTTCTAATTAAAAAACTTTTTAATTGATTATAGATGGTTTGGGTATATTATATCCCTAAAATGCATTAGTTGAAGATTTACATCTAATGAGATAAGGATTTCTAGTGTGGACATTTGTATTGTTCACAACAGGAATCTTGGAAATGTTGTTTGTTTAGAACACAATAATTGAACATTTTTTATTCACAATGTTGTAATGTTTATATGATATTTTTTAAAAAAAAATTCATTTTTATTGTATATTTTATTTTAATTCCACTTATCCATGCCATATGCCAATGATTATTATCCATAACTCATGTTTAATATATCATGATTTTGTACCCTTTTTCCATGTTACATGTTTGTTCATTTGAGAGAGCATATGCTTATATCATGAGTTGTGAAAAAAAATCATGTTGTACCATGTTTTTTATAATAATAAATTTATCCTTGTCTTTATTTTATCATATGATTGTGATCTAACCCTATATGACATATTGATTCATTTTTCCTTTAATAAGCATTCAAGATCACACAAAAATTTTGTTACATATTCCCTAAAAAACGTTATTGGACTATATTTAAAAGTAAATTTTATGTAGAGATGTTTTCAAGGATATATTGAAGAAATAAAAAAGAAATATTAGTATAGTGGAATAAACATCATTTTTAGATGTGAAATACATGGGAACTAATCCTCAAAGCCGCTAAACTGTAATTCATTAGGATTTTTTGATTATTTTTTTGAGATTTCACGTATACCATATATATATGTTATAAAATAAATATATGTTTAGATTGGATCACTATAATCACACCCTTTATACACCAATAAATATATAGATCTATTTTTCTTTTCTTCTCCAGAGTCATGTCTATGTTTTACTTAGTTTTTTAGTGGTTTTTATAGATAGTGTGGATGTACAAAATATGGATAGGTTATATAGTATGTTTGGGTAAAATCAATCATGTGTTTATTTGGTTTTTGAGGGTTAAATTGTTCCCAATGGTTATGCATTGAGACATTAAAACAAGTTTTCCACCAAATGAAATTTGGAACAGGCCTTGAGCCTTACTACAGATCGGCTCCAATTCTCGGTTCTAGGGATGATAGGGTTGGTTTTTTAAAAAATGGCATCAAGTAACCCTCATGCTCTTTGGGGATTTTCTAGATAGAAAATAGACAAGGATCATCACTGTAACATAGGTGGGGGTTGGGGAAATTTTCTTTTCCAACACTTATTCTGACTAAAACTCGAGTTTACATAGTTTTTTGGGATTTTAGTCTTGATTTTTAGTTCTTTTGTCAGAAAATTTGATTTATTTTAATATTTAATGACAATGTTTTAATCATAGGTCATTATCATAGTGATTTAAAGGGGTTTTTTGAGTTTCAAAGGTGAATGTTTTGAAAAAAAACTAGAACTCATAATTATCCTAAATACTCTGGTAAACCATATAGATCCCATTCAAAATTGTGTCTGTAACCATGTATGATCCTATCACATAGTTGGATCAAGGTTTACTATCCCATGGGTCCAAAAAGTTCATTGTGATATATCTCCTTCATAATTTTGTATTTCTTACCTTTTTCTTAAAATTAACTATAATATATTTTTACACTATTTTTATGTTAAATAAGGGGGTTTTATAAAGTAGGGTTGATGTTTTGGCCTTATATTTTGAATTATATTTAAGGATTAATATTTAGTTTTGATTTGAGGAACTCATTTTGTGTTTCAAAAAATTGAATTTTAGATCAAACATGGTACTTTATAATTTTTTTTGGAATTTTTATTAACCTTCATGGGATGTTTAAATTTTTTTATTTGGAGTGTTTTTTAGGTAGATCTATTTCAAAATAAAAAATTTCAGATATTTGGGAATGAAAATTATTCTTTACCAATTGAATTTCTTAACTGTCAATGATTTTGAACAAGAATTGGGATGTATATTTGAATGATTGTAAAATTTATTGAAAAGTTATAATTTTAGAGTGAAAATTAATGAGATGATTTGGTTTTTGAAATGGAAACTTTTCCAAATTTATATTGTGATAAAATATTTTTAATGGAGATTTGTTTTATGGAATATGGGTTTTTATAAAAAGTGATTTTTCAAAATTTTCATTCTAAGAGTATGTTTTTTAGGAATTTTTTTTATGTTTGTATAAATGAGATTCCTTTTTGAGTTTTTTTGATTAATGATGGAATTGGGTGATTTTATTTATAGAACATAAACTAATTTATTTTCATGTCTTGTGTGTTTAGAACATTCCACCAAGAGAGTAATCAAATAAGAGTGGAAGTTTTGTTCTATGTACTAACCTTTTGGGTTTTTCTCATCATAAATTTGGAATGGTTTATTTCATCATTGAATCTACCTAGACATAATATCGACTGGTAAATCCAAATTTCATCAACTTCTCAGACCCCATCTTGGACTTGTAAAATCATAGTGGTCCTTATCATGATCCTGGAGTGTTTTTAGTTGGATCTGGAAAATCATCTCATGAGTATGGATTTACTATATCCATATAATTTTAGGTATGTCAAATTGTTTTGATTTAAGTGATTGGGGATGGTCCATTAAATGAAAATTAGAAGTTATTTGAGCAATAAAATAAAATTTAATTATGGGAATGGTTAGTTTAATTAGAAGAAGAATTAGAGGCCTCTTATGTTCTTCCAGTGTGGAGCACATGGGTATTATAAGTCACCTTTTTAAAGTTTCTAAGATATTATATTGGATGCGGCTTCATGGGCCATCTGTAGAAGTTTTTTATGTTGAATTACTTGAAAGGGGTATTCTAAGTGTAATTGGGTTTCAGCAGCTAATTGTTGTGTTATTTTTATACAGTATTTAATGAATATTTTTAGGTTTTATATTTTATAAATAGTGATGATTTTTTGTTATCTCTGTTCCTTGATGATTTCAGTTTCTTTCTATTGCGGTTTTTTGTGTGGTTGTAATATTCCAATTGGATGATTTTTTCATATATTTTTTAATATGGTAGACCATTGGTTCCATGCAAGGATAACTTAGACCATTGTGTCATAAGTTAGTTAAGAACTTGTTAGTGGTGGTTTTTTCCATTTTTTCATTGTGGTATGGTACTCCCATTTATAATATGTGATGTGCATATTTAGTGAAGTGAATCAATGTCTAGATCTCATATTGCCTCATGTTGATTCATTTAGTAGTTTGTTTCTTTTGATTTATTGTGGTGTATCATAGATATGGTTATTATATCATGCATGTAGTTTTCTCATGGTTTTTATATTCCTTAATTATTTTCATATTGGTTTCCTGGGGGACTCATCATTTTTTTTGATTTTAGGGGGTGTTTTTTTTCAAGGTGATGATCTCAACTAAGGTGCATGTCTCTTTTTTGTTCTACCATTTTAGATTAATTATAAATGGAAGGGAGACCTAGCTCAATCTATTCCTGCTTAGGGTAAATCCTTTTTGGTTGTTTATATTTCACTAGGTGATATATTATGGGTTTTGTAGATTTATTTTCATATTTTGATTATTTATAGTACCAAATTTTACTCTATCTTGGCCAAATACACCTCCTTCATGGGGTGTTATTGAGGAATTTCTTTCAACATATCCACTTTCACTATGACATTCTAGGAGCTGAAAGTTGTAATGTGGGGAGATTGTAAAACCCTTTAACATAGTATTAATTTTTAAATTAATTTAATATGGGTTAATATAAATTTCTATATTTTTGGGGGCTTTAAACATGAATTTTTTATAATTTTATTCTATTGAGCATTTTGTGTAAAGTGTTCGTACAGTTATAGTAAACTATAGAAATGAATGTTATGCATGACTTATATGCAGTACTGTTTAGTGTGCATGTCTTATTTTAAACCATACGAGTAATTTTACATATGATAATACTAAATTTATTTTTGTACATGCATGGTTACTATAGATGGGTTTTTCATGGTGTGGGAATAACAATCCAGGTCTCGATAGATACCGTGTATGGTACCCTTAATTTGGTATTTTTAGATTCATTGGTTGTACATGGTTAATAAAACACATGTGTAAGCCACTTAATGTTCTATATGTCTTTAATATGATATTTTTCATGGTTTTTGCATGGTTCATCAAACCATTCAGTATAACCATGTTACATAATCGGTTTTAATAATACATGGGTTTTTAATTTTTTTCCCATTAGTATTTTAAAGTAATAAGGCCTCTTCTTTCTTATAATATCATTTAAACATGTTTATGGTTCCCAAGGAAGATTACTCGCTCATCTATTTTATTATTTTGATCTCCACCACCCTCGTTATCAGGAGATTTCCCAAGGTAATCTCCTCTCATACCATTATTTCATCCTTTTCCTACCTACATCAAAACTTTTCCGTGGTTTCCTTACTTTTTATGATCCATTGGGGATTTTAGGGTTATATTTATGTTTTGTGTTGCTTAATATTAATATTTTCGTTGAATAGGGATTTTTGAGTGCCTTTTCATGCTGGTTTGGGTGTTCACCATCAAAGGTGATTACTTCTGACTTGATTTCTACTTGACCAAGGATAGTGATTTGGAATTTTCTCTATTTGGAATGTAATTTTTTCTCAATATTTATAAATGATTTATTTTTGAATTTTTGTATATATGTAAAAGTGAATTGTTTTTAATATTTTTACGGGTTCAAAACTTGTAATAAATGGGGTTTTCAAGTGGTTTCAGTTTCTAAAATGAAGTTCAAATGGAATTGTTTTGTAAACTTTTTTAATATATTTTTTTAGATGAATATGAGATTCTGAAAAGAATTTGATCTCACATGGTTCTGATTGTTAGTGATATCTTGGTTTGATAAATTAATTTAAAATAAAAGAATTTTTTGGGCTCTTGTGAGGTTTTAAATGAAATGGGGGAATGTTTTAAATAATTTTCAATGTCACTTTTAATACTTGATTTTAAAGAATGATTTTAAAAGATAATTTTCAAATGAAAATAAAATGGAATGGAATATCGAGTTTGGTTTTTAGTAAGGAATGTTTTTCCCTTTTAAATTATATTTAATTTTTTTGTGTGATACAATCAATCATTCCACTTATCTTTGATTTATTTGAATGAAATAGATGATATTATTAGGGATGTTTATTGAGTGGGAGATATAGGTTATGTGCGGTTTATTTCATGTTGTTTCATTGATCATGTGACTTTATTAATTTTCCACCTCCTATAGTTTCATTTAATGGTATTCTAGGAACTAAAATAAATTTATATATTTATGTTACACCAGATATTCACACGCAACTAGTATCCCCCTAATTGTGTTGTATGATAGGGCTAAGAGAGAGTTCCCCAATGATTCATGGTGTAGGATAGTTATATGGATTGTTTTGTTTAGAAAAAACAAATGATGGAAGTTGGTCATCTATATTAGTAATATATAAGATCATTTTACCTTTTGACTTAGTGTGTTACCCATAACACTAGACTACTTCCATTGGGAAATTTCATTCCTCGTCTCCCGTAGTTTGATTGACAAGGATTGAACCATGATTAGTTTGAATTACTTGATTAGAAATATCTCAATTTTTATCTAGTTCCTTGGTGTTTTATTTTATTTTTAGGAATGGTTTTTTTATATTAAGGTGAATCAAAATTTATTTAAAAATTGAAACTATTATATTTGTTTTTAAGAGAATGTAAAGGTGTTTTCATAACATTTTCAAAGTGATTATTTTCATTTAAAAAAATTATTAATAAATTAATTTTTGGATAATAACTTTTATGTAATTATTAATAAAAAATATATTATATAATTATATTTAAAACTACAATTCATGAAATTTAATTTTAAATTATATGCACAAATTATTTAGTGAGATCCTACTAGGCATGGTTTTTCTCAGACCCTTCATATTCCAATTAGTGTATATTGATCCTATGGTTTTCCTATCTAGTGACTTGATTTTGGTCTTCCCCATATTGAGTGCATGGGTTGTTTCATTATTATTTGATTGGGATATGGAGAGTGTCCATGTGGTCACATGTAAATGATGAATCTATTTGGGAATTGTTTTTATTTTGGATTCCATTTATATAATCCTTGACAGACAAGATCACTTTCATATTATTTATATGATGTTGCTTCTTTTTATTTAAAATATGAATTTCATTATTTTGTTTTGTTAAATACTCTATTTGGTCACTTTAATTTTATGTATGTGTTTTATTGTTTTTATTATTGTATTTTTATTGATGGTGTGGATGTCCAATATCTCAATGGGAAATTCCATTTTTTCTTGTGGAAACCATTCTGCAGTTATTTAGATTTTTTTGGTTGACATCATTCCCAATGGTTATTATTTGAGGAAATATAACTATTTTCTAGAATAGGGTGATTGATAAAATTCCTCACACATTTCTGTATTCTAGATCACGAGTCTGAATTAGGTATGGTATGTTTTGGTTTGTAAAATAACATCCCCATGAATTTTTATAATAAACTTATAAATAAATACAAATAAACCAATGTTACAAAGTTTATTTTGGAACACCTTAAAAAAATTCTAAATTCATTTATTTTTTATAATACTTTTCAATTTATCACCATGAGATGATATAAATTATATAAGTTATGAGGTTTTATTAGACACCACTATCAATTGTATCATTTAAGGAAATGTTGTTCACCTCGATGTTCTAAATGAGTCTTCAACATGAATTTATGACAGTGTTGTCACGACCCATCCTCGGGGCCCATGTCGTGACTACCCCAAGCCCGCCTTCCATAGGCCTGGGGCTGGCGACTAGCACCAAGGCGTAAATACCGGAAAAAGGGAAGGCATTGCCTTTGAAAAGTAAACCACAAACACCACAGAGAAAGCAAGAAGAAATAAGCACTAAAAAAAACTTAGTACAACAGTATGTGTGGAAAAGTATGTGGGCCAGTATACAAACCCAAACTGAATGTAAAGTACAACTGGAAAGGGAAAACATCAACTGTAAAGTAGAGTCACAGCGTCGATCCATCCTCTGGAAATCCCACCTGAAGGGTGGGTACAGATAGCCTCCACTGCTCCTCAGGTCCAGCTGACCGCTCCGAGTACGTCCCACCCAGTGGTCCACCTCCAGGTACCATCCTACTACGCAAGCCTCAAACAAGATCAGCACTTTCCATCGTCTGCAACCAACATAACATAGTGCGGGCATAGCCCATGTACGGGTGAGTATAAGCTACTCAGTAGGGACCCTGAGACCCCCGAAGGTCTCCCAGAATCCACAAAGGATAATCCACAATGGAAAGTTACAATCACGAAGTAACATCCGACACTGCTTAGGTATATGCCCATACATATACCTAAGTCATAAATTCTTGTTTGGTCCCATCATCCGATCCCAAGTACAAACCAGTCCATACAGGAAAGCAAAACGTAAATCCACACAGGATAGCACAAAACAATCCACATAGGAAAGCAAAACAGGATTCAGCTCACATAGGTATACTTCTTCATATGACGATAAAGATGACCAGATATTTCCACTGATTCATCTAAGCAATCGGACCCACAAAGGATCGATAGGTAACTGACCCTCGTAATGACCCACAAAGGATCTGACCCACACAGGATCGATAGGTAACTAACCCCCACAAAGACCCACATAGGATCAGACCCACACAGGATCTGTTGGCGCTAGCCCACACAAGACCGCTGAGCGCTGACCCACATAGGATCGGACCCACACAGGGTCGGTAGCACTGATCCACAAAGGATTGCTGAGTGTTGTAGTCATCGTCGTCGAATCTACTGAGGATCTCTGCACAGTCGTCATCGTTGTCGCAGTCGCAGCCAGATCTAGGGTTCCCGCACACAGAAAGCTCGTTCGGGAGGGTCTGTTCCACGAGCCGAGAGGATGATACATCAACAGTTACATAGTCTAGATTTGATGTATCCAAAATTTTCGTATCATCAACCGGAACTCAACGTCACAGACGGAGCGTTAATCATACGCCCGGTCTGAGAGTTATTGGCTTTTTCGTTCGAGGGGTCCGGTTGGGTTTTAAGGAAAAACCAACCCGACCATACTCCACCTACATCCAAACCTCAGGCAGAGTAAGCCAAAAGATCCGTCTCACTTAGAGGAATCCATAAAAGTAGATGGCACGTCAATCGGACGTCCGGAGCTCAATATATAAGTGTTTTCGCTCCGAGGGCCCGGTTGGTTTCGTGTGCGAACCAACCCGGCCAAACCCAAAGTACTATGAAACCTTGAGTGCGATATACTGAAACGACAGTCTTGATCCAAGGATTGCATCTCCACTTATGGTGTGTCGATCGGAGGCCCGTAGCTCATGTTATGAGCAAAATACCAAAAAGGTCCGAAAACGGGGGGTCTGGGCCCAGACCGACCCGGCCCAACCCCCCTGGGTCGACCCAAACCGGGTCGACCCGACCCGGGTCACGACCCGTCCTCGGGGCCCGTGCCATGACTACCCCAAGCCCGCCTTCCATAGGCCAGGGGCTGGCGACTAGCACCATGGCGTAAATACCTGAAAAAGGGAAGGCATTGCCTTTGAAAAGTAAACCACAAACAACACATAGCAAGCAGGCATAAGTAAACACTAAGTAAAAACTGGGTACAACAGTATGTGTGGAAAAGTAAGTGGGATAGTATACAAACCCAAACTAAATATAAAGTACAACTAGAAAGGGAAAACAACAACTGTAAAATAGAGCTGCAGCGTCAAGCCGTCCTCTGGAAATCCCACCTGAACGGTAGGTACAGATAGCCTCCACTACTCCTCGGGTCCAGCTGACCACTCCGAGTACGTCCCGGCCAGTGGTCCACCTCCAGGTATCGTCCTGCTCCGCAAGCCTCAACCACGATCAGCACTGTCCGTAATCTGCAACCAACACAATGTAGTGTGGGCATAGCTTATACAGGGGTGAGTATAAGCTACTTAGTAGGGACCCCGAGACCCCCGAAGGTCTCTCAGAATCCACAAAGGATAATTTAAAAGATCTGTAATCCCCTACCTCAATCAGCGTTGATTGAAGATTGTCGCGGGGAAGGATCATCGCAGAATAACGTCGGAGGAGGAGAATCGTCGGTGTCGTGGTACACAGTGTCGCATCGTCGATCTCCGAGGGTTCATCGTTCTTCACATTCTTCGCGTTCTTCACGTTCTTCGCGTTCTTCGCGAAGGAGGATGAAGATATAGTTTCTCCAAATCCTCTCAACAATCCGCACCCAAGAAGAACGTATGATGCTCTTATTTTATTACATGCCAACAATTTGAAAAACAAGTTAAGAAATGAACCATTAATTCAGTGAGTTAATGGTATTGACTTAACTGTCCATTTAATAGGGGCGTTAAGAGTTTAGAAAACGCACCAGTTGACTTTCATTTAAGAGGAGTTTTCGCGGGTGCGTTACTTAGGGGAAAAGAAACGGTGGGGCTCATTCGGACCCCACCTCACAAATATCCTACCAAGAGGGTAGGATATTTTGGGTTCCACCATATCTGCTTCAACTTAGCTTAAGTATCTTTAAGTGTATTTAAGTGAAATAAAATAAAGTTGCCGCAACACTTTATTTTATTTTCCTCACTTAACACCAAAAATTAAAAACAACACCCGAGAAAACGCAACTCCGGAAAAGGCGTTTCTAAGAAAATACCAGCATTGTAATTCCATCGGTGCCTTCAGAATTTGATTCCGATCATTGGTTCAAAAGTAAGAAAAACTCACTCGTTCGTTCAATGAACGTACCCGAGCCAAACTTCGGAAAATGATTCCAGGCACACCGGGCCTCGGAATCAGGTGCCGTCAGAAACTGCGTTCTTGAAAAATTCCAAATAAAATTAATAAAAAACTTTCCTTGAAATTTACGGGTCTTTACATCACCCCCACCTCAGGGCTTTACATCCCCATAAAGATACATCAAAAACTAGGGAAACAAATGTGGGTACTGAGCACGCATCTGAGCCTCCCGCTCCCAAGTTCTCTCCTACAGGTTCTCGTGCTGCCATCTGATGCGCACAAGAGGAATCCATCGTCCACGTAGGACCCACTCCTGTAGATCCTCGATCTCCACTAGGACCTCCGCAAAAGTCTCCCCATCATCAATGTCAAGCTCCCCATGGTCAATGATATGCATCAGGTCGTGCACGTATCTAATCAGCTGAGATACGTGGAAGAGGTCGTGCACCCTGTGCAACTGAGGTGGTAGAGATAGGCGATAAGCCACCTCGCCAATCCTACTGAGGACCTGGAATGGTCCGATGAAGCATGGAGAAAACTTGCTGCCTCGGCCAAATCTCTGTAATCCACGTCAAGGTGAGACACGCAAGAAGACGAGGTCGCCATCCTCGAACTATAGTGGCCTCCGCCTCCTGTCGGCATAAGTCTTCTGCCGGCTCTGAGCTGTCCTTATCTACTCTTGGATGACCTGGACCTTCTCTGTCATGGCCTGGACCATCTCTGATCTCACAAGTGCTGACTTCCCATGGTCTATCCAGCATAAAGGAGATCTTCAAGGTCTATCATACAACAACTCGTATGGCGCCATCCCGATGGTGGAGTGGTATCTGTTGTTGTACGCAAACTCCACCAAGGGTAGGTGGTCCTCCCAGCTGTGACCAAGGTCGAGGAAACATGCGCAGAGCATGTCCTCAAGAGTCTGAATGGTCCTCTCCGTCTGACCATCCTTCTGAGGGAGAAAGGCGGTGCTCAGACGTAGCTGCGTCCTGAACGCCTCCTACAACCCCTTCCAAAGCCGGGAAGTAAAGAGAGCATCCCGATCGGAGACGATAGATGATGGCACACCGTGAAGCTGTACAATCTCCTGAATGTAGAGACATCCCAAGATCTCCACTGAGCCCTGCTCTCTGATGGGTAAGAAGTGAGCCGACTTGGTGAGTCGGTCGAAAATCACCCAAATGGAGTCGTGACCTCTGGAAGTGCATGGAAGTCCAGTCACGAAGTCCATAGATATCCCATCCCACTTCCACTCTGGGACCTCCAAGGGTTGTACGAAGCTTGCTGGTACCTGGTGCTCTACCTTCACCTGCTGGTAGGTGAGGCATCGAGAAACAAACTCTGCCACAACCTTCTTCATGCCCGGCCACCAGTGTTGTCGTCTGAGATCCTGGTACATCTTCGCCACTCCAGGATGTACCGCCAAAGTAGAAGTGTGAAACTCTCTCATCACCTCCTCTCGTAAAGCAACTGGTACCAACGTACATCCTCTAAAAAGGACGTCGTGCTCTGCTCCAAATTAGAAACCATCAGGTGCCTGACCTGAGGATATCTGTGCACGCCGCGTCTCACAGTCAGTGTCCACACGCTGTGCCTCTCTGACCCGCTGTAGTAGTGGAGGGGTGACTGTGAGATACTGAAGGAAGGCTGCTCCATCTCTATCCATGAAGGATATCTGCAAAGTGGCTAGCTGCTCTGTCACCTCCTCATGTACCTGAATGCCCATCCTCCTTCTGAGAGAATCAGCTACCACGTTCCCCATCCCAGGAGTATAGACTATCTCAAAGTCATAGTCCTGGAGGAACTTGAGCCATCACCACTGTCTCAGGTTCAGGTCCTCTTGAGAGAAGATGTACCTGAGACTCTGATGGTCAGAAAAGACTATAAAGCACTCACCCATCAGATAGTGTCGCCATGTCTTCAGAGCGAAGACCACTGCTGCTAACTCTAGGTCATGGGTACCGTAGTTCTACTCATGCGGCCTCAACTGACGTGATCCATAGGTGATCACTACCTGCTCCTGCATCAGGACACATCCAAGTCCAATCCCTGATGCATTGCAGTAGACTACGTACCCTACTCCCTCCTCAGGCAACCTCAAGATAGGTGTGCTGGGCAATCTCTGCCTCAGCTCTTGGAAGCTCTGCTGACATCTGTCTGACCACACAAAGGGTTTCCCCTTCGTCGTAAGAGCTGAGAGTGGTTCTGCAACTCTGGAGAAGTCTGGCACAAATCTCTGATAGTATCCAGCTAGTCCCACGAAACTCCGCACCTCCGTCTTGCTCTTGGGTGGCTCCCAAGCTAGCACTGCCTCGATCTTCGCAGGATCCACTGCAACTCCCGCCTCAGAGATGACGTGTCCCAAGAAGTGGACATCACGTATCTAGAACTAACACTTCGAGAGATTTCCATAAAGCTGGTGCTCTCAGAGTGTGTCCAGTAAAACTCACAAGTGATAGGCGTGCTCCTCCTCAGTCGTCGAGTATATCAAAATGTCATCAATGAAGACCACGAAAAATCGATCGAGGTATGGCTGAAAGATCCAGTTCATGAGACCCATGGACACTACTAGAGCGTTGGTTACGCTGAAAGGCATAACCAAGAACTCATAGTGGCCATACTGACATCTAAAGGCCATCTTCTGCACGTCCTTGTCCCAAACTCTGAGCTGATGATAGCCAGACCTGGGGTCTATCTTTGATAACTACCGTGCTCCCTTGAGATGATCGAAGAGTTCATCAATCCTTGGTAGCAGAAACTTGTTTCTAACTATCACCTGGTTCAGGTGATGATAGTCGACACAAAGTCACAAGCTCCTGTCCGCCTTCTTGGCGAACAAAATCAGGGAAGCCCAGGGTGAAACACTGGGTCAGATGAATCCCTTTCCATACAAGTCCTCCAACTGTACCCGTAGCTCTCGAAGCTCAATAGGGGCCATCCAATACACTGGAGTCGATATCAGGGTTGTCACAGGGTAAAGGTCAATATAAAAGTCTACCTCTCTGCAAGGAGGTAGCCCTGGAACATCTTCGGGAAAGACGTCTCCATACTGATCCACCACTGCAGAAAAACTAGGACTCCACACGTCAACTGCTCCTACGATGAGGCTAGACAACTGATGAGTGATGGGTTGTCCTCTCCTCTATGGAAGTCCATCCTGTGCTGTGAAGGCTCCCTTATCGCTGGTGAAGGTGAACTTGCTCCCGTCGGTGCGTACACATCGCACCTTGCGCCTAATACATCCAATCTGAGCATGGACTGTAGATAACAAATCCATGCCCAGGATGACATCGTAAAGCCTCGACGCCGCTACAAGAAGATCTCAGCTGAATCTCTCGCCTCCTAGAGTAATCTCGTACTGCCGGCACCAGTGCCTAATCGTTGAGTCTGCTCCCATATGAGTCTCTAGACGTAAAGATCGAGCCAACGGCTCTGTCGGAATATCCGAAAACCGAACAAGGGCAGCAGCTATGAAAGAGTGACTCGCTCCTGTGTCTATAAGAACTGCAGCAAGATTAGAATAGACACAGATAGTACCTCGAATCATCTCAGGCGCGCCGTGGTCATAGGCCTCCGCTGCCTGGAGTTGTGCCTGTCTTTGCCCACCAGCTCCCTGTGGCCGGGGTGGACCTCCTGGTGGTGGTGGTGGTAGAGCCTCAAAGCGTCGCCCACCACCTGCTGCTCGGCCAACTCCTCTGCCTCATCTTCCTGGGTGGCCCCTCAACCGTCTTCAGCTCCTCAGCATGGTGGGTCGGGCAGTCACGAGCCATGTGGCCATACCCGCCGCATGTGTAGCACTGCCTGCCTCTTGAAAGACTGGCTCCACGCTGTGTGCCCCGCACTGCTGATCTAGTGTCATGAGGTCGTCTGCATGAGGATCTGGTCTACCTGGACCCCTGAGTCATCCGACAACTGCCTGCAGCAGAAGACTCTGCTACGTGCCACCCCGCAGTAGGTCTCGCTGCTGATGAAGGCTCAGCAAGGAATCTCTCAATCAAAAGGGCTCGCTCTAGTACTCCTACTTGGGTCAGAATGCTGAGGGAGATCATAGATGCCCTGATCTCATGTCTCAAACCCTGCTCAATGGTCCGGGCCTAGAAAAATGGGTCCCATACCATGTCTGTTGAGTAGCACGAGAGATCGGTAAATCTCGCTGAGTACTGGGAGACCGTCAAGCTGCCCTGCAGCAGCTAGAGAAGCTCCTGGATGCGCACCGCACAGAGGGTGGCAGGGACGAACTCTGAGCAGAAGAGGCTCTCAAAGTCTGTCCAGAGAAGAGATGCCTCATAGTTCACCTGGAGCATGAAGCTCCACCATCGGCCCGATGCCGCGTGCATTATGCTCAATGTGAGGATCACCATGAGGTCTTCTGGTGTCCTCACTAACTGGAAAACTCATACAACTGCTTCCAGCCAGTCCTCAGCTGCCTGGGGGTTCGTCTCCCCATGGAACCTGGGTGGTCGCTAGCGCTGGAACTCGTGTAGTGCACTAAGGTGACGTGCATCATCAGTGGCTGGGGCTGGAAGCATCGATGGCTCGGCTGGTAGAGGTATCGTCGGTGCCTCCGCTGTCAAAGGGCCATGTACCAAAGCCTCGTCGCTTGGCGGGCTGTCGTCATGTTCAACTCTCGGAACCCTAGCTGGCTGCTGTCGTGGGGCCATCCTAAAAAGGAAACAGGTGCGCCACGGTCAGAACAGTATACCTGGTGAGTTGACACAAAGTAATCACAAAGAAAATTCGAAACATACATGCAATAAATGTTTTCGTGCATTAAGTCGAAAATCAGAAGTCAGGGTCCTGGTGTACGGATACGTCAGCCACCACACCAACACTGGACTCCCTAAACTGATAACCACACCCACTACACTTAACATTATTGCTTCACATAGAAAAAGATTAGTGTCCTGAGTTTTTCGGTAGAACCAAACTCCTCTGATACCAATTTGTCACGACTCGTCCTCGGGGCCCGTTCCATGTCTACCCCAAGCCCGCCTTCCATAGGCCAGGGGATGGTGACTAGCACCAATGCGTAAATCCCAGAAAAAGGGAAGGAATTTTCTTTGAAAAGTAAACCACAAACACCACAGAGAAAGCAGACAGAAGTAAACACTATGTAAAAACTGGGTACAATAATATGTGTGGAAAAGTAAGTGGGCCAGTATACAAACCCAAACTGAAAGTAAAGTACAACTGGAAAGGGAAAACAGCAACTGTAAAGTAGAGCCGCAGCGTCGAGCCATCCTCTAGAAATCCCACCCGAAGGGTGGGTACAGATAGCCTATACTGTTCCTCGGGTCCAGCCGACCGCTCCGAGTACGTCCCAGCCAGTGGTCCACCTCCAGGTACTGTCCTGCTCCGCAAGCCTCAACCACGATTAGCGTTGTCAGTTGTCTGCAACCAACACAATGTAGTGCGGGCATAGCCCGTGCAGGGGTGTGTATAAGCTACTCAGTGGGGACCCCGAGACCCCCGAAGGTCTCCCAGAATCCACAAAGGATAATTTAAAAGATCTGTAATCCCCTACCTCAATCGGTGTTGATTGAAGATTGTCGTGGGGAAGGATCGTCGCAGAAGAACGTCGGGGGACGAGAATCGTTGGCATCACGGTACACGGCGTCGCGTCGTCGATCTTCGAGGGTTTGGCGTTCTTTACGTTCTTCGCGTTCTTCGCGTTCTTCACGTTCTTCGCGAAGGAGGATGAAGATACAGTTTCTCCAAATCCTCTCAACAATCTGCACCCAAGAATAACGTATGATGGTCTTATTTTATTACATGCCAACAATTTGAAAAACAAGTTAAGAAACAAACCATTAATTCGGTGAATTAATGGTAACGACTTAACTATCCATTTAATAGGGGCATTAAGAGTTTAAAAAATGCACCAGTTGACTTTCATTAAAAAGGAGTTTCCGCGGGTGCGTTACATAGGGGAAAAGAAACGGTGGGGCTCCTGCGGGCCCCACCTCACAAATATCCTACCAAGAGGGTAGGCTATTTTGGGTTCCACCCTATCCTCTTCAACTTAGCTTAAGTGGATTTAAGTGAAATAAAATAATGTTGTCACACCACTTTATTTTATTTTCTTCACTTAACCCCAAAAATTAAAAACCACACCCGAGAAAACGCAACTCCGGAAAAGGCGTTTCTAAGAAAATACCGGCGCTGTGATTCCATCAGTGCCCTCGGAATTCGATTCCGAGCACTGGTTCAAAAGTTAGAAAAACCCGCTCGTTCGTTCACTGAACGTAACCGAGCCAAACTTCGGAAAATGATTCCGGGCACACCAGGCCTCGGAATCAGGTGCCTTCAGAAACTGCGTTCTTGCAAAATTCCAAAAAAAATTAAGAAAAAAATTTCCTTAAAATTTACGGGTCTTTACAAGTGTAACATAAAAATATGTAATATCATGCTTAGAAAAATGTTCAATATGAGGGGAAAATATAAACACTTAATTTTATGATCAAGGATTTATATATGGACATAAAATGGTTTATATATTAGCATCAACCTATAATAGAATTCTTGTACAATAATGGATTCTACTCAATAATTAATATGGATACTTATACATCCATATATCTAAAGAGTATAAATCTAATATGATTGGATGAAGTTGAAAAATATAAGATTTTGTGATATTTAATTTACGATGAAATGAAAAAGAATGTTAAATATATTCCAGAAATCATCAGTTTACTAGAATGTT
Organism: Viscum album; assembly: GCA_963277665.1. Taxonomy (NCBI): domain Eukaryota; kingdom Viridiplantae; phylum Streptophyta; class Magnoliopsida; order Santalales; family Viscaceae; genus Viscum; species Viscum album. The sequence continues at coordinate 1,915,237,620 of OY728120.1, forward strand.
GATTTAAGAGATATAATAATAATCATTAATGATACATAGAGTTTATTATATGAGATAAATTTTTCTTTTATATTCCATTATTGGATAATGTCCTATGTTTGGGAAATCAGGTAAAATTATGTTCTATATAAATCATTCTTTTTGATTTTATTGATCATGTTAGAGTTGTGTCTTATAAAGTTACACATTAACCAAAAATTTATCATGTACAAGAAATATTCTCCATATCCCTCTTGGGATTTTATAAATCATACCCCTCACATGTATTGAATAATGTAGAGGTATAGTTTGATCCTGATATCTCTTGTAAGGATTAATTTGGGAATATCTTCGACCATATTAAGAATTTTTTACAAAAAAGTCACATCATATTGTGAAGACACATTGGAAAAACTATAATTATGAAGAACTAACATGGGAATCTAAGGATGAAATGAAATAGAAGTACCCTCATACACATTCATCATGGAGATTATAATGAAAATTTGAGGTTTTTGTTTCTATTGGGAGAAATAATGTAACAAGGTTGTGGGTGTGGGTTCATTGTCATCCTTCCCAATCCATTTCTGATTTTTGAGAGCTCTTCAATCATCTTAGTGGCTTGTCTAACGGCGGCTCTATCATCTATGAAGGTGTCTAGCATGCCTACTCCTCCTATGCCAGCTTTTTCATTTTCCCCTCCTGATAAGGTTGTGGTTGGGTGTTCACTTTCATTCAAAGATGTTATCTCACGCTCTAATTCATCGAAAGGCTCATGTTTCCTTCCAAGCATTCCGACCATTTCTCTAGCACCAGGATTCTCAGATAAAGTTGATGGTTTTCTAGTGGTTGAACTCTCAATGGATAATCGTGGAGAGGTGGATTCTTACCATGACTGGTCTTTGGTGGCATGATTTGGGTGAGATCGTCCATTGATCCTATTTTTATGAGCATTCATAGGGTCTAAGGGGCTGGATCACACTACATAAGTTTTGTCGATATGCAGGTATAGTTTTTGTATTCATATTTTGTCCATGGAGGATTTCATGAAGTCTTAGTTTCATGAAGTTTGGGTGTGGGGTTCGTGGAGGTTCTCTCTCTCCTAGTGGTCATGGGAGGCTCATTTGGGGGGGGGAATCCAGTTCGACGGCAGTTTGGATCAGGCATCCCAATCTCCCTCTTCATCTTCATAATCCCACCATCCATCAAAGAGTGGGGGAATCTTTGGGCCATTTTATGTGTATGGATGAAGAGACTAATAGTTTCAAGGTGTCCTCAGAAGAGAGTCACTGTGTGGAACTAGATCCTTCAGCCCCATTACCCTCACGAGTTCTCATCTGGGCTGGTTATGAGTTCGTCAGGTGGTAGTGGGTTTCTTAACAGGGTCTCCCTATATTTTTTGAAGCTTGAAAAATCAATGGGAATTCAGTTTATTTTTTTCTTAATTTCCATTCTGGTCTTCAAATGACTAAAGTGGTGGAAGTTGGGTGTTCTCTTGTGGTTCCCTCTCTAAGTGATTCTGTAGGTTTTCGTCCTATGGCTGCTAGTATTTAGTCATCAGCTGAGGTCTCTTCTAAGTATTGGTGTCAACTTCTAAGATTTCTCATTCCATGTGGTTCTCTACTGGTTTCTTCTCCAGTGAAAAAAGATTCTCCTAGGGAAATGCTCATACTGAGGTCTTCTCCTGTGGTTCTTGTTCCACATGTGGTGTGAAATAAGTTGAGTTAGATTAACCTTGTCATTCGAGGTTGGTATCTCTTTAGTAGGAGGTTGTAGTAAGGCCTATAGATTCATCCTCCTTGGACTCTCTGGGTGATCCAAATTATTCTGTAGAAGGGTTGTGTGATCCAACTTTGTGACCTCTACCTTCAAAAAGGGAAATTTTTTATGGGGAGACTCAACATGAACATTCTATTTCTATGGTTCCATCCCCGTCTCAAAAACATGGTCTCAAATTGGATACCCAATGTGAGATGTTGGATTGTAGTGAAGATGAGGGGGTGGTTTCCAAAGGTCCCTATAAGAGTGGCAATTAGAAGGGGTGATCACTTCAACTGAAGGATGTCGGCTAACTCAGTCCATGCTCAAGGATGTTTCTAGTGCCTCTCATGAAATATATCAGTTCATTGGTTCCATCAGCCGCAAGGCCACATCTAATCTTCATAAATGATATCTTTCATAAATAGGAACACCATGGGACTCATTTCCAAGGCGAAATGTGCGTTTACATCTTTTGAATCTCATAAATATAATGTCTCTATGTTGGAAATCTTGGATCCCAATATTAAAGAGGATTGGTTGGATAATTTCATCAGTTGTTTTGGTTTTTCATACAGAATACATGGAGGATCATACAACTCTCATATTTTGATTCTTTAGAGGAACATTGTGTTGGTTGATCAGGTGTATGTTTCTTCATAGCATATTACTATCAAGGTGTGCTTAGGGGAGAGAAAAATTTTATTCTCCTTCATTTATACTACTTTTTGTAATGCCCCGACCCCAAAATCCCGAAGTAGGTGAAATATTTTAAAATCTTTACATGATTACAAGGATTCAAGTCCCAAAAGAGAAATTAGTTTTGCAGTCTTGGATAATATATTACATACAGGAACGTAACATTACACTTTCAAAAAAATATAAATAATCTTTTTAGAACACCATTATTCCTTTAGCTTAATCCAACATATAAATCATAATACAATTCTCAAAATCCTAGGAAAATAAAACATAATAATGGGGTGATATTAGATGGTCAGTAACGGTAAATAATTCAGTGAAAGCTATAAACATTTAATGTGATATGCATAATAAAAATAGAAGCTTTTAAAATAACATGAATATAATACGGAAAATATAAATCAAACATTCCATATAAATATGCACATGTATATTATACTAGTTTTATAATCACATATAATAACAAATCTCATAATTAGGGAATTCATAATGTCAAACATCATAACCACTACGTCAAGGCCTTGTGTCGAGACCATTCACAAATTTTCTGTCAAGTCCTTGTACCAAGACACTAGTTTGTATCATTAGACATACCGATGCATCAAGGGGCTATAGCGGGCCCCAACCATCACATACTATGTCCAATGCATTACTCATATTAAAAGGTTGAAACATAACATAAACATTCAGATTAAAACTAGCATATGAAATATTAATACTTAAACTATAAACCATGAATGGAATAAAGATATCATATCCACAGTCAAATATATCAAAAAACCATCAATACAATATGAATGATTGTAAAATTATAAATCAACTTCAAATAAGCATAAAATCTGACAAAGGATATTGATATAGATGAAAATAATTTAATAAATTCATTAAAACCGTTTGAGGGAAATTTCCCTTTTTTTACTTTAAAACAATTAAAAGTCATGCATATTATCAAATAAAAAGTATCTTTTGAAAATATACTTGTAAGATTATAAGGGAAGATAAAAAAATCCTAAGGCAACATAATGGTGGAAAATAGCCTCTCACACCGTATAAGTTACAAAAACATTCTTTCCATAATTTGTTGAAATGGTCATAAAGCACCTCATTTGGAAAATGACCGAAATATTTCTTTCAAAATATATAATAAAAAATCAAAAAATGGTAAAAATGACTTTAATAAACCATAGGATTAGAGTAAAACATTTTATTAAAATATTTTTAGAGGCATGTACATGGGTAATGAAGATGTCCCAAAATATACTTATTCATCAATAACCTCAAATAATAATGTGATTGTAAAATTAACCCTTACCTTAGGTCTGATACTCTATGTACACATCCAAAACTCATGTATAATGTTTTTAAGAATATTATTAACTTTATTATATTCATAATAATATTTATAATTTAATATATAAATCTTTTATTAATTTATATTACCCGTTTGTTAACAATTCCATGTTAATGCAACATTTTGGGTAATAATCGCTTTGTTTATCATATGTGATTTGACATGTTACTCTTGATCATATTACTTATATCATGATTTAGGTACATAAATAATGTATAATATTATTTATATGTTATATATATTCATAATATTAATATATATAATAGATATATATATGAAATTGAATAACCAGTTCATGGAGATGGTAGTCTATACGAACGCATGAACCTTGTTTTCGTTTTCCTATCATATAAAAGTATGTGAATGACATTTTTGTGTGTATATATATATATTACAAGTAGACTTATTATGTCATATATTTTGTACTTATTACTAATATTTATTCTTATAATCATTCTTGGATGCGAAACATGGATGATGAGTCTCACCGCGTCGTGGAGATGGTAAGTCGTACGTATGCATGAGCGACTGTATCATTTCCATAATGGTTAAATGGTATAATATTTGATGGAATGTGAATTTTATAGAAACAAAAACATGTTATATTTATTATTTAAATCCAATATATTTATCATTATAACCATAGAAATAAAGTGTACATGAAAAACAATTTACACCACAGCATGGAGATGCTAAATCGTACGTACGCACACATAGTGATATTGTTTTTCGTAGGATAGGTAAAAGTAGTAATATGGTTGTTCCATAATTATAATAACATATAATCATGTATAATGTACTGGAGTTATTATTTTATTATGGAAACAATATAGAAGGTGGAACTATAAGGAGAAAAAAAATTGTAAGATGTGATAAAACAATTACCTCTTATTTGGGTGTTTCCTTTTGATTTGAATAAAAGGGATATGTAGGATGCCTCTTGGCCAAAAGTTAGGCCTCTTGGATGAATTGAGTGAGGTTTGAAGGAGATATTTTAAGGGATTGTTGGATCCAAAAGGCTTTATAGGTTTGATCTAAAGGGAATGGGTTATTCACATTTATAAGAGAGGTGAGTAGAACTTTATGAAAAGCTTGAAATATTAATTCATTATAAAATTATTTTGAGTTTTTTGTAGAAACAAATTGATTTATTTGGAGGTTAATATGATTATAGGTCTAAATTATCTCATAAAATTATATTTATAGATGTTTATTTATGAAATTAACAATATATTTTGGGATTAACCCATAGTTTAACAGTTTAACTCTTACCGTGTCTTCTTGTATTTTTATTCTATATGGTTAATTTAATAACTATAAATTGAATTGAGAAACTCAAGTGGATCATTAATTAAATTTATTACATTATATAGTTAATTTTTATGAATATTATATTTTTAGTATTTTTATATGATTTAATAAAATATTTTTTGTTTTAAAAATTTATTTATGTCAATTTGACCCTATTTTGTAATTGATTTTTTTAAAGTGTTAATAACATGATTACATTTAGAAAAAAGATTTAACACATCCCAAATATTTCAATTTAATCTATAAAATTCGTGGATGGCCTATAAATGTTAAAATTATATTTATTTTAATATTTATAATATCATTTATTTGACTCTTTCATTAATAATTAAAATAATGCATCATTATTATGTAATAAATAAATTAAATCATTTAATATCTAAAATTAAAAAAAATAACCCAATTTAGGAAATCCTTTTGTCTTTCTAATTAATATTTATTGTTTAAATTAGTAATTATATAACGCAAATTAAGATTGTTTTAGTAAAAGATATATGTTTTTGTAACATTTCTCTTCACATTAAATTAATTCTTATAACATGTCATTATCACTCCGAAGTGGATCCATGGGGTCAAAGAAATGACCCAAGGATGACCATTATTGGAAATATCTCATACAATAGGATTAAGAGATATATTAGGGTAGTTCTTTATTATTATAATATTATTTTTTTCCCCAATTTACTTGATTTACCCTTTAACCATGGTAAATAAAAAAAATTACTGGAGTTACTATTCTTAAATCCAAAAATAAAAGGTAAATATTTAAAAATGATGGAACATATTATTCCAAATATGGAATCAATATTTCTAAATTCTAAATATAGAATTGGAAGAAAATTTTTAAAAATTAATTCCCATTTTCCAAACCTGAAAGCGGATTTTTAGGAAATAAAAACTATCAAAAGATTGACATGTGTTTATTTCCAATTTAAATGTGAAATTACATCCAATGAACTGATGTATATTAAATTATAAAAATATAATATAATTATACTTTAAACGCACTAAAATTTATAATTTAACATTATAAATTATTTTGATTTAAAAGGTTGTTTTAAATTAAAATTTGGTATTTCACACTATTCATCAAAATAAAAAAGTTATCAGAAAAGTTCCAATAAATTATTGAAACTAAATTTTTATATCCCTCTTCTAAATAAGAATATCATTGTTTTAAATTTAATCTATAAAAGTGTCAGATATTTTATTTAAAAAATGCTAGCCATTAAAATGTGGAAAAACTGCATTTTTAGAAAAATGCTTCTTTTATCTGAAAAAATTGAATTTGTCCTTATATTATGTCTAAAAACAAATAATATGAATGTTAAAATTATATGGGATATATATATAATTCAAAATGTGGTTAATAATATTCATAACTTCTCTTTGAATGACTATTTTGATAGGTCATAGTGTACTCGAACTTGGTGTTGCGTGTAGCGCAAGCTATTGAATTATTTGGAAGAAGCGTACAGTTGAAGATTTGGGTGTTAAATTATCCTCTAATTCAATAAATTGTTTCCTCGCAATTTTTTAATTAGGGTTCATTAGCTAAGGTTTAATTAATCAAAATAATTTTATTGCAATCCCACACTGAAAAAATGGATTAATGAGACCACTGTTTTAAAATAATGATAGTGAAGTATGAAGGTTACTAGAAATAACATAGTCTAGGGTTCTATGTAAAAAAACATGGACATTAAATAATAAGTAACCATCAAGTTTTGATAGAGGGTTATAGAGAAAATTATTAGGATAATGTTAACTACCAGAAATCATTAAATCTTAGATGGTCTATGGGACCATTTGATTCATCAAAAAAGAAAGTTCTAGGAAAATATTTCTGGTTTATGATAATTTCACTTATGTTGTAAAAGTAATTTACTTCATATACTAATATAATACTTAATTTATTTTTAGTGTTTCATCCTTTAATTAATTCATACCACAAACTCATGTTTCTCTTCAAAAGATAAAACTCAAAAATATTCTATTTATCTCAATCGTATAAGATTCCAAATATAAACATATACTATTTAAATAAAGAAAACTATGTTATAATAACCAAGAAATTCTTGTTGGATAATGGTAAGAGATAAATCCTTGTCCCCTTTCGGTTGTGGGTTTGACTCCTGCAACTTTGTCTAACACACTAGGTTATTTCTTGACATGCCGGTTGTCCTTTTTCTAAAACTATAGTATTATAACATTCCAAAAATAATCTTAATAAATGATATAACCTTAAAAAATACAATCCAATGTTCAACTTAATCCATTTCAACCTTTAAAGTTATCTAAAATACTTTTTTCCAAACTATCTCTAAAAGGCCTCTAAATTTCCAAAATCAATTGCAACATCAGATTCCCCAAAGAATGTAATGTTGATCAAACTATATATATGATTACCTTCATCACATTAAATACTTAATGAATAAAATTATAGAATTATAATCCTTATATATATCACATTATTTTTAACTAAAATATAATTACTTAATCCAAAAACATAAATACGTTAATATTTCCACTTTGATTTTAGTATCATTATAATCTTGACCTTGATCTATTTTCTTTTTCTGAACTCTATTTTCTTGATGATTTTGAAAATTATTTAACTAATGTCCTAATTATTTAAAATTTTAGCACTGAACATTGAAAGAATATTTCTTCCCCTTACAATCATGAGCTTGGTGGACTTTTTCTCCACATTTGTAACAAACTCCAATTCCTTTTATGAAAATACCAGGGTTTTTCTTCCCATAATTATCACATAAGTGAAAATCCTTCTTTCCCTTTTTCCCTTTATCTGTCTCTTTCTCCACCATTATCTTCTTCTCTTTCTTCACTTTAATGGAATAAGACTTAAAGAATTCATTTTTGTTCTTGATAGCGCAGGAGACTATATCTTCACACGGTGAGAAATGTTGTGAGACCAATTGCCAACAGAGTAATGGTTTTAATCCATCCAAGAGTAGATCAATATTAGTTCTTAGGCTATATATTTAGTATGAAGTGTGTCTTGCTAACCTCTTTAAGTTAGCATCATACTTTCTAATATTCTCATCCTCTTTTTGTCTCAAACTCATAAATTCACTTTAAATATCATCTCGTTGTTCACATGGAAATTAATTCTATAGGAAATGTTCTTTAAACTCCCTTCGTTCCAAAATTAATACTTCTTCATCGTCCTTTGTGTTTTTAATCAATGACAACCATTGATATGCATATTTTGAAATAATATAGGATGTCATAACAAAATTTTCTTTTTTATTACTCCCCAATGCAAGAATTATTTTCTCTAATGAACTTATCCACTTCTCAGCTACAAAAGGACTTTTAGTCACATTGAATTTTGGAGGTTTTTGTCTCATGTATCATTCTAACATTGATCCTCCACATTGTGGATAAGGACGCTCCATAGAGGTAAGGTTATTATTCATAACCTGATTCAACTGTCATATTATGGTTATATGTTGTTAAGTTCCAGTTGTGTCACCAGCTCAACTATCATTATCTTTCATAGGAGGGAAATCCCTATATTGATATTGTGTGTTGATACAAATTATATTTATTCTACTAGGCTATATTTCTAAACAATGGAATACAATATATTATGTTATGCAACATAATTCATAATTCCAAACAAGTAAAATAACTAACATAAATTGAAAAATTATGCATTTTTAATCCATAATCATAAATTTTAATCCTTTGAGAACATATTTAATCATAAATACTTAACAATGTTTTTTTAAAAAATATTAATTATTCAAATAATTTCCCTCAGGAGTCTCAAACCAGGTATGCAGTACGACCCTTTGTCATGTACTAGGTTTCCCCAAGTCAAGCTCAGAAAACCTTGTCGGAGTTTCCACCCCTAGGTACATCTGTTTCAGAACCACATCCACTTTTAGTATCTATGAAAGGATGTATTTTCAAGGAATAACCCTATAATCTCTATTTTAGAATTCTATGATTGCCTTCTATACTTATCCTCAAATTCTATCCCAGGGTGATGATACCTAATATAAAATTTCTAAATCTACTTCCAAGGTTGTTGATAGTGATCCGATGATACCAACTATAATTCACCTACCCTAGAATCCCGAAGTAGGTGAATTATTTTAATAAATTGGCTGTATTACAAAGAATCATGTCTTGAATGACCGATCAATTTAAAAGTTGTAGAAAATAGATTACATATATAAATGTTACAATACACATTCTAACACAGCACAAACAATATTTTGAGAAAACCATTACTCCCCAAGCCAAACCCTACATATAAATCATAATACACTTCTTAGTATCCTGGTAAAATAAAACATAATAAAGTGGTGAGATCAGATTCTCAGTAAGGGTAAATAATTCAGCGGAAGTTATAAACATTCAATGAAAGAAGTATAATAAAAAACATCCTTTTTAAACATAACATTGAACAAAATATAAAAAATACAAGTCAAACCTTACCATATAATCATGAACATGGATATTATACTAGTTTAATAATCACATTTAATAAGTAATCTCATAATGGGGGAATGCATAATGTCTGACATCATAACAACTACGTCAAGGCCTTCTGCCAAGATCATTCACGAATTTTCTGTCAAGGCCTTGTTCCAAGACACTAATTTGTCTTATGAGACCTACCAATGCATCGAGGGGCTACATCAAGCCTTTCCCATCACTTACTAAGTCCAATGCATTCCCCATATGAAAAGGTTGAAACACAACATAAAAATTCATATTAAAACTAGCATAAAAATTGTTAATAATTTAACCATATACAATAAAAGGTTTGAAAATAACACATCTACAGTCAAAAATCTCAAAAAACCTTCAATACAGAATGGAAGATTTTATTATTATAGATTGACATCAAATGAGCATAAAATCAAACTAAGGATGTTGACATAGTTGAAAATAATTTAATAAATTCATGAAATCTCATTGAGGGAAATATCCCTTTTTGACTTTAAAATAATTAAATGTTGTTCAATTTAAAAATAAAACATTTCCCTTGAAAATAACATTGTAAAATTTTAATGGAAGCTAAAAATTGGTAATTCTGAATAATGTAAGAAAAAAACTTCCCCCACCATAAAATTTTCAAAAATATTCTTTCCTTAATCTGTAGAAAAGTTCAAATCATACCTTGTTTGGAAAATGACCGAAATATTCCCTTCAAAACATTTTATAAAAATTAAGACATGGGTTAAATGATTTTAAACATCCATATTATTGTAGTAAATTTTTTTATGAAAACCTATTTTGGGACAAGTACAAGAATAATAAATATTTCCCAGAAGATACTTATGAATCAACAACCTCGAATAATAATGAGATTGTAAAAAAAACCTTACCATAGGATTCTTACTCTTCATACGTGTCTAAAACTACAATATAATGTTTTCAAGCATATTAATAACTTATATCATAATCATAATAATATTTATTATATCATATATAATTCTTTTATGGCTTTATATTACTTTTTTATTAACAATTCCAAGTTAATTAAATATTTAGAGTAATAATCGCTTTGTTTATCATACATTTTATGACTTTTTACGCTTGATAATATTACATAGATCATGATTTACTTACTTATAGAATGTATAATATGATTTATATATCATATATATTCATAATATAAATACATATAATAGATTGATACATGAAATGTAATACACTATTCATAGAGAGGGTAGGTCATATGTATGCATGAACATTGTTTCTATTTTCTTATCATATAGAAGAATGTGAAATACATATATGTACATTTATATATATATCATCCTAGTAGAATTATCATGTCATATATTTCATAATTATTTTTAATATTTATTCTTATAAACATTCTTGGATGCGGAACATGGAAGATGAGTCTCATTGTGTTGTGGAATTGGATGGAATATGAATTTTTTAGAAACAATATCATTCTATATTTATTATTTAAACCCATTATATTCATCATTATACTCGTATAAATAAATTTTACATGAAAAAAAATTTACACCATGGAGTGGAGACGGTAAGTCGTATATACTCAGGCATGGTGATATTTTTTATAGGATGGGAAACATGAGGAATATGGTAGTACTGTAATTATAGTAACATCTCAGAATGCTGAAGTTACTGGAGTTATTATTTTAGTATGGAAACAACAGATAAAGAGGAAGTATAAGAATAAAAGAAATTTGAATGAGGGGAGAAAACTATTACCTCTTCTTTAGGTGTTTCCTTTTCATTTGAACATAAGGGCCTATTTGAATGGATGTTTTCCAAAATTTAGGCCTCTAGTATATATTTATAGAGGTTTGGAGAAGAAATGGTTAGGCTTTGGCCGAACCAAAAGGATTTAGAGGTGTGAGTTGAAGAGAAAGTGATGTGACCTTTTAAAAGAGAAGTGAGGATCACTTTAAGAAAATCTTGAAATATTAATTTATTATAAAGTTGTTTTCTATATATAATAGCTCAAAATTAATTTATTTAGATTATAATATTAGTATAGGTATAAATCCTCTCGTCCAATGATTTTTAGACACGTTTATTTTATGAAATTAACCTTATCATTCAAGATTTACCCATAGTTAAACAGTTGAACTCTTTCCGTGTCTTCTTGTATTTTTATACTATAGGGTTAATTTAATCACTATAAAATGCCATGAAAACCATAATTGGATAATTAATAAAATTTATAACATTATATAATTCATTTTTCCAAATCATAGATTTTTTGGATATTTATATCATTTAATAAAATATTATTTGTTTTAAAAACTTATCTATGTCAAGTTTGACATTATTTTGTAATTAATCTCTTTTAAAGTCATAAAAACTTGGTTACTTTGAACCAAAGAAATTAAATCCATGATAATATGTCAATGTAATCCATAAAATTTTTATATCTCATAAAAACTTTCAAATCATATTTATTTTAATATTTTTAATATCATTTATTTGGTTCTTTCATTAATAAGGATAATACGACATTATTATTGTGTCATTAATAAATTTTACTATTTAATGTCTAAAAATTAAAAATATAATTCCATGATGTAGAAATATTTTTGTATTTATAATTAATATATATAAATTTTACTATAACTTATATAACTCCAGTTAAATTTTTTTTACTGAAAGATACATGTTTATGTTATATTTCTCTTTACTTGAAATTAATTCTTATAACATGTCATTATGACACCCAAGTTGCTTCATGGGTTCCCAAAATCGACCCAAGGATTACCATAGTCATAAATATCTCATAAAATAGCATTAGGATATGCATTAAGGTAGTTTTATATTATTATAATATCATCTTATTACCCTTATTTACTTGATTTACCCTTTAACCATGGTAAAAAAAAGATTATTGAAGTAACTATTCAAAATATCCAAAAACTAAAAGGATCATATTTACACAATTTGCAACTTTTTTTTGAAATAATGAATCCATTTTTCAAAATTAAAAACATAAAATTATAATAAATTAATTTAAAATTAATTCGCGTAGTCAAAACCAAAAAACAAGTTTTTAATAAATAAAAACTATCAAAAGATTGACATGTGTTTATGTCCAATTTAAATTTTAAATTACTTTCAATGACCAAAATTATATTTAATGAAAAAGAATTATAATCTAATTATTCTTTAAGACTACTCAAATTTATTATTTAACACTATAAATTATTTCGATTATAAAAGTTGTTTTCAATTAAAATTTAGAATTTCTCATTATTCATCCAAATATGAAAGTTGTCATAAAAGTACCAAAAAATTATACAAACTAAATTTTTATACCAATATTCTAAATTAGATATTTATTTATTGAAATTGAATGTATAAAAGTGTCAAATGTTGGACTTAAATAGGGTTATGCATTAAAAGGCCGGAAAATTTCATTTTATTATAAAATACTTCTTTTATATTAAAATTTGAATTTATCCTTATATTATGTCTAGGAGTCACATAATATGAATGTGTAAATTATATGGGATATATATAAAGATAAAAATTTGGTTACTAATCTTCAAAACCTCTCTTTAAATGGCTAGTTTGATAGGTTGTGGTCTACTCAATCTCGTTTTTTCATATAGCGCAACCAATTGAATTATTAGGAAGAAGTGTACCATAGAAGCTTGGGGTGTTATAGTTTTGAAGTCTCAAAAAGGTGCAATATGTGGAATCATCTCTTAGGAATCAATACAGGGGGAATAGCATGGTTTGGGGGGGATATTTCAACACCATTGAAGATTTATCTGAAAAGAAGGGAGGGTCTGATTTTTAGATCGAAATAATGAATGATTTTCGAGACATCATGGAAACCACTATACTTTTGGGTTTGGGTTTTTCTAGTGATAGATTTACTTTTTTCATAATCATAAGGGACGTAGGAGTATTCGCTGTATACATAGCCTCTGTTTGGATAACTTGCAAGGTATTGAATCCTATCACATTGCATTTGTGTTACATTGGCTGGGTCCTTATCAGACCATCATCCATTGTTTGTTAGCCTAAAGTGTGAAAATAAGGCCAGTAATAATTTCTTATTTTCATCTTCTGGGGTTTAGGAGGAGAGATTCATTCTAAATGTATGTTATTCTTGGAGGAAATCTGTGGATGTCTCTACATGGGTGGGTCTTTTAGATCGGCTTAAGCGTCCAAAAAAAGACCTTCAGGAGTAGGATGGTAAAAAGACTTACATATCTTATGGAATTTTATAAATGACGTTGGATATTGAGAAGTTAGAATAGAATCTCCATGAGGCATGGGATTATGATTATTTCATCCTCCTAGGTAAAAAACTAGATATTCTTGTTGACAAAATGATGGAAATTTAGAGAAACACCAAAGAGAGAGTGAGGATCTCAAGTCATAGAGAGGGATACAAAAACTCTTCCTTATTTTAGGTTTTTTTTAAAAGAAATGAAAGTGTTGAGAAAGAATAAATATTAGACTGTAAGATAGAACCTATCAAAATAATGTGAATGTGGCTGGGAATCTGGAAATGGCCCATTTTGATTATCTCTTGGCTAGTCTTCATTCTTCTCAGGTATGGTGTGGTGTGGGTGAGTATAGTGAGGAGGAATACTTGATGAATATTCCTCACATGATTGGAGACTTGGATAATTAGTAAATAGAGAAAAATCTGGTGATAAGGAAATTTGAAAATCAATTGCCAGATTACGTCCCAAAAGTGCCCTAGGTCTGGATGGAATTCCTGGCTCATTCTACGTGGTGGCCTAGGATGTCATCAAAGTCCCACTAGGTGAGGTGTTCTAAGTCTTTTTCAAAGAGGGTGAGCCTCCTAGAGCTATTTGTGCTTCCATAGTTGTCCTAATCCTAAATGTAAATGTTCTAAATGCCCTCAAACAATATCGTCCGATTTGTATTTGCAGCTTTTCATATAAATTACTTTCCAACATTCTGATTAAAAGATTAGAGAGGATCCTTATGAAACTCGTATTTGAGGAAAAATATGGTTTTATTCAAGGAAAAATCATGAATGGAGCCATCTATATTGAAAATGAATTGGTGAATGATATTAACATCAGAGCTTTTGGATAAAATGTTATGATCAGGGTTGATATTGATGAATCTTATTATCATATGGGATGGGCTTTCATTTTTAAGGTGATGAGGCACCATGTCTTTCAGGGATGGACTTGTTATTTACATTTCAAGTGCTTTGTATCTCCTTGGACTACAATTTCCTTAACGGGAAAAGGTTTGGGTTTCTTAAACATAGTGTGTGGGCCCTATAAAGGTTATCCTATGTCACCTAGACTATTTATTATGGCACAATATGCACTATCCAAAAATATGAACTGTTGTATCAACTAAAAATATATATTGCCATTTGGTGATAGAGCAGGAGAAGGTGATGTAATGAAATTCCGGATAACCTAAGGATTCAAATATGTACTCTTCTGATTGGGTATTTTGGTGCCCTAATATCATATGGAAGAATCAAGAATTTTTTTAGAGTATTATTAGCAGAATTAACAGGAGTATTCAAAATATGAAAAAACATTTTTTATCATTTGGGTGAAAAATTACCCTTGTTAACTCTATTCCCAATTCCATCCCCATGCAAACTCTTTTGGTGATCATGGCGCTGAAAAAGACCATTGACTAGATTGAAAATGGCTTGAAAGCCTTCATTTCGGAAGCAAATGAAACATGAAAATATCATTGGGCCTCCTAGGAATGGTTGTCCAGACCTATTGAGGAGGGGGTATCATACTGTAGAGTGTTTCAAAATCCATGCAATGCATTCAAGTGAGACTTTACTATGATATTATTGTGGTCAACTATATTTTGGATAAATTTATGAAATCCAGGTATGGGATGGATTGGAAATGGTGGAATACCAGATCAAGAAGGAAATTTGACCTTAGGAAGTGCATGTTATCTCATCTAGGGATTTTTAAGGAGAAGATGCAGTGAGTGGTGGGGTGTGTTAATATCATCTTTTGGAATGATAACAAGGTAGATAAACCACTATAATCTCAGGGATTCCTAGAACCGGATTAGAATTTTTTTTATCCTTTAATTACCCAGATCTAATTAATTTTTTTTTATGTGAGGACCATAAGACAATATTCAGGAACATCACCCTGGAAAAATATCAGGATAAATTTGTTCTTGTTGAGACTTCAACTGAAAGTATCTATAGTTGGGATTATTGTGTATGGATAAATGTAGTGAATGGGCTGGATGAGTTGGCTACTGGGATCTAGTGCAATGAGATTCTGATAAATATTAACTTATTAGTTTTGTGGGTAAAAAATAACACTATTTCTATGGATGATAATGTTCAAAAAAGGGTGTTCATCATGAGTCGTGTTGCATGTGTTGTGATGCACATGGTTATGAAACAGTGTGGCACATGTTCTTCAAAGGAAATTGAGACCTTAAAATATGGGATTACACTAGCCAATACATGGGATTCTCATTACGTAGGGAATCGTAGTCGGATTTTCCTGAGGCATGGTTTAAAGGGGTGGATCAAAATGGAAAGGTGAGTAGACTGTGTGGATTGCTTTTTACTATTGTATTTCGGGATCTATGGGAAGCCAATAATATAGTGTGAGTTGGTGGAAGATTCTTGTTCAGGTATATACATGTTCAGGTTAGGATTATTCAGTCTTAATTGATCTATTTATTTCTTATTGGAACGTGTTCTTGGTTTCTCGAGGAGTTGCTTTTAGGGCATGTGATAACGGATGTGCCAATGTCATCCATATCTCTTGGGCATTGGGATTATTGGGTTCCCCCATTAAAAAGTTTCAAATTAATGGTTGATGTATCTAGTGTCAAGGGGGTAATGCGAGGAAGGGGTTGGTTAAGGATGATAGGGGATTGGTGATCCTTGCTTTATATGTTTTTATTGGCCAGGAAATTCTATAGGGGTGGAGGGTCGAGTGTTGTACAAAAGTCCCTCCATGTGAAACTAGAATAGCATCCCAATTCATTGGTGGAATCTGATTCTAAGATGGAGGTTGATATGATTTTGGAATAATCAAGAAGTTCATGGGACTTTATTTATTTTATCAGGAAATTTAGGTCGTTCCTAGAATAAGTCTTTCAAATTAAAAATATCTGAAGGGAATAGAATTTCGCTACTTACTCACTGGCCATCAAGAGTATTGCTAGTAATAGAATCATTATTTATGACGACATTGGATCCATTCCATAGAACTGTAACTATTTTTTCATGGGTGATGAACTTGGTTTGAATCATTTCAGACCTCTTTGAGGTGCTTCAAAACATTTCTCTACACATTTTTTTAATAAAAAGAAACTCTTTAGTTAGTCAGTCAACCAGACATTTTCTATATGTAATTTCCTTCTCTATATTTAAATGTGTTATTTAGACCTATGTTATAATATAAATAAGTTACATGAATGACATCAGGAAAATTATAAATGATTTATTACACTTACACAAAACATTACATATTATTTATAACTATAACTTATAAAATTTGAAATATTAATATTTGAAAATAATCATTAAAATGTTATAAAACTAGAACTCCATATTATATTATATCATCGTTTCTAAAAATTATCATGGATACTAAAAACACTGTAAAAAAAAGAAACTAAATCATTTTAATATAATAATTGTTTTAAAATTGAACAATATTGAAAAATGAGATAATTTTTAAAGAATAATGAATGATGAATATAAGATTCATTTAATTGATTTTTAAATTTTATCTGACCATTAAAAATATTCTTGTTAGAATAGTTACCTAACAGTTAAAATATTAAACTAACAATTATAATAGTAATGAGATAATTAAAATAGTTAAATAATATTTTAGTATCTTATGAAATAAAAATATTGAAATTTATATCATAAATAAAATAAATATAATAGTTAAAGGTGATAAATTTATATTTGAAATAGTGAAATCATAATTTTGTTTTAAGTAAAACACATATGTTTTTATTTGAATAAAATTAATTTTTTTGAAAATCATAAAAACAAAAAAACATAAAGAATAAATTTATTTTTAATAAAATGGGTTTTTATAATAAAAATTATATTTAAAAAAAGTTAATGAAAAAATAATTACTTTTTTAAGGGTTATAAAACTGATTATATCAAAAAAATCACTTTCCAATAATAAATAAATACCTTATTTAAAAATACAATTTTCTATATTTATAAAATTATTTTGATAAGATGGATCTTATTTTAAGAATTATTATTACAACACATAGTAAGAGTGAAGTTTTGGTATTTTTTATAAATCATTAAATATAAATTTGGAAAATAATATACAGTATAAAAGTCATATAAGTTGTATATTTTGTAATAGTATATATGATTAAATTTATGGTATTACTAAAATTTATATGAATATTTTAATATTAAATATAATATTATGTCAAAAGACCTATACTATTAGATCATTTTTTATCTCCATTTCTTGAAAAAAATTACTCTAAAAAATTATTCAAAAACACCTCTCACCTCTATAAATAACACCCTTGAAAACCTCTCTTCTACTCATACTCAAAGATTATACGCTTTTAAAATATATACCATACTCCCTCCTCAACCATCTAATCCATTATCTTATGTTTTTTTCCTCATCATAATAAAATCCATATAACATCATTATCAATTAGAAAATAAGTTATCCCAATGTGTAATGAAGGAACTCATATTCATTATTTTTTGCATTCCATTTCTTTGTTTCCTCATCCTGTAACTTATGAATAAAATAAATAAACATTGATTACTAATTTAAATTATATGATTCTACTTTAATATGAATTTTAAAAAACTTCATTGACACAATAGTAATTTTAAAATAATAAACATTCTGGGTAGGTATATCCAGCAAAAAGGATATCATATTTGAAAAACTATTTGCACATTGATGGATGACTATAAAAAGATAATTTATTGATAAAATAGAATAAATAATATATATTCAATTTTGATTTATTTTCAGTATTTTTTCCATAATCATAAAATTAAATAATCCAAATTATGTTCTCCATGGCTGTTAAAACCACTAAAATGAACAAACAATTAAAAAAATATATTTATACTAAATGAGCCATGATTATATTGAAGTTCCATTTGAAATATGGGACTACATGAACCTATATAGATTCATGAAAAATATATCCTTTCTATTATTGAGTAATGAGATCATTTTACAAGATCTTTCTTCATTATTGATAAATCGATCTCATCATGGAACCATGAAACATTAATCCCTCGGATAATGAAATTAACCACAATGAAATGATAAAATTATTATAAATCAAATCAAAATAATAATAATAAAATAAATATACCTGAATAAGGTTTTGAATAATTTATTTTTAAAATTTTAAATTATTATTTATTATGTAATATATGCAATATAAGTCAACATTGTACTCAAGATAAGGGGTTCCTTTCCCCCACCCTCTTTATTTTGGGATATTATCTATATATTTATAACTAATTATATCTTTTTTCATTGAATTTTATTTATAAATATTAATTATATATGTTTTAATCAAATATAACTAATAAATTATCCCTTTATTTACTAGGGATATAATGTTTTTATGGGTTCCCTAGAAAATCTATTATTTTAATAAAACCAGATAAAACGAAACTTTTTAATTTATTATTTATTTTAACATACCAATATGTTAATGGATTTAATATTTTAGGATTTATAAATATTATTATTATTTTATGTAAAATAATTCTATTTAATTTATTGATTAATTGAATAGCCTATGAAATTATCTCCTTTAATGGTTCTTCGCTCATTTCCTAAAGCATCATTTAAGGGATACATTGAAATGACTAATTATTCACCCAATTTTTTGTATTTTTTCTTCACAAGAGTTATATATTCTTCATCAATATTTAATTATCAAATTATAAATTTCATAAAATTAGGAAGATAATATTTTATTAATAATTGGTATAATATATCATTAGAATATTCTTTAAAAAAATATTTTATAATAGGTACACTTCACATTGGTTATTATTATTATCCTAATTGATGTATGAATTTTTTAAAGGACACGTAATAATGTTCCTATATTTATTTAGTAGGTGGTCCAAGAATTATATATCCCACCCACCAATGCATTGGGTAATGATTTTACGTTTTGAGATACCATTTTTGGTGCATGGGTAATGTGCTTAGGACACTATGATATGTTGTTTTGGCGGTGAACCTTGACTTATTCATATGATGTGATAATTTATGTTATTGTTGAAAATATATTATTTATGATCCCATATCCCATACATCTATTTTTTCAATCATTTAGGTTCTTTATTATACGTTTTTTACTTTATGTTTCATTTATAGAATGATAATTATACTCTTTAAGTTACTAGGCTTAATCATCCCCTTACAGTGTTGTATAAAAAACCATTTCTTTTATGTGTTTCCTCATGGTATCATATATAATAATATAGGGAAAATTGTATTTATAACAAAATATATATAAATTTAAATGAACATAATTTTTTAATATGATATATTGTGTATCTGTCGTATCATAATGAAAATGTAGTGTTTGGCCTAGGGATTTAAGGTTGCTTCCTACAGGCTCTCGAGGTGTATCCAGTGAGTGTCCTTCCATGAATCCTTCTATCAAAGCCCCCAAAATATCATGGAGTGATCTTGGGTATGGAATATAAGTCTCAAGCTACCTATTCCCCAACAAGGCATTTTCAAAGGTGGGAGGTAATTGAGCCCCCCGGTGGGAGTGTGCCCTTTTGAAGAAGAAAACCATGATATAGTGAGACAATGAAGCCAATATTGTGGTATATAACAACCTATAATCCTAAAAATTGATATTAAATGGTGGTATTTATTCTTTTATACATAATTAAATAATTATAAGGGATTTTTTGATAATAAATATAATAAAGTGTGTGCCTTGGGGATTATGGGTTACAAGTTATAGGTTTTCATGGTGGGACAACTGAGTGTCATGTTGTGATGCCCTTGACCTGAGTCCCACATAGGGAATAGAGGGGTCTTTGTCATAGATTATAATACCCTTGTAAAATGCTCCAAATTTTATGGCCTTTTCATAGGTGGGAGTGTATTGATCCCCCCAATGGGTAGTGATCCCTACTAAAGAAAAACAATTTGTGGGGTAATTTGTCAAAGAGAACAATGTTGTGGTAGAGGGTTGCCTCTGATCCTAACACCATTGTTTATTTATGGTATTCATTGATTTATTATCATAAAAATATAATGATATTGGTATTTTACTTCTAGGAACCATATAAATCTCTTAGACAAAGTTTCAAATCCAAAAAGATTCTCTTGCAATATCATATGTCATTATATACTCGGAATCTCATACAGAATCGGTGATAACTGGTTTCTTTGAAAAATTACATCTATCATGTCTGATGATAAGACTGGATATATATCTAGGCTACAACATCAGATCATTATAATCAATCTAAAAACAAGAATCTATATAACCCATAATGATTATATCATCATCTCCTCCATACACTAAGAGCATATCCATAATTATCATAAGATATTTAAGGATATCCTTACCAGTACACCAATGTTATTCTCTCAGATCATCATGATATATTTCTACCATGCTCAAGTAATATGAAATATTTTGATTTATATAGAATATATAAAACATTATTGATCATATCACAGTGAGTATGTGATCTTACTCATTATCTCGCTTTCCTATTGTATATGAGCAAACATTTTCTTGGAAATGTGCATACTATGTGACACTCAAAACAATCCCCTCTTGGATTATTTCATAATAAATTTCAATAGTATCTATTTAATATATGTACTTTTACTTATTCTAATGGCCACTTTGATCTATCATGGATGATCTTGATCCCTAAATTATAGGCTGGTTCACCTATGTCCTTTAAGTAGAAACATTTATTCAACCAATCCTTAACGGATTATAAGACTGCTATGTATTTTTAAATATTTAATTTTTAATCAACATATAGTACCAGGATAATGATTTCACACCCACCAAATTTATTGTAAACATGTGGATCATATTCATTCTTATTGAAACAAAATTCTCTTATTATGAATGGTTTTTTTACATCCATCATTAAAATCTCATTGTTAGGGAAGTATGTTATATCTTTTAGAACATTATAGATCTAAACATGTATACTAGAGAAAAATACTAATTTTATTCAATCCCTTGATGTTATTTAAACCTTTTATACACTATTCACTCTTTATATGTATTCATTTTTACTTTTATGTTCATTTTATATTGAATACACATTATCAACCAATACGATTTTTATCAACTGGTGGATCGACCAAAAACAAAACATGGTTCTGATACATGGAATCCATCTATGAATCCATGTCTTCATTCCATATGGTAGCTTCTACAATCTCTTATGGCTCCTTTTAGGAAAAAATATCGTTATTTGTAATCAATAATGATTCACCATCCTCGGTAACTAGAAAACCATATCTTTTTTGTTCTCTAACATCTCTAGTGCTTTTATGTAGTATTTTTTATTTAGGAAAAACATATTCTATAGGGTCCTATATAATGTTTTCCTGTACCATTTCAGGTGTATATTAATAATCAACTTTAATGAATTCAATATTTTTCCCAATCTCCTTATTGAGTATGTGCCCACTATCAAGAAAAGTGGATTGTTTTATGAAACTTTCTTTTATATCTCATTGGTTATACAGATTATGTCCCCTTGTTTCCATGGGATACCGCACAATGAAACTCTTCATGCCTCAATATGTTAGTTTTTTCATTGATTTGGACTTAAAATAATCTTCACATCCTCTTGCATGAGTACGTGACAACAAGGATTTCTTTTTTATATTAATTCATATGGATCCCTTCTTGATTACTTATTTGGAAATCAGTTTTAAATGTGTGATACAATATGTAATGCATATCCCAAAAAGGATAATGAATGATATTCATGATTCATCATTGAACATTCCATGTCAAGAAAGGTATGATTCCTACTGTCACTAACACTTGTCCATTCTAGTACATAAGGTAGGGGGTCTTGAGATAGAATCCCAAACTCTCATAGAATTCAATAAACTCTTGGTTAAGATATTCACCACCTAGATTATATTAAATATTCTTTATCTTATTTCCAATTTAATTATATATTACATTCTTGAACACTTTGAATTTCATAAAATATCCAAACCTATACCATATCAAGTAAATATGATCACATCGACTAACGTAATCAGTAAAAGTTTTGAAATAAGAATGCCCACCTCTATATTTGATAGGTAAAGTTATATACACATCAATGTGTAATAATTATAGAAGTTCTGAGGCTCTTTCACCCTTTCCACTAAATGGTTGTTTGTTCATCCTTCCTTACAAACAAACAAAACATCTATTAATTGGTTTTAGATTAAAATTGTTTAAATAAACATCTGGATATATCTCTCAGATTCTTCTCATTTTCGTGAATAAGATGGTGTTTCCCAAACTAGGTGCAAAATGAGTCTGGAAAACTTGGTTTCTTATTTACTTCCAATAATTGGTTTTCATGATATAATTTATAAATATGGTTATTTAAATGTTTCATACCCTAACATATGTTGTCTTTACAAATGAAATGACCCTTCTTTACAAAATTTAAAATAAAACCATCGAAATTTATGTGAGATATAGTGATTGTGTTCCTAGTA
Source organism: Viscum album (assembly GCA_963277665.1). Lineage (NCBI taxonomy): Eukaryota > Viridiplantae > Streptophyta > Magnoliopsida > Santalales > Viscaceae > Viscum > Viscum album. Next base: position 1,915,260,939 of record OY728120.1, read on the forward strand.
ATACTTAATACATAATAACAATATTTTAAAAGAAAAATAATCTATGATAGAAATGAAATTTTGTTGTCTCTGTTAGAGAAAGTATTAAATCGTACTCCATTGGCTACTTTATGATCCACATCACCTTAGAAAATCATATGGAATCTATATGATTCCTATATTTGGAATCATATGTGAGGACCAAGAGTTTTATCTAACACAAAATATGTATATATATAAAGATATCACAAAATAATGAATACACTTGAAGCTTCTCCTTGTATTTTTAAGTAGGTGTTTCTCTTCTTCTAGTTTCCCATCTTTTCTCATGAAAAACATACCATGTTCTCTTCATATTCCTTTCATTGGATCTTCTTATTCTTGTAAGGATATTTCGTTGGATCCTTTGATATTGAATGAGTCTTGGGGCCATTTTCCTTGTTCTTACTTTTCTTATTCACTATAAAGATTTATTATTTTTCACACCCCATGTCCTTGTAAACATGGAGAATCATAGTAATAAGTTCTGAAAATGTATTCTCACTATTTCTCATATTATAGTTCATAAAAAAACTGGAGAGTCTTTTGTTAGTGAGGATATAAAAAGATATATGCACATCTCATAAGGGATCTTAAACCCTAAGATGCCTAAATGCTATATATAGCCAATCATATTGACTACAAAAGGCTCAGCTATCACTGACTGTGTATAGATACCAATGCTTCTCATACATTGATATTACATCTAAATAGATGAAAATTGTTTACATATCATAAAGATCCACACAAAAACATATTTTTCAAATATATTTAGAAATATGGAAGCATAAAATTTTAATTTATAATAGTTCTACATCAGATCCCACTTAGATATTCATAAATTGCACCCTTCTTATACATATCATACATAAAACCTTTCTTCATAACCTATGAAAGGAAACATATGAATGGGTGGGCTCTAATGAACAGTAAGGCTAAACGAGGGAGATACCAATGATCATACAATAATAACGTGATAAAAATGGTATGAGGACATAAGATTGACATTTTAAAACTATACTCTATATATTGTAGATCGTAATCTTCAGTCATGGAATTAATCTTAGCAGTTTATAGGACGTGAATTATAATAGAATCAAATAACATTTCCCATTAGAGCATACCTTTTCCATGAGACATGGAATTTTGGAATACAAATAAGCATATAAAATAATTTCCTTAGTAGTAAAGGATCTTTTCCAAGACGATCATAGTGGAATGGGTTCAGCCCCAAACTATCATAGTAATCAAGATTCACTATAGAGACTATAATAATGGACAAAGTCACTTACTGAATAGGGTTCACTCCCCATTTGATATATGTTTTCCTCGTGAGATATGAATCTTTCCCAATGCATTGGAGGGAGATATAGGTCTCACCCATCACATAATGAAAATCCGACATAAGTGTGTCACAATATCATAAATCATTCATCATATCATAACCCATGAAAAGAAATGGGTTTCATAAACATTCTATCATAGCATACACTATGGGAAAATTGACATTTTCTGACGGGTCTGGTGCCCATCACAAATAGTACTCCAAAAGCAACTATTTGCGACAAGATTCTAATCTCGTAGCAAATAGTAATGAATAAATATGTATGTGTGATGGGTAAACAAGCCTATTGTAGATACTATTGGTGTGCCTTCCCACAAAAATGTAGGAATGGGTATTTGGGGTGGGAACCAAGTCCTATCACAAATGTTGGTCGTCATGTAATGATAATTGTGACGTGATCATTCACACATCGCAAATACTTTGTCTGTAGGTCAGTATTTGTGACCGGTCCCTTCGAAATTAGTTTTTTAACCGTTCCCTCAAGCATTTATTGTGGGAAACCTTTGCGACGTTTCTCGTCACAAATAGTCATGTCACTCTTGATCTAACTTATATACCCCCAACCTCGAACTGTTTCTCTCTATTTACCACCTCACCTCTCATTTCTTCAGTTTCCATCCTTCAAGTATAAGTATAATTTTTTATAGGTAACGAAATTTTAGAAGTTTGTAGCGCACAAAAGATTCATTTTGTAGGTATTTATATAATGTTTTTATTTTTTATTTTTTATTATATTAGATTTTAATGTAATTAATTAGTTGTAATTACAATCAGTTTTAAGTAATTGTTTATAATTATAAATAATTGTTTATAATTAGACGTAATTATTTATATTTAGTAGTAGTTATTTTAAATTAGTAATTCTTAGTTTTAATTAGTAGTAATGTTTGTAATTAAAAAGTAAATAGTTTTAATATGTATAAATTAGTTTTAATTAGCCATAAAAAGCTATAATTAATGTTAATTAGTAATAATTTCCAGTAATGAGTAAGAATCCGTAATTAGTATTAATTAGTAGTAATTATAAAAAATTAGCATTAAATCAAAAAAACTTATTAAAAATTAGCATTAATTAGTAAATAAACTCTTATAAATTATTAAAAATTAGTAATAATAAGTGGTAATTAGCATAAATTATTAATAATTTGCATTAAATAGTATTAATTAGTGGTAATTAGTAACAATTACCTATAATTAGATAAAAAATTAAGTTCTAATTAGTAAAAAATGGCTATAATTATGAATAATTAACGGTAATTAATAAAAACAAGAGTCAAATAGCATTAATTAGTGGTAATTAATAAAAAAATCGCAATAAATCAACATAATTATTAAAAATTAGCAGTAATTAGAAAAAATTAGTAGTAGATAGTAATAATTATGATTAATTAGTAAAAAACTATTATAAACAAATAAAAATTAGAAATAAAAAAGTGGTAATTAGTAGAATTTAGTAATAATTGAAATTAATTAGTTACAATTAGAAGTAATTAGTAAAAATTAGAGGTAATTAGTAAATATTAGAGGTAATTATTAAAAATTAACGGTAATTAGTTAAAAGTAGCATATTTAGTAAAAAATAACAGTAATTAGTATAAATTAATGATAATTGTTATTAATTACAATTAATTAGAAATAATTAGTGGTAACTAGAAATAGTTAGTAATAATTAGTAATAATTTGTAATAATTAGTAATAATTAGTAATAATTATTGGTAATTGGTGATAATAAGAACTATTTTTTTATAATTACTTATAATTAGATTTATTTAGGAAAAATTACTGATAATTAGTGATAATTAGTAATAATTAGTGATAATTGATAATAATTAATGATAATTAGTCATAATTAGTCATAATTAGCCATAATTAGTAATAATTAATGACAATTAGTATTAATTAGTGACAATTAGACATAATTAGTGATAATTAGTGATAATGAGTAACAATTAGTCCTAATTTGTCAAAATTTGTCATAATCAGTAATAATTAGTAATAATTAGTAATAATTAGTAATAATTAGTAATAATTAGTAATAATTAGTAATAATTAGTAATAATTAGTTGTAATTAGTGTTAATTATTAATAATTATAAATAATTAGTGATAATTAGTGATAATTAGTGATAGTTAGTGTTAGTTAGTTATAATTTGAAATAATTAGTCATAATTAGTAATAATTAGTAATAATTAGTAATAATTAGTAATAATTAGTGATAATTAGTAACAATTAAAAATAATTATTGATAATTACTCGTAAATCGAAATAAATATTGATAATTAGTTAGAATTTGTGAAAATTAGTGATAATTATTAATAATTTGTCTTAATTAGTTATAATTAGTGAAAATTAGTTATAATTACTTATAATTAGTGATAATTAGTGATAATTAGTATTAATTAATATTAAATAGTGATAATTAGTATTAATTAGTAATAATAAGTGATTATTGGTAATAATTGGTACTAATTAGTAATTATTAGTTATAATTATTAATAAGTAGTGATAATTATTAATAATTAGTAATAATTATTGGTAATTGGTAATAATTAGTGATAATAAGTAATAATTACTTATAATTATTGATAATTAGTGATAATTAGTTTTAATTAGTGATAATTAGTAATAATTAGTGATAATTTGTGATAATTAGTGATAATTAGTGATTATTAGTGATAATTTGTTATAATTAGTGATACATAGTGATAATTAGTGGTAATTGGTTGTAATTAGTGATAATTAGGATAATTAGTGGTAATTAGTGTTATATAGTAAAAATTAGTAATAATTAGTAATAATTAGTAACACTTATTTGCAATTAGTGACAATTAGTGATAATTATTGATAATTAGTGGTAATTAGTGATAATTTGTGGTAATTTGTGATAATTAGTCATAATTAGTGATAATTAGTGGTAATTGCTGGTAATGTATGGTAATTAGTGGTAATTAGTGATAACTAGTGGTAATTAGAGGTAATTAGTGGCCATTAGTGGTAATTCGTGATAATTAGTGTTAATTAGTATAAATTTGTAGTAATTAGTAATAAATAGTGTTAATTAGTAGTAATTAGATATAATTAGTAATGATTAGTAATAATTGGTAATAATTAGAAATAATTTTTAATAAGTAGTGAAATTTAGTGATAATTGGTAACAATTTGTAAAATTAGTGATTATTAGTGGTAATTAGTAAAACTTAGTGGTAAATACTGATATTTAGTAAAAATTAGTGGTAATTTGTAAAAGTTATTAGTAATTTGAGGAATTTTGTTTTAATTTGTGGTAATTAGTGGTAATTAGTAATAATTAGTGATGATTAGTGGTAGTTAGTAATAATTATTAATAATTAGTGATTTTTTTTAAAATTAGTAGTAATTATTAAAAAATAGTGCTAATTATTATAAATTAATAGTAATTTGTAGAAATTAGTTATAACTAGGAAAAAAATAGTGTTAATTAGTAAAAATGAGTGGTAATTAGTAAAAATTAGTGATGATTAGTGGTAATAAGTAACAATTAGTGGTAATTAGTAATAATTGGTGATAATTAGTAATAATCACTGGTAAGTCATACTGATTAGTAATAATTAATAAAAATATGTAAGAAATAGTGGTAATTAGAATTAATTAGTAATATTTAGTAATAACTAGTAATAATTAGTTATAATTTCTAAAAAATCAAGGTAATTAGTAAAAATTAGTATAACTAAACATTAAATCATCATTATTTTTTAATAGTAATGTTGATTATTAAAAATTAGTGGTAATTAGTAAAAAATAATAATAAATAGATAATTTTTTTTAATATTTATAAGTAAATTATAATTTATTTTATCTTCAGTTATGTTTTTATTTTTTTTCTTTTATCAAATTAATCATAAAAAATAATTTTTTTATATTTTTTAGTACAATATGAAGAAATGAATTCAACAGCAGTATTTTTTACTTGATCACGATTGGATAAATCATTAGAAGAATCCAAATGGTTCTGGTATAAATCCAATATATATTAAGGGTGTTGATGCTTTTTTATCATTTTACTCCTCAAAAATAGAATTTGTTTACAAAGGGATAATTAAGTGTCCATATAAGAAATGTGATCTGAGGAGGTTTGACACATTTGAAAATTTTATGGGTCTTCTATTGAATTTTGGGTTTTAAAAACATTATGTTATTTGGTATCAACATGGTGAATGCAGTTCAAGAGAAGATACTAATAATTTTGTTCTAGGTCCCCCATGATTTCAAGATTTACTACGTGATGTGTTTGGTCCATCTCTTCAACAAACTAAAACATTGGATGATATTGATTTAACATGTTATTTTAACTATCCAAATTTGATGAGTTATTGAAGTCTGTTGTGGATGCCTTATATCCTGGTTATAAGATAAGAAAATTTGAAGCGGTTTCAAAATTTATGGATATTAAAACAGATAATAGAATGTTAAATAGTTATTTGGATTAGATATTCTCTTCAGTTAAAACATTGTTACCTAATGGAAATGTGTTGCCTACAAATTTCTATGAGTGCAAGAGGCTGGATTGTAATTTGGGTCAAGGGTATCAGTAGATTCATTCATATTCAAATTATTTAATATTATATTATGCTAAAGATGAATCATTGGTTATCTTTCCTACAGGTAGGAAATCATGGTACAAAAATTCATAACTAGGGAATTATAGATTGATTCTTATAAAATATTTGAGGTGTTTCCTACTTACAGATATATTGTAGCATTTATTTATATCTCAAAACACGGTGTCATTAATGTCAGGGCATAAAACCAATATTTCAATCAGTAAAAGATTAAATTGTAACACCCCAAGCTTCTAAAGTACGTTTTCCTTTGAATAATGTAATAGCTTGCATTGTACGCAACTTTGAGATTCTAACATACCGCGACCAATCAAACTAGAAGTTATGAATATTAATACACTCTTTTTGAAATTTTATAAATTTTATTTTCAAAATGGACTTCATTTTTGAATTAGAAATATCAAAATTAGCTAATGGTGAATTTTTGGTATTTTTCTGAAAACATTCAATTTTTTATTAATATTGAAAAACAATGCGTTATTGGTTAAAACTGACTTTTTATTTAAATTTATTTTATGTAAAAATAGAGACATATACCAATATAAGTTCAATTTAATTCATTGGAGTCATTTTATAATAATTTTAGATATCTAAAAATTTTATTGAACTTTTTACCGTCTTTAACCCACCTCCTATGAGAATTTGAATATTTGCATTAACTTATTTTTACTACTTCTGTGAGTTGAATGTAAAAAATACAAGATAAGCAGTTAATATCAGTAAGTAAAATGTGGTTCAATATTATTAAAATATTTTTTGGTGAATTGTAACTTTTGACTTGTATTTACCACTGTTAAAATTAAATAGGGTAATTAAGGGTAAAAATGATATCCTAATTACACTAGAACATTTCCTAATTCTATTGGATAACTATAATTTAAACAGAAAAACCATAGGAATAAAATATGACCCCCTGTGGTTTACGTGGATTATATTAGGACATTTTTTATTATTTTATTTAAATAAGAGTTAAAAGTGTAAAATTCAAATTTTAATAACTAAACCATTTTTATTATAGTTTTATACATAAGATAAATTAGACTATAGATATTAATTAGAAATATATAAAAATTTCCTACATAATGGTATTTTAGTTATAATTTTTAGACATTAAATAATGTAATTTATTTATGACACAATGATGATGGAGTAATTACCTTATTAATGAAATATTAAAATAATTGATATTATTAATATACAAATAAATGTTAATTAAGGATTTTGAGGAATTCCAAAAATTTATCAGTTTATATGACATGTTAGGATTGAATATATGAATTTATTTTGATGTAATAAATTTTTTATAACTTAAAAAAATAAACTATTAAATAATGTCAAAATTGAAATAAATGAATTTTTAAAACAAATACTATATTATTGGTTGATATAATAATCCTAAAAATTGAAGGTTCAGCCAAAGGGATTAAATAATATTATATATGTTATGAATGAACCACTTTGGGTTATATTGGAATTTTTTTGTATGTTTATTAACCATATAATATAAAAATAAAAAAATACATTGTATGTAAGGGTTAGTGTCATGAGAACCAACTGTTTTTTACTTTGATTACATAAATTTTCACATATTATATATTGTTCATTGTCCTACATGAATATAATATAAGAATTCCCTGGAATATTTTCCGCATTGATAAGGTCATAGCAGATCCCTGCTATGATGGGAACCTTAAAATGCTATAACAATATTCTCAAATAAATTTCTACGTTTGGATGGCATACTATGATAAGACACATAGTATACAGACCGTCATGTGCGATTACTCGTAAGAAGACGAGACTATCTCTCATAGAGTTCGCACTTAGTAATCTCTAAGATTGGAGATTATGAGAACAGACCCGCCAGTATCATTTCCGCATGTCTTGGTGTCATCGGACATTTCTATCTACATGTGTGTGTAATGGTCCTTAGACTGGAAGATTGTCATTAACTCATGTCATGACTCGCGCACTTCGATTTACTGATGAAACCGTCATGCAGATAGTTGATGGGAAGTAGGGTATGTTGGGTGCGCCATGAGTGACATGTTGTTAATGGATAAGTCGAGGAAGGATTTGTACCTTGCATTTAGGGAAGTTGATATCTCGTCCCTTAGATTGAAATAGAACTGTCGCATTAAATTCCATGGTCATGGTGTAATCAACGAGTTTATTTCATGAAGTCAAAGAACGAAGGATCAAGCATATAGGTTTATGACACTGCCATGAAACTTGGTTAATGAGATATTGAGGCAAAGGGATTAAATTACACAGTAAGCTTTCATATGAGGTGATACATTAATGCGGCGTCAACTTCTTTCTCTTGGGTTCCTTGACCCGTTGCTAGACCGTAATCTTGGGCTTCAGGAAAGATCACTTAATTCCAATGAGAAAGAGGCCTAGAGGGTCACACACTATGTGTATTCAAGTATCTCAAGTATAATAAAGATTATTCCCGTACGTGGTTTAATAATTATTCAAGGAAGCCTAAATCGTTTTAATGATGGAGGAAGAAGGAAATGAAAAACAAGATATACACTCCGTGTATTAAAGATTACACACCTTGTAGTTTTTCATAGAAAACAAGTACACACCGTGTATTAATAATTACACGCCGTGTAGTTTTTTTATGGAAAGGAAATTAATAAATGAAAATAATATATACACGCCATGTACATTGAATGTACACGCCGTGTAGTTTTCAATGAAAAACAAGTACACGCCATGTAGTTTTTCCAGTCGGTATTTTGAGGATATAATATTGTTTTAAATGTTATTTATTATAATCAGCATGGGCACATGTCAAAGAAATTAATTATTCGACATTGGGGTTTTTAAATAAGAGTCAATGAAATAAATAAAATGTGTAACACGTTTATTTGTTTTCATAACTCTACAACCTCAAACTTGATTATAAATATCCTCACAACCCCAACTCTTTTCCAACACATAAGAGATTCGTTGTGCACAACAATTCTGGAGAATTATTTCAAGTCCGAAAGAACCTCTTCCTCCAAGAACGCTCTCAATACTGAGAGAGATCCTCTTCCATCAGATCATGATGATCAAAGGTGCACAACGCATGCAAAGGTTTCTCCACACTAGCACCCGAAGACTCCTTTGGCGACGTCCAGAGATACGAGGTGCACATGTGGATCACCGCTAGATGAAGTCTACACTTTGCTTCTACGATGAAATTATGAATCACAATGAAACGTGATCAAGAACAACAATGAAGAAAGAACACCAAAACATACTTCATTTCAATTGATTAAATTAATTATAATAAACCTGTAACGATCCTACTTTGTGGTTCCGAGACATTCATTTTCATTGTCTATTTCTATGATTCGATCCATGGAGACTGGCATTTATCGTCATATTGATCTCGAATTGATCATTATTAATGACAAAAATCCAAGTGGGAACATCCACCCACGCGCTTCCGCTGCACCCGAAACCTTCATGGTAAAAGTCAAACTATTTAACTAAGAGTTAAATCTAAAAGATAAGGTTAATATGGTGACCTAGACATGTCTAAAACCTATTGGTTGAGATTTGTTAGACCCATAATTACCTTAGCCTCTAAATATATCATTTTGGAGCCATTAGAAACTGAAAATTATTTTATTATAAAAAAATATTACAATATTTTCCTAAGGTTCCCCTCACCTCTCTTATAAAAGGGAACTGACCCTTCTCTTAATTTCACACTTCCAAAGAAATTTAGCTCAGCCAAGACCTACCTAAATATTCTCTCACTTATCCTCCCTTCATCCTAGAAGCCTTACTTTTTCTGAAATCCAAACTAAGGAGCACTTTTGGTCAAATCAAAAGTAAACACCCGAAGAAGATGAATGACAAAGTCACCATACGTGCGTGCGTACAGCTTACTGTGTCCACGTTGTGGTGTAGTTGTTATTCAATACATTATTTTTTTGGATGGGTATAATAATGATGTATAATCAATTTAAATAATAAATATAACATGTTAATTATTCTATATATATTATATAATTTTTATTTACATATAATTTTAATTTCAAAAAAATGATATTGTCGCTCGTGAGTATGTACGGATTACCGTCTCCACAAACGTGACGAGATTCATTTCCCCATCGAAACCATCCAGGAATAATTTTTATCTGATGATAAAAAATAATTTTTAAGAACTTTATATCATTTTTTATATGAATCGAATACATCATATCCATAATAGACATGACTTATGTAACAAAATTTATAAAGGAAAACGAATCAGTTAACACTCGAAACGATGATAATACTAAAATAATATTAACAATGCAATTTTAGAAGATAATATATGAAATCATATTTATTTATCTAGTTATTTTATATTTTAATAAAAATGTTTTAACTGTAATACATGAAGTTAACATACCATCAACTAAGGAAAAGTACAAGGTGAGGGTTAATTTCACAATCTCTTTATTATCTGAGGTTGTTTTTACATAAGTATATATTGGGACCTCTTTATCATCCACATCCATGTTTTCTTAAAAATGTATTTAATTTTTTTTAATATTTACTAGACTATGGGTTAAATTCATTTATAACCTTATTTGACCTTATATGTTTTGGAAAGAATCATTCTGTCATTTTCCAAATAAGGTACTTTATGACCTTTTCGTCAAAATTAAGGTAAGAATGTTTTTATAACTTATACGGCGGGTGTGGCTATTTTCCACCATTATAACATCAACGAAGCTTCCCTTAAAATATTATCAAAATATTTTCATAATAAATATTTTCTTTTATAATTATGTGACTTTTAATGGTTTGAAAATATAAAGAGGTATTTCTTTTATATAGTTTTCATTTAATTTATGTCAATATCCTTTGATGGATTTTAAACATGTTTTAAGTTGATTTATTAAGGTACAAATATTCCATATTTTATTGAAGTTTTTGTGATATTTTTGACTGTGGATGTGTTATTTTTATTCGACTCATGCTTTATGGTTAAAGTATTTACATTTCATATTCCAGTTTTAATACGAATGTTTATGTTATATTTCAACCATTTCAAATAAGGAATGTATTGGACTTAGTATGTGATGGCTGGAGCCCGCTATAGCTCCTCGGTGCATCGGTAGGTCTCATGTGACAATTAGACGTGGAATTGGATGAGGCCTTTCCCAATTTGATATATGGTTTTGGTCGATGAATTAATCATTTTTAGAAGTCTTACCCGTGGCCTTGACAAAATGTTTCATAATTTCCAGCATTATACAATCCCTCATTATGAAAATAATAATAATGCTTCATGTGGTTATTCGAATAGTAGAATACCCATGACTATGTTTTATTATGGAATTATTTTTTCAGCTCATATTCCTGCCATAAAGTGTTCATTTTATTATTTCCAAAGGCATGTGTTTTGAATTATTCATTTTGGCTAATGTTCAGGTTATCATTCATTGTATTTCTTACCCTTAATAAGCGTTTGAGGTCGCCCTTTTTTTGATTGATTTTCCCAGGATATGAAAAAGTTAGTTATGAGTTACTAACATGAATAATCTAGGAGTCTTGGATGTTTTTAATGGAATAAATTAGTGTTGTATTTCTTTTCAAATTGTAATGTTTAACTTATATATGTATCTTGTTTCAAATAATACTAAACTGATCAGTCTTTCGGGACATGATTCATTGTATCATGACAATGTTATGTAATAAAGCACCAACTCTAGGTAATTGGGTTCGGGCCGTTATAGTTGGTATCAGAGGAAGTTTATTACAAACCTTGGAAACTAGATTTAGAAAAAATATGATTACAGAACATTACCCTAAGACAGACTTGGTGGATTAGTATAGAATAACTTCCTAGAATTTTGGTACTGTGGATATTTTGTGAGTATTCCAAGAAATAAATCCATTTCTGGATACGAGTAGGTAGCGTCGGATCTGGAACATATGTATCTTGGGGTAAAACCTGAAAACACTACTTTGAGATAGACTTGAATGGGAACTGGTGCATGACAACGGGCCTTGCTGCACTCTTGGTTACGACACTCCCAGGGGATATGTTTAGGATAATTCTCATTTTCTTTACAAACCATTATATAGGATTTATGAGTATATACCTCCTCAAAGAAAACTTTTTTATAAATATGAATTATATCCATAAAATCTTAAATTTATGTTAAGTGTTTTACAAGTTTGGAATTATGTATTGTGGTTCATAAACAAATATAATGTATGGCATTGTTTAGAAATAAAACCCAGTGGAAGGAATGGAAACTATATCAATGCACGTAATCCATGTAAGGATTTACTTCTTGCTCAAGATAATTATAGCGGAGCTGGTGATGCAACTGGTTCTGATTAGATTATCACCATACTGGGACAACTCACACAGGTTATGAATAATAAATTACCCGTATAGAGCACCCTGATCCACAACGCAGAGGATCAATGTTAGATCACTTCATGAGGTAACAAACACCAAAATTTAATGGGTCTAATAATCCATTTGTAATAGAACAAGGGATAAGTTCCATAAAGAAAATATTTCATGCATTGGGGAGTAGAAGAAAGGAAAAAGTTGTTAGGGTAGTTTATCGCCTCACCAGAGATACAGATCAATGGTGGTCATTAATTCAAAACACAAAGGAGGATGAATAAGTATTAAGTATGCAATGGAGGGAGTTTATATAGATTTTCTTAGAAAAATACATTCCTCATGACCATCAAGCGGATATAGAAAGTCAATTTATGAGATTGAGACAACCAAAGGATGAGAATGTCGCAATGTATAAAGCTAACTTTACAAGGTTATCGAGGTATGTTTCAGATTATATATGTAACCCAACAAGTAATATTGATCGTTTATTTAATGGGTTAAAATAATTTATCCATCAAGCATTAGTCTCACAATCCTTCTCTTCGTATAAAGATATTGTCTCATGTTTTATCAAGATGGAAAATTAATTCTCTAAGTCTTACGACATTGAAGAAAAGCAAGAGAAGAAGAGATCTGATGAACACTCTGGAAAAGGAAATAATGAAAAATGAAATAAGGGAAGATTTGAATTTCCACCCTGTGATAATTGTGGAAGGCAGCACACTGGTGCCTGTCTAAAAAGAAAAGGGGTATGCTAAAAATGTGGACAGAAAGGCCATCATACTAGTGACTATAAGGGGAAGAAATAAGCTGCCAATGTTCAATGATATAATTTCAGGGAGATGCGACATTATGAAAATAAATTTCCTAAGCGTTAGGGATAGATACCACAAAAAAGGCCATGGGATCAAGGCAAAGCTTATGTGATCACTACTACTGAGGTTGAAGCTCTGAAAGACATGGTGGCCGGTAATTTAATGGTTTCCTCAAGTTTAGACAAGGCTTTATTTGATTATGTATCATTGCATTGTTTCATATCTTCCCATTTTTATAAGAAAATTAGATATTTCCAATTTTATTTAACAAGGGAGTGGTCAGTCCGAACTCTTAAGGGAAGTATCATTGTAAATTTTTTTTGTGAATTAGTCCCCATTAAGGAATATAAATGATATTTAATGGATGATCTAATCATCATACGCATGATTGAATTTGATATAATCCTTCGTATGTAATGGCTTTCGAACCATGATGCAAAAATTTGTCGATAGAAGAAGGAGGTTAAAATTCTTGATGACGATAAAGAGTACCTTATCTTTAGAGTAGAAACATCACCATCAGATTCTTATCTAGATCCACCCCCAGTAGCTCTACTAAATTCAATTATTGGCGAGGATGAGAATGAAATAATTCTTGTCTAGGAAAAGACTGTTCAAATAGAGGATGTACCTATTGTGAAAGAATATGTTGATGTGTTTCTAGAGGATTTACTTAGACATCCTGCAGAATGAGAAATTGAGTTTTCCACTAATTTAATTCCTGGTTCAAGGCCCATATCGGAGACCCCTTATAGAATGGACACTATGGAATTAGTGGAACTAAATAAACAACTATATGAATTGAGTAATAAGGGATTTATTCTCCCTAGTGTTCTCCATGGGGAGCCCATGTTATTTTTGTTCAGAATAAAGATGAATCTATATGGTTGTGAATTGACAACATGGAGATAAATGCTATAAAAAGAAAAAGTATCCCCTACATCACATTGATTGTTTATTCGACCAACTTCATAGAGACCAATATTTTTCAAAGATTGACCTTTGATCTGGATATCATCAGTTTTTTGTGAAGAAGAAAGACATTCCGAAAACAACATTTCGAACCATGTACAGGCAATACGAGTTTACAGTAATTCCTTTTGGATTGACTAATGCAACCTCTATCTTCATGGATCTAATGATTATAGTTTTCAAGGAAGATCTTGGTGGCTTTTAGTGGTATTTATTGATGATTTTTTGGTATACTCAAAAATTTACAAAGATCATGAAAATCACAGTGCATTATCCTAAAGACATTTAAAAGAAATGATTTATATAGGAAGTTTAGAAAATGTGAATTTTGGATTCTGGAGATTTCTTTTCTTGGCCATATTGTCTCTAAAGATGGAATCTTTTTTGATCCTTCTAAGACTAAGGAAATCCAATAATGGATGGAACTGATGAGTATAACTGAGGAACATAGTTTTATTGGAGTAGCAGGTTATTATCGGTGTTTCGTCTAGAATTTTGCATGATTGGATAACCCACTAACCAAGATCACTTGTAAAGGGGATAAATTTTTCTGGAAAAAAGAGTGTGAAGAATATTTTGAAGAAATTAAGAGAGGATTAGTCAATGATCCTATATTGACTCTACCATTGGGGAATGATGGGTTTGTTATTTATAATGATGCTACACAGAAAGTACATGGTTGTGTCATTATGAATAATGATAGAGTTATTTTATATTCATCACGACAGCTAAAAATCATGAGAAAAACTATCCCACTCTTGATCTTGAGTTAGCAGCTGTAATCTTTGCTCTGAAAATTTGGAGACACTATCTATATGGTGAAACAAATATGAGATTTATACTGATCACAATAGTTTGAAGTATATTTTGTCACAAAAATAACTCAACATGAGGAAAAGATGATGGCATGAACTATTCAACGATTATGATTGCACCATACACTACCACCTGAGGAAGGAAAATAATGTGTGCAAATTCTTTGAGTAGAAAGGACCATGGATTTTTGAACAAGAAGAGAGTGGAAAGGGATCCTATTTTCATGGATGTAGTAAATATGGATATAGGAATAACCATAGAAGGGGAAACATCAATACTTTTTCAAATTGATTCCAACCCTTCTTTAATAGAAATTATAAAGAGTTCTCAGATTGATGATGAAGTGTTTCAAAAGAAGATTAATGTTGTAAATAATGTGAGATTGAGTGACTTCGTATATGATGATGTATTGTTGAAATTTCGGAAGAGAGTATTTGTTCTCGATATACTTGATCTAAAATGTAAAGCCCCGACCCCAGTTACCTAGAGTCAGTGCATTATTACATAACATTTTCATGATCACAAGAAGGATCAAATATCGAAAGACCGATTGGTTTAGTAGCCTTGGAAATACTAGATATATTCATAAATTTTTTCATTACATCATAAAGTGAAAAACTACTACAACAACATAGTCTCCATATCCCACACTCATATCCCCACATACTATCCCTGCAAGTCATTCATAAAATACTTCTTCACATTCTGGAAAAAATAAAACATAGAAAAGGGGTGAGCTCAAATGCCCAGTAAGGATAACAATATAGCGGAAACTTTCATGAATAAGAATAAACATTTAAGGCAATGTATAAATTAAAACAAAAGCCTTTTAAACTTGAACTTCAACATAGTATGGCAAAAATAAAATGGAATAATTCCATTCACTTATTCACATGGATATTATACTAATTGATTAATCACATGAAATATCAATAACCACTTTCATAATGATGGAATGCATAATTCCAGACTATCATAACCACATAGCCAAGGCCTCGTGCCAAGACTACAAATAAGATTTTGTCAACGCCTTGTGCCAAGACTACAAATAAGATTTTGTCAAGGCCTTGTGCCAAGACACTAGTTTGTCTCATGAGACCTACCAATGCATCGAAGAGCTATAGCGGGCTCCACCCATCACATATTAAGTCCAATGCATTCCCATATGAAAAGGTTTAAACATAACATAAACATTCGTATTAAAACTAGCATACGAAATGTCAATAATTTCACCATAAACTATGAATGTTATAAAAATATCACATCCATAGTCCAACATATCACAAAACCTTCAATACAATATAGAATTTTTGTATCATAATAAATCAAATTCAAATAAGCTTAAAATCCATCAAGGATGTTGACGTAGATGAAATCAAAACTCTTTTTAGAGAAATATGTCTTTCTATTTTGAAATCATTTAAGAGTCTTATATTTATGAAATAAAACATTTTCTTTGAAATTATTTGTATAAGCTTGTAAGGGAAGCTTTGACGATTTTATAACGGCAGAAAATAACCACACCCATCGTATAAGTTAAAAAAACATTCTTAACTTAATTCTGTTGAAAAGGTTAAAAAGCACCTAGTTTGGAAAATGACAAAAAGATTCCTTTATAAACCATTTATAAAAAGTCAAACAAGGGTATAAATTACATTAACCCATATTCTTGTAAATAGTAAAAATGTTTTGAAATACATTTTTAAGAAACATGGATGTGGATGATAAAGAGATCCCAATAGATTATTACATATAAACAACCTCAGATAATGAAGAGATTGGGAAATAACCCTTACCTTGTACTTTTCCTTGGTTGGGGTAGGTTAACCTCCTGTATAATAGTGAAATAATTGTTATTAAATTATACAAGAATCATATACTTTCATATGATATCATATATGATATTTTAACATTTCTTTGTTAATAATATCTTAGTATTATCGTCGTTTCGGGTGTTAACTTACTCGTTTTCTTTTATATGTTTTGTTACATAAGACATGTTTGTCATGGATAGGTTGTATATTATTCATATACAGAATGATATCAAGTCCTTAAACATTATTTTTAAATCATCAAATGATAATTATACTTGAATGGATACGATGGAGAATGAATCTCATCGCGTTCATGGAGACGGTAGTCCGTACGTACGCACGAGCGACAATATCATTATTTTGATATTAAAATAATATATAAATGGATGGTATATCATATATACAGAATCATTAACATGTTATATTTATTATTTAAATGAGTTACACCTCATTATTATACCTATCTAAATAATAATATATTGAATAACAATTACACCACGACGTGGAGACGGTAAGCCGTACATACGCCCGTATAGTGACATGTTATTAAAAGGGTGTATAGAATACTGAATATGGTTGTACCATATTTATAATAAAGTCACAGTATATATAGGATACTGGATTTATTATTTTAGAATGGTAATAACAAAGGAAGAAGAATTGGAAGAAGAAAGGAACTTGGAAAAGGGTGGTGAAATCATTACCTCTTCTTCGGGTTCTTCCTTTTGATTTGATCAAAAGGGCTCCTTAGACTGGATTTATGATAAAACTAAGGCCTCTAGGTTGTATTTAGGGAAGTTTGGAGAGTATTTGGGCAGAGTTTGGCTGAACCAAAAGGCTTTGAAGGTGTGAAGAAATGAGAAGGAAGAGTTCCCTTTTATAAGAGGGGTGAGGGGCACCTTTGGAAAAGCTAGAAATATTAAGTTATAATAAATTCATATTCGGTCTCTAATGGCTTCAAAGTTTATTATTTAAATTTTAAGGTGGGGATAGGTAGAAAACCATTAATCCAATAGAATTTAGACAGGTTTGGGTTACTATATTAACCTTATCTTTAAGTATTAACTCTTAGTTAATTAGTTTCACTTTTACAATGTCTCTTTGTATTTTTATATTATATTTTTAATAAACTTAATATATACATCCAAGAGATCCCCAAGTGGTCCATTAATTATATAAATATCATGATATAAGTCTCTTGGCCGAACCTTATATTTTCAGGAATTTAATATCAATTAATATTATAAAATTTGTTTTAAAAACTCTTTTATGTCAATTTTGACACTATTCAATAGTTGATTTTTGTGAAACTCATAACAGAATGATTAATTTGAACAAAGTTAATTAAATCAATCCAAATATGTCATATTATCCTAAAAAATCAGTGTAATTCATTAAAAGTCTCAAATTATATTTATTTGGGTATTTATAATATCAATTATTTTAATTTGTCACTATTATGGTAATTACTGCATCATAATTGTGTCATAAATATATTAAATTATTTAAAGTCTAAAAGTTATAAATAAAATATCATTATGTATAAAATCATTTTAGATTTATAATGAATATTTATAGTATAAAATCCAACATATATAACCCTATGTAAAAATTGTTTTTCTAAAAGATATATGCCTATGTCATTTTTGTACTTATTTTAACTTAATTAAAATTAAGTGTCCCTATCACCTACAAGTGGCTCCATGGGGTCCCAAAATCTACCCAAAGATGCCTATGGTCGAACATGTATCACCCAACAAGTCTAGTACACGATTTAGGATAATTTAGTATTATTATAATATTATTTTTTTTAACCCTTATTTATCGGATTTACCTTTAACCATGGTAAATAAAATATTTACCGAAGTAATTATTCAAAATGTCTAAAAATAAAAGTTACCTATTTACACAATATGAACATCATGATTCCAAATATGGAATCCATTTTTTCAAATTCAAAACATAGAAGTGGTAGAAATTAATTTAAAATTAATTCCCGTTGTTAAAACTAAAAGCGTGTTTTTAAGAGATAATAACCATCAAAAGATTGACACTTGTTTATGTCTGGTTTAATTGAAAAATTATGTCCAATGACCAACATTGTATTAAATGGTAAAAATATATTATAAATATACTTTAAAATCACTCAAATTCATAATTTATCACTATTAATTATTTTGATTAAAAAAAGTTGTTTTTTATTAAAATTTAGTAATTTTCACTATTCATCAAAATATTAAAGTTATCCGAAAAGTTCCGAAATTTCACCTTAGGCTAAATTCAATATTACAAATCCAAAAATGAAGTCCGTTTTGAAATATAAAATTTATAATTTCAAAAAGTAGGTATTACTATTCATAATGGCTAGTTTGATTGGTTTTCGTGTGTTAGAACTCGGTGTTGCGTACAACACACGCTATCATATTATTCAAAGAGAAGCATACCGTAGAAGCTTGGGGTGTTATATTCTCCCCTCCTTCAAATAATTTCATCCTCAGAATTTCTAGAATACTTATCACATGAAAAGACTCGGGTGGTTCTTCATTATAAGTTCCTCGGGTTCCCACGTTGCCTCTTCCATCTTATGATTTCTCCACAAAACTTTTACCAGACGCGTCGTCCGGTTTCTCAGTAATTGTTCTCTCGTATCAAGAATCCTGGCGAGCTCTTCACAATAAGATAGATCGGGTTCCAGTTCTAACTCCTCATAGTTGAGTACATGCTTTGGGTCGAGCATGTATTTTCTCAACAGAGATACGTGGAACACATCGTGAACTTTGGAGAGACATGGCGGCATTGCCAATCGGTAAGCTACATCCCCAATTTGTTCAAGAATTTCGAAAGGTCCAATGTACCTAGGACTCAATTTACCTTTCTTACCAAAACTTATGACTCCCTTCCATGGAGATACCTTCAAGAAAACATGATCACTGACTTGAAATTCCAAATCCTTCCTTAGATTATCGGCATAGCTCTTCTGCCTACTTTGAGCTGCTTTGATGTGATTTTGGATTACCTTCACCTTTTCCATCGTTTCCTCCACCAGTTCTAGACCTACAAGTTTTCTTTCACCAACGTCATCCCAACAAGTTGGTGTGCGACATCTCTTTCCGTATAATGCTTCATATGGTGCCATCTGAATACTCAAATGGAAGCTATTGTTATAGGAAAATTCTTCCAAAGGTAAATATTGATCCCACATACCCTGAAAGTCAAGTGAACAAGATCTCAACATGTCTTCTAAGGTTTGAATAGTCTGTTCTAATTGCTCGTCTGTCTGATGGTGGTAGGCAGTGCTCAAATGAAGTTCAGTATCCACGGATTTCTGAAGACTCTTCCAGAATCTTGAAGTAAAATGGGGATCACGATCATAAACAATCGATAGGGGTACTCCATGAAGTCTCACAACTTCATTAATATATAGTCTTTCTAGACGTTCCAGTGGTAGATCTTCTCTTATAGTAAGAAAATGTGCTGAATTGGTAAGACGATCAACAATAACCCATATTGCATCATTCCTTCTAGGAATCTTTGGTAGCCCCATTACAAAGTCCATCGTAATATTGTCCCATTTCCACTCCGGTATGGGAAGAGGTTGCATGACTCCTCCAGGGTGTTTCCTTCCATCTTTCATTTGTTGACAAACCATACATCTTGATACAAAATCAGTAATCTCCCTCTTCATATTTTACCACCAAAAATGTTCCTTCAAATCTCTATACATTTTGGTGCTCCCAGGGTGTATAGAGAAATTGGAACTATGAGCATCATCCAGCAAATATCTTTTTAGATCAGCTATATCGGGAACACAAAGTCTCTTCCCGAATTTCAAAATTCCATTTTCATACACAAAATCTCTCAATCTCCGATCATTCATAGCTTTAATATTCTTTTGAAATTTTCCATCATTAGTCTGAGAACTCTTAATCCTTTCTAGTAAAGATGGTTTGGAAACCATTTGAAAAAGCATTGATGTTTCTCCTTCCCTGGTTATTCCCATGTCCATCTTCACTAGATCCATCAAAATTGGATCCCTCTCAATTCTCATCACGTTCAAAACTCCATGGTCTTTTCTGCTCAAAGAATCTTCCACCTTGTTTTCTTTCCACGGGTGGTAGTGTATTGTACAATCATAATCCTTGAGTAATTCAATCCATCTCCTTTGCCTCATTTTGAGTTCTTTTTGTGAGACAATATACTTCAAACTCTTATGATCAGTATAAATCTAACATTTTTTACCATAGAGGTAGTGCCTCCATAACTTCAAAGCAAAGATCACAGCTGCTAACTCGAGATCATGAGTAGGATAGTTTTTTTCATGAATTTTCAACTGTCGTGATGAATAGGCAATAACTCTATCATTCTGCATAAGGACACAACCAATTCCTTTCTTTGTTGCATCACTATAAATAACGAACCCATCATTTCCCCGATGGTAGAGTCAATATAAGAGAATTGACTAATCTTCTCTTCAGTTATTCGAAACATTCTTCACACTCTTTTGTCCAAACAAATTTAACCCCTTTACGTGTGAGATTCGTTAATGGGTTAGCCAATCGGGCAAAATTCTGGACGAAACGTCGATAATAACCCGCCAAGCAAATAAAACTGCGTACCTCAGTTATACTTGTAGGTGCTGGCCATTCTTGGATTGCCTTGGTCTTAGATGGATCAAAAGAGATTCCATCTTTAGAGACAATATGGCCAAGAAAAGAAATCTCATGAAGCCAGAATTCACACTTGCAAAACTTTCCATATAATTCATGTCTTCTCAGAGTCTTCAGGGTAACGTGCAAGTGATTTTCATGATCTTTGTAGCTTTTGGAGTACACTAAGATATCATCAATAAATACCACCACAAATTCATCGATATAATCCTTGAAAACTCTATTCATCAGATCCATGATTATAGAGGGTGCATTAGTCAATCCAAAAAGGCGTTATTGTAAACTCATAATGCACGTACCTGGTTTGAAATGTTGTCTTCTGAATGTCTTCCTTCTTCACACACAACTGATGGTATCCAAATCGAAGGTAAATCTTTGAAAATTATTGAGCTCCATGCAGGTGGTCAAATAAATCATCAATGAGTGGTAGGGGATACTTGTTCTTTATTGTTATAGCGTTGATCTCCCTGTAGTCAATACATAACATCGTAGATCCGTCTTTCTTTTTAACAAAAAGAACAGGGGATCCCCATGGAGAAACATTAGAGTGAATAAATCCCTTATTACTCAATTCCTCTAGTTGTTTCTTTAGTTCAACTAATTCTACAGTGGCCATTCTATAAGGGGTCTTTGATATAGGCCTTGATCCAGAAATTAAATCAATGGAATACTCAACATCTCGTTCTGGAGGATGTCCAGGTAAATCATCCGGAAATAAATCTAAAAATTCTTTCACAACAGGTATATCCCCTATTTGAACATTCCTTTCCTCACCCACAGTTATTTCATTCTCTTCCTCCCCAAAAATTGAATTTAGTTGAGCTACTAGGGGTGGATCTAAATAAGAATTAGGTGGTGACCATTCTGATCTAAAGATAAGGTGTTCCTTATCATCATCATCAAGAATCGTAACCTCTTTCTTCTTAAAATAAATCTTCACATCATAGTCCGAAAGCCAGTCCATACCAAGGATTATATCAAACTCAATCATAGGTATGACGATGAGATCAGCAGATAATGAACATTTATGTGCTCTAATGGGGACTGATTCATAAAACTTTATTGCAATGATACTTCCCTTAGGAGTTTTAACTGACAACTCCCTTGTTAAATAAAATTGGAAATATCTAATTTTATTAGCAAACTGGGAAGATATGAAACAATGTGACGATCCAGAATCAAATAATGCATTTGCTAAACTTGAGGAAACCATTAAATAACCTGCCACCATGTCTTTCAGAGCTTCCACATCAGCAGTAGTGATAGCATAAGCTTGGGATTGATCCCTTGGCCTTTTCTAAGGTAAGTTCTCCTGACGCTTAGGACATTCATTTGCATAAAGCCCCATCTCCCTGCAATTGTAGCACTGAACATTGGTAGCTTCCTTCTTCCCCTTGCAATCACGAGCTTGGTGGCCTTTTTCACCACACTTGTAACATACTCATGATACCTTCAAGCAAGTACCGGGGTGTTTCTTACCAAATTTACCACAGGATGGATATTCAACCTTTCCCTTCTTCCCCTTATTTCCATTCCCAGATTGATCAGTAGGTCTCTTCTTCTCTTTATTTGCTTTAAAGTCATAAGACTTAGAGAATTCCTTTTCAGTCTGGATAGCACATGAGAAAATGTCTTCGTACGATGAAAAGGATTGTGAGACTAATGATCGATGGAGAAATGGTTTTAACCCATCAAAGAAACGATCAATCTTACTTCTTGGGTTACGTATATAATCTCCAGCATACCTTTCTATCCTTGTAAAGTTAGCCTCATACTTTGCGACATTATCATCCTCCTTTTGTCTCAGACTCAGAAACTGCCTTTCCATATCTGCTCGGTGGTCACGAGGAAAGTATTTTTCTAAAAATAGATTTTTGAACTCCCTCCATTCCATATTTGATACTTCATCATCTTCCTTTGTATTTTAAATCAATGACCACCATTTATCAGCATCTCCAGTGAGGTAGTAAACTGCCATGATAACTTTTTCCCTTTCACTACTCCCCAAAGCCTGAAATATTTTCTCTAGGGATAATATCCAGTGTTCAGCTACTAAGGGATTTGTACTCCCATTGAACATTGGTGGTTGTTGCCTCATAAATCGATCTAACATTGATCCTCCACACTTCGGATCAGGGTGCTCCATATGGGTAAGGTTATTATTCAAAACCTGAGCGAGTTTTCCCAGTATGGTGATTAGCTGATCAGCACCAGTTTCATCACCAGCTCCACAATAATTATCTTGAGCAGGAGGGAAATCCCTACATGGAGTGTGTGCATTGATACAGTTTCCATTTCATCCACTAGGCGCCATTTCCAAACAATGGCATAAACTAGATCAGTTTATGAATCAAAATACATAATCCCATACTTATAAAACACTTAACATAAATTGAACTATTTATGGATATAATCCATAATCATAAAAATGTTTTTTTGAGGAAGTATATATTCATAAACCCTTCATAATGATTTTTAAAGAAAACGAGAGTTATCCTAAGCATATCCCCCAGGAGTGTCGTAACCAAGAGTGCAGCAAGGCCCGTTGTCGTGCACCAGTTCCCGTTCGAGTCCAGCTCAAAGCGGTGTTTTTGGGTTTTACCCCTAGGTACATCTATGCCAGATCCGCCTCTACCTGCTCGTATCCAGACAGGGATGTATTGCTTGGAAAACTCACAAAATCTCTACAATACCAAAATAAAATGAAGTTCTTCTATACTAATCCTCAAAGTTCATCTTAGGTCTACGTGCTCTAATCAGAGTTTATCTAAATTTAGCTTCCAAGGTTTGTACTAAACTTCCTCTGATACCAACTATAACGCCCCAACCCCAGTTACCTAGAGTCGGTGCATTATTACATAACATTGGCATGATCACAATAAGGATCAAATCTAGAAAGACCGATTGGTTTAGTAGCCTTGGAAATACTAGATATATTCATAAAGTTTTTCATTACATCATAAAGTGAAAAACTACTACAACAACATAGTCTCCATATCCCACACTCATATCCCCACATACTATCCCTACAGGTCATTCATAAATTACTTCTTCACATCCTGGAAAAAATAAAACATAGAAAAGGGGTGAGCTCAAATGCCCAGTAAGGATAACAATATATCAGAAACATTCATAAATAAGAATAAACATTTAAGGCAAAGTATAACATAAAACAAAAGCCTTTTAAACTTGAACTTCAACATAGTATGGAAAAAATAAAATGAAATAATTACACTTACTTATTCACATGGATATTCTACTAATCGAATAATCACATGCAAAATCAATAACCACTTTCATAATGATGTAATACATAATGCCAGACTATCATAACCACATAGCCAAGGCCTCGTGCCAAGACTACAAATAAGATTTTGTCAAGGCCTTGTGCCAAGACACTAGTTTGTCTCATGAGACCTAACGATGCATCGAGAAGCTATAGCGGGCTCCACCCGTCACATATTAAGTCCAATGCATTCTCATATGAAAAGGTTTAGACATAACATAAACATTCGTATTAAAACTAGCATAAGAAATGTCAATACTTTCAACATAAACTATGAATGGTATAAAAATAGCACATCCACAGTCAAACATATCACAAAACCTACAATACAACATAGAAGTTTTGTATTATAATAAATCAAATTCAAATAAGCATAAAATCCATCAAGGATGTTGACGTAGATGAAATCAAAACTCTTTTTAGAGAAATATCTCTTCCTATTTTGAAATCATTTAAGAGTATTATATTTATGAAATAAAACATTTTCTTTAAAAATATTCTTATAAGCTTGTAAGGGAAGCTTCGGCGATTTTATAACGGCGGAAAATAACCACACCTGCCGTATAGGTTAAAAAAACATTCTTACCTTAATTCAGTCGAAAAGGTTAAAAAGAACCTTGTTTGGAAAACGACGGAAAGATTCCTTTATAAAACACTTATAAAAAGTCAAACAAGGGTATAAATGACTTTAACCCATATTCTTGTAAATAGTAAAAATGTTTTGAAATACATTTTAAAGAAACATGGATGTGGATGAGAAAAATATCCCAGTAGATTATTACGTATAAACAACCTCGGATAATGAAGAGATTGTGAAATAACCCTTACCTTGTACTTTTCCTTGGATGGGGTAGGTTAACCTCTTGTATAATAGTGAAATAATTGTTATTAAATTATATAAGAATCATATACATTCATATGATATCATATATGATCTTTTAACATTGCTTTGTTAATAATATCTTAGTATTATCGTCGTTTCGGGTGTTAACTTACTCGTTTTCTTTTATATGTTTTGTTACATAAGCCATGTTTTTCATGGATAGGTTATATATTATTAATATAGGGAATGATATCAAGTCCTTAAACATTATTTTTAAATCATCAAATTATAATTATACTTGAATGGATACGATGGAGAATGAATCTCATCGCGTTCGTGGAGACGGTAGTCCGTACGTACGCACGAGCGACAATATCATTATTTTGATATTAAAATAATATATAAATGGATGGTATATCATATATACAGAATCATTAACATGTTATCTTTATTATTTACATGATATTCACATCATTATTAGACCCATCCAAATAATAATATATTGAATAACAATTACACCACGACGTGGAGACGGTAAGCCGTACGTACGCACGTATGGTGACATGTTATTCAAAGGGTGGATAAAATACTTAATATGGTTGTAACATATTTATAATAACATCACAGTATATATATGATGATGGAGTTATTATTTTAGAATGGTAATAACAAAGGAAGGAGAAGTGGAAGAAGAAAGGAACTTGGAAAAGGGTGGTGAAATCATTACCTCTTCTTCGGGTTCTTCCTTTTGATTTGATCAAAAGGGCTTGATAGGTTGGCTTTCTGGTCAAACTATGGCCTCTAGGTTGTATGGAGGGAAGTTTGAAGAGTATTTGGGAAGATTTTGGCCGAACCAAAAGGCTTTTAAGGTGTGAAGAAATGAGAAGGAGGAGTGCCATTTTATAAGAGGGGTGAGGGGCACCTTTGGAAAAGCTACAAATATTAATTTATAATAAATTCATATTCGGTTTATAATGGCTCCAAAGTTGATTATTTAAATTTTAAGGTGGTGAAAGGTCGAAAAACATTAAACAAATTGAATTTAGACCGGTTTGGGTTACTATATTAACCTTATCTTTTAGTATTAACTCTTAGTTAATTAGTTTCACTTTTACAATGTCTCTTTGTATTTTTATATTATATTGTTAATAAACATACTATATTCATCCAAGAGACCCCCAAGTGGTCCATTAATGATATAAATTTCATTATATAAGTCTCTTGGCCGAACCTTAGATTTTTAGGAATTTAATATCAATTAATATTATAATATTTGTTTTAAAAAGTCTTTTATGTCATTTTTGACACTATTTAATAGTTGATTTTATTGAAACTCATAACAGAATGATTACTTCGAAAAAAATTGATTAAATAAAACCTAATATGGCATATTATCCTATAAAATTAGTTTAATTAATTAAAAGTCTCAAATTATATTTTTTTGGGTATTTATAATATCAATTATTTTAATTTGTCACTATTATGGTAATTACTGCATCATAATTGTGTCACAAATAAATTACATTATTTAAAGTCTAAAAATTATAAATAAAATATCATTATGTAGGAAATATTTTTATATTTCTAATGAATATTTATAGTCTAAAATACAACATATATAACCATATGTAAAAATTATTTTTCTAAAAGATATATGCTTGTGTCATTTTTGTACTTATTTTAACTTAATTAAAATTAAGTGTCCATATCACCTACAAGTGGCTCCATGGGGTCCCCAAATCGACCCAAGGTTGCCTATGGTCGAACATGTATCAACCAAAAAGTCTAGGAAACGTTTTAGAATAATTTAGTATTATTATAATATTATTAGTTTAACCCTTATTTACCGGATTTACCCTTAACCATGGTAAATAAAATATTTACCGAAGTAATTATTCAAAATGTCTAAAAATAAAAGATACCTATTTAAACAATTTGAAGATCATGATTACAATTATTGAATCCATT
Source organism: Viscum album (assembly GCA_963277665.1). Lineage (NCBI taxonomy): Eukaryota > Viridiplantae > Streptophyta > Magnoliopsida > Santalales > Viscaceae > Viscum > Viscum album. The sequence continues at coordinate 1,915,288,425 of OY728120.1, forward strand.
TTTCCAAATTCAAAACATAGAAGTGGCAGAAATTAATTTAAAATTAATTCCCGTTGTTAAAACAAAAAGCATGTTTTTAAGAGATAATAACTATCAAAAGATTGACACTTGTTTATGTCCGGTTTAATTGTAAAATTATGTCCAATAAACAACATTGAATTAAATGGTAAAAATAAATTCTAAATATACTTTAAAACCACTCCAATTCATAATTTATCACTATTAATTATTTTGACTAAAAAAAGTTGTTTTTAATTAAAATTTACTAATTTTCACTATTCATCAAAATATTAAAGTTATCCGAAAAGTACCAAAATTTCACCTTAGGCTAAATTCGATATTACGAATCCAAAAATGAAGTCCATTTTGAAATATAAAATATATAATTTCAAAAAGTAGTTATTACTATTCATAACGGCTAGTTTGATTGGTTATGGTGTGTTAGAACTCGGTGTTGCATACAACACACGCTATCACATTATTCAAAGAGAAGCGTACCGTAGAAGCTTGGGTGTTACATAAAAAGGGAATTGTTGGATGATTATCATAGATTAAATTTCTCTATACACTCAGGTATCACTAATATGTATAGAGATTTGAAGGAACATTTTTGGCGGGACAACATGAAAATGGAGATTGCTGATTTTCTGTCAAGATGCATGGTTTGTCAACAAGTTAAAAATGGAAGGCAACAGCCTGGAGAAGTCGTGAAACCTATTCCCATACCTGAGTGGAAATTGGATGATACTATGATGGACTTTGTCATGGGGTTACCAAAGACTCCTAGAAGGAATGATGCAATATGGGTTATTGTTCATCGTCTTACAAATTTAGCACATTTTCTTGCTATAAAATAAGATTTACCACTTGAACGCTTAGAAAGACTGTATATTAATGAAGTTGTAAGACTTCATGTATTAACCCTATAGATTTTTTCTGATCATGATCCCTATTATACATAAATATTTTGGAAAAGTCTTTAGAAAGCCTTGGATATTGAACATATTTTGAGCACTGCCTACCACCCTTAGACTAATGGACAATCAGAATGGACTATTCCAACCATAGAAGACATGTTGAGATATTTCTCACATTACTTTCAAGGTACATCAGATTTTATCTCTGGTAGAATTTTCCTATAACAATAGCTTCCATTCAAGTATTTAGATGACATGATATGAAGTGTTATATGGAAAGAGATGTCGTACACCAACTTGTTAGGATGATGTTGGTGAAAGAAAACTTGTTGGACTAGAACGTGTTCAGGAAACGATGGAAAAGGTGAAGGTTATCCAAACCCACATCAAAGAAGCTCAATGTTGGCAGAATAGCTATGCTGAAAGCCGAAGGAAGTATTTGGAATTTCAGGTTGGAGATCATGTTTTCTTGAAGGTATCTCCATGGAAGGGAGTTATATGCTTCGGTAAGAAGGGTAAATTAAGTCCCATGTACATCAGACCTCTGAAAATTATATAATGAATTTGGGGTTTAGATTAACATTTGGAAATTCAACCAAGTCTCTCTAAAGTTCACGATGTGTTCCACGTATAACTGTTGAGAAAATACATGCCTGACCCAACGCATATTCCCACTTATGATGAAATTGTACTGGAACCTGATCTGTCTTATTTTGAAGAGCCTATCAAGATTCTTGATACTATAGAATAGGTGTTGAGAAACTAGACGACTCATCTACTAAATGTTCTATGGAGAAACCATAAGATGGAAGAGGAAACTTGGGAACGAGATGAACTTATGATGAAGAACCACCTGAATCATTTTGTGCTGTAGTATTCTAGAAATTTCGAGGATGAAATTATATGAAGGAGAGAAGAATGTAACACCCCCAAGCTTCCATGGTACATTTCCTTTTGATTAATGCAATATATTGCATTGTATAGGGTCAATTTTTGGTATTTTTCTAAAAACATTTAATTTTTTATTAATAGTGAAAAACACTGCGTTATTGGTTAAAACTGACTTTTTATTTAAATAATTATTTATTTTATTTAAATTTATTTTAGGTAAAAATAGATAAATAATACCCATATATGTTCAATTTAATTTATTGAAGTCTTTTTGTAATAAGTTTAGATATATAAAAATTTTATTGAACTTTTAACTGTCTTTTACCCACCTCTTAGTAGCATTTACGAATTTTCATAAAAATTAATTTTGCCACTTCTCTGAGTTGAATTTCAAAAATCCAAGAGACACATTTAATATCAGTAAGTAAAATGTGGTTCAATAAGTGAAAAATATGTTTTTGTGAATAGTAACTTATGAATTTTATTTATCACAATTAAAAGTAAATAGCGTAAGTAAAGGTAAAAATGATATCATAACTACCCTAACTGTAACATCCCAGGTAAATAAAGAAATATGATATTTTCATATTTATTAATATTTTTGAATTAAATATTAATTTTACTTGAAAGGGGTTGCTATGTGCGATGGTTTACCCGATATGCAACAATATGTTTCTTTGAAATCTTACGTTGCAAACTAATAATATAATATTATTATTTTGAATGCTAGTTAACACATAGTCGTTGTATTGGATGGATTGAATACAACTAACTAAAATATGAATATAGATGTTTTTTAAACATACTTATATTTATCCAATAAATTCTAGAGCCTTAAAATGTAAATGAATCTAATTTTAAGCATAATTTACGTTAAAAGGCCGATTTAACGCCTTTTGATGGAGAACCCTATTTAAATCTAGTTCTGGTCACTTTTATATGTTCATTTTGACAAAATAAAATTCTTCTTCAGATTCTTATCATAAAAATATACATTGGTTAAATTTTTGATATTTTTCTGATAAAATTCATTTTTAATGAATAGTGAAAAATACTGAATTTAATTTCAAAAGTGATTTTTAATCTATTTATTTATAAGGTTAGATTATCTTTTTAATTGGGTTTAAAGTGTAATTAGAATATATTTTAACCATTTAATTTAATGGTGGTCATTATAATTAATTTCACTTTGAAATTGGACATAAAAAATTATCAATCTTTTTATAAATATTGTTTCTTAAAAACACACTATTTGATTTGACAACGGGAATTAATTATAAAGTTAATTAATAGAACATATATGTTTTTAATTTTCTAAATTGACATAATTTTTTAATTTGTAATATCAAATATAACTTATGGTGAATATTTTTTATTTTTCTGATAATGTTCATTTTTTAATGAATAGTAAAAAATACAGCATTTTAATTCAAAACTGCCTTTTCATCAAATTTATTTATATAGTTAGATTGTCATTTTAATTGGTTTTAAAGTTTAATTGAATTATTTTTTATCATTTAATACAATTTTGGTAAATGGATGTAATTTCACTTTTCAATTGGATGTAAAAACAAGTCAATCTTTTGATAAATTTTACTTCTTAAAAACCCATCTTTGGTTTTGACAACGGGAATTATTTTTAAATTAATTACAAAAATTTCTGTATTTGTAATTTGGTAAAATGGATTCCATATTTAGAATCAAAAGGTCCAAATTATGTAATTAATACTCTTTTTTTGAATTTATGAATAGTAACGGTGGTAATTATCTTTAATTATCGTGATTAATTAGTAATCGGGTAGTTAACGGTAATAAAATATTTGTATAAAATTACAAAATATCCCCAGAATGTGTCCTAATGATATTGGTGGTGTCATGACCGACCATGGAATACATTATGCCAACATTGGGATCCCATGGAATCACTTTAGTGTGATAGTGACCGTTTATCATATTATTTTTTAAAGAAAGGGAAATATAATAAATGTATGTAATACCTAAGTAAATCAATTTTAATTTTGTTTATATAAATGATATCTTTTATTATAAATAGTCATTGGAAATATAAAAAAATTTCCTACATCATGGTATTTTATTTATAATTTTTAGATATTAAATAAATAAATTTATTTATGACACAATGATGATGTTGTTATTACCTCATTAATAAAAGATTTAAATATATGATATTATATGTGTTAAAATAATTTTGTTTTGAAACATGGGAAGAAATCCAAGAATTTTATAGAAACTTGTGACATGTAAAATATATTTTAATGCTTTTATTGAGAATTAATAAAGATTTAATCCATTTATCAAAAGTCAATTACCAAATAGTGTCGAAATTGGTATAAATGAGTTTTTAAAACATATTTTATTTTATTAAATGGTATAAAATTACAAAAAATCTATTATTATTCCGAATTACATATAATATATTACTAATATCATTATTCATGAAATAATGTAAGTATTGGTATTTTAATGTAATTATTATGACCTTATAGTTTGAAAATAAAAAAAAAGACGTGGTATGAATTATTAATTTTAACTAAGGGTTAAAATGAAAAGATAAGGTGAATTCTATGACCTTTACTTGTCTAAATACTATTGGTTGTGTTACGTTCTACCCCCTTTTCTCATAAACTCAAAATATATAATTTTTGAACCATTCTAATTTGAAAAACATTTTATAATAAATTAATATTTCATGACTTTCCAAGAGTGCCCCTCCTCCCTCTTATAAAAGGCCCCCACCTCTACCTCCTTACCCACACCTCTCAAGCCCTTTGATAATACAAACTCTGATCATTGTATCTCTCCAAATCTCTCTATTACTCGTAGAAGCTTCCCTTTGGGAAGAAGTCTTCCCAAGGAGGCCTTTGGCTCAAATCAAAAAGAGTTACTCGATTTAGAGGTAACGCCTTCTTTCAAAATCCTATGTTGTATTTTCCTTCTGCACTCCCCCAAAAATTCTTATCATTTTATTACATAACAACACTAGTATCCTAAATATAATAGGATATTTTTATGTGATTAATTTTATTTACACATACACACACATTCATCTAATGTTTAAAGAACATACTGTTTCTGTGGGTGGCGAATTACTGCCTCACAAAACGATGATTGTTCAATATTCTCTTAACACCTTTCATGGTGGCCATTATGATGTAAATATATTTATATATGATATATATGGTATTTATGTTTTCTGTATTCTTCTTTATTTTATGTTTAAATAATATCATTATGCATTTCATGTCATGTAATTGTGATAATTTCATTTTAGGAAGTGTGGACTACCGCCCCTTCAAGTGATGTGACTCGTTCCTGCAATACATGGAATGTATAAAGAATGAAATTAATAAACTAATGGGAACTATATAACATATATAAAACACTTTAAATATAATATATATATCTCTCATTTAGTTTTAATTCGATTAATATTCCAATGAAATGAAGGTAGTGTTCATGCGTACGTACGACCAACCGTCTCCATAAATTGTGCATTTCATTTTTTTATGTCCAAATGATATGGAATAGTATTAAATGAAATATACTGGATATATATGATATTTAAATCATTAATAAAATTCTAGGGATGATGTACTTACAACTACATGGACAATTCTTTTCAAACAAGTTCATTTTTGACTCATGTACCGAACTTCGACGAAAACGTCTGATATGAACTAACATAATAATCTAATTATTATAACAAGATAAAATGTGATATTAATTGAATAATAAAATTTAAATAATTTTATTAAGAAATTATAAAATTGAACAAAGTTTATTATTAAGGAATATAAATAAACGAACAAGACAAGTCGGACTCAAGGTAAGGGATCCTACCTCTCTCTTTCTTTTTAAGTACTCTCTTTTATGTCATTCCTTTTAAGCTCCCCTTTATTATGTTGGGGGATGTAATTTTATATTACACTTACTGTAATTTTTATATTCATATTATGAGAGACCTTATTTGATCTCATCAATCCATTTTTGGAAGTATTAAGTGGCGCCATTAGGCTGCCGAATTTTCCTAATGAATTTCTTATCTCACTATTAATTCAGTGAGATTTCTATCGGTTGCCACTTATTTATGGCACGTGGTGTATTGTGTACATAAAATTGTTATATATTATCATGATTATATTTATATTCATGGTGTTCTATAATTCATTTTTTGGTTAATATCTTTTGGTCATACGACTCGTTTGATTACAACGAGGTAAGGGATTTTTATCTCACTTTTTGTTCCCGTGAGATTCATGCTACATTTGCCATTATTACCTTTTGTTGTGATGTATGTACTGCCCATAATTGTATTCTTTGTGTAATATACTTTAATTTATGGGTATTTACATCTTCATTGAATTATCCTTCTTTCATGGGGTGTATGTTTCGAATGTTACCCAAATCGGTTAGGGAACCATTCACCCTCATCATTTTTTTAAAAGACTTCTTTTTGTTAGGTCTTTTAATTTACATATTATTATGTGGGGATATGTTCTTATATATATCCTTATTTCTATAAATTTTATTTCCAATTTATGTGATACCCATTTTACCTCTCATCAACTCATTTTCTGAATTTTAAAGTGACGTCGTTAGGCTGTCGAATTTCAATAAGAGAACTTCTTAACCCAATTTCAATTCTTTGGGTTAAACCTATACTTCTTGATTATGGTGTTCTATGAATATGTTTTAATGGCCTATTTTTTTTACACTTAATATCAACATATATTAGTTTTATTTATATTTTTCACACATAATTATGTCATTGATTTATCCTTAATCGAAGGATATCATCTTTGAAAGGGACTTCGTCTAAATCTCCTTTCATTGAGTCATATTTTGTTTTATACACAACATTATTTTATGCGGTGTATAAAACACTTTTACTTATAATTTTATTAAAAATAAATCTTCTATCTATGAAGCGTTTTACTAAAATACAAAAATTATGTTTCTTTTTAACATACGCGGTGAAAATGACCTTTTCGCTGCCGCGAGTATTATTTGATCTTGAGCTTACTTAACAAGCTGTAATGTTTTTAAAATGAAAATAAATACCATATAATCTATGTATTTTGGTATTGAAAATGGTTTTTATAATGGATTTGATATGTCAATATATTGTGATTGAAATGTGGAAATTTTTTCTTTCTTTTATATTTTTGAATGTGTTGTGATTTTATAATGGTACTTGGACATTTGATGGGTGGTTACGTGATAAAACAAATGACGTGTGGTGCTGTGAAAACCAGGATGGGTTGTTAAATTATAAACTCCAATGCATTTGGCATAGAAGGGGGCCATATAGCTATTTCATTTAGTGACATGTGTGGAAGTCGACGGTATGGTTATTCCATTTAAGTATGTTTATGTTCCAGGTTTCCTTTATATGTTATGTGTTCTTTATATGGGTTTTATGGTAATCTTTTGGTTACAAAAGTGTAATAAATTATCTTTTATTTAGTGAAGAGTATTTACTACTTCATAAAGGTTAAAATTATTACTTATGATAATGTATTCATGGTTTACTTGTTGTTTTGAAAAACTAACATTTTTCCTTCTTTGTGTATCCCTTACTGAGATTTTTATGCTCATCCCAGGTTTTTGAAATGCTTTTCACAGGTCAAGGGAAAGGTAAATGAGGTGATGATAGTGTCGAGGAAGTGTCAATAAATAATCCATGATTTAATTTGAATATGTTTCCTTTGATGGAAAAAATGAATATTAACATTTATATAACCACCTTGTTTAAATGTGGAATGTAAAGCATGATATGTGATCTAATTCTCTAAAACTCTAAATCTGAAAATATCCTCAATGTGTATTCTTGAAATAACTCCAGAATAAGTTATGATTAAAACTGGGGTCATATAGTTGGTATCATAGGTTGGTATAGATAACTTTAGAGGTTAGAGTTTTATTTAAGCCTAAGTGATAACTTGTATATAAACACAATGGTTACTATAGTCGATGGAGTTATTGTTATTTTTGAAAGTTGGAATGAGTTTGAGATAACTTGGATACATATATCTTAGTGTTTATCTTACTCATTAGTACATGGTGATTTTGTTTTTATACTCACACTGACATTTTTTTTGGTTTTATTAAATGGATGGACCTAGTAGGCACCAAAGTGACAATGGGTTTGAAGGAAACTGTGGTGGTTCTCTTATCAAGAGACTGGATAAAATGGGGGATTCAATGAGAAATCTCATGGTTATTCTAAACCAACTATGAGGATTCATGATTGACCACTTTAACCTTGGTGAGTTCTCTAATGCATCATGTATGAGAGAACCAACTCGATGTGGATGTTCAGGTAATAATTATAAAGGTAACCATTAGTGTTTATATGGTCCTTAATTTTGAGGCAATTATGGATTACAATATGTTATGATGGAAAATGAAAGGCATGAGATAAAATTGAGGTTAAAGTATGTTATGGTTATTTTTAAGGATTTTATCTCTTTTTGGGGAATGTTTTAAGAATTATATAGTCTTGTAAAAAGAAAATCACATAGACCATGTGACAACCCATTGCGTCAGACGAAGATGCGGGAATCGAACCCACAACCAAAGTACGACTGGGATTTATCACCTACCATTGTACTACGCGAGGTCCCTGGTTAGTATGACTAGTTATTTTTTGTTAGATGATCTTATGAATTAGGAATAAGTTTATTTTGGGTTATCTATGGAAATGATTAACCTATCATGGAGGATATGTGATTATTTTAATTACATTATAGTATGAGACTTTAAGAGTAACTGATGTTATTTGGAAATAAATTTTAAGATTTACCTTGTAAGACTATGTGATTAAATCCTTCAAATATTTGGGTATCAATCTTAGTTTTTAGTACATTGAAGAATTTTATGGATAGCTGTTTATTGAATGGTCTTTGATGAACATTGGGTTTTGTTGGTAAAATTTTAGAGATTAAGAGTAGTTTTTCTTTTTGTAAAACATTGTCCTTTTAGGGAATTATCTGATCTGGTACTAACCATTTTGGTTCTGGTTAAGGTCTAAAGATAAGGGAAATATATAGGTCTCTTTTGTGGATTAGGTTATTCTCTTGAAGTTGATTATAGCGCTCTTAATGTGAACAAGTCATCCTAAATACTCATCTTTTAGAGAAAATATGAGTTTGTGTTTGAAATATAGTAAGAGATGAAAGTCTACATGACAAGTAAGAATGTTTACTTATGTTTTAGTTAAGGCCATAAATAAATTCCTCAATGAATAGTAACTTAAAACAAAAATGTTATATGTTAACTTTTCCTACTGGAGAACCAAATACTTTTTAACCCATCACAAGTTTGTGATTTTTTAGCAGTTAACTTTCTCCTAGAAAAGTTTTCTATCACTCTCCATCAGAACTTGATGGTTTGTTTTCTCCTCCATATCCATGTTTTCATGGAATCCTAGTATCGGTTGTCTCGAGTGACCTTTGTACTTCTCTTTCTTTCTTTTAAAGTGATAGTTTTGTTGACTAGTTTTCTGATGTAGGACTTTAAATGATGTTTCTGAGCACAATTTTAAAATTGAGAGGACGCAATCCCCGAAATGGGGGAAGTATGTAACATCCCAGGTAAATAAATAAATATGATATTTTCATATTTATTAATATTTGTGAATTAAATATTAATTTTACTTTAATGGGGTTGCTATGTTCGATGGCTTACCTGATACTCAACAATAGGTTTCTTTGAAATCTTATGTTGCACACTAGTAATATAATATTATTATTTTGAATGGTAGTTAACACCTAGTCGTTGTATTGGAACGAATGAATAAAACTAACTGAAATATGAATATAGATGTTTGTTAAATATATTTACTTTTTTCCAATAAAATTTAGAGGCTTAAAATGTAAATGAATCTAAATTTAAGCATAATTTAACTTAAAAGGCCGATTTATTGCCATTTGATGGAGAACGCTATTTAAATCTAGTTTTGGTCACATTCATATGTTTATTTTAACAAAATAAAATTATTATTTACATCCGTATCTTCAAAATATAATTTGGGTAAATTTTTGGTATTTTTCTGAACAAATTTATTTTTAATGAATAGTGAAAAATACTGAATTTTATTTCAAAATTTATTTTTAATATAATTTATTTATATGGTAATATTATATTTTTAAATGGGTTTAAAGTGTAATTATAATATATTTTTACCATTTAATTTAATTGTGTTAATTATAATTAATTTCACTTTTAAATTGGACATAAACAATTATCAATCTTTTGATAGATATTGTTTCTTAAAAACACGCTATTTGATTTCACAAAGGGAATTAATTATAAAATTAATTAATGAAACATCTATGTTTGGAATTTTTTAAAATGGACATAATTTTTTAATTTGGAATATCAAATATATCTTAGGGTGAATTTTTGGTATTTTTCTGATAATGTTCATTTTTTAATGAATAGTGAAAAATACAGCATTTTAATTCAAAACTGCCTTTTCATCAAATTTATTTATATAGTTATAATGTCATTTTAATTGGTTTTATAGTTTAATTCAATTATGTTTTTATAATTTAACATAATTTAATTAAATTTATAAAATTTCACTTTTCAATTGGATGTAAAAACAAGTCAATCTTTTGATAAATTTTACTTCTTAGAAACACGTCTTTGGTTTTGACAACAGGAATTATTTTTAAATTAACTACTGAAATTTCTCTGTTTGTAAATTGGTAAAATGGATTCCATATTTGTAATCCAAAGGTACAAAATATTTAATTAAGACACTTTTTTTTGGACATTATGAATAGTAACGACGGTAATTATCTTTAATTATTGAGATTAATTAGTAATCGGGTAGTTAAGGGTAGTAAAATAATATTATAAAAATAAAAAAGGACCCCAAAATGTGTCATAATGCTATTGGTAGTGTCATGTCCTACCATGTGATGCCTTGTGCCAACTTTGGGACCCCATGTAATCACTTTTGTGTGATAGTGACCTTTTATCATATTATTTTTTAAAGAAAGGGAAATATAATAATTGTATGTAATACCTAAGTAAATCAATTTTAATTTTGTTTATATAAATTATATATTTGAATATAAATATTTATTCTAAAGCAAAAAATATTTCCTATGTCATGGTATTTTATTTATAATTTTTAGACATTAAATAAATAAATTTATTAATAACACAATGATGATGCAGTTATTACCTTATTAATGAAAGATTTAAATATATGATATTATAAGTGTTAAAATAATTTTGTTATCAAACTTGGGATGATATCCAAGAATATTATAGATAATTATAACATGTAAAATATATTTTAATTCTTTTATTTCGAAGTAGTAAAGCTTTTATTCCTTTATCAAAAGTCAAATACCAAATAGTGTTGAATTCTATGACCTCCACTTTTCTAAATCCTATCGGTTGAGTGTATTTCTACCCCTTATCATCTTATCCTCGAAATATATCATTTTGTAACCATTCTAATTTGAAAAAAAATTATAATAAATTAATATTTCATGACTTTCCAAGAGTGCCCCTCCTCCCACTTATAAAAGGCCCCCACCTCTACCCCCTTACCCCCACCTCTAAAGCCCTTGGATCGTCCAAACTCTGTTCATAATATCTCTCAAAATCCCTATATTACTCCTAGAAGCCTCACTTTAGGTAGAAGTCTTCCCAAGGAAGCCTTTGGATCAAATTAGAAAGAGTTACCGGATTTACAGGTAACGCCTTCTTTCAAAATCATTGGTTGTATTTTCCTTCTTCACTCCCCCTTAAATTCTTATTATTTTATTACATAACAACAAAATTATCCTAAATATAATTTTTTTGATATGTATTTTATTTATACTTAAACACACCTTCGTCTATTGGTTAATGAACATACTATTTCTGTGGGTGGCGAATTACTGCCTCATGAAACGATGATTGTTCAATCTTCTCTTAACACATTTTATGGTGGCCATTATGATGTAAATATATTTATATATTATATATATGGTATTTATGTTTTCTATATGCTTCTTTATTTTATGTTTATATCATATCCTTATGCTTTTCATGTCATGTAATTGCGATAATTTCAATTGAGGAAGTGTGGACTACTGCCCCCTCAAGTGATGTGACTCGTTCATGAAATACATAGAATGTATAAAGAATGAAATTAATGAAATTATGTGACCTATATAACATATATATTATACTTTAATTATAATATATTTATCTCTCATTTCTTTTTAATTCTATTAATATGAAAAAGAAATGAAAGTAGCGTTCATGCGTACGTACGACCTACTGTCTCCATGAACGGTGGACTTCATTTTTTTATCTCCAAATGTTATGGAATAGTATAAAAAGAAATATACTGAATATATATGATATTTAAATCATTAATACTATTTTTTATAGAATTTACTTATAACTACATGTACAATTATTTTAAAACAAGTTCGTTTTTGACTCATTTACCGAACATCGATGAAAACGTCTGATATGAAATAACATAATAATCTAATTATTATAACATGATAATATGTGATATTAATTTAATAATAAACTTTAATGTATTTTCTTAATAAATTATAAAATTGACCAAAGTTTATTATTCAGGAATATAAAGAAACGAACAAGACAAGTCAGACTCGATCTAAGGGATCATACCTCTCTCTTTCTTTTTAAGTACTCTATTTTATATCATTCCTTTTAAGCTCCTATTTCATATGCTGGGGGATATTATTTTATATTCCTCTTAAAATAATTTTTATGTTCATATGATGAGAGACCATATTTGATCTCATCAATCCATTTTTGAAAGTTTTAGGTGGCGCTGTTAGGCTGCCGAATTTTCATAAGGGATTTCTTAACTCACTTTTAATTCCATGAGATTTCCATCGGTCGCCACTTATTTATAGAACATTGTGTATTGTGTAATTCCAATTTATATATATTATCATTATTCTAGTTATATTCATGGTTTTCTATAATTCAATTTTTGGTTATTATCTTTTTGTCATACGACTCGATTGATTACAATGAGGTAAGGGATTTTTATCTCACTTTTTGTTCCCATGAGATCCATGCTACATTTTACACTATTACCTTTTGTGTGGTGTATTTACTGACCATAATTTTATTCTTTGTGTAATATAATTTAATTTATGGGTATTTAAATCTTCATTGTATGATCCTTCAGTCATGGGGTGTACGTTTTGCAAGTTACCGAAATTGGTAAGGGAACCTTTCACCCACCTCTTTTTTTAAAAGAATTCTTTTTGTTAGGTCTTTTAATTTTCATCATCTTATGTGGGGATATGTTATTATATATATCCTTATTTCTTTAAATTTTATTGCCAAGTGATGGGATACCCATTTTATCTCTCATCAACTAATTTGATGAATTTTAAAGTGACGTCGTTAGGTTGTCGAATTTCTGTAAGGGAACCTCTTAACCCAATTTTAATTCTTTGGGTTAAACCTATACTTCTTGATTATGTTGTTCTATGAATATGTGTGAATGAGCTATGTTTTTTTCACACTTAATATCGACTTATATTGGGTGTATTTATATTTGTCACACATAATTATTTCATGGATTTATCCTTAATCAAAGAATACCATCTTTGTAAGGGAATTCTTTTCAATCTCCTTCATTGAGACATATCTTGTTTTATACACAATATTCTTTTATATGGTGTATAAACACCATTTACTTTTACTTTTATTCAAAAGGAATCTTTTCTCTACGAAGCTTTTTACTAAACCACAAAAAGTATGTTTCTATTTAACGTACGTGGTGAGAACGAACTTTCCACCGCAGTGGGTATTATTTGATCTTTGGCTTCCTAAACAAGCCATAATGTTTTTAAAAGGAAAATAAATATCATATACTCTTTTATGTATTTTGTTATTGAAAATGGTTTTTATAATGGATTTGATATGTCAATATATTGTTATTGAAATGTTGAAATGTTTTCTTTCCTTTATATTTTTGTATGTGTTATGATTTTATAATTGTACTTGGAAATTAGACAGGCGGTTATGTGATAAACCAAATGACGGGTGGTGTCATGAAAAATAGGATGGGTGGTTATGTTATAACCTCCAATGCATTGGGTGTGGAAGTTGGCCATATGGCTATTCCATTTAGTGACATGTGTGGAAGTCGACCGTATGGTTACTCCATTTAAGCATGTTTATGTTCCAATTTACTTTTATAAGTTATGTGCTCTTTATATAGGTTTTATGGTAATATTTTGGTTACAAAAGGGTAAGCAATTATCTTTTATTCAGTGAAGGTTATCTAATACTTCATAAAGATGAAAAGTATTACTTATGATAAAGTATTCATGGTTTACTTGTTGTTTTGAAAAACTAATAGTTTCCCTTCTTTTTGTATCCCTTACTGAGCTTTTTATGCTCATCCCGTGTTTTTGAAATGTTTTTCACAGGTCAAGGGATAGGTACATGATGTGATGATAATGTCGAGGAAGTGCCATGAAAAATTCCATTTTTTACTTTAAATATGTTTCCTTTGATGGAAAAAATTAATACTCTCTTTGATGTAACCACCTTGTTTAAATGTGGAATGTAAAACATGATTTGTGATATAATTCTCTAAAAATATAAACCTGAAAAGATCTTCAATGTGTATTCTGGAAATAACTCAAGAATAAGTAATTCTTAAGGCAGGGGCCTTATAGTTGGTTTCAGTGGCCGGTTTAGATAACTTTAGAGGTTAGAGTGTTATTTAATCATAAGTGAAAAGTTGTATATAACCACAAAGGTTAGTATATTAGATGGAGTCACTGTTATTTTTGAAAGTTTGTATGAGTTTGAGATAACTTGGATATGTATATCATAGTGTTTATCTTCCCCATTAGTACATGATGATTTTTTTGTTATACTCATACTGAATTTTTTTTGGTTTTAGTAAATGGATGGACCTAGTAGGCACCAAAGTGACAATGGGTTTGAAGGAAACTGTGGTGGTTCTCTGATTAAGCGACTGGATGAAATGAGGGATTCAATGAGAAATATTAGGGTTATTATAAACCAACTATCAGGATTCATGATTAACCACTTGAACCTTGGTTATTTCTCGAATGCATAATGTACGAGAGAACCAACTCGATGTGGAATTTCAGGTAATAATTATAAAGGTAACCATTAGGGTTTATATGATCCTTACTTTTGAGGTAATTATGGGTTATTATATGTTATGATGGAAAATGAAAGGCATGAGATAAACCTGGGGTTAAATTATGTTATGGTTATTTTTGAAGATTTTATCTCTTTTTGGGGAATTTTTTAAGAATTATATAGTTTTGGAAAAAGGATGACATACAGACTGTGTGACAACCTGTCACGTCGGACGAAGCTGTGGGAATCAAACCCACAACCAAAGTGAGACTAGGATTTATCCCCTACCACTGTACTACGTGAAGTCCCTGGTTAGTATGAATAATTCTTTTTAGTTAGATGATATTATGAATCAGAAATAAGTTGATTTAGGGTTATCTATGGAAATGATTAACCTATCATGGAGGATATGTGATTAAGTTAATTACTATTCAATATGAGACTTTAAGAGTAACTGATGTTATTTAGAGATAAATGTTAAGATTTTATTTGGAAGAATATGTGATTAAATCCTTTATATATTTGGGTTTCAATCTTAGTTTGGAGTACTTTTGAAGAATTTTATGGATAGATGTTTATTTAATGGTCTATGATGAACTTTGGGTTTTGTTGGAAAAATTTTGGAGATTAAGAGTTGTTTTTCTTTTTGTGAATGATTGTCCTTTTAAGGGATTATCTGATCCTATAATAACCATTTTGGTTTTGGTTAAGGTCTAAAGACATGGGAAATATATAATTCTTTTTTGTGGATTAGGTGATTCTCTAGAAGTTGATTATAGCACTCTTAATGTGAAAAAGTCATCCTAAATGCTCATCTTTTGGAAAAAATATGAGTTTGTGTTAGAAATATAGTAAGTGATGAAAGTATACATGACAAGTAAGTATGTTTACTTATGTTTTAGTTAAACCCATAAATAAATTATTCAATGAAAAGTAACTTAAAACAAAAACGTTTTCTATTAAATTTTCATACTAGGGAATCAAATACCGTTTAAATCATCACAAGTTTGTGATTTTCTAGTGGTTAACATTCTCCTAGACATGTTTTCTATCACTCTACATCAGAAATTGATGGTTTTTTTTCTCCTCCATATCCATGTTTTCATGGAATCCTAGTATCTATTGTCTCGAGTAACCTTTTTACTTCTCTTTATTTCTTTTAAAGTGATAGTTTTGTTGACTAGTTTTCTGATGTGGGACTTTAAATGATGTTTCTGAGCCCAATTTTGAAATTGTGAGGATGTAATTCCCAAAAGGGGGAAGAATGTAACATCCCAGGTAAATAAAAATATATGATATTTTCATATTTATTAATATTTGTGAATTAAATATTAATTTTACTTTAAAGGGGTTGCTATGTTCGATGGCTTACCCGTTATGCAACAATAGGTTTCTTTGAAATCTTACGTTGTTCAATAATAATATAATATTATTATTTTGAATGGTAGGGGACACCTAGCCGTTGCACTGGAGGGAATGAATACAACTTACTACAATATTAATATAGATGTTTGTTAAATATATTTACTTTTATCCAATAAAAGTTAGAGGCTTAAAAAGTAAAGGAATCTAATTTTATGCATAATTTATGTTGAAAGGACGATTTATCGCCTTTTGATGGAGAACACTATTTAAATTTAGTTTTGGTCACTTTAATATGTTAATTTTGGAAAAATAAAATTATTATTTAGATTAGTATCATGAAAATATACTTTGGGTAAATTTTTGGTATTTTTCTGATAAAATTCATTTTTAAAGAATAATGAAAAATACTGAATTTTGTTTCAAAATTGATTTTTAATATAATTTATTTATAAGGATAGATTATATTTTTAATTATTTTTAAAGTTTAATTAGAATATATTTTTACCATTTAATACAATTCTGGTCATTAGAATTAATTTCACTTTGAAATTGGATAAAAACCATTATCAATCTTTTGATATATATCGTTTCTTAAAAACACGCTATTTGATTTGACAACGGGAATTAATTATAAAATTAATTAATGAAACATCTATGTTTTGAATTTGTCAAAATGGAAATAAATTTTGAATTTGGAATATCAAATATAGATTAGGTTGAATTTTTGGTATTTTTCTGATAATGTTCATTTTTTAATGAATAGTAAAAAATATAGCATTTTAATTCAAAACTGCATTTTCATCAAATTTATTTATATAGTTAGATTTTAATTTTAATTGGTTTTAAAGTGTAATTTAATTATTTTTTTATCATTTAATACTATTTTGGTCAATGGATGTAATTTCACTTTTCAATTGGATGTAAAAACAAGTCAATATTTTGATAAATTTTACTTCTTAAAAACTCCTCTTTGGTTTTGACAACGGGGATTATTTTTACATTAACTACTGAAATTTATCTGTTTGGAATTTGTTAAAATGGATTCCATATTTGGAATTAGATATTCAAAATTATGTAATTAATACTCTTTTGTTTTTGGACATTATGAATAGTAACGACGGTAATTATCTTTAATTATCGTGATTAATTACTAATCGAGTAGTTAAGGGTAATAAAATAATATTATAAAAATACAAAATGACCCCAAAATGTGTCCTAATTCTATTTTTGGTGTCCTGTCTGACCATGGGATTCCTTTTTCCAACATTGGGACCCCATGGAATCACCTTTGTGTGATAGTGCCCTTTTATCATATTATTTTTTAAGGAAAGGGAAATATAATAATTGTATGTAATACCTAAGTAAAACCATTTTTAATTTTGTTTATATAAATGATATATTTTACTATAAATAGTAATTTTAAAGCTAAATATATTTCCAACATCATGGTATTTTATTTTGAAGTTTTCTACATTAAATAAATAAATTTATTTATGACACAATGATGATGTTGTTATTACCTCAATAATGAAAGATTAAAATATATGATATTATAAGTGTTAAAATAATTTTGTTTTGAAACGTCGGATTCTATACAAGAATTTAATAGATAATTATTACATGTAAAATATATGTTAATTCTTTTATTTATAAGGAATAATGCTTTTATGCCTTTATCAAAAGTCAACTACCAAATAGTGTCGAAATTGGCGTAAATGAGTTTTTAAAACAAATTTTATTTTATTAAATGGTATAAAAGTTCAAAAAATCTAATATTCTTCCAAATGAAATATAATATATTACTAATATCATTATTGATGCAATTATGGGACTATTGGTATTTTAATGTAATTATTATTACCTTATAGTTTGAAAATAAAAAAAAGACGTGGTAAGAATAATTAATTTTAACTAAGGGCTAAAATGAAAAGATAAGGTGAATTATATGACCTCAACTTGTCAAAAAACTATTATTTGATTGAATTCATAACAATTATCCTCTTATCATTGAAATTTTTAATTTTCTAACAATTATAATTTGAGAAACATTTTATAATAAATTATTATTTCATGACTTTCCAAGAGTGCCCCTCCTCCCTCTTCTAAAAGCCCCCCACCTATACCCCGTTACCCACACCTCTAAATCCCTTGTCTCATCCAACCACTACTCATATTATCTCTACAAATCCCTCTATTACTCCTAGAAGCCTCACATTGGTCATAAGTCATCCCAAGGAAGCCTTTGGCTCAAATAAAAAATAGTTACCTGATTTAGAGGTAACGCCTTATTTCAAAATCATTTATTGTATTTTCCTTTTTCACTCCCCCTATAATTATTATTATTTTATTGCATAATAACACCAGAATCCTAAATATTCTGTTATTTTTTTATGGGAAGGATTTAATTTACACTAACACACACCTTCGTCTAATGGTTAAAGAACATACTGTTTCTGTGGGTGGCGAATTACAGTCTCACGAAACGATGATTTTTCAATATTCTCTTAACACATTTCATGGTGGCCATTATGATTTAACTATATTTATATATGATATATATGGTATTTTTTGCTATATTCTTCTATATTTTATGTTTAAATCATATCATTATGCGTTTCATGTCGTGTAATTGCGATAATTTCACTTGAGGAAGTGTGGACTACCGCCCCCTCAAGTGATGTGACTCCTTCCTACAATACATGGAATGTATAAAGAATTAAATTAATGAACATATGGGACCTATATAACATATATAATATACTGTAATTATAATATATATGTCTCTTATTTAGTTTTAATTCCATTAATATGACAAAGAAATGAAAGTAGTGTTCATGCTGACGTACGACCTACTATATCCATGAATGGTGCATTTCATTTTTTTTATCTCTAAATGTTATGGAATAGTATAAAATGAATTATAATGGATATATAAGATATTTAAATCATTAATTCTATTCTAGAGATGATATACATATAACTACATGGACAATTCGTTTCAAACAAGTTTATTTTTGACTCATGTACCGAACATCGACGAAAACGTCTGATATGAACTAACATAATAATATAATTATTATAAAATTATAATATGTGATATGAATTGAATAATAATATTTAAATTATGTTCTTAAGAAATTATAAAATTGACCAATGTTTATTATTCAGGAATATAAAGAAACGAACAAGACAAGTCGGACTCGAGGTAAGGGATCCTACCTCTCTCTTTCTTTTTAAGTACTCTCTTTTATGTCATTCCTTTTAAGCTTATCTTTCTTATGTTGGGGGATGTTATTTTATATTACACTTACTGTAATTTTTATGTTAATATGATGAGATACCCTATTTTATCTCATCAATCCATTTTTGGAAGTTTTAAGTGGCGCCGTTATTCTACCGAATTTTCATAAGGGATTTCTTATGTCACTTTTAATTCTGTGATATTTCCATCAGTCGCCACTTATTTATGGAACATGGTGTATTTTGTACTGACAATTGGTATATATTATCATTATTATATTTATATTCATGGTGTTCTTTAATTAATTTTGTGGTTATTATATTTTGTTCATACAACTCAATTGATTACAACGAGGTAAGGGATTTTTTTCTCACTTTTTGTTCCCATGAGATTCATGCTACATTTTCCACTATTCCCTTTTGTGTGGTGTATGTACTGCCCATAATTTTATTCTTTGTGTAATATACATTAATTTATTAGAATTTACATTTTCATTGTATGATCCTTCTATCATGTGTTGTATGTTTCGAATGTTACCCAAATCGGTAAGGGAACCTTTCAACCTCCTCTTTTTTTAAAGACTTCTTTTTGTTTGGTCTTTTAGTATACATCTTATTATGTAGGGGTATGTTATTATATATATCATTATTGTTGTAAATTTTATGTCCAAGTGATGGGATACCCTTTTTATCTCTCATCAACTCAATTTATGAATTTGAAAGTGACGTCATTTGGCTGTCAAATTTTTGTAAGGGAACTTCTTAACCCAATTTCAATTATTTGGGTTAAACCTCTACTTCTTGATTATGTTGTGATATGAATATGTGTGAAGGAATTATGTTTGTTTTACACTTAATATACACTTATATTGGGTGTATTTATATTTTTCACAGATAATAATGTCATTGATTTATCCATAATCAAAGGATACCATCTTTGTAAGGGACTTCGTCTCAATCATCTTTCATTGAGACATATTTTGTTTTATAAACAAATTTATTTTATACTATGTATAAACCACTTTGAATTTTACTTTTATTCAAAAAAAATCATATCTCTACAAAGTGTTTTACTAAACTACAAAAATTATGTTTCTCTTTAATGTACGGTGTGACAATGACCATTCTGATGCCGCGAGTATTATTTGATATTTTGTTTCCTCAACAAGCCATAATGTTTTTAAAAGAAAAATAAATACCATATACTCTTTTATGTATTTTGGTATTGAAAATGGTTTTTATAATGGATTTGATATTCCAATATATTGTGATTAAAATGTGGAAATGTTTTCTTTCCTTTGTATTTTTTATGTACTATGATTTTATAATGGTACTTAGACATTTCATCGGTGGTTACATGATAAACCAAATGACGGGTGGTGCCGTGAAAACCCGGACGGGTGGTTACGTTATAACCTCCAATGCATTGGGTTTGGAATTCAGTCGTATGGCTATTCCATTTAGTGACATGTTTGGATGTCAACCTTATGATTATTCCATTAAGTATGTTTATGTTCTAAGTTTCCTTTATATGTTATGTCTTCATTATATGAGTTTTATGGTAATATTTTGGTTACAAAAGGGTAAGAAATTATCTTTTATTCAGTCAAGAGTATTTACTACTTCATAAAGGTGAAAAATATTACCTATGATAAAGTATTTATGGTTTTGTTTTTGATTTGAAAAGCTAACATTTTTCCTTCTTTGTGTATCCCTTACTGAGCTTTTTATGCTCATCCCATGTTTTTTAAATGGTTTTCACAGGTCAAGGGAAAGGTACATGATGTGATGATAGTGTCGAGGAAGTGTCAAGAAAGAATCCATGTTTTACTTTAAATATGTTTCCTTTGATTGAAGAAAAATGAATATTGTCTTTGATGTAACCACCTTGTTAAAATGTCGAATGTAAAGAATGATTTATGATCTAATTATCTAAAACTCTAAACCTTAAAAGATCCTCAATGTGTATTCTTGAAATAACTCAAGAATAAGTAATGTTTAAGGCTGGAGGCTTATAATAACACATGTACTAATTCTTTTGGATAAGTATAATTCGACCCAAAATAACCTTAAGAATAAAATATGACCCCCTTTGGTCCACTTGGATTATATTAGGACATTTATTATTATTTTATTTAATGAAGAGTTAAAACTGTTAAATTCGGAGTTTAATAAACAAAAAATTTTTAATATATGGTTATACATAAGATAAATTCGACTATAAATATTCATTATAAATATAAAAATATTTCCTAAATAATGGAATTTTAGTTATAATTTTTAGACAATAAATAATTTAATTTATTTTTGACATAATGATGATATAGTAATTGCCTTATTAATGAAATATTAAAATAATTGATATTATTAATATCCAAATAAATTTAAATTGAGTCTTTTGATAAATTCCACTAATTTTATAGGTTAATATGACATGTTAGGATATAATATATGAATTTATTTCTAATTAATAAAGTTTTTAGGACTTTAACAAAAATCAATTATTAAATAATGTCAAAACTGACATAAATGAGTTTTTTTTAAAAATGCTATATTATTGGTTTATATAATAATTCTAAATATCTGAGGATCCTCCAAAGGGGTTAAATTATATTATATATGTCATTAATGAACCACTTGGGGTTCTATTGGCATTTTATGATAAGTTTATTTACTATATAATATAAAAATACCAAGAGACATGGTAAATGTCAATCTATTTAATTAAGAGTTAAATCTAAAAGGTATGGTTAATAGTGTGACCTATACATGTCTAAAACATATTTTTTGAGAGTTTTTAGACCCATCCCCACCATATACTCGAAATAAATCATTTTTGAGTCATTAGAAAGAAAATATTATTCTATTATAAAATAATATTTCAATCATTTCCTAAGATGCCCCTCACCTCTCTTATAAAAGGGCACTCCCCCATATCATAATTTCACACCTCCAAAGACTTTTGGCTCTGACAAACCCTACCCAAATATCATCTAAACTATACTCCCTTCATTATAAATTCGTTCCATTAGATAGAAAGCCAACCTAAGGAGCCCTTTTGATCAAATCAAAAGGAAACACTTGAAAAAGAGATAATAAATTCACCACCATCTTTTTTGAGTTTTTTTCTTCTTCCACTTCCTCTTTCTTTGTTGTTTCCATTCTAAAATAATAACTCCATTATATTCTATATACTGAGATTTTATTATAAAAATGGTACAACTATATTCATTATTATATACATCATATGAATGACAAAGCCACCCTATGTGTGTACGTACAGCTTACAGTCTCCACGTCGTGGTTTAGTTGTTATTCAATAAATTATTTTTTGGGATGGTTATAATAATGATGTATAATTGAGGTAAATAATATATATAACATGTTAATTGTTATTTATTTATGATATACCATCTATTTACATAACATTTTAATATCAAAAGAATGATATTGTCTCTCGTGCGTGCGTACGGTTTACCGTCTCCATGAACGCAATGAAATTCATTTCCCCATCGAAACCATTCAAGAATAATTTTCATTTAATGATTTAAAATAATTCTTAATAACTTAATATAATTATAGATATGAATCAAATACATCATATCCAAAATAGACATGGCTTATGTAACAAAACATATAACGGAAAACGAATCAGTTAGCACCTAAAACGACGATAATACTTAAATATTATTAACAATGAAATATTAGAAGATAATATATGATATCATATTTAGGTATATAGTTCTTGTATATAATTAAATAACAATATTTTTACTATTATATAGGAGTTTAACATACCATAGACTAATTAAAAGTACAAGGTAAGTGTTAATTTCACAATCTCTTTATTATCTGAAGTTGTTTTTACGTAAGTATCTACTGGGACCTCTTCATCATCCACATCCATGTTTTCTTAAAAATGTATTTCATAAAAAATTACTATTTACTAGAATATGGGTTAAAGTCATTTATTCCCTTATTTGACCTTATATTTTTTGAAAGGAATCTTTCCGTCATTTTCCAAAAAATGTACTTTATGACCTTTTCTAAAAAATTAAGGTAAGAATGTTTTTTTAACTTATATGGTGGGTGCGGCTATTTTCTGCCGTTATAACATCATCAAAGCATCCCATACAAGCTTATAAGAATATTTTCAAAATGATTTTTTTCATTTATAATTATGTAACTCTTAAATGGTTTCAAAATAAAATAGGTATTTCTTTCATATAGTTTTCATTTCGTCTATGTCAACATCCTTTGAGGGATTTTGAACTTGTTTGAAGTTGATTTATTATGATAAAAATATTACTTATTACATTGAAGGTTTTGTGATATGTTTAACTATGGATATGTTATTTTTATACCATTCATGGTTTATGGTTAATTTATTGAAATTTCGTATTCATATTTTAATACGAATGTTTATGTTATGTTTCATCATTTTCATATGAGGAATGTATTGGACAAAGTATGTGACTGGTGGAGCCTTCTATAGCTCCTCGGTGCATCAGTAGGTCTCATGAGACAATTAGATGTGGAATTTGCCTAGGCCTTCTCCAATTTTATATATGGTTTTGGCCGAGGCCTTAATCATTTTTAGACGTCTTGGTCGAGGCCTTGACAAAATGTTTCAGAATTTCCAGCATTATACATTCCCTCATTATGTAAATAATAATGATGTTTCCTGGGGTTATTCGACTAGTAGAATACCCATGACTATGTTTTATTATTGAATTAATTACTCAGCTCAAATTACTACCATAGAGTGTTCATGTTTATTATTTTTAAAGGCATGTGTTTTGAATTATTCAACATGCCTATTGTTTATGTTATCTTCCACTGTATTACATACCCTTACTGAGCATTTGAGTGCACCCATTTTTTATATTTCATTTTCCTAGGATATGAAGAAGGTAGTTATGAGTGACTTGTAGGCATAATCTAGGAGGCTTGGAAGTTTCTAATGGAATAAATTAGTTTTGTATTTATTTTCAAGTTGTAATGTTGAACTTATGTATGTATCGTGTTTCCAATAATACTAAACTGATCAGTCTTTCATGACATGTTTCCTTGTATCATGCCAGTGTTATGTAATAAAGCACTGACTTTGGACAACCGGAGTCGGGGTGTCACATAAATCATCCTATATATGGTGATTCATGGAAACTTTTTGATCAATTATATTCATATTTTTCCTCAAAAAGATCAAAATATTTGATTGGGTCTTTCTAATAAGGTTTTATGTTCTTTTTTTCTTATGGTAGTCAATATTTTTATTGTCATGTATTTGTAACTCTATGCAATTTACCTCATTGGATGTTGATGAAAGGGAAATATAAATTTTTTACCTTATTTATTCTAGGAAATCCAAAAAATAATATTGATTTTTATTTGAATCCGTTGATTGATATGTTAAATTTATAATTGAGCATTGGTGTCGATACAAATGATGTATTTCCAAAACAAAATTTCTTAATAAAAGCTGCATTGGTGTGGAAAATTAGTAAATTATCATCATATTTCATGTCATATGGCTGGAGTACACATGTTCTAAAATCATGTTCAAACAATATGAGAGATAGTAAAGAATTTATTCTCACCAATGAAAGAAAGAATTTTTTCAACTATCATCGCATATTTCTTCCAACCGATCATCCTTTTTGGAAGAATGGAAATCATTTCCAAAAAGTTACAATTGAAATTGATTGACCTACAATAAGGATATTAGGTATTGAGTTAAAATATATTATATCTTCCTTACATCCCATTACCTTTGGACAGATAATAATCTAACAAAAAATAGAAGTATTTAGGGGAAAAAACAATTTCAAAAAAACAATTAGCATTTTTTGGGATATTCTATGTTGGTCTGATTTTTTGGTTCATAACATGTTGGATGTCATGCATATTTATTATAAATATTTGTATAATATATTGTATATATTTTTAGACACACCCAGTAAGACCAAAGATAATGTTAAGGCACAATTATATCTTACCCAAATTTGTAGGCAACCAGAACTTGAACTGTTTGAAAATACTAGATCATAGTTGTTAATGGATACAAAAGAAACTTATATAGTTTCTAAAGAAAATAATTTATTATTTTTTCAGGTGATGTAAAATTTTAGGCTACCAGATGATTAAGTTTACAATTTGGCTTGATGTGTCAAAAATGGTAATATTACCAGATTAAAAACTCATGATTTTCATGGTATAGTAGAAATAATTCAACAAATTAGATTTAGAGGTTTTTTGAATTCTATGATTTGGGATTATCTAATAGAAATATTATATTTTTTGGGATATTTATGCAGTGACAATAGACTATGACACACTAATTAGACTAAAAAAAGATATTTTAATTTTATGTAAATTGGTAAAAAAAAAATTTGTCTATCTTTGACTCAATGGAACATTAGATATTACATTTTTCACATGAAGAAATATAAAGATGTGTAGTATAGTTTTTATGGATGTACCCATTAGAGGGATGCATGCAAAAAATGAACATAACGGTACGTAATAAAGAATCAGTTGAACGATAAATTGTAGATGCTTATTTATAAGAGGAACTTTATTTCATCTTCTCTCATTATTTTCAAACTGAATATCCCTAAAAACATAACCACATTGGCCATTATGTGAGAAATTTTGATGATGAAATGAGAAATAAAGTATCAGTTTTTAATCATCCTGAATTTTTCTTTGATGGATTTCATGAATGATATATTTTTTATGATGAACTTTATAGGGCTCATACATATGTTGTTCTCAAATGTGAAGAAATTTCACCATTTTTACTTTGAGTTCCCATATCATTTGTTCTATATTTTTCAGTAAATTAATATTAATTTATTTATATATTACTTGATAATAATATCAAGAAATTTTTCTCACAAATTATAGTATCTTCTCTTAAATGACATCAATAAAATTATTTTTCCTACTAGTTTCAAAAACTGGTAAACTAAATTGTCTGTGGTTTAACATATAAAATCAATATATTTCTTTTTATATTGATAAATGTTTTTAAAATTTTTAGGTACCTAAATATGATGATAAAATTGATAATCAATTGTGTGTATTGGGTGTCCCACCATCTAAAATGGTTAAATCTTTTATTCCATATGTAGTTAATGTTTTTCTATTTCATACATGTGCATATGGGGAATAAAAAACAATGAGTAGTGGTTCTTTCGTGATAGGATATCATCATAGAGAAAGTGATGTTAACTTGTATGGCATGTTGGATGAAATAATTGATCTATGTTATCTAGGAAACTATTATGTAATGATGTTTAGATGTCATTGGTTTGATACTGATAGAGGTTTGTGTGTTCATCAACACCATGGAGTCCTTAATATTAAATATAAAATTCTTCGTATAGTAAATGGAATTTTTTTATTGGATCATCAGGAACATAATATTAATTATGAAAATTTTTGGTCTACTTTAAGAGAGTTGAGTGACTGATGAAGAATAATAAAAAATATATCTTGTGAAAATCAATTAATCCAAAGTGAATGTTGTTCCACTGAAGTGAAAGGAATAAAAAAATTCAAGAGAAAATTCTAAATCCATCTTTTCAACAAAACCTAAATATCAATGATGACTCCCCACAGTTATGGGTCGATTGAGGTGATGTCATAGTTGATGTAAAAAGTGGATTGGAAATAGAAAGAGATGATGAAGATGAAACTCCCATTGAAATTTATGATACTAAGTAGGAATATAAAGATATTGACACAGTCATATAAAAATATGAGGTAGAAGATTGAAACAATAAAATACTATTTATAATCATAAATAATATATATCTATATATAATTCTTGTTTTCGTTTATTTATTGATAAGATTCATTTCTAATTTCAGATATCCAGTGAACGTTTACCTGATATAATTCATGTGTTAGATGATTTTATACTACTTGATGATGGACCTGATGGTACATCACATTACCCTCATACTATTGGAAATTTAGAAATAACACAGAGGGGTCACAACCTTATGAGACTGATGATTCCTGACCCTATCCTCAAGTGACACCCACGTCTTCAGTTCAATCCACCCAAGCAAAGGTATGCTTTGTAGTTAATTTTAGTAAGTTTTTTTAATGCTCATTAATTTATTTATATACTAATTTTTTATTATTTTTTGTCCTTTTATATAGTTTTTCACATGTTACATATGGACTAGGAAGTTCTATATTGTTGAATTATTATTCTGGTGCATGGGTTACATGTGATCAAATTCTCATTGAGGTTTATCACTGCATGTTCGATCATTGGATGGTGTGTAAATAAATAATAGTTACATTGAACATTATTTAATTAATAATAGATATTATTACTTATTTATAAGTTTTATTGTATCTCATCGATGATAGTATGTGGGAATCTATTTGTGAGGCATGAGAGGGATGTATGTGTGAGCGTTAGCACCAATATTTTCATAATCTGAGGGTGATAACTTTGCGAAAAGTGAGAGTTGCAGATTTTGACCATTCTTGTTGTGAAGAAAAACAAGATTATATCTCATCTCAGGGTTGGGATGGTTTATGTTCATATTGGATGGGAGATAATTTTTACTGGAGAGAGTCATTAAGTCAACAGAACCGAGGCATACAAGATGTAACACATCGAGCATGCAGTCATACATTTAGTACGCATGAGAAAAATTTGGTTAGTTCCCTTTTTAATAATTTATATAACTTTAAATGTAATATTTTTACTTTATAGACATATAGGCTATTGAAAAACATGATAATATGTAGTTAGGAATTTATAGTATCATGGACAGTTATCCTGTCACTTGAGCGAAGAGAGGTGATCTCCAGTGTCATATTGTGGTCAGTATAATTTTTTTTATGTTTCAAAATTAAATTCGAATAACATTCTAACTATTGCAATTTTAAACTGTAATTGAAGGAGTCATATGAGGAATAAACGTCTCAGAAATAGTTTGATAGTGACATCGAGATCAAGGATTAGACCTCATGTGTGGTATAATTTTATTATGAAGCATGGATTTAGGAGACTCAGTATGCCTTTGAGAAAAATTGATTTATCAGTATTGACTCTCAATTAATTCCTGATATTTATTATAGTACTGTTGGGATGTCATTGTGTAGCTCGAGAAGAGCTCATAGAGAGTCATCATCATTTACATCACAGTATGAGGAGCATTTGTGAGATCAGTGTGAGCATATAGATACCATTCATATGGAGTAGGAAGAGTTCCTTCGACAGCAACTAAAGGAGGAGGAGGAGATGCGTAAATGGAAGAAATAATATCACAAGTAGGTGATGGAGTACATGTGATATCTGAATTGTGGATTAGGGATGGAGTTCCCTCCACCGAATCCTCCAACTCCTCCAGATAACCCTCCCCCTAAGTAATTTATATAATTTTTCTTAATAAACATTTGAATGTAATTTTTTTTGTAATATTTTTACCAATCCATATATTTACATTTCTCTATAGTGAATTTTTTATATTGGTGAGAATATTGTGTTATTTACAATCTTCCTATTTTTTATTTTTTATTTTTTTAATATATTATTATCTATTTATTATTTTTATAATTTATTTATTATTTATTTATTATTATTTTCATATTGTTTTCAATGCAATGTTTTTTGATATATTTATTTATTTTATAAGTTTTTATTATTTTAATTATATTTTCTAAAATTTTATTGGTTTTATTAGTTTTTAATATTTTTTAATTTATTATTATTATTATTATTTTAATAAATTTTATTTATATTATTTTAATTTTTTTAATTTTTTTAATTTTTTATTTTTTTTTGCGACGGGTAGTCAATCACATTACAAAATTGTTTTTTTATCTCAGATGAACTATTTACGTTGCCATTTTTAATAATGGTTCACTTGTGATGGGAGACTATCACAATTGCTTTAATTTCCAATTGTGACAACCTATGGAAAATAAATGGGCTTCCTAAGAATTTTATCAAAGCATAAATCATGAAAAAAATGGGCTTCAAAAACATCATGTCATCATAAACATATACCATATATATAAAGAGTAATTATGGTATCCTTGGATCATATTCTAAGTAAAGTATAAGAAACACTGAATGTTTTTGTCATCGATTAATCAAAGTATCCTTAAAAAATTCTTGAGAAAAATAACCTTTCCATTTCAAAATTACTTCTTTCAAAATATAAAAATTTCAAAAATATAATCAAAAAATTTTTATTTGAAAATAAACATATGAACTTGTATTGTAAGATTTAAAAATTTGAGTGGAAATTATGGTGGGAAATTTAATTCATGATGTATAAGATAATAAATACATTCCTTACATACTTTTTTCAGAAAGTAACATGTTCTTAAAATGACAAGAAGACTCCTTTCAAATAATTTTGAAAAAAATTCAAACATGGGTAAAAATTAATTTCAACAATCATAGGATAATATTAAAAAACTTATTTAAATCATTTTTGCGAAACTAGGATAAGGAAGGAAAATATTTTTTGAACATAGAGATAAATGAATTCAATTTTCCTTAAAAACATATTTTTAGTCTCTTGAATAAATAAGATGAAGAAAATGAAAATAAAGCATATATTTTAAGGAAATATTTAGGCAGCCACTGATTGTGACTACATATTTCAATGGGGGTGGATAGCCCACCCCCACCAATCCTTTTTTCACTACCTACAAAAGGCAGTTTAACCCTCTCCCAAACACAAATGAAACAACTAATAGAGAGGAAGTCTTAGTCATCAATAAAAAATATTTTTCTTCTTTTCCCTTCATCTTTCTCTACAATTTATGTTTTTCACATTTCAAATTTTTTTTCTCAACATGTAATCAGTATGAAAGCTCAAAAAGTAGAAAGGTGTGTTTTTTATTTTATTTTCATCTCCTGATTGGATAGTATAATTCATAAATTAGCACATGCAAGAAAATTTTAAATTATTAATGTGATATATTAATGTATTAATTTTAATTCCCCGTGTGAAAGATTTATTAACAGATTAGGTTGGGTTATATATATATAATATTAAATGATACAGGAAACCTAATTTTTATTTTCTCTACTTATCATCGTGTCAAATATCATGAAGCTCTAATACCCTATACATAACACTACTAGAAATAATTACATGTTTGGGACAATGGATGTGGAAATGCATCTCAAATTAGTAGATCTCAAGGAAACAATTAAAGAAAATAATTTAAAAACCCTCTAAAATAAATCAATGGAGACGATCTTCCTCAAAATACATCTCGATGAGGGTTTGAAATGTGAATAATGCACAGAAAGAGTTCCATGCAATCTCTAAAAGAGTTTAAAAGAGAGGTATGATCATCAAAAAAGTCTATTATTCCAGAAACCCATGACAAATCGAATTATTTATGCTTCCCAAACATTAAAAGGTTCATTTATTACAATTTTTTCAGGTATAGAATTATAACACAACTCAATTACAGAGGTATTGGTATTACAGGTGCCATTATTCTTGAAAAGACATATATGATATTTTATGCATCTCATATTACCCTAAAACAACAATATTGCTAGCGAGGGTATTTAAAATATTATGATCTCTTATCATCAACACTCGTAATAGAAAAGAATAGTGAGATTTTCCTTAAAAATCAGTATTCTCACTCTACTGGTTCAGCGGTGGAATTTCCTAAATAAAATGCTATATTTCATGAAAATAATCATGAATGAATTTTAGGATGTGATTCTCATTGTGGAAAAGGTTTTGATGGTAGACAGAGTTGGTCAATTGGTTTTTACCATGGGCCCACTCAAAATGAAGATCAAAATCAAAGAAATACCATCTCAAACACTCTGAGGAATACTGAAGATTCCTGCTACAAGTGTGGTTATAAGAAACATTGGCTGGAGTTTTTTGAACAATAGTGCATCATTATAAACACTATAAATATTCTCTTGAAGAAACTAATAATGATCCACACTTTTATGGGACATCCTATAAATAGATATAAAAGGAGGTGAATTTTACTGAGAATGAGGAGCCATAAATGATGATTTCACTTACCTCTAAGTGGGAGATTTTATGTGGGAATGTTTTGTAATGATAGATAAAAATATTTCTAGAAAATAAAGTAGATTTGATATATTATATGTCTTTTTTTCTGTATTTTTTATATTTTTGATGTTTTATTATTTTAATTTCACAAAGTGTTTCTTATAATATTATTCTCTTTACTTTGAAGCATTGAAATGGATTTCTTAAATGGTTCATATATTTTTATACCTAATAGTGGATCAACACACATAATTCATAAGAATAACAAATATTTTTATGATCTTAAATCAACAAGACTAATTTTGAATACTATATTAGGTCCTATAGATCAGATATAAGGGATTGGTAAAGTGATTTTTTTACTTAATGGGATGCAATTTTTTATAAAAGATGCATTGTTTTCCCCAATCTCCAAATGAATCTTGTGAATTTTAAATGATATATACCATCATGGTTGTGATACACAAACTATATCAAATAGAAATGAAATGTACATGTGAATTACCATAAATAAATTCATTCAGAGACATGTATTAGAAAAACTACGAAAATTATCATCTCCATTACATTATACATATGTAAGTTCAATCGAAACACATATGGTAGTAAATAATGGACCACAAATTGTTAATTTGTGGTATGATCGATTAGGTCATCATATTTTAGGAATGATGTGAAAAATAATTGAATTCTCTCATTGAAATTTAGTAAAGGTCCAATAGATCTCTCCATTAAGAAAAATTCCATGTGAGGCTTGTGCGCTTAGAAATATGATTGTGAGACCATCTCCAGCTAAAATTAAGGCATAAATTCCATGTATTCTTGATAGAATTCAAGAGGATATATGTGTTCCAATTCATCAATTTTTTGGACTATTTAAATATTCTATGGTATTAATTTTTTCGTCCAGTAGTTGGTCACATGTTTTTTTTCTCTCAACTCATAACGTTGCACTTTCACATTTTCATGCCCAAATAATTAAATTGAGTGAACAATTCCATGATCATTTCATTATGAAATTAAGTCTTGATTATACTAGATAGTTTAACTCTCAATATTTTAATTATTATTGTATGTAAATCGATATTACTATAGAGGATCATGTCACCCATGTGAATACACAAAATGGTTTAGCTAAATCATTTATATAATGCCTCCAAATTATTGCAAGAACATTAAAGATGAGAACAAAGTTACTGAGCTCCATATAAGATATGAAATATTGCATGCATAGAAATTAATTCACATCACATCAAGTGAAAATCATAAACACTCTTTACTCCACTTGTCTTTTGTTCAAGATCATGACATCTCCCACTTAAGAATCTTCGGTTATGCAGTATATATATGATTTCACCCCCACAATGTACAATGATGGGACTTCAAAGGAGGCAGGGAATATATTTAGGGTATGAATCCTCATCCATCTTCAGATATCTTGAACAACAAACTATTGATGTATTTATAGAACATTTTTCTTATTGTAACTTCAATGAATAGTTATTCCCGTCATTAGGGGAAGAAAAGAATCAAATGGAGAAGATATCCAAGAATTTGAAAATATTATCTTTTCTCGACCCACCAACCCAGTTGTGTGAGATAGAATTCAAAATGATTTTACATTTTAAAGGTCAAGAATATCAATTTCCTGATGGAGTTGCTAATTAAAAATTCATGATTAAATCACACATACCATTTGTAAATGCACTAACTAGTATTGATGTCCTGAAGACACAATTACAGAATGATGTCATAGAAATCTCAAAAACATTCCTGAAGTGAGGAAGACCAATTTTCTCCATGTATAGAAAACCTTGGAAAAGAAAATGGATGAGTATAATTGAAAACCCCACTTTGGAGGTGTCTGTACTAGAAGTAACACATAATTTAAAATCACTTAAAGAAATACATAATGAGAATCATAAATTGAATTCACCGGATTTATAAAATCATAAAGGTTTGAAAAATAATGAAATATCACTTAATTATACCACTAAAGGAGATATATGGAATCAAAGTAATATGGAAAATTTGAGAAAATATTTTCATATACTTTGTCACGTGATATATAAAATTAATACCCTAAACTAAAGTCATTTGTGGAGTGTCAAAAATGACCCGAATGGAATAAATGAAATGAAACAATGCAAGTTGAATTAAATTCACTAAATAAGGAAAGATTTTTTGGGCATTTCACACTCACACCATAAGTTGTATATCCCGTGGTATATAAATGGGATTTTTTGTGTAATAGTAAGGAAAAAAACGAGACTATAAGATACAAAGATAGTTTTTCAAACAATACAAGCTATGGATGCTCATCTTGTAAGGTTTTTATAAGATACTTGGAATTGATTATGTAGAGAAGTATTATACTATTATAGATGCTATTACATTTCAATATATAATTATCCATGTAGTAGTTGATAGGGAAAATATGTGTCTTATGGAGGTTGTTACAACTTATTTATATGGGTCACCTGATAATAGTATATATTTGATAATCCATGAAGGATTCAAAATACCCAAAGTATTGAAATCAAACCCCAAAGACCTATATTCAATTAAATTTAATAAATCCCTATATGGATTAAAATAATCCGTACGTATGTGTTATAATCGTTTAAGTGAATATTTTTTGAATAATGGGTATGTAAATAACCCCATATTCCCATGTGATTTTATTAAGAAAACAACATATTGATACGAAATAATTTCCATTTTTGTTGATGATTTAAATATCATTGGAACTCTATAAGAGATCATTGAAGCAATGAGAAACTTAAAGGATAAATTTGAAATGAAAGACCTAGGAGAAACCATGTATTGTCTTGGACTAAAAATTGAGCATAGGCAAAGCTGTATATTTTTATATCAGTAAAATTACATTTAAAATGTCTAAAATTTATTTAATATGAATAAAGAAAATACTTTAAGTAATCTGATGGTTATTCAGTATTTAAATACTATGAAAGATAAATTTTGACCCAATGAAGAAAATGAGGAGTTGGTTGGTCCAAAAGTATCTTATCTCTATGCTATCAAAGCACTAATGTATCTTGTTAATTGTACTTTTCTTGATATATATTTTTCTACTAATTTATTGTAAAGATTTAGTTCAGACTCTACATGATGACACTGTAATGGTATTAAAAATATTTTTTGTAATCCTTATAGCACTATTGATTTGGGATTATTATATTCTAAAAAATTATAAAGTAAGATGGATGGTTTTGCAGAAGAAGGTTATTTATCTAATCAACATAATGTACTATCACAAAGTGGTTATTTGTTCATAGTATGAGGTATTTCCATATCTTTGTGATCACAAAAGCATACACTCGTCACAACATTATCATATCATGAAAAAGGGATATAATTTTAGTTAGAAGGTTGATGATGTGTTTGGTTATGGTCTATGAATCAACACATTCAAGTGGAAAGTGGATCGCCTATGGATAGTATCCCAACAAATTTATTTGAGGATAATACTATGTACATCACACAATTGAAAGAAGGATTCATCAAGAATGATCACAAAATCCACATACCACAAACATTTTTCTCCTTCACATAAGAGTTAATGAATAATAGAGTTATCTACATTAAATATGTCTAATCCTGTGAAAACGTTCCATATTTATTTACAAATTCACTACCAACCATTACCTTTAGAAATGTTTTACATAATATATGTATGTGTAGATTGAAAAAAAAAAATTAATGTAATGTAAATTTTAGTGGGATGATACATGACTGTACTCTTTTTCTTATTCAAATTTTTATCCTACTAGGTTTTTTTGAAAAATGTTTTTAATGAGGCAATATCAAAACACGTATAACATTGGTAGGGGTGTGCATCCCAAGGGGGAGTATTAGAAAGATACTGATTGTGGCTACATATTTAAATGGGGGTGGGATTTTTGCCCATAACAATCCCGTTTTCACTACCTATAAAATTTAGTTCAACCCTCCCCTAAAAATAGGTGAAAAATCCATTAAAGGGGATGTTCTGAACATCAATAAAAAAACTGTCGTCATTTCTCTTCATATTTCTCTGCTATTATAATTTTTCCCAGTTAAAATTTGTTTTATGAATAGAAATATCCAAATTAGAATAAAATATATAATTTTATTGAGATTTTTATCATAATATTTCATTATTTGTGGTATATTCATAATCAATTTTGATAAACAATGAGATTGTGACATAAAACCCCTACCTCGAATCTAACATACTTCGTACATTTTCAAACCTTCTATATAATAAAAATAGTATTATTATAAATATTATCTGAAAAAATACTAATATATGTCAATATATATATTATTTACTTTAAACCATTTATAATAAATTAATTAATAATTATTTATTAAAATCAATATTTAAGGTGATAATTGCTTTATTTTTCATGTAATTTTTTTTGGTGAATTCGATCCTTGAAATTTGACCATATTTAAATTACATAAATAATTTTAATCATGGTATAAGTATAATATATATTCATTGTATTTATATTTATAGTCATCCATAAAATTTAGTGATAGAAAAATGAATTACATTGTTCATGGAGATGGTAGTTCATACGTATGCATGAACGTTGTTTTCATTTTTTCAATGAATGGATCAAGATAAAGGAAAATATTAATTCACCTTAAAATGATCATTATTATGTCATAATATTGGAACCTAATTGTTTAAATGTTCATAAATAATGTTAATTATATTTCTAATGGGTTTCATGCGGTAAGATAGAAGTTTATAATATATGGAAACTAGATGAAAATTTGGATAAGTGTTGGGATGAGTCACCGTTAGTCCAAAAATTCTCCCGCCCAAAATTTACCTACCATTATACTAGACATTCCATTGAATATGATTCACTAATAGAAGAGAGTAATCACCAGAAAAGAGTCACTGCTAGAAAATACTCACCATCAAAGAAGATTCACCGTTCGGAATGAGCCACCGCCAGATGACCTACCTTAAAATGAGTCACCTATGAATATGAATCACCATCAAATGACCTACCATAAGACTTGATTCCCTACTCAGATGTTTAAATATTAATATGATTCCACATTGGTCATGGACTACCACCAGATTAACTCGTCTCAATACATGAGTCAGCACTGAACATGAGTCACAACTAGATGAACTACAATCAGATGACTTGCCACCAGTATAAATCATTATTAGACTAACTACAAACCATAAATGAGTCATCAACATTAGGATCCACCATCTTAATTATTAGGCATTTTAATTAAATTCTATCAAAAAATATGTTAATTAAATTGATTCTAAGATTTATTGAATAATTGTATTCTTAACTTTTATAGAGAAACACTAAAGTCTATGTAAGAGATCAGTATGAGGATGTAGAGGATCATAATGATTGTTATTCCAATGGACTCTCCATAGTGTAGTTATTTATATTTGAATAATTCTCCCTCATTCACATAAGATATATAGAGAAAATATATGTTCCAGTATGCGGCCTAATAGATATAGAAAGGATCATTTCATGAGATATTATCGGTTGCATGCATTCCTACATTTTTACTGTGAATGAGTAGAGTACACTGGGAAACCAGATCCCTTCCTAGATTCAAAAAATGAGAGCTTTATGACAATCTATTTTACTTCTACATTCATATAATTATCTCATTCTCTTTTTTAATCCATATCTGATAAGACCCAAACATCTAAAGAACTTTAAACCAAGAAACACTACCTTTTATATATCATTATACTTTCTTATTATGTATGTTCCTTTTACATTTGAGGATTTTATTTTTTTATTTATTTATCAACATGTGCTAACTCTTTCTCTATTAATGTAAAATACATGATATTCTCTTAACTCTATTTTTATATGTATACCGATTGTTGTTTTGGAAGACTTAATGTGTGGCATGTGATTATTTATCATCTCATTGTTATTATGTAAAAGGTCCTTATGTGGCCTATACATATTGTAAATTGTTATATATATATACCTAATCTAGGTTTTTTATTTTATTATATTTATATAATCTAATTAATAGTGGGATAATTCCAATCGAATGGGATTATGTCTCATCTTGGGATAGAACCCCTTATTTTATTCCATTGTGTGTTTTTTGTTTTATTTCATTATTTACAAGTAATTTAACTGTATTTGTCTCTAAGATACATAAAATACTGGTACTTTGATAGTTAATATCAACTGGTGTTTATATAATCATTTTACTGATTAAATATATATTGAAAGTTAATGTAATATTCATATTTTTTTTAAATGATAAGTAATCATGATTTGAGTAATCATTTAAAAGATCAAAACTATATTAAACTACTTATTCTATTATTTTGGGGATTTAAATTGGGGTATTTTAACTACAAAGTTAATAGAAATTTTTATTTGGAACATTATTCACCCCCTCTTGAGTTACTCACTTTGACCAATATGTGATATCAAAAGGATTTTAAAAAACTTTTCCACTGTGATTTTAGTTTTTTTTTTAAAGATACTAAATTTATGTTAGTTCTAAATTTAGTTTGTTAATGGATATCATACAAGAATGTTCATCTACCAACATACCACCCTTATTTAATGGAAATAATTGTGCTTAGTGGAAAATAAAAAAGAAAGTGCACATTCTTGGCATGGGTTTGAAATTTGTGCTCCAATTGAAGATCAATAGGAAATAACTACAACTACTAGTAATACATAAGTGGATGCTACTAAAACATCCTATAATAATAACTATAAATATGTGAATAATTTTTTTTCACTTTAGGTTATGAAGACTTTAACATAATATCTGCTTGAAATTTTTTTTATGAAATCTGGGGAACTTAAGCAGTTTCTCATTAAGGAAAAACTAATATAAAACAAATGATATTAAATAATTAGGCAATTAGATATGATACATTAAAGAAGAAACCTGATGATATTACCTATAAACTGTATCTCAATTTCAATGAAATAGTGAATATAATTCATCCTGTGGGGAATCAATTTTCTGGAAAAATATCAAATAATGTAGCTGTTGAGGTGTCTTCCCAAAATATGAAGAGGAACCTCAGTCTCAATTATAGAATCTTATGATATTAGTAAGCTACCTATCAATGAGATAATTGGAATGAAAATTATGTATAATTAATATATAAAAGTGAAAATATAATTGGAATATGAACCTAAAGGTAATTATGTAGCATTCAAGACTTCTACTTCAAAATAGTAAGAGAATGTTCAGGCTGAATGTTAAAGTGATGAACGATCATCAGCTGATAGTGACAATGAAATTATCCATCTAGAAAAAAGGTATAAAAAGTTTTATTATAAGAAAAAATAATTTAGGAAACCAATCTAAAAAAGAAAATAATACACTGGTCTAAATTGGAATATGTACAGAAAGAGGGATGATACTCAAAATGAGATCATCTATTACGAGTGTAATAGAAAATGGCATGTCAAAGCTGAATTACCCAACATGAAATATAAAAATAAGAATGATGAAAAAGATAAGAAATAAAATGAATTGATGAAATCCACATAGATTTATTCTAAATAAATCACTAGTAAATCAGATTCAAATTATAATGAAAAACATGACAAATCAAATATGTGTTTCATGAAAAACACATCTGACGTATAAATTATTTTTCCTACTTCTCCTACAAATAATTCTAACCATTCTGAAGAGGAATATAATGAAGCTTATATGTCAAATAAAGAATATTTTTAAATATTGTAACATTCTATAATATAATTTCATTGATATTAAAGATAACTATAAAATTATAAAGATAAAACATGATTTAACGGTAGATATTAAATTCGATCTTTCTGTAGAAAAAGAGAAAAATGAACAATTGTTAAATGAAAATTATAAATTTAAATTATCTAATGACAAATTGAAAAATATATTAGAGAGATTTACTTATTGTAGGAATACTCTATCTCAAATATTGTGAAAATATATAACACCTATGTACGTCATTGCCCTAGGTTATCAACCATAATAGAAGAGAATTATCAAAACCACTTTTATTTCTAAATCATGTTTTTGAAATTCAGCTACTAGATTTTATTCAAGTAGACCTAACAAAATTTAAATTTAAAGAAGATTAAATTATACTAATAGTAAATCCATTAATAAATTATGGGTTTTTAAATACTTAATTACTGACATTTGTGGACCCAATAAAATTTGGGTACCAAAACAATTTTTTGTTTAAAAATTATTTTTAGGGAATTTTCTTGAAGATATTCATTAAACTTCTATGATACCTGTACAAGGGTGATTCCTTAAATTGACTACATATTACTCAATGTTTAAAAAAATTAATGTTTGATGGTGTGCATGTCACCTTTGGAGACAATGCTGACGGGAACATAATTTTCCATGTATAAGTTGGTAATTCTAACTCAATATTAATTTAAAAAGAAGTATTTATTGATGGTTTAAAATATAATCTACTTAGTATCTCATAGAAATTTGAATATAATTTTAATGTGAAATTTGGAAATAATTCTTGTAATTTTTTTATTCTTAAAATTCATTAAAATTTACATCTATAACAAATAAAAATGTTTATGTTGTTAATATTGATTCTATTTTTTTCTTGAAATGTTTCATTCTTATGTTCCTTTAATAAGGAATCATTTATTTGGAATATGATACATTTCCATTATATAATTCACTCACTTATAAATATATCTAGTAAAGGGTTAGATAAAGATCTTCCTAAAATGGAATTCCCAAATGATAAAGTATGTAACCCCTACCAAAAATGGAAATAACACAATATATATCTCAAATAAATGAAATAAGTTTCAACTTCTCATCCACTATAATTGGTTCACATGGATTTTCTTAGACCATCTTGAGATTTTAGTTTAAATGGGAAAACACTATATATGTCCTTAGAGATGAACTTTCTAGGTATACTTGGGTATTAGTTGTAGCTCTCAAAAGTGAATCTTTCTCTTACTTTACCAAGTATTGTATATCAGTAGAAAATATTAGTGGGTTAGGATTAAAACCATAAGAAGTGAACAAGGTCATTCATTTTAAAATCAAGACATTGAATCTTTTTTATCATGAAAGGGGTATTATAACAACTTTTTTTCTTCTAGTACTCTATAGAAAATTTGATTTGTAGAAAAAAGAAATAAGACACTTCAATAAATTTTGAAGATGGTGCTTAATGAATATGACCATCTTGATTATTTTTGGGAAAAGTATTTTAATACAACCAAATATATAATTAAGTGTCTTAATTATACCACTCTAAAAGAAAACTCTTTATGATCTTTCTAGTAATATAAAACTTAAAGTTAAGTTACATTGATTTTTTAGTTAAAAAGTATTTATACTTAACACTAAGGATAATCTCTAGAAATTTTCTTCCATGGGTGATGAAGTAACATTCATTGGATATTAAACGTCTAGTAATTTGTATAGAGTGTTTAATAAATTGGACAAGAATATGAAAGAATGTTTTCTTGTCATGCTTGATGAGATATATCCACATGAACAAAAAACCCCTTTAGAAAACCATTAGGTCGATTTATCAAATATACACATTAATGAAAAATCTTTTAATACCTCTATGAAACTAGTAGAAAAATAATCTAGTTCTGATGAACAACTGGAAATTTAATCTCTAGAATACCATGATATGTACAACCCAACTTATCAAAGAGATATTTTGACTAATAAATACCAACCTCTAGATATTGTAGTTGGATGCCTAGATAGATGTATGTACACTATAGATTATTTTATGGATAAGGTTGAACATCAAGAATTATTGTGAAAAATTTAACCTAATAATATCAATGATGCAATAAGTAATGAACTTTGGTTGATGTATGTCCAAGAAGAACTTAACCAAAATGAAAGAAATAAAACTCTAGAAGTTGTTTATAGACTTAAATACAACTTGATAATTGGTGCTAAATGGGTATTTATAAACAAGGTTGATGATTCTGGAATAATGGTAAGAAATAAGGTAAGAGTTTTCACACAAGGGTGTAGTAAGAAATAGGGTATTGACTATAAGGAAACCTTTCACTAGTCTACATACTTGAATCCATTAGAATATTACTTTCTTATACAGAACATTAGATTTTAAACTATATAAAATATATGTCAAAAGTTAATTATTGAATGGTTATATAGTTGAGGTTATTTTTTTAACAACCCCCTAGTTTTCAATATCCTGATTTTCCAGAAGATGTATTTAAATTACAAAAATATTTCTCTAGTTTAAAACAGGGTCCTAGATCTTGGTATGATAGGGTTAGTGATGTACTAAATTAAAAAAAATCAAAAGGATTAGTTTATCCTAATATTATTATAAAAATAATTTCAAAATATGTTTTAGTTGTTCAAATATATATTTATCATATTATTTCTGGATCTTCTAAAAATTCATTGTGCATTGATTTTTCAAAAATGATGTAAATTGAATTTGAAATGGGTTTAATGGGTGAACTGATATTCTTTCTTGGTTTTCTTATTTTTTAACTAAATAATGAATTATTTTAAATTAAATGTAATTACACCAAATATCATCTTCAAAACTTTCATTTGTATAGAACTAAGTGCATTGAGACTCCCATGAGTACCACCTATAAGTTGGATCTTCA
Organism: Viscum album; assembly: GCA_963277665.1. Lineage (NCBI taxonomy): Eukaryota > Viridiplantae > Streptophyta > Magnoliopsida > Santalales > Viscaceae > Viscum > Viscum album. The sequence continues at coordinate 1,915,330,686 of OY728120.1, forward strand.
TGAACCTAGAATGCTAGTGGATCAGACCAACTACAGATGTCTGATTCGAATTTTTTCCTATTTAACTAATATATAGTCTAACACTGTCTTTAGTGTTTGTATGTGTTCTCTTTTTAAATAAAACCCAAAGTAGTCACATTTACTTTTTGTTAAAAGTATTTTCATATACCTCAAATATACAACCAATTTAGGATTTTTTTACCCTAGAGGATATGTATTTTACTTATTTAGTTATTTAGATGCTAATTTTGGTGTTTGAAAGTTAGATTGAAAAATTTCCTTTGGAATATGTAATCTTTTTTTCATGTTTATAGTATCTATTTTTATTAAAAAAGAAAAAATCTATTGCACTACCTACTGCTCAAGATGAATACATAGTTGCAGGTAGTTTTTGTGCTCAAATTTTATAGACGAAACACACTCAACTAGATTCTGCATATCAATTCAAACTTTTTCCAATAAATTGTGACAGTAAAGTGAAATAAATATTTCAAATAAACTTGTGTCTCGCTCTAGAAAAAGGAATATTTTCATAATACATCACTTTTTGGGGGATCGTTTTCAAAAGTGTGACAAAACTCCTAAATTCATAGGAACAAAACCTCAGTATGCAGATATTTTTACTAAGATTTCAAATTTTGAAATATTTAACTACATAAAACATGAATTAGGAATGAAATTTTTTTGGTAAAATTTAATTTTTTAAGTTACCCACCATTGGAAATTACACACCATTATAAATTACGCACCATTGGAAATTACGCACCATTGGAAATTCACCACCATTGGAAATTACCCACCATTGATGATTTTATTTCTTTGATTTTATTTTTTATAAAACTTAAATTTTTATTTTTTATTATGTTTTCAAACATAAAATTCCTAAATTATAAAAATTTGGGCTTAAATATAATTTCAATGTACTCTCTCCCTTGCAGGTATTTCCCTTTAATATTCTCAGCAACCCCTTTCTCTCTCGACCTTTGGACTTTTCTTATCCTCGCATGAACTGTCACTATATTATGATGGTTTGAGTTGTGATAGCTACTGAGTAGACTCCAAAAGCATTTCTACCTTCTTTATAATCTGAGATAAAGTTTGATAAGATTTTTAGTTGAGCCACATATCCCCCGACTCATGATTCATATAGTGCTTTCTAAGAATGTAGTAAATGTTGAATGGTTGTCATCTAGAAAATCAATGGTTCTCAAAGTAATAAATGACTAAGTGTGGATGTATGAGTTCTTGAATAATGAGATACAATTCTATCCTAGGTTGGTACACCAGTTTTATCAATAATCTAAGTTTATATTTAGAGAAAATAAAGATCATTTTAGAAGAATGATAGATATATATGAGGGAATATTTTCATTGAAACAATGGAAAAAGTGTATTAAGGTACCTCCTGAAGGAGTTTCGAATGACTATCAAGGGTCGATTCAAGGAGATAGTGAATATTTTTTTAATGAGAATTTTTGTGGTAGAGCTTACAGAAGATGTAAATTTAAGAAGAACTACTACAATTAAATTAGATGGTGAGTGGAGATTGTTTTTTAAAATCAAATAGCACATGTTATGCCCTGTAAAAGGAGACTTTGACTTGATGGGATATCAGTATGTATATATTCTATACATTATTAAACGAGGAGACAAAATCAACATGTGAAAATATCAGATCGTTCATATGATGGATATGAAGAAGACATCAACCAAGTCAAGATCCCATGTTTATCCTAAGTCATTTTAGCCATGCATGTGGCCAAATGATTGGTTGATGAGGATGAAGTATCTGAAGTGAATTTTAGTTCATTCTTCCTGAACAATGCTATCTATAAAATAATTAAGGTAAACTAGAACACGTGATTGAATAATTGGGTTGATGATATTGATAATATCAATGATGATTTTAATCCTTTAGATCACCCTTCGAGGCCAAAAAATATTGTTGATCTGGGATTGGAGCTAGATAACGTATATGAGTACTTAAGTGAATAACAATAGTAATTTGATTTAGCTGGTGATGAGGAGTAGGATGAGTTATCTTTTGAGGGGAGAAGTGATCCACACATACCTAAGCATATTGTGGTATCTTTTGGTTTAGATAGTCCTCTAAGATCTATAACTATTAGATAAATTATTCTAATTCAAGAAGACGATGAAGAGGAAACTGGTGTTTTAGGGGAAGAATAGTTTAAGAGTTCTTCTTCCAAATATTCAAAGGAAAATGATGATGTTTCTGATAGTGAATGTAATGGTTATGAAAATGAAATGATAAATGTAATGAATATGATTAAGATAAATAAGATTATGTAACTGACTAAGATGATAAAAATGGAGGAAATGGTAATGGATATAGTTATGATCTTGATGGTTCCAATGATCATGAGATGACTCAGATGCATTATTCTTCTCTTGGTTTTTCTATTTCTTCTTAGTCAAGGGAGAGGCCATTTTTTTCAAGATTTTTATGAAGATTACTTTAATATAAATGATATGAGGTAATATGTTGAGGGATATTAAACACGAAGTTTGGTTATCCATAGAGTTGAGCCAACAAATGGTGAACCTGATGATCTTATTAACTTTTCTTCTTCCATAATGGGTGTCACAGCTTTTCATAACTGGAAAGGATTTGGAGGGTATGTAATACATTGATTGGACTATTCAGACTTAGATGTTGATGAGAAAATTCCACTAAATCATGGTAAACTTAGAGTGATGTTTCACCCTTTATAGTGGCTAATGAACCTATGACTTCACATGTTGTTTCCAGAGCTAAACCGGAATCTTTAATAAATAGGATTAATTCATATTTTCATAGGATTTTGAAGAATTATACATGTTGAGTCACACAGCTCCGTGATAGATATTATAGATACATATTTTAGTTGGTTGTGTTCCCCATTATGAAAAATATGGTTCATTATGTTAAGAAGGTTTAGATTTAGAAATTTTTGTTAGAAAGTAATAGAGATTCCTTAATGACTTGGATAGAGAAGATGAGGACATATTTTGCTACCATTTTGGTTGATTTTTTGGAAATATTGGTTAATATGTATTCAGTAGCTTCTACTTCCAGTGTTCCACCTCCCACAAGTTATTTTGATATAGAGTTGATTTGGTCTATTTTTAGGGAGGAACATCATAATATTCTAAAAGATTCTCCAACTACTCCTATGGAGGATATGAGGAAGATCAGAAAGTATAGTGATTGTGTTTATAAAACTATAAGGGAATGTTTAAATGATGCAAAATGTGAAAGGGGAAACAGATCAAAGATAATTAAATTTTACCTTCCCAAGATTTACAACAAGTCTGAATTCAACTCACACATAATGTTTCTAATGAGAACCTTAATTTTCCACTAGTTACCAGATCCTTTAATGAAACTTTCACTCAGTTTAAGGAGATTACACATGTGATTCAATTGTTTATAAAGGAAAAATGACTTATTTAGTTCCATGGATCATAGAGGAAACCTCATTATGGAAATTATCAAAATAATAATTCCTTTATTGTGTGAGTATGGTATAGTAGTAGTAGCTCATGAGGTCATTCTATTGACTTTTCAAATAACTTCTCCATCCACTACCCCTAAGTATTTTAGACTAGTTGTTGTCTTGAATCCAAATTCTCATTTTCCTGCTCTATTTAAGTTCCTACAACAACTACCTTAGTTACATCAAACTCTACATCTATGACCCTACCTCTAACCAGGTAAAAATGTCTACTGACTCCATGTACTCAGGATGATAGTGGTTGAGGTTATCTTTTTTCTTTGATAGGGACTTTATTGAATTTTTCCTTCTGGTTGTATTTCAATCTCTTCTAACTTAATATAATTTATCTTATTATTTATATTTTATTATTTTTAATTTGTAATTTTAATCTTCACTTTTTTTATAATCCCAAAAGGGGTAGAATTCATATGTAATCCATCTAAGAGGCATTCATTTATGGGGAAAATAATTATCATTTATATGGAATTCATTTATGGGGAGAATATTTATGGGCATTCACATTTTTTTTATGTTTATTTTATCCTTTCATAACATTATCATTAATACAATATTTATTTAAAATATATTTTTGAAATTTATGTCCAAATCCTAAAATTATATTTTTAAAGTGTTAAGAAGATGTAACTACTTTTTTAAAATACATCAATTTAATGCTAAAATTTTATTTGTACATGGTTTCAAAAATTTTATGGTTTCTGATCATCAAAATTGGGTATATTGATAGAACTTAATTATTTTAATGACCAAAAATCATGTTAATTATGTTTCTAATGATTTTTATGTTGTATGAAAGAATTTTATAATTTAAATCAATCTGATGAAAATTTGGCTAACTGTTGTGATGAAACACTGTTAGTTCAAAAAGACACACCACTGTAATTGAATTACCAGTAGACTCAACTCACCATTGAATTTGTGTTACTACCCAAAAATATTCACGGCCATAAAAGTTTCACCACAAGAAAATACTCTCCATTAAAAATGTGTCACCACTAGGAATGTGTCACCATTAGAATACCTATTGTCGGATGAGCCACTTTTGAATATGATTCATTATCAAATGAACTTACATTAGACCTGAGTGACTGATGAGATGAGTCACCATTAACATGAGTCACTATTGATCATCACCTACCACTCTCTTTACGTTCCACCATACATGAGTCACTGCCAGATGAACTACTATCTGATGACCTATAACTAACATGACTCATTGTATCACTAAATCACTACCATACATGAGTCACCATCACCATGATCCACCATCGCTATTCTTGGGAATGTTAATTACATTCTCTCTTTTTCTATGTTAATGCAATTAATTTTAAGAGTTATTTTTTAATTGTATTCTTAACTATTTGAGGGAAACCTTAATGTCTATGTCAGATCCCAGTACAAGGATGCAAAGGATCATGACGATTATTCTTCAAACGAACTCTCCATCATGTAGTGTTTTATATTAAAAGAAGGATTCCTCATGAACATAAGTTGTAAAGAGAGAATATATGATCAATTGTACTACCTACTGGATAAAAGAGGGATAATTTCCTGGAATATTACAGACTACATGTCTTCCTACATTTCAACTCTAAAATATTGAAGTACACTGAACAACCATATCGTTTCCTACAGTTAGGACAAAGAGAGATTTATGATGCTCAATTTTATTTCTACTTTAATTGAATTGGATTGAGGTCTTCTATGATCCGAATCCATGGAGACTCAAACATAGAGATCAATTAGACTGATCAACTCTATCTTTTCAATACCCATTTACTTTCTCTTTCTGTTTATTCATTTTACATTAGAGTAGTTTGTTTTTTTGTTTGTCAAAAAAAACTATCTCATGTGTTATAAATAGAGAATATGATATATCCACTTCACTATATTTTCATTTGTATACCCATGATTATTGTGAAAGTGGTTGTGTGTGGCTTATAATTTTTTATTTTCCCATCATGATTGTGGAATAGGTCCCTACATGGCCTAGACAGCTTGTATATAGTTTTGTATACAACCAATCCAGTTTTTGAATTAGATTATATTTATAGAATATACTTGGTAGTGGTTGATTGAAAATTGGAGAGGATTATGTCTTATATTGAGACTGATCCCCTTGTTTTATTCAATTGGGTTTTTTTCATTATTTAAAAATATTTTAACTTTATTTGTTTCAAAACTACAAACAAAATAGGTACCTTGATAGTTAATGTTAACTAGGTTTTATATAAGTGTTTGATTGATTAAATTTATTTCAAAAGATAAAGTAATATTCTTATTGTTTTAAATTATTTGTAATAAAGATTTTAATAATATTTTAAAAGATCAAAATTATATTATACTACCCTTTTGATTAACTGGGACATTCATTTTAAATTAGGGTATTTTATTTAAATAAATTTAAATATAAATTTTTATCGGGAACTCAATTCACCCCCCACTTGAGTTACCCACTCCAACCAACACAAATATATCATATATATTCATCAAATTTATCTTCATTACAATCCACATAAAATATAAATAAAAAACAAATCACATTGCATCGGGGAGGTGGTAGTCCACATGTACACATGAATGACGTTTTCATTTCCCAAAGGATTGGATGGTAAGTATATGTGAAATTATAATTAAAAAATTATAATTATTTTATGAATATAATATATAAACATTAAACCTATCATAATACCCATCCATATAATATGGTTATTAAATTTAATTGGATCGCTACATGGAGATGTAAGTCATATGTATGCATGAGTGATACTTTAACTTCTCATTTGATTAGAAAGAGGGTGAATAATGGTATTTTCATAATAATAAGAAAATTTTATATTTAGGATTATGAATTTATTATTTTACGACAGATAACATATATTTATAGGAGGTAAATAATATTAGAAAAATAAATTGATTGGTTAAGGCCCTCTTTTTTAAAACAACCCCTTTAGATATCCTCTAAGGGATCTACGGATGGTCTTTTGGGAAGAAAAAGCCTCTATAATTTGGATAAGGAAGTTTAAATAGAAATTTTTAGATTTAGATTGATCTAGAAGGATCAATGTGGAGTAAATAATTGAGGTAGGGGGATCCCTTTTTAAGTGAGTTGAGGGGCACTTTGGGAATTTCTCAAAAATATTCAATTATAATAAATTCTTTCTCATGAAAATTGCCTCCAGATGACTATTAATTAGAAGATAATATTGGATAGGTTTTTAATACCATCAAAAAATAGAATTTATACAAGTGATACTTCAATTTTAAATCATCTCATTTTTATTAACCCTAAGTTACCGAATTTTAATTTTAACTATGGTATCAATTTTTTCAATATTAACGGATTGAAATTTTTACTAATTAGGTGAAAATTGGACAATAAATGTAAAATTTATGAAATTTTATACTACATAATATCCAACTTGAATTATTTTTTGATTTTTATTAATATTAAATAATATAATAATTTATTATTTTGATAAGATGTCATTTTGGTCAATTTTTGTAACTACTCACTTAATTTGACTTAAAAGACATAAAGTAAAAGATGAAATTCAAATATAATCTTTTAAAAAAACAATAATATGTCATATTAACCTATAAAATTTATGTAAAATATTACTTACTCAAATTATATCACTTTTAATATTTTCAAAAACATTTATTTTATTTTTTCATTAATTGAATTAATACTATTTTGGAGTTCTCTAAGCATTTAGGGTTATTGTATAGTACCTAAAAATTATAAATAAATGATAATCATGAATATAATTTTATTATTCAAAAAAATTAATCTTAATATTAATTTATAACTATTTTTTTCTATGTGAATTCATAAAGAATTGTAAAACTAAGAAAGTGACATTTTGTACCTTTATTTTATTTTAATTTAATAGAAGTCATTTTCACGGATATGTTTCCCTTGAAATAATTAAATTAGAGAACAAGGTAGAATTAAATACATTTAATAATAATTAAAATGAAAAATTTCTACCTTATTACGTATTTTTAATCCAGATTAACCTGATTTACCCATTATCGAGGTGATAAATTTTACCATGGTTTTTATTCAAATTGAACAAAAAAATGGGACTATTTAACAAATTTGAACCTCCTGTTTATAAATATTTATTTCATTTTAAATTTTTCAATACCTATAAATGCATGAAATTAATTTTAAATAAATCACACAAAATGAGATAAAAATGATTTTTTAGAAGAAACAAAATACATTTTTAAGCATAAAACTAGATTTATTCTTATCATGTTCCTAGATAATTATTTTTTAATATTTAAAAAAAATCAAGTTTATAATATATTAATTTTATTAAAATAAATCAACAATAATGATTTTTATAATTTATTAACATAAAAATACATTCCATGCAAAAACAATTATAAAAGAATCACTTTTATTTTAAAATAATTTTTATTTTTAATTATACTCCTTTGATAAATAATGAATTAATTTTATGAATTTTTAAGCATATATTATTTATAATTTATTTATTAATATAGATATCCATAAATCCAATTTCTATGAGATAATTAACAAAAAATATTTCGATAATGTAACATGATTTTTCTTAACTCGTTGTTGCATCTAACACAAGCTCTCGAAGAAATAAAATTATTTCAAAAGTGATATTTCATAAATATCACGATCTGTTAAATTATTCCCCAATTAAAGTAAATTTAGACCTAAAATTTTTTCACACTCATAAAAATAGATTAGGATTCTTCTACCTCATCACATCCTTAGGTTCCCATGTATCTTCCTCAAATTGGTGGTTTCGCCAGAAAAAACTTTGACCAAGTGAGTGGTATAGTTTAAAAGAAATTTATCTATATGATCATGAATATATACTATTTTTTCTTCATAGGAATGATCATGGGCCATCATTATTACTTTTAAGTTTATTACCTATGAAGGATCCTGTATTTATATCCTCAAGAGATATATATCAAATACATACTGAACTTGAGAGATATTTGGTGGAAGCACCAATCGATATGCTATCATCCAAATATGATCAAGAATTTCAAAAGTACAGATATAACTAGTTCTTATCATTCCATTATTTATAAATCTCATCACCCTCTTCTAGGGATATATTCATAGGAATTCTTTATCACCAACTTCAAACTCTAGATCTTTCTGATGATTGTCATTATAACACTTTTTTCAACTCTGAGCGGCTCTTATGCATTGCTAAATGTATTTAATATTCTCTTCCATTTCCTCAAATATATCATGTACCAATGGAGTTCTTTATCCAAATTCATTTCATTATATTATTGTTTTACACTTCCTACCATATGGGGCTTCATAATGATCAATTAAAATGCTAGATTAAAAGCTGTTGTTGTAAGAAAATTTCACCAAAGTAAGGTTTTGATCCCAAAAAAATAAAATCCATAGGGAAATCACTCAACATGAATTATTGAGTTTAAATGGTCCTCTCAAACTACCCATATATCAAGGGATGATATGTAGTAATGAAACTTAACTTTCTATCCAGAGCCTATTGAAGACATCTCCAAAACATTTAGGTAAACATTTAATATTGATTATATACAATTTATATTGGTACACCATGAAATATTACCACTTTTTAATGTATAAAAATGTAATTTGATCAAGTGATAAATCTTATATAATGTAAATAAAGTGTGATGAATTCGTAAGGTAATTGACTAAACCCATATAGAATTATTCCCTTTATATGTTTTGGGGACTCTATTAATAAAATACATGCTGATGTTTTCCCATTTCTATTATGGTAGGGGTAATGGTTTTAATATCCCCTTATACGTATTTCTATCATCTTTGACTTACTGACATAATAAAAAATGAGAAATAAAATCTATAATATCTCTATTTATTAAATACCCCCATAAATAATATTTTAATTCAATATACATCTTCATACATTTAGGATGAATAGAGAATGACTGAATGGCCCGAAGGCCGAAATTTTTATTGATTTTGGATAATATGCCCTTCTTCAAATCTAGTACCAAATGGACACATACACAGTTCCTGAACCTCATTTTTTTATCACAATCAAGGTTGAACACAAGAAAATTTCTCAACCTGTTTTACATCTCTACATCTTTTTTATGTGCCTCTTTAGTCCTCACAAGGATAGATTGTTTAACACTCATTTCAGAAAGATAATATTTCTCCCATTCCTTCAAGATTTCAAGATCTATACATAGTATGTTCAGAAATATTTTATCATTTTTTTATCCTCACCATAGATAATCTATCAGGATTCTTTCGACTCAAATCATCTACCACCTTTTTTTTCTTCCCAAAGTGGTAATGTGTGGAGGAGTCGTAATATTTAATAAGCAATAAACATCTTCTTTGGTGCATTTTCAACTCTTTTAAAGTGAAAATATACTTTAAACTTTTTTAATTAGTATATATGTCACATATTTTTTCTATTGAGATAATGTCTCTATATTTTTAATTCCAAAATAACCACTACTAACTCCTAATCACGAGTTGGGTAATTTTTCTCATGGACATTAAATTTTTTTGAGGCACAAACTATTACCCTATTTTTCTGCATGAGAATGCATCTCAATCCTTCATTGATACATCATTATTGATAACAAACCCTTCTCTATTTTAGGGTAGTGTAATTATAGGTGTGTTGAATATTGTTCTCCTCAATTCCTTTAAAAATTCATCACATTCATGTATCCAAATGAACTTAACTCCCTCCTGAGTTAACTTTTTTTAGTGGATTTGATATCCATGAAAAATCCTCTACAAAGTTCCAATAATATCAAGACAAACCAAGAAAACTAATGATCATAGTTATAGTTTTTAGTCTGAGCCAATGTTCAATAAATTTTTATTTGACAGGTCTAATGATATACCCTAACTTAAGATTATATGGCCCAGTAATAAAACATTCCAAAGATAAAATTCACACATGTTAATGTTTTCATAAAGCATTTCATTCATTTTGGTATTTGGTATAATTATCAAATGATTTTCTTGCTCTTACTTTATTTTTGAATTAATATGAATATCACCTATAAATACTACCATATACAGATTTAGGAAATCTATAAAGACTCTATTCATTAAACCCATGATGATAGTAGTGGAATTAGTAAGACCGAATGAAATCATTATACATTTATAGTGTCCATACACTACAGAAAATGTTTTCTTAGGTATATTATTTTCCATGAACATAAATTTATGATATTCAAAACAAATATCAATCTTGTTAAAGTATTGATATTTGTGAATTTGATCAAAAAATTCATCAATATAGGGTAGAGGATACATATTATTAATAGTGATCTTATTAATTTCTCAATAATCAATAAAGAGTCACATTGATCCATCTTTCTTCCTAACAAACAGAATAGGTGCACCCAAAGGTGATGCAGTTAGAAAAATGAATCCCTTTTCAAGGTTCTCCTAGAATTTCTTCTCAAATTATTTTAACTTAATTAGGGCTATTATATATAGAGTCTTGGAAATAGGTGTATCACTAGGTTCTAGTTCTATTGAAAACTCAACCTCATGATTTGGTGTAATAGTAAAAAAATATTCTATAAAGACATCAATAAACTCCCATTTAGTGGGAAAATAATCTATACTGAGTTTCTCCAAAACCGTCTTGGATAAATTCCTTTTTTTAATAGGAATCATGATCTATATATTGGATGTAATTTTCACTAGAAGCTCATTTTTTCATCAAAATGATGTAGGATCTAAGTTTCATTGGTAATATCAAATGTATCTTCCCTTCTTTATCCATTAGCACGGTCTTTATGTAAATAAAGATAATCTATTCCCATAATAAAATCAAATTCAACTAGTGGAAGAATAACAAGAATTGTTGGAAATAATTACCACTAAGTTCAACTCTATAAGAATAATTGACATGGGATGTGATCATCACACCATTAGTGACATTTACTGCTAACTAAAAAACTAATTTTTGAGGTGATATAGTCATACCCTTAGAAAATTATTTAGATATAAAATATATGGTAAATATAGAATCAAATAAAACATTATCAGTTCTAGAGTGGATGATAAGTGTACCTTTCACCACGTCATTGTTGTACCACTAATCAGAATTAGTGATCGCAATTGACTTCTATTTATCTCTATGATTAGGGGTTATTTACATCAATCATCATCATTTACATTCAAATTTGGTAATTTTTTATCATAATTACCATACTCATTAAATTTAAAACATTGGATTGTGGATTGTGCCTTATGTAGCGCTTTCACTCAATTCACATCATTAGCTAACTTATTCACATCGCTTCAGTATTTGGTTACTCGGTGAAGTTATTATCCACACTTGAAGCATTTACTAGTTCCCTTAAGACAATTTCCCTTATGTTTCCTTCCACACATAAAGAATAATGTAAGGATCGTATTCTTATCTCTTTGGTTATTAGAATTACCTTTGAGTTATATTTTTTTCTTCCTCTGAAAACCATGAGATTGTTGGGTAACTCTAATCTTTATTTCCACTGTGAGAAAACATAGAATAATTTATTCAAATCCACTAAAGTCTCTTATGTCCAATTCCCTTTAGAGACTAGATTTTCTTCCACTGAAGAATGGATCAACCTTCCTTTTAGGTTGGATGATAATACCAAAAACATACCTTAAAATTATTGTGAAATTTTCCTCATATGTACTAATAGATTCGTCATCCTTTTGTTTTAACTCAAAGAATTATTTCTCTAGTTTTTTTAAAAATAATATAAAGAAAGTATTTGTTGAAAAATAATATTTTAAATTCATCCCTCTCAATATATTCAATTTTTTATTTTTCTCTCATGTCCTTGATAAGATTCCAACATTGATCTACTTCTCCTTCCAAATAAAAAACATCCAGAATAAATTTCTCATTTTTTAAACACTAAAGTATAGAAACTACCATTTCAATAGTATTGATCCATTTCTCAACGACTAGTAGATCAGTTTACCCACTAAATTAAGTTGGATGTTTCCTTGTGATGGACTCACCCAAACATTGTTCCCCCCTTTTCTCATTTAGAAGCTAGAAATGATTCATATCTTGATAATGTTTTGTGAGAATGGAAACAATATTTTTTATTTCAACTCCCATAATATTCAGTTTATCAGGAGGATAATCATTTCATTATCTATCACCTTTAGTATTAACCTAATTCCATTGGGTAATATCCATTGACTAAAACCAAAAAAATAATAGTGTGAGAAACATTAATAATAGTGGGAAACCACATAACCATGTGAAAACATTTATAGGATGTCTCAATAAAGAAAACTTCTTCTATGACACCCTTGGTCATTCATGATAATTAAACTTTATGATTTTATCATATACAAAGACTCATCCCTAGGGTTCTCACAAAATTTTCCTCATCCGAGTTTCCAAATGTTAACTAATCTTTTCACTGATACTAACTATAGAAACCCATACTTTTCATACATTTTTATTACATCTAAATTTATGAATATTCATTACATAACATAATTATCCATGCTAGAATCATATAGGTCTAGTATCTTTGGGAATATGGAAACATAAAAAACTGGTCCATAATATTCATATATTATCTCCCACTTATATCTTCATAACTATCACCCTTATTAGATATATCATATATAAAACATTTCTTCATAACCATGGGAAGGAAACCTAAGAAAGGTTGAGTTATGATGCTTAGTAAGGGTAAATAAGGGAGATATCAATGATCATATTAGCAGAACATGAGAAAAAGGTTATGAAAACATGACATTAACATTTTAAGACTATAACCTATAAATCATAGATCATAATATTTAGTCATTTAGTATTGGAAAATGTCCCTATACACATGATTTTGAAAAAATATGGGTATAGGTATAGTATGGGAACCTATACATATAGTTTTGGAAAACCGTTGATTTAAGTTATTATTTCAAGACCTAATACGCACGGATTTTCTAAAACCATGGGTAAAGTGTTATTTTAGACCTATACCCACGGTTTCACAAAAACCATGGGTATATGAATTTTTTTTAAGACTTATTCACATAGTTTTCCAGAACCATGGGTATATCTTTCCCATGTTATGGTGAGAAAAAAATCTGTGGGGAAAAGAAAATATTTGGCAGGAACACATATAACAACCGGTTACAACCAATTTCCCCGGTTTAGATCAATATATATATGATAAAATATATATTTATATACCAATAACTGATAATGGGGTTGTGTTTAGGTACCAGAACCACAAACAGGCAGTTCAATGATCGGATCATGTGGCCGCTTATTTTTTAAAAGTTATACCCACGGTTTCAAAACTATGGGTATAGATTTAATGACACAGTGGAATACACCTATACTTATAGTATGAAAACCATGGGTATAGGTGTATTAAACTGTGGGTATTGCTCAAGGATATACTGATGCCTCAGTTTCCCACAGTTCATTGAAAATATAGGTATAGCCTATACCCACAGTTTTTTGGGCTATACCCACAGTTTCAAATCATGGGTATGGGTAAAATTTCTAGTAGTGTTCGAATTAATCTTATCAGATTATAATAGATGAGTCATAAAGGAATAAAAAAAATGAACTATGAGAACATAACATTAGCATAATACATAGAATTTTGGCATACACATATGAATGGAAAATAATTTCCTCAGTAGTAAAGGCTCATTTCCAAGGATATCATAGTGGAATAAGTTATCATTTCAAACCATAATAGTATTCAAGGTTAACTCCAAATACTATCATTATAGACCAAGTATCTTACTGAACTGGGTTCACTTCCCATTCCAGTCCTGTTTATCTCATGATATATCAATCATTATCTAATGCATTAGAGGGGGATATAAGTCCCAGTTTTTATAAAATGATAATATTACATATGTTTTCCACTATATCATAAAGAATTATTCATATCAGAACCCAGGAAAATAAATTGGTTTCTTAAACATTTTATCATAGCATAACCCATGCAAAAGAAATGGGTTTCCAAATTATTTAATAATAGCGTAACCCATGGAAAAGAAATGGGTTTCATAAAGATAATACCATCATAAATGAAAAATCTATAGATAAATAATTAAGATGGTATCCTTAGATCAAATTACCATTAAATCATAAGAAAAATTGATGGTTTTTTCCATTGTTGAATCAAAACATCCTTAAAACATTCTTGAGGAAAATAAACATTGAATTTTGAAATTATTTACTTAAAATATAAAAATTTCCAAAATATTAAGGAAAACAATTTCTTGGAAAATTACCGTGGGAAATTTTAAATTAATATTCAAAAAATTGAGTAGAAATAATTGTGGTAAATTATGTTAATGTTATATAAGTTAAAAAAACATTCCTTCTATATTTATGTGGGAAAATTCATACAGTATCTCATTTAGAAACATTGACAGTATTTCTTTAAAACCATGTTTTAAAAATTAAAACATGGTTAAAAATTAATTTAAACAATCATTGGATAATTTTAAAAACCTTCATTAAAATATTTTTTGAATACATGGATATGGAAAAAAAGGATTTTCGACCAAAGAGATAAATGAATTCAGTATTCTTTAAAAGAATATTTTCGGTATCTAAATTACAAATATAATAAAGTGAATAAAAATAATTAATTTTAAATAAATAACTAGGGGATAATAGAATTAGTAAGTTTATTAGGAGGAATATCATAATATTTCATCATTAGAGGCATTGTCATAGTCAATCCCGATAAATAAATAGATTGTTACATAAAAGTTGTAGCTAAAGTCTGACTTCCTTCATAAATTTTAGAAACTCTTATATAATAAATATATATTTATTATAAATCTTATTATAGAACCATACTCATATATATAACCCTATATAATTTACCCTTAACCTTTTATCACCGATTTATTAACAATTTTTTATTAAAATAACTATTTCATGTGATAATTACTATACTTTTCATGGATTTTTCGGTTTTCTAGATTCGGCCCTTGTAATTTCATCATAGTTCCATAATCTAAATAATTTTAATAATGGTTGGAATATTATTGATGATCCTTTCCATCACGGAGTCCAACGAATGAGAAAGGGGAATTCTTTAAGTACAAAGAGAATCATCCTTTGAAGAACATCAAAAATTGACAATGTCAAGAACAAGGAACCCTTTAAGAAGCAGGAGCGCAAGTTTCCTTTCGGTCACACAAGTCACTTGGATGCCACATACTAGTCACGCAAGTCACTTGCGCGCCACATATTGGTCACGCAAGTCACTTGCTCTCCCTATTACTTTTTTATACCAAGGTGCCCAGTGGCATATAAATATCCCCTATGGGCCCCCCATTTTGGGGGGGGGGGATTTTCCAAAACTCATATTCAATATAGCATCCCGTATTTTTATAACATAACTTTCATTTCATTACACAGAACTGAGGATCGTTAAGGTTTAGTGTCTTGGAAACAAGGAACATAATACATAAAAAAACATAAAACATTCTTCTTAAACACTTGAAAGGCTTCTCCTTTAGTTCATCCTAGGTTCAATACTGCATCTCATAACCTGGGGACATACATCAAAAGAAAGGGTGAGCAGAAGGCCCAGTAAGGGAAACAAGAGAAACATTTTACATGTGAACTTGAGATACTTCAATAAGGACATGAAAAGAACTTTAAGGCATGAGAAAGAAATCATGAGATACATCATAATAAAAATAACATTTTTCATAACTTGAAGATGTGGCTGCAACATTTAATATTGACAATTGTTTCGTTTCACCAAGGTCCATCCTCAAGGTGTCGTTAAAAATTACCAAGGTTATTCACCAAGGCGTCATTAAAATGGTCATCTCTAGAGATTAAGTATTTACCCAATGCATTGGAGCGCTATCAGGGCGCACCCTTAAATTTGCCTTTATTATCATGTGATCCACATATATCATCATCAAACATTTCATAAATAACCCATATAGCATAAAATAAATGGGTTTCATTTCATAATAATAACGTTAAAAAAAACTGCTTTAAAGACATGATCCTTACGTCACTTTAAAACCCACAGAAAAGGAAGGTGGGTCTCATGTATGTAAATCCTAGAATTTAAAATAGAACATTTTGGTATATATGTGAATACAAATTTAGAAGAAAGTCCTTTGAGTATTCACTTAATAATATAAAAGAACTTTCGAAAAAGAGAGAGACATTTTGAGACGGAAATTCTGCAGCATAATGGCTATGTTACGAGGTTTTAGAAGACATTAAAAAGAGAGGGAAAATGAGTCAAACATTCATAAATGACCCATAAAATAGTAGATGGACAGAATATGAAGGATACATGATCATGGTAATGAAATTTCAAGGACATGCCATTTGAAATGAAAAACATGTAAGGAAGACAAAAATTAGATTTCTCTTATGAAAGTTCAGCATCCTAACGGCGTTACTTAAACATCAACAAAAATGATTTTAAAAGATCAAATAGGGTCTCTCATCATGTGAAAATAAGAGTTCATTATGATAGATATAGAGATAAAGCCCCAATATAATTAAAAAGTAACTTGAAAGACTTTACATGAAAGTAGAACTTTGAAAAGAATGAGAAGGGTGAAAGAATCCCCTAAAAATTCGGCAGCCTAACGGCGCCACTTAAAACTTCAAAATACTGAATTGAAGAGATAAAATGGGGTCTCTCATCATATGAACATAAGAGTCCAGTATGATACATATAGAGATCATACCCCAACATAACAAAAAGAAACTTGAAAGAATTGACATGAAAGTAGAACTTCAAAACGAGAAGGGTGAAAAACCACTTAAAAATTCGGCAGCCTAACGGCGCCACTTAAAACTTCAAAATACTGAATTGAAGAGATCAAATAGGTTCTCTCATCATATGAACATAAGAGTCTAGTATGATAGATATAGAGATAATACCCCAACATAACAAAAAAGAACTTGAATGAATTGACATGAAAGTAGAACTTCAAAACGAGAAGGGTGAAGAACCACTTAAAAATTCGGCAGCCTAACGGCGCCACTTAATACTTCAAAATACTGAATTGAAGAGATCAAATGGGGTCTCTCATAATACGAACATAAGAGTCCAGTATGATAGATATAGAGATCATACCCCAACATAACAAAAAGTAACTTGAAATACTTTACATAAAAATAGATCTTGAAAAATGAGAAGGGAGAAAGAATCCGTTACAAAAATTTCGGCAGCCTAACGGCGCCACTTAAAACATCATAAAACGAAATAATGAGAGTAAGAGGGGATCTCTCATTATGTGAACATGAAAAGGTCAGTAAGAGGAGTATAAAATAACACCCTTTAACGTAAGAACATGGAGCATAAAATAAATTACATAAAAGAGATTTCTTGGAAAGAAAGAGAGAGATCAGATCCCTTACCTTCAAACATAACTCTTAAAACTCAACGTTTGGGACCTTGAGGGCTTGAGGGCACCATTGGAGGACTCCTTGGGAGGTAATGAGACCAGAACTTCGTTGGGGGAGAGTGGGGAGTCTAATGGATGAGAGGATGGCTTGGTATTTATAGGGAAAGTGAGGGGACAAGGCATTAATGGCCAAGGGACACCTCATTAGTGGTTTTGGCAAAACTATGGGCTTTCCCATGGTATTTGACCATGGTATTGGCCACTTGGGACACCTCATACCATATCTTACTATTGATTAGTCTACCATATTTATTACATACTTAATACATCATTTAATGATGTCATTAGACACCCGTAACTTAAAAACTTTATTTTCACTATTCATTGAAAATTCAACTTTCTCAGAATAATCCCAAAATTTCACCTTAACCAAATATCAACGCTCTGATTACAAATATGAACTCCATTTTATAAAAATAATTTTCTAAATATTTTTAATTTAATTTTAAATAAAAACACTATTCACCGAAAATTCATTTTTTCAGAAAAAACCACAAAAATTACCATAACATAATATCGGTGCTTTGAGTTCAAAAATGAAATCCGTTTTATAAAAAAAAATTTCTAAATATTTTTAATTAAATTTTTAATTAAAAAACACTATTCACCTGAAAAAACTAATACTTGAATAATAATTTATGAAACCGTTATTTAACCATTTTGTTGAATCACATTACTTAATCAAGGTGTCTAGATTATTTTAAAACTTTCTTTAAGTGATATTACTAATCCATTTGGTCATATTACTAATCCTAATCATAAAATCACTATTCATAATTTACTATTCATAAAAGATTAAGTGTATCTTATTAGACTCTAAATTTCGTACTGAACATAATTGTAGAAGACCATTTTTCGAAAATCATTTCACATTTTTAATTATTTAAGGTTTACACAACCATTTTTAAAATATCCTTTTTCTAAAATTCATCAAAAATATGCATACTATATTTATCTAGTCATTTAAAAATTCATAAACTTCATCATAAGAAGAAATCCCAATTTTTATTTAAAACCAAGGATTACACAAGGCAGTTACAGTCTCCTTACATATCCCCTTATCACACCAGCATAGGACCAAAGTGTAAGGGGTGCTAAGGTGAGAGAATCTGAGGGGGGCTCGGCTAACATCGCATGAGTAGTAATTTCTTTTAGTTTTAACTTCTCTCAAAGGCGATTCCGTCCTAGCTTCACTCGATGAAGTTTGGCTTGGGTTTGGTCGAGAGCAAAGCCCAATGGTGCTACCTCCTTCCCAAGTTCTGTTAGATGGGCTTTGATCGGTCCAAGACTACTAGGTGAGGCCATTGGATCTTATTTCTATAATAATTAACCAAGATTACTTGTATTTAGAAGCAATAATCAAAACATTTGGTTCACAGCAGTCATATTGACCGATGGTCATATCACAGTCAAAACCCAATGGTCTCGTTTTAATTATAATCATGTTTATCAAATAAAACATTTTTATTGAGTATAAAAATAAAATAAAATAACACATGAAATTAGGAAACAAGATTTAGTCAAAATTTTGGGCCGTTACAATCTTCCCCCCTTAAGAAATTGCGTCCTCGCAATTTTTAAAATTGGGTTTTGAAATTTCATTGAAAGTCCCACATCGAAAAAAAGAGCCAGTAACACCATTACATTAAAAGAAAGAAAAGGAAGTACAAAGGCCACCCGAGTTTACTCATACTAGGATTCCATGTAGGGAACATGGACATGGAGGAGAAAAAAAAGGGTCACGTTCTAAAGGAGAGTGATTGAAAACATTATTAGGAGGAAGTTAACCACCAGAAAATCCCAAAATTATGATGTCTGTAAGCGGTCTTTGATTACTTAGTAGGAAACGTAAACCAACAACATTTTTGTTTTACGTTCCTTTTCATAATATTTAGGAATTCATTTACAACATAAAACAAAAACATAAGAAAATATACCTATCTTCATGTATAGTTTCATCCTTTAATAAGTTTCTACCCAAAACTAATCTTTTCTCCAAACTATGAGCATTCAAAACTACTTGGTCTCATCAAAACACAAGAATCATCTTCATAATCCACAAAAGATTAACTATCTATTTCTTCTATCTTTAAACATTATCCCAAAAATAGAAAGGGTAAGGTAAAAAAACTCTTCTAAAAGAAATAATCCCATAGGAATGGAAACTAATTTTAAATCTTCAAAGTTCCATGGTACTACCCAAAGTTCATCATAGTCCATTCCATAAATAATGGTCCTTAAGATTCCTAAAAATAAACCAAACTAAGATTGAAACCCAAATACAAGAAGGATTTGATAACATAGTCTTCCAAAATAAACTTCATTGTTCATCTCTAAACAACATCAACCACTCCTAACATCTTATAAAAAAAGTATCTAACCTATACATATTTTACCCAAGATACATTAATCATTCCCATAAGTAACCTAAATTACTATAATTCCACCTTAAATTCATCAATTATTCAAAATATAAGTCAACCTTACTCTTCAATGAAAATACCGTAGTATTCTATTTACCTCGATCATATAGGGTCACCAAAATAGTGAACATCTTCCAAAATAATAATCATATTTTAATCCCCTAATCATCCCTATCATATTAATAAGACAATCGTCACATTTCCTATCACATTGGTTGTTTGTACATGTTCTTCCATTTCCCACAATTAACTAAGAAGAGAAAGCATAATTAGGGGCTTAAGTACTTAGCCAATAATCATGAAAAGAAACTAAAAGCATATAAGGATAACTTGGAGAAGAAAAGTATACCCTTACTTGTGATCCCCTAGGTTCCCATATAGGTTATCCATGATCATATATTCTTATGTGAATCTTTAGTTTATTTTATCTTTGTTCCTTTAACAATGGTTCATACTAAGCTTATGAATTTACCAAATCATATCCCCCGAGAGTGTCGTAACCAAGAGTGCAGCAAGGCCCGTTGTCGTGTACCAGTTCCCATTCAAGTCTAGCTCAAAGAGGTGTTTTCGGGTTTTACCCCTATGTACATCTGTGCCAGAGCCACCTCTACCTGCTCGTATCTAGACAGGGATGTATTTGCTTGGAAACCCCTTACTCAATACTCACCAAAATACCAGGAAGATTTCCTATTTTTTTTCCTTTCTATATGGTTCTTCCTAGAGTTTTCATATCATAATTTCAACAAATAACTAAACCATCCTTTGATACCAACTATAGCATCCCGTCTTTTTATAACATAACTTTCATTTCATTACACGGAACTGAGGATCGTTAAGGTTTAGTGTCTTGGAAACAAGGAACATAATACATAAAAAAAACATAAAACATTCTTCTTAAACACTTGAAAAGCTTCTCCTTTAGTTCATCCTAGGTTCATTACTGCATCTCATAACCTGGGGACATACATCAAAAGAAAGGGTGAGCAGAAGGCCCAGTAAGGGAAACAAGAGAAACATTTTACATGTGAACTTGAGATACTTCAATAAGGACATGAAAAGAACTTTAAGGCATGAGAAAGAAATCATGAGATAAATCATAATAAAAATAACATTTTTCATAACTTGAAGATGTGGCTGCAACATTTATTATTGACAATCGTTTCGTTTCACCAAGGTCCATCCCCAAGGTGTCGTTAAAAATTACCAAGGTTATTCACCAAGGCGTCGTTAAAATGGTCATCTCTAGAGATTAAGTCTTTACCCAATGCATTGGAGCGCTATCAGGGCGCAACCTTAAATTTGCCTTTATTATCATGTGAGCCACATATATCATCATCAAACATTTCATAAATAACCCATATAGCATAAAATAAATGGGTTTCATTTCATAATCATAACGTTAAAAAAAACTGCTTTAAAGACATGATCCTTACGTCACTTTAAAACCCATAGAAACGGAAGGTGGGTCTCATGTATGTAAATCCCAAAATATAAAATAGAAAATTTTGGTATATATGTGAATACCCCTTTAGAAGATAGTGCTTTGAGTATTCACTTAATAATATAAAAGAACATTAGAAAAAGAGAGAGACATTTTGAGACAGAAATTCTGCAGCATAACGGCTATGTTACGAGGTTTTAGAAGACATTAAAAAGAGAGGGAAAATGGGTCAAACATTCATAAATGAACCATAAAACAGTAGATGGACATAATATAAAGGATACATGATCATGGTAATGAAATTTCAAGGAAATTCCATTTGAAATGAAAAACATGGAAGGAAAACAAAAATTAGATTTCTCTTATGAAAGTTCAGCAGCCTAACGGTGTTACTTAAACATCAACAAAAATGATATGAAAAGATCAAATAGGGTCTCTCATCATGTGAACATAAGAGTTCATTATGATAGATATAGAGATAAATCCCCAACATAATTAAAAAGTAACTTGAAAGACTTGACATGAAAGTAGAACTTTGAAAATAATGAGAAGGGTGAAAGAATCCCCTAAAAATTCGGCAGCCTAACGGCGCCACTTAAAACTTCAAAATACTGAATTGAAGAGATCAAATGGGGTCTCTCATCATATGACCATAATATTCCAGTATTATAGATATAGAGATCATACCCCAACATAACAAAAAGGAACTTTAATGAATTGACATGAAAGTAGAACTTCAAAACGAGACGGGTGAAGAACCACTTAAAAATTCGGCAGCCTAACAGCGCCACTTAAAACTTCAAAATACTGAAATGAAGAGATCAAATGGGTTCTCTCATCATATGAACATAAGATTCCAGTATGATAGATATAGAGATCATACCCCAACATAAAAAAAATAACTTGAAAGAATTGACATGAAAGTAGAACTTCAAAACGAGAAGGGTGAAGAACCACTTAAAAATTCGGCAGCCTAACGGCGCCACTTAAAACTTCAAAATACTGAATTGAAGAGATCAAATGGGTTCAATCATAATATGAACATAAGAGTCCAGTATGATAGATATAGAGATCATGCCCCAACATAACAAAAAGGAACTTGAAATACTTTACATGAAAATAGATCTTGAAAAATGAGAAGGGAGAAAGAATCCGTTACAAAAATTTCGGCAGCCTAACGGCGCCACTTAAAACTTCATAAAACGAAATAATGAGAGTAAGAGGGGATCTCTCATTATGTGAACATGAAAAGGGAAGTAAGAGGAGTATAAAAGAACACCCTTTAACATACAAACATGGAGCATAAAATAAATTACATAAAAGAGATTTCTTGGAAAGAAAGAGAGAGATCAGATCCCTTACCTTAAAACATAACTCTTAAAACTCAAAGGTTGGGACCTTGAGGGCTTGGGAGCACCATGAGAGGACTCCTTGGGAGGTAATGAGACCATAACATTGTTGGGGGAGAGTGGGGAGTCGAATGGAAGAGAGGATGGCTTGGTATTTATAGGGAAAGTGAGGGGACAAGGCATTAATGGCCAAGGGACACCTCATTAGTGGTTTTGGCAAAACTATGGGCTTGCCCATGGTATTTGCCCATGGTATTGGCCACTTGGGCACCTCATACCTTATCTTACTATTCATTAGTTGACCATATTGATTACATACTTAATACATCATTTAATGATGTCATTAGACACCCGTAACTTAAAAACTGTATTTTCACTATTCATCGAAAATTCAACTTTCTCAGAATAATCCCAAAATTTCACCTTAACCAAATATCAACGCTCTGATTACAAATATGAACTCCATTTTATAAAAATAATTTTCTAAATATTTTTAATTTAATTTTTAAATAAAAACACTATTCACCGAAAATTCATTTTTTCAGAAAAAACCCCAAAAATTACCATAGCATAATATCGGTGCTTTGAGTTCAAAAATGAAATCCGTTTTATAAAAATAATTTTCTAAATATTTTTAATTAAATTTTTAATTAAAAAACACAATTCAGCCGAAAAAACTAATACTTGAATAATAATTTATGAAACCGTTATTTAACCATTTTATTGAATAACATTACTTAATCAAGGTGTCTATATTATTTTAAAACTTTCTTTAAATGAGATTACTAATCCATTTGGTCATATTACTAATCCTAATCATAAAATCACTATTCATAATTTACTATTCATCAAAAAATTAAGTTGATCTTATTAGACTCTAAATTTCGTACTGAACATAATTGTAGAAGACCATTTTTGGAAAATCATTACACATTTTCAATTATTTAAGGTTTACACAACCATTTTTAAAATATCCTTTTTCTAAAATTCATCAAAAATATGCATACTATATTTATCTAGTCATTTAAACATTCATAAACTTCATCATAAGAAGAAATCCCAATTTTTATTTAAAACAAAGGATTACACAAGGCAGTTATGGTCTCCTTACATATCCCCTTATCACACCAGCATATGACCTAAGTGTAAGGTGTGCTAAGGTGAGACAATCTGAGGGGGGCTCGGCTAACATCACACAAGTAGTAATTTCTATTAGTTTTAACTTCTCGCAAAGGCGATTCCGTTCTAGCTTCACACGATGAAGTTCGGCTTGTGTTTGGTCCAGAGCAAAGCCCAGTGGTGCTACCTCCTTCCCAAGTTCTGTTAGATGGGCTTCGATCGGTCCAAGACTACTAGGTGAGGCCATCGAATCTTATTTCTATAATAATTAACCAAGATTACTTGTATTTAGAGGCAATAATCAAAACATTTTGTTCACAGCGGTCATATTGACCGATGGTCATATCATAGTCAAAACCCAATGGTCTCATTTTAATTATAATCATGTTTATCAAATAAAACATTTTTATTGAGTATAAAAATAAAATAAAATAACACATGAAATTAGGAAACAAGATTTAGTCAAAATTTTGGGCCGTTACATTCAAGCTCTCCTAGACCAAGTCTTTTTTTGACATCTTTTGAACACTTCTAAGGTAATTCTTTATATATAATAGAAGCTCTAAATAGGTAGAATAAGGCCTATGTATTAAAACTCATCAATACTTGCGCGCCTAAGTGTCCAGACCTTAAGAGAAGTGAAGACACTTGCGCGTCGCCTTTCCCTCTCAAGGGAACTTGCGCACCACCCTTTTGGAAGCCTCTAGGGATGATATTAAGGGATTGAGTTCAATGTCGCCCAATTATTACCCTATGGATTGTTCGTCGCCCAAGGTAACTCATGTCACACAAGTATACTTGCGCGACCAGGACTTTCACGCCAGAAAAATACTTCCACGCCTCCTTCCTAGGCACCTCCTTTCCTCAATTCCACCACTCTTCTTCAGAATATGGCCTTCAAAACCCTATTCAAATCCATTTATGGCATGGTTCCTTTGTTTGCTTCCTTATCTAAGAGGAATTAATTTGGGCCTCCTTTTTAGGAGTAAGTACCAACCCTAATTTCATTTAACTTTGGGCCTCCTTATTAGGAGTAAGCCCCAGTATTAATTTATTTTTGATTTGGGCTTCCTTTTCCAGAATAAAACCCAATCACAAGTCCCTCTTAATTTGGGATTCCTTTTCAGGAGTAATTCCTGAGTTAAAATTCTAAATCTCTATAAAGTACAAATACCTTTATGGACCCTTCTCCTGGGATTATTTCCTGAACTAAGTCATGATCATCATTTACTTGGGTCGTCATACATATGTAAGCCCCATATCATTTCTTATGACATCATATTTCATGGCACAATCGTCAGATTTAATGATACCTCTTATGTCTAACACTGAGTATGACTCACGTGGTCTTAGAGTGTAAAAGTAATTACGGCATCTCTCTTTTTGCCATTAATCATGCATAAACCTCATACTTCTTCACCTGAACAACGTGGACTTTGATCTCTGCCTTAAAAGTAGAGTATGTAGGAATACTTTCTATGGTTCAAGCCGATATTTCATTAATTCTTTTCCATCCCATATGATGTTAAAATATATCCTTCCTATAGAACTACGTGGGTTCTGATTCCTTTCTTTTTAACAAGGATACGTAGGTAGCCCATCTACTGGTATGATCCCAACTCAGAAATAATCCATGTCTTTTTGAACGACAATAAACTTCATGTTCCCCACTAAGTGACTTTAAAACCAGTATGGTTATCATAATGACCAAGATATTTCTATATAATTTTTTGAAGGATACCATTGACTAATAATCTCTAAAAAATATGGACGATTATCTTTTGATGAAGTACCTCAAATACATATAAAAGATTCTCTAAATCCCATACCTATCAATCATTGATTGCTAAATATAAAGGAAAAACTCATTTTTATGCTTGGTAAATTAATAATGATTCATGAACATAACTTAAATCTATAAGAGAGTCCTAGAGTAGACAATAATTCCCCCCAAAAAAAGGTGCGATGAGTCTGAATTCTCATTCTGTCGACCAATGCAAATTCTTAAGCCTCATCAGTCCACAACTAATGAGTGCCTACCTATGGAAAGTAGGTCCAAATGGATATAGAATCATTGGATGTTTCTGGTTCTATGAATAAACCTATTAGAAACTGATTGGAATGTTTGAACCTTAAAAAAACAAGGTCATCCCCATTTCCAGAAGAAACAAAAATGGTGAACCCGGCGTGAATCCTTATCCAAGTTAAAATGGTTTTTTACTTATTTTTTGGCCCATATTAAATTAAATATGAGGACCAAACAAAAAAATCAAGCACATATGTGTTTATCCAAAAGAATTTGTCTAGCCAAGATTATCTTGATTATGTCTGTTATATTAAACAAGCATTTTTCCCAGATCTCTCTGCAATACAGAAATGGCTTCTTTAATATTCACACATGTGAATGCCTCGGCTACTACTCCTACTGGATCCTCATCCGCTCTGAGGATGATATCACCTACTCAGGGTCTTCAACACTGGGTCTTGAATGAATTTTTGAGGGAATACTGTCAAAACGTTACCATCCCGACTCTGGAGGCCACTCGACATGCCCTCCAAGTTAACAATACCCCCTGGTTGTCCGAACAGCGACGACCAGTGGTCAAGAAGCAGGTGTTTCCAACCACCGTTTCCAACCATTTCGGGTCGTTATCCACAGAACGCAACAACCAGTACCACCAATATTATTGGGAGGTGAATGAATAGGTCAATCAAGACCTTGGTTCAAGAAGGCAATAGTCCTTCCTGAGGACTCCCACCAACAATCACCGCCAGACTCGTGCGGTAGTACACTCTCAACATGATGAGGGTATCACCTCTAGGGGTTCGGGACAGGTTCCTCAGACCCGAGCATGAATTATGAACCACCATAGGTGAAATTAGGTCAACAGGGAGCTGGTTATTACCTCTTCCCCCTCTGGATATGTCCATCAAGCTAACTTGATGGGAAACAATGAGCAGGCATATACACCCGTCCGTCCAAATTTCACTACCCAACAGACTCGTCTGGCAGTAACACACCAATCCCGCCAAGAAATTCTAGCAGATTACTATAGGCAAGAACATACACCTGTTTATAATCCATCATCTAGTCAGTAGGCTCATCTGATTGCATCCAAATAAGCTTTCCAATCTAATATGGTGGAAACTAGTAAGCAGGAACATACACCTGTTTACAATCACCAATTCGGTCAGCAGTCTCGTCTGCCAGTATTGAAGGAAACCCATCAACCATACTGGATGGAGAATACACATAAGGCACATACACCTTCCAATGTTAGTCAATCCTACCAACAGTCTCGTTTGGAAGCACCCGGAAAAGTCAGTCAGAAATCTTCGATGAAAAATATGGAGTAGACTCAACTTTCTACCCCTATGCATAAGTATTGTCAGAATTCGTTGATAGGAAAAGGAAGATAGGAGCAGGCGCATATAGCTAATCTAGACACGGAATGGATGTATATTCTCGTTCCAGCAGCTAAATTCACCAAGCACATTCTAACAATGGTGAAAGAGCAGAAGCAAATCCCTGCCCATATTTTTGATACCTATCAAGATATTATAACAACTTCAGCAACATCACAAGGAAAGAAATATAAATCAGTCCCTATCAGTGGAGTGACTCATCAACATGTCACCCCGGAGCAGATACGAACCTCTGTTCTAGTCCAGGAGGGCTGCGGGGCATACTCCACCATGTCATATGGACAACCAATTTGGGCACATACACCAGATTTAAATGGAGATAATCAGCCTAACCTGACCATTTCTCATGAGAAGGCACATAAACCTTCCCATATTAACCACTTTCTTCAACAAGTGGTTTCAAAAGTGAGTAAGAATGCATCTAAGAAAATGACCCATCCAGCATAGTCTAGAAATCAAGAGCCAATCTAAAATAAGGCCTTGCTCGATGCAGGAGTTCTTGAAGTGCTCAAAAAATTGTGTGTTGCAACCCAAGATTCTACTCTCTCATTTCTATATTCTGGAAGTGAAAATAATAATTCTGAAGGACTTTATCACACACTTCCTCATGAATGATTTCTTCATGACAATTCGGTCAATATTGAAGTATCATCTTCATATGAGAGCCACAATAACCCTCTGTGTGGCCAGAAGACCAAGGAGAAAGAGGTGTCATCTTTTGTGGTAACCCACCATGGTGGTCCTCCCCATGATGATGAATTTAGATGTGAAATTCTTCTCTGCAGTAGTAATTTGCATTTCCTGTAAAATTATTCAATGGAAAATGCAGTAACGAGAAGGCCCTCTTATCTTGAGGCACTTACAAATGCAAAGCCAGTCATGTTTGATGCCTTACCGCTAGTGGGTGAAATACTTTCTCAATCAAAAAATTTACCGGGATGTAGGTCATTCTCTGAACCACCCCTGGTTCATTCATCGTCTAATTTGATAATATAATTCTCTACCAATCTTGTTGAATCTGATGAAGCAACAAATAAGCACCAACTTTGGTCCAATCAGGTAGAATAATCTTCATCAAATGACAAATAGGAAGTGCTAAATAAGAGAAAAAAACTGGAGAAACTTGAAATACCATTCATGTTTTGGCCTTTGGCTGACTCTCAGTATGATATTCCAGAAATGTTGACAGAAGATTGTATTCACGATATTCATCTCAATATATGGAAAACTCTTTGTCACTTCAAAGAGAAAATATTATCTTACGATGAATATAAAAATCAGTTCAAGATAATAAAAGGGTTGCAAAGCCAAATTGACTTGGTATATCTCTCAATTTCTCTACAATAAAAGGTTGAAACGAAATAGAGATCCCATCAGCGTTCATGACTTGGCGTGTTGAAAAGGTTGTTCCATTTAATTACCAATGCCCCATATGGTATTAATATCAGGGGATAGGGTGTTCATGGAGCATTGCATTTCACTATACTCTCTAGTCAACAAAGCCCGCCAAAATTAGTCTCATGTTATATTATTTCCCATGGCTGGCCACATCTTGCTATTTTTGTGCGTAATCAAAGGCTTTCCCAAGAACATGCCTCAACTAGTTCTTCCTAGAGTCAGACATATAAAGAACAATTTTTCGAATTACTCTTGCATCAAGAAAATGAGAATATTGAACAGGATTCTTGTTTAGATAATGCTCATCATCAGGTGACAGAAGTGTCTGAAATAATCCAACAGTCATCCGAGCCAAGTGATTTGAGTGGATTTTGGATGATGCAACTGGCTAATTTCGGACTAAAGTCTACAAAATCAAGAGATCTTTCAAGAATGTTTTAGATGTAGAAGCTCAAGAGAAACCTCAGCTTTCCAGACTAGGGACTCTTTTAATCCAACCCTCATGATCAACATATAGGATTCAAGGAGTTGAGCAGGAAAAAAAAAGAACAGCCCCAGTCCATCAGAGTGGAGACTTTTTCAAGTTCTCAATATCTTCCTCAGCGAATGTCAATCTTCTCTCGATTAGCGAAGAAGCCACAAGGGGAACGCAGGGCCGAATTATCATGAGATTCCCTCCAAATTAAGGCTCATTAAGAAGTTCCTAAGGGATCAAATAAACCAAAGGAAATGTCTCATAAAGGACATGGAAGAAGACAGTATCACAGAAATTCCGAAAAAAGGGCTGTAATGCGTTATGCATCGATAAATGTCATCAATTCCATTGTCACTAATTCCCCAGAACATGAGGCTCACTTAGAGGTATCAGATGAAGAAGTTCTGGATCAAGATTCTGTGCACACAGAAACGAATGAAATAGGTGTGCATACTAGAAGACAGAGGGTTTCCCAGGGGAAAGACATTTCTTTGGTTAATTCCCTTCTGTACTCTAGAAAGGCACATACCAAGGAGAAGGGTAAAAGTCAGGTTACATTCCACCCTTCCTCTGGAGAAGGCCAATCACTCTCATTAGAGGAAAGGTTCACACATAAGGAAGAAGAAATGAAGGAGTTAAGGAGGTTAAATGTAGAACTACATCAAGGAAGTCTTCCTCCTAAGCGTACTGGAGTTAGTCAGTCAAGGGAATTTGTTACAGCTACAGGGGTGGATCAAGAATATCCCCCTTTACAAGTACACCCTCACAGGTCCAATCCTATGGGTCATACGCAACAAAAACTGGCTATACTACCATCAGTGGTAGTCCCAGTCACCACTCCCATCCAAACATCAATTATTGCACCTGATCAAGTCCAAGATCAACCAGATGTTTCTCAAAAATTAATAACTACCATTGAGTCATTAACAGCTTGTTTGGAAGCTATGGAAGGAAAGAATGCACAAATTCAACCATAACAAAGAGATTACCCTGAATGGGTGGACGCAATTCCTCCCCCATCAAATTTTTCAAGTACCACATTCCCAGTTTTTAATGGTTTGGGAGATCCATAAAAACACCTAACACATTTTGTTTATTGTTGTGATCCTATGATGGGAAATCTTTAACAATAAGAATCAGTTAAGCTCTAGTGTTTTTTACAGTCATTACAAGGTCCTGCTTTTGTCTGGTATAAAAGCTTGCAATCCCTATCAATTATTGGGTGGGAAGATCTCTATCAAAGGTTCCTTCTTCAATTCAGCTCAAAATTGTCAAAGATGACAGTTTTCTATCTTACCAATTATAATCAAAGGGAGAATGAAAGAGTTTCAGATTTCATTTCTCGCTGGAAGGGATTAACATATTCCTTAATCATAGCACTCCCTCAAGAAAATTATTGTCGGGCTGTGTGTCAAATTTGCTTGATGAATTACAAACACCATTTATCCCTTTGAAATACATAGGAGAGTTTTGATACCTTACTTCAATTGCTCAGCAGATCAAATACTCTCTTACAAAGACCAAGGCTAAAACTCATGTAATTCCATCAGTTCCAGGAAGGAGAATAGGGAAAGTAGAGACTGATACAATTACACTTAAACAAGCACATGTGCTTCCTCCCACTTCAAGACCTTCATCATATCGAAGGTCTCCACCTCCTGAACGTCAACAATAATATCCTCCTCAACAAGATGATCAAAGAGATCAAAGGTAGAAAAAGTTTGAATATTTTAAGAACAATGTTTATTTTTTCCAGAATGAACAAGTTCCTGGCAACTTTATCTCAGCTCTAGAAAACAATCTGGTTCAGTTTCCAAAGCCAAAATGGCCAAAAAAGGAAGGAGATGAAGACCTCCCCAACTATTGGCCATTTCATCAGATGTTGGGGCATCCCATTCAGTAGTGTTTTGTCTTCAAAGTCCTCCTAAAAAAGATAGTGGACTCTGGAAAAGTAAAAATGAAAGGTTCTTCAGCCCAGGTAGCATGTGTTAGTGCTACTGATCCAGAGGAAAAAGGTGAGTGGCATGAAGTCAAAAGTAAAAATACACAGAAATATGATGATTGGATGGTTAGGAAAACGATCAACCGAACTCATTTCATTTTACGAACACAATTGAATCATCCAATTGTGTCTTCTGATTTGAATTCCACAGCAAAACCTCCTTCATCAAAAGGAAAATACTCAATGAGACGACATAATTCGAATAAAGAAAAGTAGTTAGAAGAAGATGAGATCGTGTCAAAGCCAAAGTTGTATTTGACTCTAGCATATTTTATGTCATCTTCTTCAAAAGCATGGGAACCGCCCCACCAAATGGAACAACATGAATTGGCTAATCAGGCAGAATCTTCATCAGATGAAGATTTGATCTTTGGTTCTGTTAAAATGATTCATTTAATAGATCCATATGCCAGTCACAATTTCGATCTTGAGGAGCCTGAGTTTTCTATATCAAATAGAGGAATTATAGGAAGAGACGGAGGTCTAGGATATAAGGGATGACATGGATAATCCAAAACCCACTATTTTAATCCTACCCCTACTAGAACTGTATATGCGGCAGAAAAGCGTGGAAAAGGCCTTTAGCGAGCTCAACAGGAACAAGAATGTTCTTCCAGACATGGCAGATTCAGTCCTCGCACAGTTTTTTTTGGAGGATCTGTTAGAGGTTACACCTTCTTCCTCTCAGCAAATAAATAGACCTATATGGTCTAATCTTCCAAATCTAGGAGTATTTACAACTCCTACCCTGATACGAGATGCATCTACTTCCATAGAATCAACTTCTAAGGAACTTTCAAAACCACATTTTCATGATAGGAAATGCAGACCTTTGGACCAAAAGTATGATGTCTTGAAACATTTAGTCCAATTATTAGCCAAGTTATCAATTCCAGATTCCTTGAATCTATCAAAATATTTTCAGGAGGCGCTTATTGAGGCTTTTTCAAGTACTCAAGAATTCGAAAATGAAATTGATGTGGCTGAAGTCTACCATATTGAGAATGATCCTGCAGAATTCCATGTAGTGATATCTTTTACAGATGAAGATGAAGATGATGTTGTACATGGGCATATCAGATCTATGTATCTATCAGAAAAAGTAAATGATATAGACATCCGACAAGCTTTCATTGATAATAGCTCAAGTGTCAATCGCATTCCTATTTGTACAAACCGTTGATTGGGCCTCTCTGAATATTATTTATCTCCTTCTACTTTGATGTTCCAAGGATACGATAAGAATGAACAAGAACGTATGGGTGAAATTACACTCAGAATTCTGTTTTCAGACCTTGTTTCTAATTCAGATTTCATGGTTTTTCATTAGGACGCAACTTTGAACATTTTTTTGGAAGATCTTGGTTACATCAACATGCGGTAATACCTTCAGCATACCATCAATGTCTCAAAAATTGTTTTAATGGTAAAATTGGGAAACTATATCATGAAAAAGACTTATTCAAAACATGTGAATCTCAATACATTGAGGCAGAGATTTATCACATAGAAGGAAAGAAAAAATCCACAGAAAAGAAGGTCACCAAAATTAATTTTCCATATGGTTTGGAAAAGATTCCAGTAAACTCATTCATACATGTGAGTATAGATTATGTGTTGCCTATCAGCCAAATTTACGGGATATACCCAAATCCAAACACTCTTATTGAAACTTCCATAATGTCAATTACTGAAATCGAGCCAAACAACATGGGAGAAATTGTATATTGTCCAAGTAATGATGAAAGATTAAATGGAGATGTCTTCATTTCATCCGCTGAAATCCTGCAATTCTATACTTTATCAACCAGGCCAGGAGAAGTTATAGTAATACTAGATGAAAATAATGATGCAACTCTCAATCCATCATTTCCTCTTTATCAACCTAAGAAGACCCTTCATCATCAGTAGGGTCAGAAATGGTATTCTCTCCTTCATGATGTTCAAATTTTAACTTCTTTCTAGATCATGGAAATCCCGCTTCGTCATATACTATGCAAGTAGAAAAAAAATAAGTAACACATATTAAATAATAAGAGGAAGATCTCAAGGATTCTCCTCCAGCATTTTAAGAGGGTATCTCTACCACTATGGATGAACTTAGAGAAATAAATCTAGGTACAAAAGAAGATCCACACCCCACTTTAATTAGTGCAGCCATGACTCTTGAAGAGAAATAAATGTATACTTCATTTTTAAAGAAAATTTGAGATGTATTTTCTTGTAATTATACCAAAATGAAAGGTCTTGATCCCGATGTTTCCACTCATCATTTGGGTTTTCCAGAAGAACATCGAGGATTCATGAAATCCGCAAAAAGAACACACCCAACTTATGCCTCCAAAATTGATGCTGAAGTTGATAAGCCTATCAAAGCTAACTTTGCTACATAAGTTCAGTATCCCAAATGGATAGCTAATATTGTCCCTATGAAAAAGAATAATGGAAAAATTAGAATGTGCATTGACTTCAGCGATCTTAATCGGCATTGTCCCAAGGATGATTTTCCAGTTCCGATCACA
Source organism: Viscum album (assembly GCA_963277665.1). Classification (NCBI taxonomy): domain Eukaryota; kingdom Viridiplantae; phylum Streptophyta; class Magnoliopsida; order Santalales; family Viscaceae; genus Viscum; species Viscum album. The sequence continues at coordinate 1,915,364,820 of OY728120.1, forward strand.
GAACTCTTAATTGATGTAACAGCTGGCTACGAAGATCTTTCCTTCATAGATGGATATTCTAAGTACAATCAAATATGAATGTCCCCAGTGGATGAGGATTATACAGCTTTCATATCTCCTCAAGGTGTGTTTTGCTATCGGATAATTCTCTTTGGCCTGAAAAATGATGGTGCAACGTATCAACAGGCTATGCACCATAACTTCATACACTTTTTAGGTAAATTTGATGAATGTTATGTTGATGATTTGGTGGTTAAATCCAGACAACGTTCTGATCAATTGGATGATCTGGAAATTATATTCAACAAACTTCAACAACACAATTTGAAGATGAACTCCTTGAAATGTGCTTCTGGGGTAACCTTGGGAAAATTTCTCGGCTTTGTTGTACGACATCTTGGTATCGAAGTTGATCTTGAAAAGACAAAATCAATCCTTGGTATGTAACCTCCTCGAAATTTGAAATAATTAAGAGGACTTCAAGGAAACTTGGCCTATATTCGGAGTTTCATTTCCAATTTGGTTAGAAAGTGTTTACCCTTCACCAAATTAATGAAAAAGTGAGTCACCAACCAGTGGACTGAAGAATGTCCAGAAGAATTCGATATTCTCAAGAGATATCTCTTGAGTCCACCAGTATTAATGCCACCCTTTGAAGGAAGACCACTTATTCTCAATGTGACATCTTTAGAGTGATCATTGGGTGATTTCCTCGCCAAAAATAATGATGCTAGTAATGAGAACAACAATTATTATCTGAGTCAGACTATGCTTGAAGCAGACACTCGATATTCAAGTATTGAAAAGTGCTGCCTAGCTTTAAAATTTACAGTTCATAAATTGAGGCACTAACTGCAACATCATGAGGTCTAATTGGTATCTCGTAATAACCTGATCAAATTTATCTTTAGTCGTCCAATGCTTACAGGAAGTCTGGCAAGGTGGTCAGTTATTTTGCAGTAATTTGATATCTAGTATTTGTCTAAAAAGGCAATAAAGGGACAAGATCTAGCAGATTTCCTTGCTGAACACCCATCTATAGAAGATAAATATTTATTTATTGAACATCCTAATGAGGAAGTCTTATATATTCAAGGTAATCCTCAAACATGATAAATGTACTTTGATGGTGCCTCCAGAAGTCCCATAGGGAAGAAAAAGGAAGATCCTAAATTCAACAAAGTTGGGTTAGGAATTGTGCTTATTTCCCCCGAAAAGGCAGTGCTACCCTATTCCATCTTATTGATGGGAGGCAGTAAAAATAATAAAGCAGAATATCAAGCTCTCATCATAGGCTTGGAATTGGCACTTCAGGCATAGCTGAATCACTTGAGGGTAAAGGGTGATTCAGATTTGGTAATAAAAAAACAATGGGAATTATGCCATCAGAAAATAAGAGTTAATCCCTTTGTGTGATTACGTCAGAGATGTAATGGCGGAATTTCCTTCGAAACTGACATTTTCTTATGTCCCATGATCGAAATATTCCCAAGATGATGCACTGGCTAACGTAGTCAATGCCCTGGAATATCCAAACCGGGATTAAACAATCATCATTATTGCTCACCATCGTGTAGTTTCACCTTTTTTCATATCAGAATAGAGGAAATCAATGAAATCATTCCCATTTCTGAACCATATGGTCATACTACATGGTGGATGAAACATATCAGGGAATACCTTCAAAATAGAACACTCCCACCTGATAGAGCTGGGAAAGAACAAGTCTGGTGACGTGTGGTCAATTTTACTCTTTATGATAGCCCAGATCACAAAAAAAATATCTAAAAGCGAGGTCTTGATGGAATTCTCATAAGATGTATTGATGGTGAAGAGGCAATGGCTATCATGAGTGAAGTTCATGCAGGAGTTTGTGGTGACCACCAGTCTCGACATAGACTTTCTGTTCAAATTCAAAGGCTTGGATACATTTGGCCTTCAATGATGCAAGATTGTGTTGATTTCACTAAGAAGTGTCATTATTTCCAAGTATGTTAAAACTTCATTCATCAACCCTGATATTTTCTCAATACAACTAAATATGCATGGCCATTTTCCACATGGGGAATGGATGTAGTAGGACATTATCCTCTGGCTACATCCATGAAGTTTAAGAATATTCTTACTAATACTGACTACTTTTCCAAATGGGCTGAGGAAATACCTCTCAATGAAGTTAGTTCTAAATGAATTGTTAGCATCGTCAAGTCTAACATCATTACCATATTTTCTGTCCCTCATACCATATTGACGGACAACGGCACCAAATTTTGTTCATCCGAGATGAGAATGTTGTATCAAGAATACAACATAAAATCCAACCATTCAACTCTATATCATGCAGCGTCCAATTGCCAAATAGAATCCTTAAATAAGACTCTTTCAAATATAATACAAAATATGGTGGATAAGGATAATAAATCATGGCCTGAAAAAAAAAATCATGCTCTATGGGCTTATAGGACCACCACCCGCACTGCTATGTGGTCAAATCCATATTCATTGGTATATGAAACAGAAGTAGTCTTGCCCATTGAGGTTCAATTACATTCACTCAGAGTATCCATTTGTGATCAGTTATCTATAGATGAAAAATCTCATAAGCAATTTGATGAATTGGAACAATTATATGAAAAACGATTATCCACCCTGCACCACATGGAAGTTTATTAGAATCGAATCGTGTGAGCTTTCAATAAAAAAGTTCATCTTCATTCATTAATTCAAGGAGAATTGGTATTGGTCTTTAGAACTCCAATGATACCAGGAAAGAAACCTCCAAAGCTTGATCCAAAGTGGTAAGGACCTTATTCAATACATAAGGTCTACTCTAATAGAGCTTATTCTTTAATATCAATGGATGGAGAAATCATTACAACTCCAACCAATGAATGAATCTTGAAGAAGTATTTTGTGTAACACAAATACACCCTTAGTACTTACTGCAAGAAATTAAACTGCATATCCCCTCTATTGTCCTACATTACATTAAACTGGGCACATGTCCTGCAAGATGTTAAACTAAAATATGTCCTAGCTACATGACGCTAAACTTTACATCACCCTTTTTTCTCATATGAAATTAAACTGTGCATCATTAGGGTTGTTGTTACCTCTTGTTTCTCACACCAAGTATGACTCACATGAGCTTAGAGTAAGCTTCAACCATAACACCCTCTCTGGGCCACTAAGCACGCGTAAGTCCCAACACCATCTTCGGGTTGTCATCAAGTATAACTCGATCACCAATTCATTCTCAATCGAACTACGTGGACTTTGATCCTGGCCTTTTAGGCTGGGTACGTTAGCAACCTCCCGAGGTTCATGCCCAAAACCAACATCTTCACATCGGTTCACCTCTATCTCATACGATATTGATCCATGAAGCCCCCCCCCCGCCCCACACCCAAAACCAATATATTCACATTGGTTTATCATCGTCCTTTCTATATGTTGTTAAACTATAAAATCCCCCATTGTCCTCACCACAAGACATTAAATTGCATAGAAATACATCCTTCCTACATGACATTAAACTTTGCAGCACCGGTCCATGCATATGACCTTAAACTATTCTCACTTTTTTCATGTATGAAAATAAACTACAATAGTCACTAACACCCTCACCTAAGAGGAAATAATTATTGAAATTGATCTCCAATAATGTTATATTCCAAGGACTACGTTCATACATGGAAATACCTGAACCTTTCATCTTGGATCCAACCACCATTTCACTAAAGTCCCCTTTCACCCATCACATGTACGAACCAAATCATTACAGAGGGTATTTCAAGAACTAATTATGGATTGATTCCCATCCTTATGGGATACATAAAAATGTTCGAGCATCCCTCGAACCCAGCCCCATGTCTTTGGGACTGACCCAAAACTCCACTATCAATACCTTGGCTAAAAAGTCCCCCTGTGAGCACATGAATATGGTATGAAAACCCTATTCTCTATTCACATCAGGTTTATAAAAAACACACAATGTGTCTTCCTCATTATTGTCCGAGCTCTACGACCCTAAACTAAGATCTCCTACGAACTCATCCCACATGACGTTAAACTGTATTTCAAGAACTACATATGGCTTGATTCTCATCCTAATGAGATATGTAGTGAAGTCCATAATCTCAATTCAGGAACCAGCCACAACATTATTATGGTCAGCATTGGTATATGTATCTCCTTAATGCATTGGACAATACCCATTTTTATGTAAAATACTCATAACCTTAAATACATCCAGATATCCATAACCATATTCTTGAATTCTGGTCACAAAGTTTCTGATACCCGAGAATTATTTTTCATTACCATACAGTTGTGCCCTTAGGCAGCCTTGCATAAGTAGTCTACATAATGGACATGTTAGCCAAAAGATGGTTTTATTTGATTATACATCCAATTCCCTTAAGTGGCCCTGCATAATTCAAACACCCTAATGGGTTTTCCAAATAGTGTTAACTTCATTCTTGGGGGGGAAAACCTATTTTGTCCTTATTTGTCTTTATGACGATATGTAGGTACCCACAAAAACATCCATCATTAACATATTTTTCCCATACTTTTATCATGATCTGAATGAATTTAAGTCTATGGTTTATATTTCCCTTCCCTATGTCTGCATCAGACCTTCGCAGGAGTGAAATTCATCCAATTTTTGACAATGTTGATTGGGAATATCCTCTCCATATTCAAGTACCTCTCCTTATACAGCAGACTCTATGCTTTGAAAAATTTGAAACTCTGTAACATCCACTGGATTTTGGCAACAGAAAAGATAAATTTATGAGAGTTCTTTTGCCTGACTATGTAGCACGAGCCCCTAGGTGGTCATGCGTAAGTAGTCTACATAACAGACATGTCTACTAAAAGATGTTATCATTTGACTATAAATCCAATGCCCTTAAGTGGCCTTGCATAATTCAAACCCCTAATGGGTTTCTTAAATAGTGGTAACTTCACTCTTAGCCAATACTTCCTCTAATGCCTTTTATCCCTTTTTCATATCATCCCTCAGATTAAAAATTTCTTAAGTCATAGTTTACATGTTTTCCCCCATACTTGAATGTGGTAATATGTTTTTAAAAAAATTATTAAGGAATTCAGACAATTTTATTCCATTTCGGTCAAAGCTATTCGACCTTAAACGTTAGCCTTTTTATGTCCGAAATGAATGACTTTAAACTGCCAAGAAAAGATAGGGTACTCATTAACTTGGGATCATTTAAAAGGAACTCTGGACAAAATACAAGTCCCATCTCTATAAACGTACATATTTGTATGATTTAGGCAATATTGAGCAACAAAAGATACCAAGCTTGTGGGGTTGTTCGTATAATCCTAAAAAAATCAAGATATTCTTACTATGCTCATTGTCTTAGGTAAATAATAATGATAATAATAATAATATATGTAATTAGAAAGAGAATGCATGTAAAAATTATGTAAGATGAAATGTCTTTTCCAATGATACACAAGATGAGATGAACATCAACAGATTGGAGTATCTTCTCTATTTCAAGAATTACAAGATGCTTTCAACATAACTTTTCACTTAATTTATGGCATCCCGAGCTTCATCAGCATCCACTTGAAGCTCATTCACTCGACCAGCTTCACTCTTTTCATCTTGATGGAGTGCCTTCTTGGCATCTTCGATGGCTTTCATACCATTCTTTTGGACTCCTTCCAATGAATTGTGACGCATGTCAAGTTCCCCAGTAACGGAATCTAACTGTTTCTAAAGATGCATTTGCTGGAAAACTTTCTCCTTGATCTTATGAATCAGTTCCTTCTACATTGAAGCATGATCATCCTCATCTCGAGACACCATAGCCTCGAATTTGCTGATATTGTTTAATATCCTTGCTTTGATCTGATCATGAAGGCACTTTTGATCTTACTCCCTCCTTAAGATAACTTGTTTCACCATGTTATGGATCTCTTGATATCCAAAACCACCAAGTTCCAACATGATAAACAAGGACGATAGTCGAGGGATCATCTAAGAAATCTCTTCAAGAGGCATTTCAGATATGATCTTCCAAATATTCTGCCATGCCTTTCGACATGAGAATTGGAGCAACTTTTGCACCTCTAGATCTGATTCAGTATCACTATCATAGGGGGGAATATAGTATGGGATTAATGAACTTAAGGAAGTTCCCTGTTCTGATCCTTCCCCCTTGACCCATGGTACTTCACTTTCTACTCCTATTGGGGCTGAGGCTGAGGCTTCACCTCTAGATCTAGCCATTGAAATTGACGGCTCTGCATAGTCAATTGAAATCTTTGGTTAGTTCCAAAGGATGAAAAAAGTTGTTTTGTGGTCTTGAAAATTAAGTACAGCCACAAATATTATCGTCTTTTACCCAACAGTAGATCAACAGCATGAGAAGGCTCCACCCCATATTTCCTAGCTTCAACAGTATTTTTCAGGATGGGTTTAAAGAGGCTCTGCTGGGTTAAGCTCCACTTGAGCTAGCGCCTCTATAATGGTAGGGTTGTCTCTACCCCTTCAGGCATCAGTAGATTAGCATCTTGCTCATATGGAAATGCACATTTCAACCAATCATGGTCAGAGATGTAATAAATAATTTCGACATGATGAAGGATAACACTCATGTCCAAAATCATCTAAATCACATGGTAATTTAACATGATCTAAAATTTCTTCAAAAGATGCGCCAAGTTTCATCATTTCATCCAGTGATATCTCAGATTCCTGGTTAGTCTCACCAGTGGAACCATTTGACATGTCTTCGTGGCAAACCTCCTCCTGCGGCCTTCGACCCTGAACAGCTTCCTCATAGAAAATTGTGGCGTCAATTGTAGTGGTCGCCAAATGTTATGGTGTAGGTGTTGAGCATAAAGCATCACAGAATGGAAGTCAATTGATGTCTTCAATCAACGTTATACGAAGTATTTTTAATTTACCAGAAGCAGGATCTTCTCTCCTTGCAGTGGCAACAGGAGCAATACTGGGAACATAAGATGGCTCTTCTTCTCTCCTTATTTCTTTAAGAGCATCCAGGTCAGCATGAATTAGCAACTGTTCATCATCACCCTCCATTGTCCTCAGAGAAGGGTCAGTCCTCTCCCTCAAATGGGAAATTGAATAATCCCCTACAATCCAAAGAAGTATGAGAAATCTTTTCATGGGTTAGGATTGATGACTATCTGAAGGAATTACCACTACTAATTAAGCATTTAGCTATGGACTTCTTCCTTCGATGCCTTTTTTTCTTTGACTTTTTGGGCATATTGACATCGTCACCTCCAAATACAGGTATTGGAGAGTGAAAATACCTTTCTAACTCCCCATCCATGGTTTGTCGGCCTGGAGATAACTCGCCCAAATCACGATAAGATTTAGAAGCTCCAAGAGCGGTGCCACCAGGGTTGTACGGCAGTGAAGGGACCTCAGTAGTTCTTTTCTTAACAAGCTGTAGGATGAAGAAAGTAATTTCTTTGAGTAACAAATCTTTGACTGAAATTTAGTTGCAAAGAAAATAAGGAAATAAATTTAAATCTTCTGGAGCCACGTAATCATGCCACTCCTCATCTACTGAAGCACCAATCCCCTTATTGGTGCAACGATTCAGAATTTCCTTCACCCGCTTGGTAATAGGAATGGAAACATCAGTGGAATATATGATCATTTCTAGCTCTCTAATGTAATCCTGCACATCGTCCGGGTTATCCTCGAAGCGGATATCAGCAGAAGCTCAGATATTCCCCACTCTGGGGACATGTAGCCCTTCTCATAAGTCCATCCAGGAAGTTTTAGCATCACAATATAATCTCCTCCATGTCTGGATAGCCTCTGGTCATAAATATTTAGCATGTGCACCAGAAGGTCGCGAGGAGGGTCCTATAATCTGGGACATTAACTTCTTCTTGGATCTTGCAATCATAGATAAAGAATAAGAAAATAAAACATGAAACGTGTTCCTCTAAAAATTAATGGTGACTAAATTGCCTCAATGATATAACTCACCAAGAGTTGATAGAGTAGGTCTCTTGACTCTGGGTGGAGTATTATATCTGGCATGAGGCCACTTTGATGCATGTCGTGCCTCATCATCCCCATCCTAGGAATCCAGTGAATCAGCCCCGGGTGAGGAACCTAGTGAATCAACTCCGGGTGAGGAAGAATAACCTTCTATATGATGGGTTTCTTTCCTAACAGTTATCTTTTATCCCCACCCGGGGCACTTGATGATTCAGTAGACCTTCAGGATATGATGCAACCTAGTTCTCGGTATACCATGTAGTCAATTGACTCGCCACTCTAGCAACTAGTATATCAAACACTGCCCTGGTTCTCTCCATAGCTGTTAGCAACCATAGTTTTCGGGAAAACATTGGATGTTGCTCTGACCTAACGTGCACGGGAGGGGATACAATAATCTACTATAGACACATGAATTGGCATGAAAATAAATATGAAACATAGACCTCGCTTATAATATCCTTGTCAATTCTGGTGGCCAATACACCAGCTCTTCAAGCCAGCATATATGACCTCAATTCTAGGCTAGTTATTCCATCATCAACAAACTTCCTAGTTGGTGGGTTTCCATAAGGAAAGAAATGAAATTCCAGGAACATTCTTAGACTCACCTCCAAATCAGAGGGATTGAGGGACAATGGAAAAATTCTAGAAAATGCCTGCACCTATGGCCTAAAAGAACTTCCAGGAACTTTCACTCCGCACTGTATAGCATATGTCCTGAAGTGAGTGGCGATCCATCCCCAAAAAAATGGAATGGTCCCGCTATTATTAAAGGATACATAACCATATAGACATGGAGTAAGATCCTATGAATCTTCACAAAAATCGGGGTTGCCAACCCAACCATTTTTCTCTCAGCCAACTTGGCTGCAACAACGAAGGTTCCTAGCCTGACGCCTCCCTTTGAGTACCTAACTAGAAGAAGATCAAAATTGATCCACAAAGATAAAAATCTCTCCAGATGGGTCTTCTCTGGGATTCTTTGATCCACTTCATACCCCCACTTTTCAAACTCTCCCGCTTCTAGAATTGGCCAAAATGTGCCAAGAGCAGCCCTCTTCCCTATTCTGGGGCAGTTGGTAGGGCGAGTACAGGTGGGACCCTTCTCCTTCTTCTTGATAAGAAATATATCCATCCACTCCTATGGATGAAAATCCTTTCTAGAATGAGTTTTGATGAACATTGAATTCTTGAGCTTGTGGAAAATTTTCAATAACTCTCGAGCCAAAGCCAGAGTCTTCTCCGAATCATTCCAGGTCACCTTGGGGGGAATGAATTCATCATACATATCTCTCAAAATTGGAGCCCCTGAGATCTTGTAGACAACCCACAAGTTGATTACTACTTCTCCATGAGTCATGTAAAAAGAATTGGTTTCCGAGCTCCAGCGACTGATTAGCTCCGGCACAAAATTATCATTCCTATAGACATATGTTTGCCCAGCCCTGACGGCTTCATATATTACAGCTCCCTTCAGATCCTCAACAATATCTGTACGGGTTTGTCGCACCCAATATGCCCACATCCAAGTCGGCTTCACACCTCATTTGGGACGGAAATCCAAACTTTTTATCCATCCCTTGTATTGATCCAACTGAGAATTTTGGAAAATAGAGGGATAGAAATGTGGCTGCAGCTCAGTCTTGTGAGGTTTCAGATCTGGAGCACATGGGATATGATTCATTATGAATACCTTCTCCATTGTTACAAAATTAACAAATGATCTTTCAACTGACACATTTGCTGAAGTGAAATTGGTGTAATTCTGAAACCAGGAATGAGGAATATAATTCTTTGCATCTGGAGCATTGACTCCTTGTAGATGGGCATGGCCATATAAAGGAAAGTAAATGATCTATGGTAAATTAACATGATATTTATTCAAGTACTTGGCCAAATCTGGTAGCATGCTATCACAAATATCATAATAGTCATGGACAACAATGTTCATCATATCATCAATTCTCTTACTAGGAAACTCATCAGTCGATCCAATTCTTTTGGAAGCCATTGAATCAGAACAAATATCTAACAGTTATCTATTATGTAAAATCTATTTCTTATAAAATTATTGTGATGAAAACAAAAAAAATGTCTATGTCATTAAGGAGCGCAAGTGTGGTCGTGCAAGTGTGGCCACACAAGTATTGTCATGCATGTAAAATCACACAAGTCAAAATCATACTGAAGAAGCGTGACACAAAAAGAGTGATCGACCGAGGAGATGCAGACACTTTCACGATGAAAGCTCAAACACTTTGAAGGTATGATGGTATGTGCGAAATGACACCCATATATATAGTCAATCCCACAACCCTATGCGTCGGAACATTCATGTCGGAACCTGTGTGCCTACATCGGCGCGCTGCCGAACCCTTGTTTCTCATTTTCCTTAGAGTCAAATCCTCTTTCCTTTTTTGGATCCAACTCTGAGGGGGGAATTTTTTTGACACTCCTTTCAGTCAAAGAGTACAATGAATGGAAAAGGGGAATACTTTATGCACAAAGAGAATCACTCTTTGAATAACATCAAAAATTGACAAAGGCATAAACAAGGAACACTTTAAGAACGAGGCATGCAAGTTACCTTCTGGTTGCGCAAGTCACTTTCGTGCCACATACTGGTCGTACAATTCACTAGCGCGCCACAAATTGGTCATGAAAGTCACATACGCTCCCAATTCCTTTTTTCTCAAAAGGTACCCAGTGGAAAATAAATAGCCCATGTGGGCCCCCCATTTCGGGGAGGAATTTTCCAAAACTCATATTCAAGCTCTGGTCACCCAAGCCTTTTTCTGACGTCTTCCAAATACTTCTAAGGTAATTATTTACCTTTAATGGAAGCTCTAAAGAGGAATAATAAAGCTTAAGTATTAGAACTTATCAATTCGTGCGCGCCTAAGCATCCAGACCTTAAGGTAAGTGAAGACACTTGCACGCCGCCTTTCCCTCTCAAGGTAACTTGCGCGCCAACCTTTTGGAAGCCTCTAGGGATGATACTAACGGCTTGAGTTAAAAGTCACCCAAGTATTACCATATGGATTCTTCATTGCCCAAGGTGACTCATGTCGCGCAAGTATACTTGCATGACTAGGACTTGTGCACTACAAAAATACTTGTGCGCCTCTTTCCTAGGCACCTCCTTTCCTTAAATCCACCTATCTTCTTCAAGATATGGCCTTCAAAACCCTCTTCAAAGCCATTTATGGCATGGTTCCTTTGTTGGCTTCCTTATCTGAGAGGAATTAATTTGGGACTCCTTCTTAGGAGTAAGTCCCAACCATAATTTCCTTTAACTTTGGGTCTCCTTCTCATGAGTAAGCCCCAGTCTAAATTTCATTTTTATTTGGGCTTCCATTTCAGGAATAAAACCCAATCATAAGCCCCTCTTAATTTGGGCTTCCTTTTCAGTAGTAATTCTTGAGTTCAAATTCCAAATCTCTATAAAGTACAAATACCTTTATGGACCCTGATTCTGGGATTCTTTCCTGATATAAGTCCTTATATTAATTTACTTGGTTCGTCATACATACGTAAGCCCCATATCATTTATTATGATTGCATATTTCATGGCACAATCATCATATTTACTGATACCTCTAGTTTTTCACACCGAGCATGACTCACGTGGGGTTAGAGTGTAAAAGTAATTACGGCATCTCTCTTTGGGCCATTAATCATGCATAAACCTCATACTTATTCACCCGAACTAGGTGGACTTTGATCTATGCCATAAAAGTACAGTACGTAGGAAGCCTTTCTAAGGTTCAAGCCCATCTTTCATTAATTACTTTCTGTCCCATATGACATTAAACTATTTCCATCCTATCGAACTATGTGGGTTTTGATCCCATTCTTTTTAACAAGGATACATAGGTATCCCATCTGTGGGTATGATCCCAACTCTAATATAATCCCTGTCTTTCTGAAAGACAATAAACTTCAAGTGCCCCACTGAGTGGCTTTAAAACCAGTATGGTTATCATAATGACCAAGAGATTTCAATATGATGTGTTGAAGGATAACATTGACTAAGAATCTATAATAAATACCGATGATTCTATGTCGATGAAGAAACTAAAATACATATAAAATATTCTCTAAATCTCATACCTATCAATCATTGATTTCTAAATCTAAACGAAAAATTCATTTTCATTCTTGGTAAATTAATAAGGATTCATGAACATAATGTAAATCTATAAGAGTCTCCCGGATTAGACAATAATTCCCCCAAAAAAAGGTGTGATGAGCCTGAATTCCCATCCTTTGGACCAATGGAAATTCTTAAGCCTCATCAGTCCACAACTAATGAGCACCTACCTTTGGAAAGTAGGTCCAAATGGATTTAGAATCATTGGATGTTTCCAGTTCTATGAATAAACCCAATAGAAACCGATTGAAAATTTTGGACCTTAACCAAACAAGGTCATCCCCATTTCTAGAAGAAACAAATATATTTTTTATTCATTAAATATATTTATATTTGTCCATAAATTTTTGAGATTGAAAATTAATTGCATCATTCATGGAGTCGGTGGACCGTATGTACGCATGAATGCTGATTTCATTTTTAGAAGGATGGAAAAAAAGAAAGGTAAATATTAATTAAACATTATAGGATAGTTATTATATCATATATATCATATATATTAATCAAATGTTTCCTCATTTAAGTCCAACTAAAATATAAATAAAAAACAAATCACATTACTTCATGGAGGTGGTAGTCCACACATACGCACGAATGACGTTGTAGTTTCTAAAAGGATTGGATGGTAAGTAGGTAGATGTGATATTATAATTACACAAGTATGATTATTTCATATTATATATATATATATATTAATACCATCATAATACTCATCCCTAAAATATGGTTATGAAAAATGAATTGTATCGTTATGTGGAGAGGGTAACAAGTATGTACACATGAGCAATACCTTCACTTCCAGTTTGATGTGAAAGAGGGTGTGCAATGGTGTTTTCATAATAATAATAAAATTTCATAATATTTATGATAATTATGTTTTTATTTTATCATAAATACCATATATTTAGGTGAGGTAAAGAAGAGTAAAATAGAAAGTGATTGGCTATGGTGATTACCTCTAATTTAAAACTACTCTTTTAGATCACCGATAAAGGACTCTAGGGTTGGTCTTTTGAGAAGACCAGAACTTCTATAATATTTATAGGTAATTTAAGTATATAAATTATCTAAAAAATCAGGAAGTAAGGCTCATAGTTGTGCAAATAAGTGATGGAGGATGTGCCTTTTTATAATTGAGGTGAGGGGAACTCTTGGAATTTCTGAAAAGATTAAATTATAATACATTAATTCTTAATCCAAATGTCTTAAAATAATGAGGTATTTGAATATAAAGTAGTATTGGGTTGTAATACCATAAAAAATAAAATTTAGATAATTTTTTTGTCATTTTAAATCATATCATTTTGATTAACCCTTGGTTAACATATTTTAATTTTAACTACGGTAAGAAATTATTCAATATTAAAGTGTTATATTTATCACTTATAAGGTAAAATGGTACATAAATGGAAACTTTATGAAATTTTAAACCATATCATATCCAAATTGACGTGTTTCAATATTATTATGACCATTTAATGATTTAATAAAATATTATTTTTGATAAAATATCATTATTTTCAATTTTGACACTATTCACTTAATTTGACTTAAAAGACAGAAAGAAAAAAGGTATAATTACAATATAATATTTTAACAAAACAATAATAAGACATATTAAGTTATAAATTTTTTGAAACATTATAACTTACTCAAATTATATCACTTAATATTTTCAAAATCATTTTTTTTATTTTTCAATTAATTGAAGAAATATTGTTTCGACGTTGTGTAAGAATTAATGGGAATTATATAATTCCTAAAAATTATAAATAAATTATCATAGTGGATAAATTTTAATTATACACAAAATTACTATTATGATTCATCCACAACTAGTTTATCCCTTTGTGAACTCATGATGGATATTTAAAACTCAGAGAGTGATATTTTGTACCTTTCTTTGATTTAAATAATATATAAATTATTTCCCTAGACAATTGTTCATTAAACTATTTAATTCAAAGCATAAGGTGATAAGGTTCAAATTATCTTCAAAAAAAAAATATTGATGAAAAATTAAGGCCTTATAACTTATTTTTAATCAAGATTAATCCAATTTAATCATCACTAACGTGACAAATTTTACCATAGTTACTATTCATATGGACCAAAAAATAGGGCATATTTACCAAATTTGAACCTATTTATTTGAAATATTTAATTAATTTTATCTAATTAAAACACTATAAATTCCAAATTATAAATTTAATGTAAGTGTGTAAAATGTCATAAAAACATCATTTAAGAAAAAAAAATACATTTTTAAGAATAGAATTGGATTTCTTCTTATCTTATGCCTATAAAAAATTTTGTTGAATGTTTAAAACATTTTATAAAGTAAATAATATATAAATTTTATTAAAATAATTCACTAATAATTTTTAACTTAATTTATTATTTTAAAAATACATTAATGCATAAAAATATTTTCTTCAGAAAAAACAAATCACTTTTATTTTCAAATAATTGATGCTATTAATTTTTATCATTTTATAAATAATGAATTCATTTAATAAATTTTATGACTTTATATTTTCCATAATTTAGTTATAACTATTGATACCCACCAATACAATGCTTAGGCGATGATGGACACATAATATTTTAATAATGTTATGTGGTTTGTCTAAACTAATTCTTGTGTGTAACACAAGGTATCGAAGAAATAAAATTAATTAAAAGATAATATTTCATAAAAAAACTCATGTTGTTACATTCTAAAAGCCTACATGTGAATATTTAATTGGATATCTCATGTCCCTCTTGTCTTTCTTTCTCTTGATAAAGATCACAATGGTGAGAAATTGTGTTATAAACATATAAATACCTATATTGCTTTAGAAGCTCACTATACTTGGAGGATAACATGAAACATTAGAAATCTATAGAATTATCCATGTGTCTAGTAAATAGATAATTTTTCCTCGTTATCCTATTTAGCAAGAGACTCACGAAGTGAGACTTATAGCACCTATAATTTCCTTTCATGGTATAGTATAACACTGAAGCGCCTATACAATTCCTAAGAATTAAAGATGGTGAAAACAATATCCTTAAATTTAAGGGATCGTAGTGATATTGTAAAATTAATGTAACTTTAAATTTCTATAATAATTAAGAACATAAATTTTTAATTTATATAGACTTTAAAATTTAGATAATAAACGTTGATTCATTTATTTATTTATCTTCTACTATTTGACCAAAACCCAATATCCCACACCATTGGTTTTTTAATATCATGTATCATGCATATTCTAGTGTAAATAATCCATATTTTCCTTCTCATTACACATATAGAGGTCTAAAGAACTATACAAAGGTATTTAGGTGGGTGTAACTTCTCAAGTGAATTTACTCACAACTCATTGGTTCATTCAGTAGACTCCCATATCCTCAAATCCCTGAAAAAGATTCACTTAATTTTTTCGTACCAGATTCACTATGTATCAAAGTGTTAATCAACCCTTATGGTGAACTTGGTTAACTCGACCAAACTCAAGTTAGAAAATCCACAATCTTTAAAAGAACCCCAATAGAGGTTGTTTAAGCACTTTTAACTAAGGATCTATTTCTACCCAAGTAGTGGAAGATTATACTGGCATAATATTTAATTTTAATGGATTTTTATTATTATTCATAAATAGACCATTTTATCATTATTTCATTCTTGTTAATATGAAGTGGATTTAATTAATTGATTAACCATTTCTTAGTCAAATTTCACATGATATGGTTATTTACTTATGTCTTTCATGCTTTGTTAATTCATTTATTTAATATGAATGTCATACATTCAAATAAATAACTTACTATAAAAATAATAGAAATAAATAAATAAAGTTTTATGATCATGAGATTTATCTAGTTTATCTAGATGATGATAAACCAACTCTGGTCCTTGGGGAATAACTTCTTGAACCTACACTGGTTTGATCTACAACCTCCGGGATTGGTGTCCACTCAAATCTAATCTCGAACCACATCCAATCACCTGGGAGATTCACCCATTTCCTAACCTTTACACACACATGGTTGAGGGGAATCAAAATATTGGTTTAGAGATTTTACATAAAAAAAACCTTTGTGCATATAGACTCTTACATAATGAGGGGAGAGGATGACATACGGGCCATTGATCTAATTTAATAATAATAAATAAAAAATGAAACTGATCACATACACAGTTCTAGTATAATATAATAATCATACACACACAAACAAATAATATACATTTGGAATATAGCAACAAATTACATTAATTTTTTTATTTAATTAGGTTTAATGCCTCGAATTAATATAATTAATTAACAGATCAATTAATTAATTAAATTTATCTAGATTTCATCCAAACTATCTTGAAATTTAGATCATCTATAATTTTAAACAAATTAAATTTATTAATTTATTTAAAATTAATAATGTAAACATGTGTACTAAGATTCAATGTCATATACCCATCATAATTACTTAGCATGGTTCACATAATGTGTACTTGCATGGAATCCATCATATATTTTGAGGCATGTAATTACAAGGGATGAATTTTTTCAATAAAAAGTGCATGATCATATTGAAATTATACAACATGTGATGTTATTAATGCACATAGAGTACACTATATGTAAATAGAATAAACTGCTTATAGATTAGAATTTAACATTGAAATTAATTTAATAAAATTAAAAATCCAATCTCAAGATTTATACTTTCTAAGAAATGAAACATGGAACACATGTTAATAGGATTAATTATATTATTATTTTTCCTCCAAGTTAAATTCATTAAATAAGGTACAGTATGTTACATGGAGTGTACTAGGGCTACACATTGTTTAACCTCTTCTACACATGTTTGTAAAAAACAATTATGTACTGGGTGTGTTTTTTGATCACAAACATGTACATCTTGCACGATGTGTACACAATATAAAATTCGTGTGCCCTTGAAGTTTCATGGTTTTCCTATCCACATTTAATATAGTAAAAACATAAAAAAACTTTGACTCTTCATCTTTCCCCTGAGAAAATATGTGTCCTACACAACACGTAAGTGATTTACATGGCACATAGTCTGATCAAATTTCATGTCATCCTAGCCCAATCATCACACGGTGTGCATTAAATAAACCTCATATGTAGTAAATACATGAAGACCCTATTTTGACATGAATCGTCCCGGTGGACTGAACACGGGTACACAATATGTACCTTTGAGTTACACACCTTGTACTCTTCTGTTATTTGGAAAGAACCCTTAACATCTCATGATGGATTCTTTTATTTTAATTCATATTAATTTAATATTTTCTTGATTATATGATCAAGAAAAAATAACAAGGGAGAAGAAATCCAAATTTTTAATTAAATAATGAATAACTTATAAATAAAACTAGAAACAAATTCATAAAATCAATCAATGATTAAAAAAATAATTATAAATTAATTATGTGACTACCTTGATATAATTTGAATGTTCTATGCACAACATAACCGCTTATTGGGAATAACCAACTCAAAATTTTGTTGTAATAAATAAATAATCTAGGAAGTACTTGATGAATAACATCATGGCCAATGAAATTATAAATAAATATTCATTAACTTGTTAACGTTGTAACGTAAATTCATGATCAACACATATAATGTATAATTAATTACTAAAAATATTTAAAATTACCTTCTCTTGTAATTATTTATTAGTTGGTCATTTGGTTGACTGGTCTTTTTATACCATCATTGCATCATAGGATCTATGGGAAATGCATATCCAGTGATGATCCACACATTCTCATAAATATTATACCATAATTACATAATTTTTGAGTTCTAACTTAGTCATTTCGGATCACTTGCATCGTTCATCATTGATCGTGAGAAGAACCTATTCATGGAAAATGGATTCTTAATGATCTCTTAATATCTTTAAATGTTTGAGTATGATTGGACCACTTGTTCTTTAGTGTGTTTTTTGAGAGGTTTATCTCAATCCTTGAAAGAATTCTCTCTATGTTTTTTGTGTATAATAAGTGGTTAACCCTAAAATGTGATTTAACTAAGTAATTATAAAGATGGGCTTGTGTTTCTAATTGAAAACAGACATTTAACCTATCTATTATTCCATATAATACCTAATTTCTAAAAATAATATAAATATTATTCTTATTTCCTTGACATGTGTTACATCTATGAATAAATAAATATCAATTGTTGTAGAAATAATTTTTTTTATTTAAATGTTATTTAATATATAATTTCTATCCAGGATATTACACTCAGTCTGAAACCCTCATTAATGTTTACCAAAATTTAAATAATGACTATTTATTTAATAAATATATATCTCTACATTATTTAATAATAAATATAATAAATATTTTATTCCTTAAATCTTGAGAATAAATATTTACTACTATTTAATTCACATGTTTATTCTTATGAATAACATGTGACTATATCTTTGTGGTCAACCAATCCTGAAAAATTATTAAACCACAAAGATGGAATAATATTTATTCTAACTTGGTAAATTCAAATAATATTTTACTATGATTCTGTATACACTTAGTGGGTGATGTTCTATGTCTATTTCTTAATGGAATTATATGGTACCACATTAAGTACAAGGTTTACATATAGAAACATTCCATAACACTAAGATAGAAAGAGGTTAATGTCATAATAAAATACAACCTCATATAAACAATCACTATGTAGTTTAAAGTATTTTTCATGATATTTATATTCAAGGAGGTTGTGTTCTTTTGTCCTCAACCTATGTGCTCAATATCTCCTTCTCTGACTTTATGGAATTACACCTACCCATAGAACAAAATTTTCATCGATTTTTTTAGGCTATTATATTCTCATCAAAGGACCTAAGATATCAACTTATGTTTAAGAAAAAGGGAACAGATCCTTTCTTTCATTATTCATTAATACAATATAAATCATGACACACTGAATATATCGTACTTCATACCAAATATATGTTATGGTTTTCATCAATATTTCAAAGTATGTGACTAAGGATTTCCTTTAATGATAATTTTAAATTCTATGGATCAATATAGATGTCTGAACATATGAACATCCAATGACACCTATAAAAGTAGATTCCCTACATGTGGGTTGTGTTCTTATAATCTCTTGCACTAGGAATTCTCAAAGGCCTACACAATGAGAAAATATCTCAAAGACTTATGAGTCCCACCTCTAATAGAATGTATCATTTGTCCCACAAAATTATATCATCCATATATAGGACACATATTTAATAATACCATTGTGAAACATCTAGGTTCTAATGATAACAGAGAATTGGTTTCACCTTTCATTGTGAAAATTATTCTTAATAAATTATTGCATACTATGTCATGTATAAAAATAATTATGATGTGATAGAAGTTTATTAATATTCCTGATAATGAATACTTATAATCAATGAGTATGAAGGAGATGGCTATAGGTAACCAACTCCAAAACCTGACACGAACACAACTTGAATAAATTACATTATTTTTTGTAAATTAATGAATGTATATTGATATTTTGTTTTATTAGAAATTAATTATATTAGGATAAATTAATTAATATGAATATATAAAATATAATAAATATGTATAAATATATTAAATGATTAATTAAATGTATAAATATGAGGTGAAATAGTTACACGATAAATCAGATTTAGATGTTAAAATATCTACATGAATATTGAACATGTAGAGATCAAATCATATGAATAATGATAGCAATTAATATTTTTTAAAATTAATGTAAACCTCCCCTCAAAATGGACTGGGTGGAAAAATGGGATGTTAATCGAACGGTTAGCCAAAAACCGAATTAAAAAATAACCAAATAGTTATAAAAAATGGATTTTGGTTAGTAAAAAAAATTATGAATAACCAAATTAATGTGGTGGGTTTTGGGTGATATTTTTAATAACTAAGAACAAAAAAAATAAAATAATTTATAATTTTTTCCATTTTTATTAATTGAATATTTAAAATTATTTAGGAGATTTATTATAATTAATAAAAAACAAAATACTTTGTTTATAGAGTTATGTTTGGTTTAAAATAGTTTGTTTTTTTATAAAATTTATGAATTTATTTAGCATCTTGAGCTTATGTCCAATTTGGTTTGGGTTAAATTTTTTTAACATAATAGTTAACTAAATGGTTAATCAGAAATTGAAATAAAAATAACCATATGGTATGTAAAATTGATAACTAAAAATTAAAAAATAATAAATATGGTTTTTGGGTTTAATATAAAAATAAAAATTGAAAAAAAACATATGGTTATCAATTTTTGATTGGTTATAATCAAAACTGAAATTTTCCCACGTTAAAGAGTTGGGTGATCAATTATAGTCTTTGGTAGTCAAAAAACATTGTGGATCTCATGTCCTCGTAAGTTCATCAAATATGTATTTTTTACATGTGAAGAAGATCATCAAAAATGGGATAAAGGTGTCTACCGAAATAAATAATTAGAATTGTGTCGTATTTTTTTTATAAGTAATACTAATTTTATATTATGTATAAAAAATGATAGTCTTTATTATATTTTAAAAACAATTATACTTTAAAATTAAATAATGATTATTTTGTTTAAAAATTTGTTTTGTCTCTTTTTAAAAGATGAAAAAATAATTTATGCTTTAAAAAATTAACTTTTTTAATCATCTAAATAGAAATAATAAATAAAATTAATTTTTTAAGAAGTTTTTTTTTTAAATACATTAACTTATAATGAGTTTATTCTATTTTGAAAACAATTATAAATTTAAAGGAAATATAATTTATTTTATTCATAAAATCGTGTTACAAATATTTTAAAAAATATAAAAATGACTTATGAATTTAAATAATTACATTTTTCAATCATTTTAATAATATTAAAAAATCATTGATATTTTTAAAAGAAAGTGATTTTTTAAAATGTATAAAATAATAATCAGTTTATCATATTGTAATAAATAAATATATTATTAAATTAAAAAAAATCATTATATTAAAAAAAAATTAAAAAGATTATATTATTTTATGCACTAAAAAAATTAAAACCAGAGTAGGAAATGGTGTTCATACATATAATGAAGTGTGTTCATTAAGTAAATACAAAAATAAATGATTAAGGTTCTCTATGGATGAATCTCTTAAGAGAATTTATTTTATTCTCTAAATTGTATTCATTCTACTTTAAATGGAATATGAATTCTAGGTTTATTTTTTCATTGCATTCTCATTCCCCCATATTTTATCATTCCTTTCACAAAATAAGAAAACACCAAAAAAATAAGTTAATGAGGATAGTGTGTGATTGACTATGAATCTCCTCAAGCGAGATGACCCCAAAAATCCATTTTGTTGCACTAGGAAAAATCTTGTATCTTTTTAACCACCCAAAGATAGGCCTTTCAGAACATTTCATCATTGTTGGTGAGACAGGTTGTTGAGTATTCACACTTTATTTCAAAAAAAATTAATAGTTTTCATTTTTTCTAATATATATATATATATAAAAGAAATAGTTTTCCATATTTTATTTAAACTACCATTATTAAGCATATATTAATTACTCATAGGTCCAGGTTAAAGTGGTTCATAAGGCTGAGAAGGACATCTTACAAAGGATTAATGATCTTACTATTTTGGACAAACATATATTGAATGGCCAAGAGAAAGGTCTCTCACTTCAATAACTACTGGACATTCTTAATCAAGTAAAAAATGATTATTAAATATTTAAGGATAATGGGGAAGTTCAATTAGTTTAGGAAAAAAGAGACCCCCTTGACTCTACTTAATTTTTACGAATAATTTTAGGATAATTTTGCTTTAATTTAAGTGTATTCATAGCCCAACCATATCAATAAATTGATTGCATAATTCTATGAAGAGATAAATATTTATGATGAAGACTCGTGTTCTGACTAACATATGATAGATCAATAAGATTTATATGAATTATCGAGTAAATTGGTGAATATTAAAATACAAAATGATCTAACTATATTTAAATAAGAAGAATCAGTAACACAATAACTATATCTGCCTATTGAAGAATAAACCACCCAACTAGTAAAATTTGAAGAGAATATGAACTACCCTAACTACCAACCTCTATATAGTGAAATTCTACTCCTATAAGCACTTTTTAATGAATTATCAATTGAATCTAAACCAACTATGGTAGATAATCACTTCTTTAACTCATCATAAATTAATTTTATTAAGACTAAATTTAGTATCACCTAACATTGTTTTGAATTTTTAGATTCTACCAACATTTGTTTTTATTGGTGGAAGATGATGAAGAAAAGAGGAACCTAATCAGGAATACATGATTCCCTGAGAGAATGTTGATTTTTTATTTGAGTAAGTCTGGGAGTAGATCCAAGTGGCTTCATGGTATGATAAGAAGAATGATTGATCAAAGAAATCTCATCCTTGGAATTTGACAATGAATATTGTTATAATGGAAAATCTACTACACCATCCTCAAAAGAATTATTCTGAATTGGATCATCAAGTGGAAATAAGGTAGCTAGTTGGACAAGATGAGTTAGTTGACATTCTAGATTTATTGTTTTATTTTCAAGAACATTCATTTTATTGTATAAATCTTTCATTTTATTTTTAAAAAACTTTCTTTGATAAATTCATTACATTCAACTTTAAGTTTAATCCTATGATTGGTCTCAATGATAGCCAAAAACAATATGTGATGAATTATTGAATCATTTGTTTCACATGAATTATCATGTTCTAAATTTTTAGGAATGATTTGACTTTGAAAATGATTAACAGATGTATAAGGACTTGTATCACTACTTGGTGGAGCATTCTCATAAGGATCAAAACACGAAATTGAATAAATATCATTAAAATAAATAAAATTGTATGGATAGATCATTTGTGGTGAATCATTATAATATATAGCCTGAGTTATGCAAGGAGGGTGTTGATTGTAGTTGTATGGTGATTACCACTCCATTCATACCTTCTGGGTTTCTTGAAATTACATGTAATAAAAAATTCATAGAGTAGTGAACTGAACTTTTTTGTGTTTTTTTATTAATTTTTTTGAGCTAAATAACTCTATTTAATAACTTTCTAATTATACTATTCCTATTGGAAATAGTTCTATAAATTTGGCATGCAAATCACAACACTAAAAAATTTGATAATCTATTAACCTACAAAAAAATGTTGAAGTAGTGATAAGGGTCGAACTATAGATAAAATGTGCATAAACACTAATAATATCCTCTTAAAATAATGTTCAAATAGATATGTTTTTTAATGTGATCAATAATTTGAACATCTAAAAACAAAACAATCATTTAAAAATGATTAATTAAATTAACTAAAAATATCTAAGTGAACTAAATTACTCTATGGAAGAACCGACCATAGATGGAAGTGTGAGAGTTATGACATCCATTTAGGTGCATGCAATACCAATTATTTAATTATAATATCTGAATATTTATTTATTCAAATATCTATGATTCCAAATTTAGTCAAAATATTATCATGTCACATTCTATGATGGTAGATAGTATTCTAATTTTCACAAAAATCATTTATCATTTCATCCAATTAACTTTTAAATAATTTTCGCATCATTATAGCACTGAGTCACTTAGTGAATTACCATAACCAATTTCCCACAAAGTTGAAGTATCAGTATGTGTAGGGTTTACTTTCATACGATTACTGATTAGGTATCCCTCGTGAATGTTTTGAAGAATAATGCATTCAAAAAATTATTTTTTCATTTAATATATTTATTTATTCGGAATTCAGTCATGTGTGATTTAAAATTCTCCCACACATGTAATCGATTTCTAAACAAATAAATACTCTAATGATATCCCACCCATGATTAATTATTAGGTACCATACAAAAAATCACCAAATAATATACGAAGTCTCCAAATGACAATTAATTCAAATATAGATATAATTTGTTAAATATGCATCCAATTAAAATAAAAAATTTTAAAATGATATATAACCTGGAAATAATATGAAAATGGAACTCAAAAAATGTAGTGTTCATTGAAACTACGACACTGAAAAAATTAATTTTCAATGATGATGAAATCTCACATAAAATAATAAAAAGAGGATATCACCTTGTTTGTGCAATCACGAAAATCATTTCTTTCTGTTTTAGATGATCGCAAAATAATAACCTTGACTCCACCAATTGCTACAAAGTCGAATCAAACCATCACACCACTGAAAAAATGATTGGATTTGTGTTCACTCTTACTATGAAAAATCAATATTTAGAACAAATTCATATCCTTAGCATTCAATGTTGTTTCACCTGAACCACTACTACGCACTCAGAATGGAAGAGGTTATCTGCGACTGCTGGTGATAGCGTTCCACTGCAGTGTAAGAGGTAGGATCGTGTGAGGGGTGTTATCGGTGTGTGATGTGTAGTAGAGATAGATTTTGGTGATGCATTGATGAAGTAGAGGCTACAAGCGCACTAGTCTACTGCTGGTATGAAGGTGAGGCAGATTGTGGAGGAGATAGGGGGTGAGGGTGATGGTGTGTTGATTTGTTAAAGAGAAGGGCTGGCATACAATAGGTCAATGGTGCATGGTTTGTTGTAGGATGATGGTATCATCATTGTGGAGGTGCGCAAAGATAGAGGGGTCCAATATGGTGCTTTCTTATTGATTAGTTGGAGGGTGAGTAACCCCCTTTTAGGTTCTGTGCCCCCCCCCGCCCTAAGGGTTTTCGTCCAAGAAAATGATGGCTCTTCCGTATCAGCAAGCTGATATATAACCACAAAACAAAATTAGTAAATTAAGATAGTAATAATAAACAAATATATAAATAATAAAAAAATAATATAATTAAATATTATACTAATTCAATATAAAAAAATAAAAAAAATCTTAAAAATTTAAATACATAAAAATTATATATTTATGCATATGTAATGAAATAAAAATATGATAAAACAATTAATAAAAAATAATAATAAACCAATAATAAAGATACTATTTTATTAATACTACAAATATATATAATAAAATAAGATAAAATAATAATATAGATAATTAAAATATATACTAATAAATATTAATAAACTTATTAAAATGTAAAGTTAGGGAAACTAATAACAATAAAAATAATAAAGTGTTAAATAAAATCGTAAAAATTAATATAACTAATAAAAATAGTAAATTACTAATAATAACATATAAATTAACTAAAATTACCAAAATATATAAAATCATAAAAAAAAACTAAAAAAATATAAAAACACTCCAAATTTTTAGAAAAATAATTAAAAGAAAATTACAAAATCATAAAAAATTCATGAATAATCCATATACATTAATTTTCTTAAGAAAACTATGGCGAAATCAATTTACTTTAATGGCTAAGAATATGATATTGATTCTATGTGTTTTAATTTTGATCATATATAATTATGTTATGACTTTCCCCTTATTATTCCATTGATGTATCACACCTTGAGAAAGAACTAGAGAGTGAAGAAAAGGACGTGAAATAACTAATTGAAATACACAAGGACTGATATTTTATTATATCCCCACCATTCAATCTATATATTATTTCCATGGGGTTGTATTTTTTGCACTCTATTAATGAAGTCCTCAAAAAAAATTATAAGGAATAAAATCTATAAGGAATAAGTTTTGGTGGTTTTAATCAAAGAAACTTCAACCACCGTTAGATTTTGGATAATAGTGGGTATTTCCTTTCTAGAGTCTCTCAAAACACAAGGCCCTCATGGGGGATCAAGCCAAGACTTATCTCTTTTTTATTATATTTTATTTCTAGGATGTTATTCTTCAATTTATTTCTTAACGACGAGTTTTTGGAATATATTATAGTGCAACCCAATTCACCTTTATATTTTTAGGCCTTAATGACATCGTCATTAAAATTCAATGTCCGGTTTTCTTTTAAAGTTCCATGAGGAGGATGGAACCAAACAGCCAGACAATAATTTTATAAGGAAGGAATACTAATTAAGATTCTTTGGAAAGGGGATTTCATTCTTAGATTCACTATATTTTAACTATGTGTTTTTTAACATATTTATTTATCTTTAATATATTTGTTTCATTCCCAAACAAAGACTTTTTTCTTCACTTAACTAATCTTGGAGAAATGAGATTTTTCTGAATTCCATGATATCATGTATTGGATTTTTATGATAATTATATTGAATGGGTAAGATGGAGAACTGAATAATTTGAGTAAAGCATAGGCATTAATTTGATGAATCATGATTTGGGGGGCTAGTTGATTCATGTAAATGAAATTTACCCACCATTTTTCATACTTTGAATTTCTGAAATTCATGTGAAATTTTTTTATTTTTCTATTGAATAACATGAATGATTTTATAAATCCACATGTTTCATTCCTAAAAGAAATTATAGACCCAATAATTTCCATTTATATTTTAAGTATATTTCTTTAGTGACCTTGGTAAATGCCACCTATTAGAACTTTCACTGGAACTTATCAAATATATGATTTTATAAAGCCACATTTTAAATTATTGAGGTATTTTTATTGACCTTTCCTTTAACTATGAGACCACATTTATCATTAATTCTTGTTCATTCCATATAATCCAAGAATGGACTTCTTAAGAATTAGCCACATTAAAAGCCATTATATTTTATTCCTACCCTACTCTATGCATTTTCATGATATTTTAAAGTTAACTTTTTGGGGTGAGTGAAGTCATGGTAAAATGGATTCCCTAAATTTTAATTAATAAGCGTGGAGGATATCTTTTTGGGAATCATAAAAGGTTCATGTTGATTCATTATATTCCACTTCTACCCCACGTAAAAAAATAAAAAAAAATGGAAGAAATGATTGAGTAATGAATTAAGATAATTCAATATAAAAATTAACATACTAATTATTTTATAATATGGTATTAGATATTGGATGTGATATTTATTCTAGTCATAACATAAAAACCCATTAATATTTATTTTTTAAAAAAAATTAAAAAAGTAGAGAAAATTCTACATGGTGTAAATCATTCATTGAGATTTCATGGCATCATGAACTTTAATTTGAGCTTGGAAAAATGAATTAGTATTTTTAAATAATATATTTTCATTGAAATTTTCTTTTAATATCATGAAATATTTTTTAGAGTTAACCTACTATTTGAGCCTGATTTTTTAAAACATCATTACCCAATAACCTTAATCCTCATGGTTGTCTGATCCTTATTGTAAATTCTACATAATTTAATGTGGTTTTGTCATTACAAAGTGGATAATGTTGGTCCTTTACAAGATTATAGAAAGAAAAATTTATTCAATATAAGATCATGAATCTAGTTTTACATGTTACCTAGAGTGATGATTGAGAAAAATATAATGTGAGGTAGATCATTATTTCCATTATTGATAATAATAGATTACAATACGTGAATGAATATAAATATATGATCCACCAATTTCAAAATGGAAAAAGTAAAATAATTGGGTTTATTAGTTTCTTTCATGAGTTTGAAGTTGTATTTATGTTTAATGTGGAATATAAAAGTTTTGCTTCCCACTAAAAATTGTATGATTTTTTTAATTTGAAAATTCAATATTAATAATATGTTTTTCTTCTTTAATTTTTATTAATATTATATTCCTTAGGACAAGAATAGTTATAGTGTGGGTAAATCTGATACTCATAAATTTTCAATGAAAAAAAAATTAATTTTAAATAATTAATTTTAATGATTTATAATTTTTTTCCCAAATATTTAATGGTTTTATTAAAATGTGGGAAATTTATATCTGAATAATTAATCTGGATAAATAAAAATGATACTGATAAATTTAAAAGTTTTTTATTTGGATTTTGGTGTTGTAATTTTACTAAGTGTTATATATTTTTTAGGTATAAGATTATCCAACACCATGTACAACCCTTAACCCCTAGATAATGTCACATAGCCATCCCTATAGGCCATCCAAACAAACAAGAGGGTAGGTCCATCTAATGTGTAGAAGGAGGAATAGTTTTTTCATAGAGTATGCAAGAAAGGGCCTAGAAGGGAATATGATCACATCAAAACATGATGAAACTCCATGTTATAGTTGGAGGAGAGGTTCACCAGCGTGGTGTAGTGAATAATGGAGGTAGGGTTCCTATGAACCCTATCAAACTTCACTTTCCACAATCATACATGGGATTGAATATATGGGAGTTGGAACCAACACTTTTTTTATGCGGAAAAAGGTGTATCTACATACTATTCATTATAAAAAAACAACATCGCCATGGTTTTATTTGAAAACCAAATACATCCTGTTGAAATTGAAAGGGTCTTCCCCATGTCGATTTTCATTTCATTAAGGTTTATGTTTAATGTGGTTGTTTCATTTCATTAATGTGTCTATTTAATTTGGTGGTTCTATTTCCTTAATGTGTCCATTTTATTTGTATATTTAATTTCATTAAAGTGTTGGTTTCATTTCTAAATGTGTCTATTTAATTTCATTATAAATGCCTATAAATTGTTGGAAACAATAGTCTGAAATTTATGTGCAATACAAGTTTGAAAGAAAGTCTTTCTTCTCTTTGATTTTTATTTCTCACTTTCCTTAGCATGTATATCCAAAAAACTAGTCTCCAAAGTTGGTTCCATGGCATCCTCAATTTTTCAAAGTTGGCCACCTCAATTCAACCACAATTTACGAATTTTTCTATGGAAAACTACGAAAGGTGGTTCATCCAAATGAAGTCTTTGTTCAGATCACAAGAATTATAGGAGATCGTCACTAATTAGTATATAGTTACCACTATGGAGGAAGAAGACTCCATTACAAATGATGAAAATAAGGCTCTCAAGAATAAAATAAATAAATACAACAAGGTGTTGTTCCTCCTCTATAAAGGGTTGAATGAATCAACATTTGAAAACATTGTTGAAGTAACATCCAGCAAGCAAGATTGGGATACCCTTTGAACCATCTTCAAAGGTGTTGATCAAGTAAAGATGGGTTTTCTTCAAACACTAATAGTAGAGTTCAAATTGGTGCACATGAAAGATGGTGAGAGTATCTCTGATTTTTTCTTTCATTTAATAGTTATAGTTTACAATTTTAAAATAAATGTTGAAAATTTTTAGGACATTCATGTCATTAAAAAAGAACTTCGATCTCTCCAAATAAAATTTCATAAATTTCTTGTGTCACTTAAAGAATCAAAGGATTTGTAATAACTTTCAATTGAATAACTAATGGGGTCATTGAAATTACATGAGAAACGAATCCAAAATAATGCGGGTTCAAAGATTCATCATGCCCTAGAGTATATGTTGACTCTACAAGAACAAAAGAATGGACCAACACAATGAGGCGGTAATCATGCAAGAGGTAGAGTGTGTAGATATCATCCAAGACATCAATAAAAGAAAAAAATTACTAGCATCCAAGGATTATGAAATTGTGTAGGTTAATTCACGCGTGGTCATAGAAACTCAAAGAACGTTCAAAGCCACAATTTCATGAAATTAGGCCATTATGCCTATGAGTGTTGGAGAAAAATGGATCATGACGAATGATATAACTATGCTGAAGTATCTCACCATGAAGAAGAAGATACTGCACTCCTCCTCACATAGGAAAAATTCATGTCAATGGTTATATGTGTGGTATCTCAACATGGGTGAAAGCAACCACATAAGGGTAACCAAGAATTGTTCGAGGAACTCACAAAATATATTCATGGTGATGTGAGTTTTGGAGACTCATCAAAGGTACCCATGATTAGAAAAGGTAAAATAAAAACCTATTAGAATAATGGTGAGTCAAATTACATCTCCAATGTGTATTATGTGCTAAAATAGAAAAATAATATCACCAGTATCAGCCAACTCCATGAGAAGGGGTATGACATACACATGAAAAACTCTTCTTTGTCTATAAAATATGTTCACAGTAGACAGTTTCTCTAGTACAAATTGTGAATGATCACATGTTTTTGTTTCATATCAACACAAAGGTTGAGGACGGTCTCTTTGGACTCATGAATAATGACTCATGTAGATGGAATCTATCCTTTTGGAATCTCTGTTTCAGGGGCCTCAAACTTTTATCCTCATAAAGCACATTGCGTGTCTTTATAGTGATTGATATTCAAATCATGTGTGTGACACATGTACACTGGGTAAGCAAAAATTAAACTCCTTCCCAAGTGGAGTGTCCAGAAGATAAAAGGAACCACATCAGTAGGTTCACACTAATATTTTTGGACCACTTGGAACACCAACACATAGAGGTAATAGGTACATTATTATCCACATTGATGATTTCCGCAGAAAACTTTGGGAGTATTTCATCAATGTAAAATCTTATTCTTTTACTATCTTTAAGATTTTCAAAGCATGTTTCAAAGAAGAAAGTGGTCACAAAATCAAATTACTCAGATATGATAGAGGCGGAGAATACACTTCAAATACATTTCAATATTTTTGTAGGAAACAAGGCATTAAGTAGAAACACACAACATCCTACACTCCATAGTACAATGGAATTGTTGAATAAAAAAACCATACCATCCTCAACATAATGAGGACCATGTTGAAGTAGAAAGGTCTCACAAAAAACTTATTGGAAGAGGCAGTTTCATGTAATTCCTGTCTTCTCAATCGTTGTCCAACAAAGATCATTAAAAACTTAAAACCATAAGAGGCATAGAGTGGTTATAAAAAGGTTATGGTGCTCTTAAGAATTTTTGGGTGTGTTGACTATGTTGAAGTTCCAGAAGTAAGAAGAAGGAATCTTGATGATCATTGCAAGAAGTGCATCTTTATTGCCTATAGTGAAGCCTATAAATCCTACAAGCTCTAAAATCCACTAACAAATAAATTAGTGATGAGTATATATGTGGTATTTAGTGAGGAAGAATCCTATAAATGGAAAAATAAATAATCAAACAGAGATATTCCAGCCTAAATAAAAGATCTTGACGAATGCCATGATCATTAAGAGTAAATGCCCACAACACCTTCCTCCGGTGCATCATTAGTACACAGGGGTCCATGATTACATTCCATCGCTCCAGAAATCACCCCATCAAATAAAAATTTGGACAGATCATCCTCACATATAGCACCTATAAAGATGAAAAAATTAAAGGACATATATGAGAAAACTGAAGAGCTAAATAGTTTTTTCTTGTTTGTAGATCTTGAGCCTCTAATGTTTCAGTAAGACATAAGGAAATGATGTTGGAGAATTTAAATGGAAGAATAAATTCATTCCATAGAGAAAAATTATACATAGGAGATGACTACACGTCATTATATCTAGAAAACCATTGGTGTTAAATGGTCGTACAAGATCAAGTGAAATAATGATGGAAAAATCCACCACTAGAAGGAAAGGCTCATAAAAATGGATATAAAAAGAAGTACAGGGTGGACTAAAAAGTGTGTATTCACTCCTATTTCATTCCTTGACACTGTGAAGATGATTATCTCCCTTGAATTCCATCATAGTTGGAGGATATAAAAACTATATATGAATTCTGAATTGAAAAATGGAATTCTATAAGAAGAGGTATATGATGTCAAGCCCGAAGGCTTTGTTATTCAAGGGGAGGAAGACAAGGTTTATCAACTGAATAAATCCCTCTATGGGTTGAAGTGAGTTCCACTTACTTGGAATGCATGCATCGATATCTATATTGAAGATAATGGATTCACCCAATATCAATATGAGAATGAAGTTTACATCAATAAGAATAATCATAGAGATATGCTTATAGCATGCATGTTTGTTGATAATTTTTTGTTTTCAGGGAACAGCGGACTGATATTCAGCGAATTCAAGTAGGCCATTTTAAGGATTTTAAGATGATTGATGGAGGTATTATGTCCTTTTTCTGGGCATAGAACTAAATAAATAGGATGGCAGAATCTATATATCTTAGATGAATTATCCCAAAGAACTGATTGAAAATTTCAAGATGTACAATAAAAACACTAAAAAATCCCATAGAAAGAGTCTTAAAACTGAAAAAATATAGAGAAGTAAGAAGTGTTGACTCAATTTTGTTCAATATTCTAATAGAAACCTAAGGTATCTCATAATCACAAGGCCAGATATTTTCTGCGGTGTTGAGATTCTAAGTAGGTAGATGGAAGAACCAAAATAATCGCATTGGCTAGACACAAAACTAATACTTAGGTACATCAAAGGAAAAAAATGAAATTTGGTCTTTTATATCAATACAATGATGAAGAAAATCTATATGGTTACTTAGATAGTGATTGGGGAGGTGACCAATATGAAATAAAAAACACCCCTGGATATTTATTCTTTCTTGGAAAGACTACTTTCACATGTAATTTGAAGAAGACAAGTGTGGTTTCCCTATCCACATGTGAAGTAAAGTGCATAGTAGCTTCATCCACTATTTTTTAAAAAATTTGGTTGAGAAAACTTCTAAATGAGTTGAATCATCTATAGGACAGATCCACAGTAATATATGCAGATAATAAGTCAGAAACTGAACTATCAAAAAATCATGTACATCAAGGAATAAGTAAACAAGTTGATTCCCGTTATCATTTTTTGAGTGATCATGTTAAGAAAAAAATGATAAAATTGGAGAATTTTCGTACTACGTAATAGGTGGTTGATATTCTTACAAATTATTTACTGGGATATTCATTCAAATATCTAAGAACAATTCTCTGAATGAATCTTATTTTGGATTTAAGGGGAGCGTTGGAATTTAAAACCAAATACATCTAGTGATAATTCAAAGGGTCTTCCCAATGTGGAAATTTCATTTCTTTGATGTGTCTATTTAATGTGGTTTTTTCATTTCATTAATTTGTTTATTTAATGTGGATTTTTTATTTCAATGATGTGTCCATTTAATTGGGTTGTTTCATTTCATTAATGTGTCAGTTTCATTTCTTAATTTTTCCATTTCCTTTCGTTGTAAATGCCTATAAATTTTTCGAAATTGTAGTCCGAAATTTATGTGAAATAAAATCTAGAATGATCCTTTGTGTTATCTTCCATTTTTCATTCTCACTTTTCTTCACTTGTATAGCCAAAAAACTTCAGACACATTACCCTCCCCACTTGAACATTTCACACTTCTGTCTATCCTCCTAGAAAAAGTCAGACCATCACAAGATCAGTGGAAGTTCTATATTAACCTCCATGAGAGCCTAAGATCAACCCAAAATTTCACCATGAGGCTATGGATCATCATGGATCACAACAAAAGCACAATGTGACC
Organism: Viscum album; assembly: GCA_963277665.1. NCBI lineage: Eukaryota > Viridiplantae > Streptophyta > Magnoliopsida > Santalales > Viscaceae > Viscum > Viscum album. Next base: position 1,915,398,315 of record OY728120.1, read on the forward strand.
TCTATAGAGAAGATAAAGACTTTCATGATGAAAAGTACTTGATCTAACCAATTTGAAGGAAAAATGAAAATGATAAATGAAAATTACTTGGCTACGCCATTGATGCCACTGCTACACCATACGGTAAACATGGAGGAACAAATGAGAGTGTGGACTCACTAGAGAATTTGAACTTTCTATGCCATAGTCTTAGCCCTTTTGTCATACCAATAATGGAGCCTAAACTGAGAGAAGATCTTACACTATGGAATGTCTTGTTTCAATATGGTTCACTGTAGCATGGGTTTAGAAATGATACTTAGAGGCATCACAATTTCCATTGCACCATGGGAAGACTAAGAATAAAAATAAAAAGGAGATTGTCTTGCTGGTATCTAGACTACGATGTGGAGGTTCCCATAATGGGAGTGGAAACTTATAAGTGGAATAATCTAACATCATTGGGTGGTTGGATATTACATACCAATGAAGAAGGAAAATATAATTAATTGAGGATATTACAAAGTGTTATTTTCTATTAAGTCAGAATGTACAAAGAAACACAAGAGGGGGTGAATTTTGTATTTTCAAACTACCTTCCACAATTCAGATTTTCGAATCCCTATGAAAATTACAATGATTTCCAGTGTTTTTATTCTATATGAAAAAGTGAAATGAATATGCAGAACTAATGAACCCATATTTTTATTGTGGTTTGGGACACAAAGTTCCCCAATTCCACTCCACCAATCACTCTCTCTACAATCTTGGTGAGTTCACTACATCAGGTCCTCGTATCACAAGACCTTCATTCCATAATAGAGTGGAGGCAGTTGAAAATTTTACAAATAAGACTAAAACAAAAAAGTATTCTGGTTCTATAATAAAGAACCAATATCCATAGCTTAGACTGAGAAATTGATACTCCACCACAACTGAGTACAAGTGGTCGAAACTCCAATCAATATGAATTTATTAGTAAAATAGTAAGGTTAATCTTCACAGTTGTAGTAGTACGCAACTAACAAATGATGGATCTTATTCATCAAAAAAGAATTTATTTGAGAAAGAATAGTATGAAGAGATCCTTATTTTATAATCATCATCAATAAAATTTCAACTTCTTGTAAGAAAAATGAAGTTGAGAATGATCATTACTTTGAAAGCTTCTCCTCTTTTGCAGATGATCAAGATTCGATCAACTATAATAGAAGCACATAGAAAATTATCAGTATCAAATAATATTAACACATACATACATATTTTATTTTTCTTGTCTCTATAAATAATAAATATAGCAATTTATTTCCTTCAATATTTATATATCTAAAAGTCTTGCATGATTAATCACAGGAATTCAAATCTTAAATGGAACATCCCTTAAGTATCGAACCGGTTCTCCGAGAAAAAAGGTTCTTTGCAATAGATCATAATGTTCTTTGAATTAGTCAATAACTCTGATTAAATCATTCCAACTGATTTGAATAAGCAACGCGGCTTCCCAGATCACTGTCATTGAGAACACAACATAGGGTTAAGCTACGTAGTTTAGGGTTTTTTACCAAAGTACGGTTTACTATCCATACTTTCATTTATATAATGTAGGTATGTCACGTAGCATTCATCTTCCATACATTCATCTACATAATGTAGGGATTTCACATAGGGTGGAAGAACCATACATTCCTATATTTCATGAATTTAAGGTTTATAAATAGTATTTCCAGATTACAACATAGGGTTACTGATCAACACACTATCATATTAGCGTAGATTATAGATGATGATCAATATAGGCATTGTTCACTATACATTTCTAACAGAAAATTTTCAACATAGCTTAGGGATAATAATCAATACCTGCACTATTCAGAGCAGCGTAACATAGGGATAGAAATAGTGTCTCCAGAGTAAATCATGTAACATTAGAGTTCCATTGATATGAAAAAAATTCCTAAAAAAATTACTCATAAAAACTACATTATAAAACAAACAAGGGTATTTGTGAGCATAAAAATCATCCTTGATTATAGAGTATTGTTGCAACAATACATGCCCAACAATATCCCCCTTTTTGATGATAACAAAACCCATAAAATAATCCATATACTTAAATACAAGATTCATGTAAATTTTGTAAATATGTTTGTGATTACTATTGAAAAGATAACATTATGTTCATTATAGATTATTCTCACATTTTTATCTTTATTTCCCATAGCTATCTCCATATCTCTTTTCCAACTATGTCACCATTACATCTCCATCTCCCCCTTTCTATGATTTCAAAAAGAATGTTCAATAGAATAAATCATATGTAACACATTAATGTAGCACTGAACTATAAATAAATAGTTACTAAAACTATTAAGAGAAATAAATGTAGGATTGGAAGTTAATACTTGAAAGTAAAGAAAATAATTACATATTCAAATAAAAAATATAAAATTATAATAGCACTGAAATGTTTGAGTTTATTTATCATCCACAATCATCTAAGAGAGGTTTAAAAGGATCATATTTCCTTAGGTTCAACAAAAACTATGGGTTTAGTAGGTGGGTGAGAAATGGCTTCTACTACACTAGTAAGCTCTATGATCTTTATCAATAGACTTTGGAAGTGGTTGTTGAATGCTTTTGTCCATTACAGAAGAAGCTTTTTTGAGTCTAGGCTAACCTTCTTGTTTTCAAAAATATTGATCTTCATGAAGTCATTCATTGCCTCCTCTGACTGAATAAAATAATTATACTTGTCCTTAAGTTGAGTCACCACCAAGACCTTCCATGAATTTATTGAAGTGAGCTGGCTCACCAGGTGATTTTGATTGTCAATCAGCACATTCAAAGGTGTACTGCCACACTAGAGAGTGTGAAGTCTATCATTAAAATCATCCAAAACCTTTGTAATGACTTTTAAACTTTTAATAAGATCTGGAGTGGTTTGCTGAGCTAAGGAAGAGGCACATGCACTTTCCTTAAGATATTTAAATTCCCTCACCACCATTTTCATGAAATCTTCAAACCTGGATTTCTTCACACTATCACCATTCATATAATATATCTCTCCAGATATCATCTTTATGAATTTCCTAAGATCTACCACTAAAATGATATTTTCTTTGAATTGTTCCAAGTGAATATTCTGAGCTTCAAATTCTACTCTTGGCACTGTATTCAGTTTGTATTCTTAGAACTTTTTCTTTTCTACTTCTAATTATTCCCTTATGAAGGTATTCTGAGCATCTAATATCTGAATATAGATTAACTAGGCATTGGTCTTTGAGTCCGAAGATTCAGATGGTTCTTTTGAATGTTCAGAACCAACCACATCCAAGATCATCTCTCGATTCTCTTCAGGACTTCTTCTTTGAATAGATTAACCTATGTCCATTGAATCTGGTATAATCATGGAAATATGATCATGGTTTGGGACAACTTCCCTTGGATTTTCATGGCTTTGATCCTCTTTCTCAACTTCTTCAACCTACACACCTTGTAGATCCTTAGGTTCTGGTACTTCTGGTACTTCATCCACTGTAGCTGGTATAACAACTGATGCTCTACTTCACGTGAAATAAATTAATGATTCTTGTGGTCTTGATCCACTAGCCTCATATGGAATCTATCTCACAGAGCTAATCAATGGAATCATTATATGCTCTCTCGGAGTAGTAGACAACATCTTCTGTTGTTCCTCCACACTAATCGGTAATAAACTGTTGAAAGAGTTTTTCAATTCAAATCCCAACTTCTTGACCACCCAAGTAGTCAAAGTATTTGAATGGTGTCACCTCTATGTACAAAATATACTGTCCATCTTGCCTTTTTTCCTTAAATACAGAGATATAATTATGCAATAGGGAAAAT